>CM077663.1:368531620-369731620 GCA_039707655.1 Elymus sibiricus | reverse complement strand
AACCGAGAAGTCGTTGTGCATGTGCCCCTAAGGACCAGCTCCCTGGAGCCGCAGTCATCGTTGTTGCATCCTTGAATCGATCTAAAGAACCTGACACCAAATATCGCCGTTGTGTATGCACGACGAGAAACCCTAACGTCGTTGCCCAAAGGAGCTGGCAGGAACCTAGAGCTCCTACTAATCTATCCCAACGGACAAATTTGAGGAGGATAGGAGCTCCTATAAACTATCTACCATATGAACCCTAAAAATTAAAACAAAGAAGAAGAGAGGTAGAGGATGGAGGCTACCTGCGGCGGAGGGGGTCGACGACGGGCCGGGGAGGGCCGGGACGGGGAGGGACGGGATGGGGAGGGACGGAGGAGGGCGGGACGGGCCGGGGAGGGACGGAGGAGGGAGGGCCGGGATGGGACGGGGATGGCCGGGACGGGGCGGGCCGCCGCGTTGGGGCCGGGAGGAGCGTCGGCGCAAGGGAGAGAGTGAAGAGGGAGGGAGTGAGGAGGGAGTGAGGGGCATGCGGGGAAGAAGATAAGTTCAAGGGTGCTACTTAGCAGTAGCGCGGTGAGGCGAAGGGCGCTCCTGCTATGGAATTAGTAGTAGCACTTGTTTTCGACCACCGCTACTACTGCAGGTAGCCCCTGTCGGTGGCGACGGGACAACTTAGCAGTAGCGTCGGGTAAACAGTCCGCGCTACTGCTACATAATTAGTAGTAGCGTTGGTTTTCGACCACCGCTACTACTATAGCTAGCCCCTGTCGGTGGCGACGGGACAACTTAGCAGTAGCGCCGGCTAAACAGTCCGCGCTACTACTACATGGATACCTGTAGAGCCGGTAATGTCCCCACGCTGCTACTACTTAGCAATAGCGCGTCTGAACTATCCCACGCTACTGCTAAAATTCTATCTATAAGCTTTCTCCTAGTAGTGAAAAGAGACCTTGGAAGCTTCGAGAGCAGTCCAGACGAAAGATGAGGCGATGATAAGGCAGGGGGCATGCCATGTACCCTTGTGGCCCCCCCCCCCTGCAACTCCGTTTACCCTAATTTTTGGCCTATAAATTCACAAATATTCAGAAAACCTTAGGGGAGCTCTCGAAACCGCCGTAAGCCTCTGTTCTTCTGCGATCCCATCTGGAGGCCTTTTCCGGTACTTTGTCGGAGGCGGAATCCATCATGAAGGCTTTCTTCATCAACCTTGCTGCCTCCCCAATGATATGTGAGTAGTTCCCATAGGATCTACGGGTCCATAGCAGTAGCTAGATGTCTCTCTTTCTCTCCCGTTTGATCTTAAATACAATGATCTCTTCGAAGACCTATTCGATGTAACTTTTGAGGTGTGTTTGTTGAGATATGATGAATTGTGGATTTATGATCAGACTGGTCATTGAAAGTAATTGAGTCTTTTCTGAGATTTATTATGTGTGATTTTATAACCTTGTATTTCTCTCCGATCTATCCGTCTTCTTTTGCCAAGTAGATTGATTTATCTTCAGTGAGAGAGGTACTTGGTGTAGTAGGTTCGATCTTGCGGTGACCTTGCTCTGTGATAGGAGGAGTAGCAAGACACACATTGTATCGTGGATACTAAGGTTAAAATGACGGGGTTCTAACATATTGTTTGGTCTTACTTTGTCTACATTATGTCATCACGATCCAAGCATTACTCAGTTTGTTATGAACTTAATACCTTAAGATGCATGCTGGATAGCGGTCGAGGGGTGGAGTAATAGTAGTAGATGCACAGGGCCGTTGAGGGGCCTGTGCGAGCTGTGCGCTCGCACAGGGCCCCCAAAATTCTGGGGCCCCCAACTAGGTATATGTATATGTATACTCTGGAAAAAAAAATCAGTTTTAGCCCAAACAATCGTTGCCTGAAGCTTGAACGCTGAAAAACTGGTTCGGCCTTTTTGGGCCTGGTGACCTGGTCCACTTGAGGCTTTGGCTTTGCCCAGCGTACTAGCGTGGATCGATCTAGCTCTGCTAAAGAAAAAAAGGTGGATCGATCTAGCGATCGTATATACGAAAGGAATGCCCCAGCGCACTACGTTCCGTAACCTCCGCTTCCTATTCCCTTCGGACTGAATCGGCGGCGGCGATCGCTTCGCAGGTTGAGGCGCAACGAGGCGACGAGCAGAAGCGGACGCCGGCTGCCGCCACGCCGGCGGCCGACCTTCACTGCCGCGGTGCCGCCCAACAGGAAGAGAAGCGGTGTGGACGTGTGGTGCCCTCCCTACACTGTACGCTCTTAGTCTCTGAATTTTTGATACAAATTACATAGTTGTGTTAATATTTTACTAATATGTTTTGGAACGATTTTTTGTCTAGTCGTCAAAGTTCAGAACGTGTCGCAGAATCAAGAATTTTCGTAGTAGAGTTTAAGCATTGTCTAGTCGTCAAAGTCCTATCGTTCAAGTCCAAAATCAAGGTTCTATTTGATTCTAAGTTTTTAAAACTATCAATACAAGTCAGAAGCCTATATTTCATGTGAGCTCATCAGTTCAAATAAACTAAAAGAGTATATATTCATTGAAACAGAAATAATCATGCATTCTGGTTCTGGAAGGAAATATGATTCCGGTGCCTTCAAGCGTAAGAAGAAACAGAAATTAGAAGAAGATGCTCAAACTCAATGGGGTGCTCTTGATAAATTTGTTGTGAAAAGACCGCAAACCAATTCTGAAAATCAAACTCCAGATGCTAATATTGATGATGGTCACAATGTTGATGCAGTAGAGGTTGAGGTTGTCGCTGCAGAAATTCATGAAGGTGATCATGGTCATGGCGATAATGCGGAAGAGGTTGAGGCTACCGCTACAGAAATTGGTGAAGGTAATGATGCCAATATTTCCGATGAAGATCATGACCCTAATATTTCGGATGACATGAATATTTCTGTTCAGCCTGATATACAAGACGGATAGCACTTCATGATTACCTTGAAAATTGATGAAGGTAATGATAGCACTTGAAAATGATGTCCTGGAGAAGATTAACTATGAAGATATAATTGAAGATTTCATTTCAAGGAACACAAGACGGATGACACTTTTCAATAGAGCATAGAGCATGAGGTCAGTTTATTGGTTTTAGTATTTTGCATTGATACTTGAGAATTTTCTAAGCATTGTATGAAATAAAATAAATTTTAATTACATAATTAGGTGATTATGCTTGTGTTATTGTATGTTTTTTTAAATGTTAGGCCCCATTTTGCTTTTCGTACCGGGGCCCCGAATTCCTGGAGACGACCCTGTAGATGCAGATGGATGTCGATCTACTTGTCTCGGACGTAATGCCTATATATTGATCATGCCAAGAATAACGTCATAATTATGCGCTTTTGTATCAATTGCCCAACAGTAATTTGTTTACCCGCCTTTGCTATGTTATGAGAGAGATGCCTCTAGTGAACGCTATGGCCCCCGGGTCCATTCACTTTATATTTACTAAAACCCTAAAAATATTCTTGCCGCAATTTATTTATTTTATTTCATATTTATCTATCCATCACTATCAGAATTAATCCTTGCAATTAACGAGTACAAGGGGATTGACAACCCTCTTGCCCACGGTGAGTGCAAGTATTTGTTGTGTGTGTGTCCAGGTACTGTTCACGTTCGTTTCCGTGAGTCTCCTACTAGTTTGATAGACCTTTGTTCTTAAACGAGGGAAATACTACCTGCTACTATACTACATCATCCTTCCTTTTCGAGGAAATCCCAATGCCTATGACAAGTAGCACATCTCTCGATAAAAGATGGCATGGTGAACAAATTACAGTTGCATATCGATTAAATTATAGTTTTGATGATTGTGCTTACGCATGGAATAATTGCATATAGGCATCACATATGTACATCTATATACCATTAATCCAACTACATTTATAACTAACACTCTATCTCAAGACCGTTATCCAACATGCATCTCAAAGTATTAAGTAAAACAAAGTATTGCCTTAAGCATGATAACATGATGTTGATAAATATATTCCCTTCACCCCTGGCTCATCACCAGGACAACTGTGCAACTATATCTTTATCTTTAGTGGCAACACTCCGATACAAGATTTTCTCACTTTTTGTCACTGTGATAGAGTACTTGCAAGATTAAACTGAACCAACATACAAAACTCCTGATTGGAGATCGTTCATCTAATCGTGACCAGTCCAAGACTGATAAATCATATATCATATATGTCTACAAATTATGCAGCAAAGTACTCATAGAATCCATGAATAGAACATATTTAGATATAATCATGAAGTGGGAATTAATCACATCGCAACAAACATACCACATAAATCACATCAGATGGATCACAATCATGTAGAGGGCTCATGTGATCATTGTATTGAAGAATGAGGGAGAGATTACCATCTAGATAGTGTTATGGACCCATAGTCCAAAGAGGACTGCTCACACGTGGACATGGTGGGAGCAAGATTGATGTAGATGATCTCTGTGATGAATTCCCCTCTAATAGAGTAATAGAACATGCCTCTAGATATGATTGCCATGGAAATGTGAGGTGCGATAGAGGAAAAAAATCCTCGATAAATATGATGGTAGGTTTCAAGACAATATAAATCCAGGTGCGCCTAGAGGAGGTGCTTGTGGGGCCCACACAACCATGGCTCGCTCCCCTAGCTACAAGTTGGGGGCGAATGGGGCCCATGGACACTGCCTTCCGTCCACCCAATGATTCATGGAACCTTCTGATGTTGAAACTTCATGGCATATTTTTTCCCGGATTTTTTATCTCTGGAGAATTGATTTTCTGAAAAGTCCAAAGACAACAGGAAAAAACAACTGGGCATCGAATTAATAGGTTAGTCCGGAAAAATAATGGTGGTATCTATTCTCTACTAATTGGCTCAAAAAGAGCGGGAAAAATGAATGGTTTGACTAACCAAGTGGAGATAACGACTATCACTATCGTGTTTTACTCAATGTTGCACACTCTTTTGTCCTCTCACCTACCACAACCCAAACCACCATTGAGGTTGGATGACGAGCGTGAATTTTTTTAATGTGGGAATTCAAGAACTAGTTGGGGTTAACGGTTGGCAACAAACGTGCATATGGTGATAACTTGAGCTGCATGGTGAGAACCCTCATGATGGTGTTACCTTGACCGTTAAGGCAATGGTGGCGCCCGGTCATTGCCCCTTGTTCCTATTAGTGAAAATCTCTTGATCGTGATGGTGCCCCCTTGCTTTACTTTACTTTGTGTCTTCGGAAGAGGAGAAACAAGACAATTCCTCGAAAAGTGTGTGTAACACTTGTCTCCTGAATAAACTGATGCACACTGCTATTTATTAATTTCCTTAAGTTTGTGCATCTACTTTAGAAAATTGGTTGTCTGAATGGCTCGAAAGGCGACAAGGAACTCAACAGGTGGAGATAACATGTGTTGCTAGCATGTTTTACTCGATATTGCACACTCCTCTGGCTACTCCCCTTGCATGACCCGGACCACCTTTGCAAGGATGGTAAACAAGCGTATATTCTTTAGTAAGGGAATTCAAGATCTAGTAGGAGTGGACGGTCAACAACATTCATGCATACGTTGGACACTAGAGCTACATGGTGAAGAGTCTCAAGATGACGTTAGCTTGATTGGTAAGGCAATTGCGGCGCCCCAGCATCGCCTATTGTTCCCAGTAGTGAAAAAGCTCTTGATCATGGCTGTTTTTCCTTCCCTTTACTTTACTCTTTTACGCCTTCAGAGAGAGGATAAATAAGAGAATTTCTCAAAAAAAAACATCTAACCTCCTCCCCTGCATGCATCACGTGATGCACATGACCCTTTATTAATTTCCTTGAGTCCGTGAAACTTTTTAGAAAATTGGTGGTATGTCTTCTACATTAATTGTCTCGAAAGCTACAAGGGATTCAATAGTTTGACTAGACAAGTGGAGATAACATGTGTTGCTAGCGTGTTTTACTTACTATTGCACACTCTTTTGTCTACTCCCCTTCCACGACCCGGACCACTTTTGTAGGAATGGTCAACAAGCGTGGCGACTTTAATGAGGGAGTTCAAGATCTAGTTGGGGTGGACGGTTGACAACATTCATGCATATGCTGAACACAGGAGCTGCATGGTGAAAATCCTAAGGTGACGTTAGTTTGATTGGTACGACAATGGCGGAACCCGAGCATTATATTTCCCCTTGTTCTCAATAGTGAAAAATACCATGATGTTTTCCCTCTCTTTACTTTGTGTCTTCGGAGAGAGGAGAAATAATATAATTTCTCCAAAAGAAAGTGTAACCCTTTCTCCCCTGCATCAGGTGATGCACACAACCATTTATTAATTTCCTTGAGTTTGTGCATCTGTTTTATAAAATTGACGGTATGTCTTCTCTATTAATTGGCTCGCAAGGCGACAGGGAACTCGACGGTATGACTAAAGAAGTGGAGGATGACGACTATTGCTAGCATGTTTTACTCGACATTGCACGCTCTTCTGTCTTTTCCCCTTCCATGACCTGGACAACCTTTGCAAGGACCGTTGACGAACGTGACAATCTTAAATTAGTGAATTCAAGATCTAGCTGAGCATGTGTGTTGCATGGTGAAAAACCTAATATGCCGTTAGTTTGATTGGTAAGGCAATGGTGGAACCCGAGCATTCCATGATGTCCCCCCCCCCCCCCCCCCCCCCCTCCTACTTTGTGTCTTCGAAGAGAGGCAAAATAACCCCTTTCCCCCACATTAGGTGATGCACACGACCCTTTATTAATTTCCTTAAGCTTGTGCATCTGTTTTAGAAAATTGGCGATGTGTCTTCTCTATTAATTGGCTCAGCGGGCCATAGGG
The DNA here is from genome assembly GCA_039707655.1 of Elymus sibiricus. Lineage (NCBI taxonomy): Eukaryota > Viridiplantae > Streptophyta > Magnoliopsida > Poales > Poaceae > Elymus > Elymus sibiricus. The sequence goes on along the minus strand of CM077663.1, from coordinate 369,724,792 downwards.
AAGTCAACAGTTTGACTAAACAAGTGGAGATAATGGCTATTGCTAACATGTTTTACTCGATGTTGCACGCTCTTCTGTCTTTTTCCCTTCCATGACCTGGACCCACCTTTGTAAAGACGGGTAACAGACGTGACAATCTTCAATTAGGGAATTCAAGATCTAGCTGAGGTGGATGGTCATCAATACTCGTGCATATGGTGAACACGTGTGCTGCATGGTGAAAATCCTAAGATGACGTTAGTTTGATTGGTAAGGTAATGGTGGAGCCTGAGCATTTCCCCTTGTTCCCCGTAGTGAAAAGTATCATGATGTTTTTTCCTTCCTCTACTTAATTTGTGTCTTCGGAGAGAGGAGAAATAATATAATTTCTCGAAAAGCAAGCTTAACCCCTTCTCCCCTGCATCAAGTGATGCACACGACCATTTTTATTAATTTCCTTGAGCTTGTTCATCTGTTGTAGAAAATGGCGGCATGTCTTCTCTGTTAATGGGCTCAAAAGGCGTCGGAGAACTCAATGGTTTGACTAAACAGGTGGAGTTAACGGTTGTTGGTAGCATGTTTTACTCGACGTTTGCACGCTCTTATGTCTTTTCCCCTTCCATGACTTGGACCACCTTTGACAGTTGACAAACGTGACAATCTTCAATTAGGGAATTCAAGATCTAGCTGAGGTGGATGGTCAGCAATACTCGTCCATATGGTGAACACGTGTGCTGCATGGTGGAAACCCTCAAGATGACTTATATTGACCCGTAAGGGTGGCGCGTAGGGATTGCCCCGTGTTCCGAGTAGTGAAAAATCTATTAATGACGACGGTCCGCCCTCCCCTCCTCTTTTTTTGCCCTGCTCCTTTGTGTCTTTGGAGAGAACAAAAACAAGATAATTTTCTATTAGTATGTAATTTAGAAGAATTGCTATCTTAGTCAATTCATATTTCCTACGGTCAAACTTTTAAATCTTTAGCTGCTACTCTCTCCGTTCCATAGTGTAGTGGGTATTTTTTTTTGAAAGTTAAACTTTTCAAACTTTGACCAATTTGTAATGAAAACTATTTATATCTACAACACAAAATCTCTACATACGAAAATACTTCTCATGATATGTATCAAATGAATGTTTTTCTTTGCAAAACTGATCAAATTTTGACCTTTAAAAAAATCTATAGACACTACATCATGAAACGAAGGGAGGTCATCTAAACTATTTGTATTCGGGACATGAAAAATCATACATATGGATTTATCCCAAAAAATATTTTGAAAATACTATAAGTTGGTTATACTATTTTCTAAAGCATGACTTATCTAGCAAGGAGTGAGTTTTCTTAGATGACAAGGGTGTAATATTTCAGAGAAAACCCCCGTAAAAAAATAATAAGAGAAAGAAGGATGAGCTCTCCTGCATCTTTCTCATCATGTATTCATGTTGTAGACACTTGAGCAGGCTCTACGATTTGTTCCCATTGGATGTGTTCTTTGTCCATTTTGAGCGGATGTGGCATCTTTTAGGCGCCGTCTCGATCGGCAAAAAAAAGCAAGCGGATGGTAGTGAAAGCGAGCGCATTGGCTTTTCGTTTGACGCTCGCGGCACGGCAGGCAAGAGAGTTGACAGTTAGGCGCAGTCCATGTGCGAGCGATGTGGATAGGGATAGGGATAGGGAGACTGAAAATACATATTTGACCTGTGGACGAAATCAATTCACGATCTGAACTGCCCTTGAAAAAAATTCACAAACTGACCGTTTTGTGTGGCGCCCGACAGTTAGGCGCCACATTGCACTGTGCAGCGCCTTACTGACAGGCGCTACACATCTGGCCAACGTGGCACCCCTAGCCCCACCCCTGGTTGTGCAACGCCTAGGCGAAAGGCGCTATGCTACCATGTGCAGCGCCTAGACGAAAGGCGCTACACATGAGAGCAACAGAGGGTTTCTGCTGCCTAAAATTTGCTAAGTCAGTGTGTAGCGCCTGAGAGCTAGGCGCTGCACTATACAGTGCAGCGCCTGACGCCTAGGCGCTGCACTAGTGGCCGGACCGTCGGCTCCATCATGTGACTGCACCGAGCACGTAGATAGCGCCAAAGTCCCAAGTTGACCATTAACTTTCATACACTGGTGACCAGATGCATGCAGGGGCTATGTGATATCCATTGGAAACTACCAACGTACAGACGCATGCATTCTTTTTTTGATCATCAGAGCTTGCTGTTGTTCGCACGACGGACGCTAGCATGCATGGACTGGCGCGGGATCGGGAGGCACGTCCGTCCGTCAGCGTGTAGACAAAAACGTCGGCAAGGCCGCGGCTTTTTTACTGCGTGTAGACAAAAACATCGATGTTGCATGCAAGTTTTTAGCCAAAGTAAAACGTGTCTTCGCTGACACGTGTTTGGAAGCAGAAAATAAATAAATCATTTTACTAAGTCCAGAAGACCTAAAGATAAGTATATGACATAACCTAAGAAAAAAATCATTTTACTAAGTAGTATATGATTTGGAAGTAGAAAATAAATAAATCATTTTACTAAGTCCAGAAGACCTAAAGATAAGTATATGACATAACCTAAGAAAAAAATCATTTTACTAAGTAGTATATGACATAACGCTGAACATCAGTGCTGTGGACCTATCATAAAAACTAGCAATTGTTTATATAGCTTTTCTAGACTTTATGCTCAATACTGTTTATAGCTTTTCAAGACTTTATGCTCACCCACACGGCAACATTTTAAAACTCGTGCATCACTAGCATGGTACACACAAAGTGTACTTTTCTTTCTTCCTCCCTCCCGCCTCCCGGCCGACGTTTTTGTCTACACGCTGACGGACGGACGTGCCTCCCAATCCCGCGCCAGTCCATGCATGCTAGCGTCCGTCGTGCGAACAACAGCAAGCCCTGATGATCAAAAAAAGAATGCATGCGTCTGTAGGTTGGTAGTTTCCAATGGATATCACATAGCCCCACTATGCATGCATCTGGTCACCAGTTTATGAAAGTTAATGCTCAACTTGGGACTTTGGCGCTATCTACGTGCTCGGTGCAGTCACATGATGGAGCCGACTGTACAGTGCAGCGCCTAGTTCTCAGGCGCTACACACTGACTTAGCAAATTTTAGACAGCAGAAACCCTCTGTTGCTCTCATGTGTAGCGCCTTTCGTCTAGGCGCTGCACATGGTAGCATAGCGCCTTTCGCCTAGGCGCTGCACAACCAGGGGTGGGGCCAGGGGTGCCACGCTGGCCAGATGTGTAGCGCCTGTCAGTAAGGCGTTGCACAGTGCAGTGTGGCGCCTAACTGTCGGGCGCCACACAAAACGGTCAGTTTGTGAATTTTTTTCAAGGGCAATTTAGATCGTGAATTGATTCCGTCCACAGGTCAAATATGTGTTTTCTGTCGGATAGGGATCCGTTTCCATTTAAACGCCGGTTCCGATTTTTGGAGGGACCCTCCTTTTGCCCCCCTCTCGGCTTTTGATTTTCCTTTTGGATGGTGCACCAGATCGTCCGCTCCCCGTCTCTTTCAGGGCCGGGCGGTGGGCGCGCCGCGTAATTTGAAGTTCAGGTTGCTCGACTGTATTCAAACAGGAGGCTGTACCAATAGCCACAGCAACATGGCCACACATGGCTCAAACTGGCATGATAATTCGTGGATAGCACCAGAGACGCAGGCTAGGCTCTTCTTTGAGGCAACCCTCGATGAACTGTGCAGAAAATGTAGAGCGGCCCACCCAGACCATGGCAGTGTCGTTTGGACCTGCAGCCACGAGATCTGCTCGCTTCCAAGCTTCGTCAGAACTGTTGTTATCTGATACCAGAAGAAAGATTGCTTTATGCAACACTCTAGAATTCAGAATATCGCACGTTGTCCACACACTTTGGTCGTGGCCAAATGGATAAGAGTGAGAGGCAGACCATTTGAACTCAGCAAGCAAGCAACAATCAGCCATCAAATAAAGGTACGTTAACTGCTACACTGTCCTTTTCCCGCACAGCAACGAAAATAAACTACTCCTACGTTCACTTTCTTTAATTAACTAAGCTGGGGCTGGGGCCAAGCTTTTTCTTAACAACAGAAAAAGTAAAAGATCGTGTTTTTCGTGTGGGATGTGTACATGACAGAGCACGGTCGGTCTCAGGCACAGTGTCGTGGACCAACGAACAGTAAGCACTCCTGCACGGCACGGCTCAAGCGTAATAATGTGAAATCACCTGCCGTCCAAACATACAAGTGACCAGGCACCTCGGTTCGAGTCTGAACTTCTTTTACTGCTACATTGCACAAACAAGTTTTGCGAGTGGCTAGATGTTACGTGACTGAAAATGCGATTTGGGCCGGTCGAATCGTTATGAGCGTCGGATGCAAGATGGATGGCCAAAAAAAGCTTCTTCAACCTCTCGAAACAGTTCACTCTTCATCTTTTATCTCTGAACCGCCGAGCCATCACAAGCCTCCTGCCCCACCCTCGTCGCCCGCTCCTCCCCCCACCCGCCGCCCACCGTCATGCCGCCGCCACCCCGGCTATCCCTCTAACCCGGGCATAGACTTTTTTCCGGCAAACCTGCACCCCTCCCCCCTAAGATAGATCGGCAACAAGCCTGCCACCTTACCACCCTAAGATAGATCGTCGACGAGCCTGCCACCCTACCACCCTAAGATAGATCGCCGACGAGCCTGCCACCCTAAGATAGATAGCTGGTTGCTCCTTACTTGCTTCCCTCTGACGAGCATGCTTCTTCTTCCAAAAATCGACAGACCCAAATTGTGAATTCAGGCGATCTACAGCCGGGCGCCGCAAACCCGCCTCATACGCCGTGGCATGTCGCCCGATCACTGACCGGTCGTTAAAACGTGACCTAACCGGGCACCTCAAACGGGCCTCAAACGCCCGGGCTGGCCGACACCCCTCATATCCAACCCAAATATGGGACGGATATGAGGGCGCCCTGGGCGCGTCCGCCATGTCGGCTTGGCCCAGCCTGGCCCACCCGACCCCACAAATATCTCCATCCCACAAACCCTAGACATCGCTCAATCCGAACTCCACTCCACTCCCGTCTCTGTCCACTCCACTTCCGATCCACTCCCCTTCGATCCGATGGCCGGCGACGGAAGCAGCAGTGGCTCCGGCGGAGAATCCGATGCCTCAACCATTGAAGTGGAGGAGGTCGCCCTCCGCGTCACCATTAGGAGGTCGTTGCTCGAGCAAGGCGGTCCCGGCAACGGCGGATCTTCCCCAACGCCCGTCGCCCGTCGACGCTGCGCTGACGACGTCATCGGCCCTTCCCGCTTGGCGCGCAGCTTCGGCAGGTCCGTGCATCTCCTTCAGGTACGTCGCCCACCTCCACTACCCTCTGGTCCGGAACTGGTACCCGACCACCGCTTGGTCCTCGTGCCCGCGCCGGGGCCGGGGCGCACGAGGACGCCCGAGTCCGAGGCACATGCAGCCCAGCGCGAGCGGCAGCGGGCTAGGGAGAAGCGGAGGCGATGTCCACGCGTCGTTCGCGTGCGAGCGCGCCGATCGATCCCGAGGACGCGCTCCTCGCGTCGGTCCTCCGCTGCTCTCTCACGATGACGGAGACGGATGCACGACACCTCCGCCGCAAGAATGCCAAGGCGCTCCGACTCGTCATCGAGTTGTCGGAGCGCGAGGCAAACAAGGAGGCAGCGGCGAAGGCGAAGGCGGCCCGCCATGCGAAGGAGCAGGACCGCCTGCTCCGCGGGGCCGTCAGGCATGAGGTGCAGCTCCAACTCCAACCTGACGGGCGGCTCCACCTCCAGCTCCGACGACGACGCACCTCCGCACGCTGACGCATACACACGGAGGAGGGGCACAACCGCGCCGACGCCCGAAAGGGGAAGGGACCGGCGAGGAAATGGTGATTTCCTCCGCCCTTTCCCATTCTGTTTATATTCTAACTATGTTTTAAGTTATTTGTAGTATGGATTTGCCATTAAACTATGCTTCTTTTGTCCGGCGATGCAATGTTGATCCGATAAACTGCGTGTTGATGTTGTTTTACGTAGCGTTGCATGTGTTGTATGGTTTTGAGGGTTCGGATATGAAAGAGGCGAGTGTAGAAGCAGGACGTGTCTGCAGGCGGTTGAGAGCCTGGATTGCTATGTCCGGCTACATCTATCTATGGTGTCAAGTTTTCCACTGTTCCTATACCGAGTGGAAAAAGAAGCTGGAGTAGGATTTTTTTTTTCACTACCTGTGTTCCTGGCAGGAGTGGAAGAATGGCAATGGGCAAAAACGGCGGGGCCTTTGTTCAAACGAACGATGAGAGGAGAGAAGCAAGCAGGACGAAGAGGCAGAGAAAGCAAAAGCAGCAGCACGTAGCAAGCCAAGCCTGCTTTGTTTTCAGTTTCAGCCATCAACCCACACTTTCTCCTCTGCTTTGTCTCCTACCTTTGCTCCCTCTGCGTTTGTAGTAGTATTGACGAATCATGAGTGTGCGTGAGCGTATCACGCATGGGGCCTATGAATTCTGAACTCTCTTGCCGCCAGGCGCCAGGGGCTCTCGAAAACCCATGCTGCATGCACGCACACGACAGGCATAATTAGCTTCACACAGAGTTCAGATCATGCCTGTCTCCTGCCCGTGCCGGCGCTGTCTCGCTTTCCATTCTCCGACATTGCCTTCTAGCTAGTGCCGGTGTGTGTACGGTGTACCCCCTAAGCTTAAAGCCCCAGTACCAGTAGTGGCAACAAGAACTTGCATGCTTTAAGTTCGCCCTCGCCTTCAGTTCTTGACGCCCTGCAACTGCAACCTCACACACTCAGAGCACACAGGCTGACACGAAAACCTCAAGTCGAAGTTGTACGGTTCTAGGAGTAGATAGCAAGACGCCATGAGATGGGGAGGCAAGAAACAGCAGCATGGGACGTTCCCGTGCGCACCGGAGCAAGGAGGCGTGGTCGGCGAGCGCAAGGGCAGTGGCAAGAGCAAGGCCTTCTCCTTCTCGCCGCTCTCGTGGCTCGCCAAGCTCGCCGCCAGGCCCAAGCGCACGCCTGCGTCCACACACGAGGGCCGCGGAGCCGGTGCGGGTGCCGCTGACGCCGCCCCGCCGTTCAAGTCGGGCCTTCCCGAGCGCGCCAGCCCGGCTAAGGTGGCGATCGCGCCCGCGGGCCGGCTCAGCTCGCCCTCGCCGCGTCGCTCTCCCGCTGTTCTGCGGCGGCTCTTTGTTGGCAACGACAACGCCGACGCCGTGACCGCGCGCGGGCGCCATCGCCCTGCCGCCGCCGTCTCCGCCGCCGATGAAGCCGTACCAAGGCGGCTCTCTGTTGGCAACGACAGCGCCGATGCTGTCGCCGTGCGCCGGCACTGCAGACCCCGGCGCCACTGCTCCCACGGCGGTGAGCGTGACCTCCCGTCGGCGCTCGGCAAACACATCCCCTTCTCTCTCGTCGGCTCCCCAGCGCAGCCACCGCCTCTGCCGCCGCAGAGGGCAGCCGCGGCACCGTCGGACACGGACGGCGGGGGCGCTCGGCGGAGGCGTGCGCACCGTGGCCGCCGGCACCGCCGCAGCCTCAGCGGCGGGCGAAGATCGTCGTTCTCCGGAAAGGTGACGCTGCGGGTGAAGGTGCGGTCGCCGCGGCGGTCGGCGCCGGAGCTGGAGAGCCTCGCCGTGGTGCGGCGGACGCGGGACCCGCAGCGGGCGTTCCGGGAGTCGATGTCGGAGATGATCGCGAGCAGCGGAGGGACCGACGCCCGGCCGGAGGAGCTGGAGCGGCTGCTGGCGTGCTACCTCGCCCTCAACGCCGATGAGCACCACGACTGCATTGTCAAGGTCTTCCGCCAGGTCTGGTTCGACCACGTCAACCTGCCGCCGCCTCGCCGGGGCCGGGAGGAACACCCCGGCCGCCACGCGAGGCCGTAGATTAGTGACTACGTCGTCTCGAACGCAAGCAGTTGCTGTATGTATGTACATTACGTACGTTTTTATGCCGGATTTGCTACTTTTCAGTAGCTTGGAATTTTCGTAAATCTCTCTCACTCAAAAAATTGCACCTCTTCCTTATAAAATGCTTAAGTGGACTGGTTTTTTGGATGTAAATTATTTTTTGGCCGTCAATCTCCATCCAACGGCCAGGATCGCGCCGTCTCTATTCACCTTCGTCCTCCAGCGCCGCCTCCCGTGACCGACTCGTCGTCCCGCCCTCCCCCCATCGCCGTGTTGCATCTCTCTAAGCTCCCCGGATGAACAGCCATGGTGACCCCCCGACCCGCATCCGCCAAGTTTCAGACTCGCTTTGTCCTGCTCTCACTCGTCCACGGCTCGGCATCGCGGAGGCCAACACTCATCGTCAGCGCTCCTCATGCCATCCCTACGTTCAGCCTCATGCTTCGTGAAATAGAATTATACCCAAGTTTTCCAGTCGACTTATCAATAGCGTGAGCGTATAAAAAATGGCTTGTCCGCCTGAAAACGCACATGCAATTTACCGAGCCCCAAATGAAAATACTTTATGAGTTGATGGCAATATTCCAACACCACCGGATGCTATTCTCTAGGTTATGTGGCTGACTTTTTTTTTGCGAAATATGTGAACGATATTTTGCTGCTTTGGAAACAAAATATACCGGTCATTGATCGAAGCAAAATTTAGTCACCATGGAAGTAAAACATCTTGACAACAAATACACATTTTAAAAAGGATGTGGCTAGGAGTCGATTGAGACTTAACCAAGTCTTAGTCAAGTGATATAGTATATAAAATAAAAAAAGAAAAGCTGAAAAGATTTTTTTGTACAAGTCTCCATGCAAAATCAAAGGACTATATCATTGATTGAGACATAACAAACGAACCATTATATGAAAAACAAATTTCTTTCTAATCGAACATCAGAAAACTTTGATTCATGGTAGTCTTCGTCCTAAAAGTTAAACCTTATTCTTATGATACAATATAATTGTTCTATGGTATTATCAAATTAGAGCTGAAAAGTTTTTCTAGAAGAGGGTATCCCTTGGCCTCTGCATCAAGAGATGCACACAAACTTTTATGAATTATTTCAAAGTTTATCATTCAATCACAATAAAGTTTAACAAAAAAGCCCACACATGGCCGCCTCAAGAGCAAAATAAAAAAGAAAAATAAATAAATGAGTCTCATGCATCATAAATCCTAAAAAGTTTGCTTCATGGTAGCCTTAAGAAACCTGTTGATTGGTCTGGTGATACATATAGATCAAGTAGTGCTTAATTATTGATCTTTTTCCCGTGGATTTACACACAAGTGCCCTGCCCATCAGTTCTACGCCATTCACTTGTTGCAGCAGCACATATCGTTGGGGGCTCCATTAATAGGTTCACATTTGCCTTTCTCTAAGACATACCCTGAATCTCTGCAGTAAATCTGGCACTGACTAGGGGCTCCGTTCACCGGGTCCTTGCAGTCTCCATCCCAATCCACACAAAACTTGCCACGACCTCCTCCATCTGCAAGCCCAAGCATATATCAGCACTCGCCAAAGTTGTATAACATAATCACCTGTATTTGTTTGATTATCCAACAATGTTCGAAACTAAACATGAATATAGCGAAGAGAATATACCTGGGATCCCGTAGGATGCACCACACGACAAGAAATTGGTGGATAACATCAACAGAAGAGATGCCAAACACAAAACCCTCGTGTTGTTCTTGAGGAGCGCCATTGGGAGAGGGCTTGCGAGTTTTTCTCTTATTGTTATCTTTTATGGGTTTGTTTTTCCTTTTCTCCTACTGTTTATATATAGACGAGTAGATAAGTTTTTGAGGATAATATCTTGCCGTTTCATTCCTTCCCGCATTAATTCCCTTGGATTTCCTGAATGAAGAAGTATCATATCCTTCCGATGACACACTTTTGTATACCTAAGTATGTCTGGTTAATATATGAACATTATTTGGTTCCTGAGAGAGAGAGAGAGAGAGAGAGAGAGAGAGAGAGAGAGAGAGAGAGAGAGAGAGAGAGAGAGAGAGAGAGAGAGAGAGAGAGAGAGAGAGAGAGAGAGAGAGAGAGAGAGAGAGAGAGAGAAGCTAAGAATAGACATGTCTGATACGATCCAATTTTAACTATAACAATCGATCGGGATGGTCCGTGATTTTCTGCGCGAAGTGGTCGAATGTAACAGCGAAACTGGCAGCAGGGCTAAAATAGGCAATTAAAGGGAAACCACAAATACACGTTGGAAATTAGATTATTATTTTTCGAAAACAAATACACCTTGGAAATTGGAACATCAGATATTACTATTTTTTTTTGCGGGAATAAAATTTGTATTACTCAATCAAAGTATCATTACAATCATCTCTAACAATCTCGAGGACCTCCTGCGGCCCTGACCCCAACCAGGTCATAGTTCTACTAATTCTAGCAAAGGATGCCAACTTATCACTAGCTTTATTACACGAACGAGGGATGTGAGTAATACAAGCATTATGCCTACTAACTAACTGTTTTATATCATGCACAAGGTGAGCATACAAGGATCGATCAATCACCTTGCTTTGGATCAAGTTGACTGCGTTGATGGAATCCATCTCAATGATAATAGGTAATTCACACCTCTGCAAATAAATTGAGAGACCCTCCTTGCACGCACATAGTTCCGCCTCTAACGCATCTCGACATGAATATAGTCTCCTGCAGGCCGAGTAGATAATAGCCCCAGTCTCACTTCTGAGGATCATGCCCGCACCGGCCTCGCCCAAGGAGACATATGAGCCATCTATATTCAGCTTGACACTGCCATGGGTTGGAGGCACCCACCCGGGCGAAGCGCCTGAAGATGGATCACCATTAGTGTCATCTGCTGAGACATATGTTATAGCCGTCTTTCCTTTGCACGGATCAACTCCCGAGTTCAGCTTAAGGCCAATAATTGAGTCCAGATAACTCTGAAGAAAGCACGCAGAAGCATCAATTGAAGGAGCTGGTTTGTTGTGTACAACTTCGTTACGGACATACCAAATCCTCCACAGGGTCATTAGTACCATGCATCTTGCTAAGTGGTCCAATGGTTCAAGAACCTGGAACAACCATTCTTTCCCTGTGTTCACCACCGAATGCAGTTCGGGCAGCCTCCACACAGTGCTCATCTTCATGTACAATTGTCGACCCAATGGGCATACTATGAAAGGATGAAAATTATCCTCTAATTCTCTTGCACATATTGGGCAAACTCCAGTTGATTCCAGACCAATTCGGCTTTTCCTTTGCCAAGTCGGCAATGAATTTGTCGCCACTCGCTACCCGAAGTTTCGAACTATTGGGGGAATATCACATGACCAGATATAGCTCCAGCATGGGCGCACCCCGGATGGCCTATTACTGGAAGAAACGCCGCTCTCCCTATGGACCTCATCGAAGGCCAAATCATATGCAGTTTTCACTGAAAATTGACCGAATTTTCCTGGCGCCCAAGCAAGTACATCCTCTGAACCTGGTGATGGTTTGATTTTCATAATTTCTGATACATCAGCCACGGCAAAATACTTCATCAGTAGTGCATAATTCCATGAGCCATTCTCTTCTAACAAACCTGAGACAAATCTGATCCGACATCTACCTTGTGGTGAAAAAGGTTTATACGAGTGAGGTCTCAGAATCCAATTATCCCTCCAGATCCGTATGCTTTTGCCATTACCCACTCTCCATACTAGGCCTTTTTTCAGTAATTCCACACCATGACTTATAGCTTGCCACGAGGACGATGCATTACCAGTAAACACTGTGTCCTCTAATTTTCCATTAGGATAATATCTTGCCTTAAGCAATTGGGCACACAAACTATCCGGGTTGGAAATTAGCCTCCAAGCTTGCCGAGCTAGTAAGGCCTGGTTAAACAAGCGGAAGTCCCGAAATCCCGCACCACCTTTATTTTTTGGCTGCATCAACTTATCCCAACTTCTCCAATGAACTTTCCTTTTGCCATGTGCTGCACCCCAATAAAAATTCCTAACCATTCTAGTAAGGTCATCACAGACTGAGAATGGCAGCTTAAAGACTCCCATGATGTATGTAGGTAACGCTTGGGCTACCGATTTGATAAGCACTTCACGGCCTGGTTGAGCCAAAAGACCATCACCCCACTAAATTAGTCTCTTTGTCATACTCATTTGTAACCTCTGGAACCGTCCTTTTGACATTCGTCCCTCCGGTGTTGGGAGCCCCAAGTATTTTTCCTCAAAAGTGTCACTTGTGACGCCAAGCACCCCCCTTACTTGCTCCTTCACATCCAATGGGCAAGACTCACCAAACAACATAGAACATTTGTCATAATTCAAACTTTGGCCAGTAGCAGCACCATATATTTCCAATGCACCTTTAATTCTTTCAGCTTGTAAATGTGAGGCCTCAAAAAATAATACAGTATCATCCGCAAATAGCAAATGTGAAATCCCCGGAGCTCTTCTACACACCCTTACCGGAGTGATACTCCCAGTAGCTACTCCATGCTTTAGGATAGCAGAAAGTCCATCAGCCACGAACAAGAACAGAAAAGGTGAAAGGGGGTCACCTTGTCGAAGTCCACGTGTCGGTGCAAATGAATCCAAGAGAGTCCCATTAAGTTTGACAGAATACCTCACCGATGTGATACATGACATAATCCAATCCACCCATCGTTGAGAGAAACCCAACTTTTGCATCAATTGCTTCAAGAAGGCCCAATCCACCCTATCATAAGCTTTAGATAGGTCTAGCTTATATGCACAAAAACTTTTTGTAGGATCTTTTCCCTGCTTTATATAGTGAATACACTCAAATGCTACTAGTGCATTGTCCATAATTAATCTTCCCGGCACAAATGCACTCTGTTCGGGAGAGATTATATCATCAAGCAAAGGCCTAAGTCGATTAACCAAACACTTGGAAATAACCTTATAAGTCACGTTGCACAAACTTATAGGTCTATAGTCCCCCAAGCTTTTTGGGTTTGGTACTTTTGGTATGAGAACGATAGACGTGTCGTTTGCTCCATCTGGCATACAGGGAGCCTCCATAATACATATGAAGCTCCATATGTGTTCGGAAGGCTACATGCAGAAAGCATGAACACAAAATTGTCATGATGTGACCTTCTTATTTTCCTTCTAAATAGGACTCATTTGTCATTGGGTCATAGATTTGTCCCCAAAAATGAAAAAAAAATCAGAAGAACATATTGACTTCATAGAACACATTCAGAAATACCAGTTTCATTCCTATAATAGGGGCGGAAACTTAGTCGCACTGTGACTTATATGATAGAGCAACTAATAATACTAGATGATACCCCATGCATTGCTGTGAGAACTGTTAATAAATAATTTGGTGTTTAAAAAAATGAGAAAGTTTATGAAACATAGCATAAGTTGATGGAAACGAATTTTGTTTGAATGAAAAATTGTTTAGAGTAAGCATCTAAAGAAAATTGGATGAAAACCCCGAGAATGAGTCTGATTTTTATTCTGTTAATTTATTATCTTGACAATATATCAGCAATGCGATATGAGATGAAAACAACATTGAGCAGAGACATCTCAACCCTTGGCTAAATCTAAACAACGATAACAACTAGATATGCACATTCATACAGAAACATACTCACATACAAAAATAAAACACGAGTTCACTAATAATTTAATTTTGAATATATAAACAGAAGGTCGCATAAATCAGGAGGCCCACTATTCTCTCTATACGCAATGAAATTAAATTGGGATGAAAAGGTTGTTTGGAACACCGGAGATTCAAGAGAATGAAGCCATTTGGCGCAATTTTGTGGCATCCGGGGATAAAATAGGCATGGACATGTAGCTCAAGACAACGAGAATGAGAAAAGATAGTCATTTGGGCTTCTGAAATCGAACGATTGCATCAACAACACTAAGTCTAACTAAATTGGTTGACGGGGACTTGTGTTAGATGTCTGGAGTGGATCAGATGACGTCAAGACATATATAGATATAAAAAACCTAGGATGACGTGAGTGATTGTGATTACATGAAAAAATAGTTAATGATTATTCGTGGTAGGATGCATGCACATGAAGAGTTAGTGGGAGCATGCGCATGAAGAGTTAGTGGAAAAACATCTTTGCATGCGGACCTACTTGATGATGTAGATATGTTGCATGTTAAGATAAATAAGATAGTAGGGATGAATCTCTTAGGTATATAGGATTGGCTAAACCAAGCTAAGTCGTTAGTTGATTAACTAGTTGCAACCATCACCATGGCCACGGCGTAATTGCGGTCATGAACACATTCATGATCGGTGTAGAATGCGACAATTAGGGCCTTCATGGCTAGGAAATGCGCCTCGGCGACCTCATCCCACACCAGCCATTCCTCAGGGGCAGCAAGGGTGGGGGCGGGGTAGGCACGCGGTCCTAAATTTGCCGCTCCCTTTCTGCATCCTCCTAGCTCCACACCTCTTTGTCCATCTCGTACTCACCAATAGTGGGGCGAGGGGATCCGACTTCTCCTCCTGCGCATCCCCAAAAGTTAATATGGGGGAGCTCCTTCAGTTGCGCCATTGACGAGGAAGTGGGTGGTGGATTGGGGGCGACTGAGAGGGGAATGGGAGGCGCTAGAGAGAGGGGAGAGCGCAAACTTTTTATAGGCCACTACAAGTGCCATTAGAGGCAATTAGGGAATTGGCAGGCGGCTGATGACGGGCAGTCAAGGTGTGCGTTTCCTGATGAAAAATGTTGTCGCACCCTACTCACACGGCTCCTCCCGGCTTGGTCACACACAAGCCAGGAGATGATGCCATTTGAGGATCATCCAATGGGCCAACACGGTTATCTGAGGGAGTGACCGTTACATTAATGGTTTTGGCCGGTGGTGCATGTGTGACATCCTGACTTAACATGAATGATATACTACTCATATCAACAAGGAATTCCATCTTTCCCGTGAGCCCATTCGCAAGGAAACTCAAACGTGTTTGCCTTGAAGCAATTTGAGGATGGATGACTGACTCAGAAGTTGACCTCAAATCCACACGGGCAAGGACATACTGCACAGAAAAAGACTAATGTTGGTCTGCGGGGCCAGCCTAAATCCCGCCAAGCGCAATGGTCAGGAACCAGTGGTTGTGGTTGTTGGAAATATGCCCTAGAGGCAATAATAAAATGGTTATTATTATATTTCCTTGCTCATGATAATTGTCTATTGTCCATGCTATAATTGTATTAACCGAAAACCGTAATACATGTGTGAATACATAGACCACACCATGTCCCTAGTGAGCCTCTAGTTGACTAGCTCGTTGATCAATAGATGGTCATGGTTTCCTGACCATGGACATTGGATGTCGTTGATAGCGGGATCACATCATTAGGAGAATGATGTGATGGACAAGACCCAATCCTAAGCATAGCACAAGATCGTGTAGTTCGTCTGCTAGAGCTTTTCTAATGTCAAGTATCATTTCCTTAGACCATGAGATTGTGCAACTCCCGGATACCGTAGGAATGCTTTGGGGGTATCAAATGTCACAACGTAACTGGGTGACTATAAAGGTGCACTACAGGTATCTCCGAAAGTGTCTGTTGGGTTGGCACGAATCGAGACTGGGATTTGTCACTCCGTGTGACGGAGAGGTATCTCTGGGCCCACTCGGTAATACATCATCATAATGAGCTCAATGTGACTAAGGAGTTAGTCACGGGATCATGTGTTACGGAACTAGTAAAGAGACTTGCCGGTAACGAGATTGAACAAGGTATAGGGATACCGACGATCGAATCTCGGGCAAGTAACATACCGATGGACAAAGAGAATTGTATACGGGATTAATTGAATCCCCGACATCGTGGTTCATCCGATGAGATCATCGTGGAACATGTGGGAGCCAATATGGATATCCAGATCCCGCTATTGGTTATTGGCCGGAGAGGTATCTCGGTCATGTCTGCATGGTTCCCGAACCCGTAGGGTCTACACACTTAAGGTTCGGTGACGCTAGAGTTGTAATGGGAATTGTATGTGGTTACCGAAAGTTGTTCGGAGTCCCGGATGAGATCCCGGACGTCACGAAGAGTTCCGGAATGGTCCGGAGGTAAAGATCTATATATGGGAAGTCCTATTTTGGCCATCGGAAAATGTTTGGGATTTTTCGGTATTGTACCGGGAAGGTTCTAGAAGGTTCTGGAGTGGGGCCCACCTGCATGGGGGGACCCACATGAACGTGGGTAGTGGGGGCAAGGCCCCACACCCCTGGTCAAGGCGCACCAAGATCCCCCCTTAGAAGGAATAAGATCATATCCCGAAGGGATAAGATCAAGATCCCTAAAAAGGGGATAACAATCGGTGGGGAAGGGAAAGGATGGGATTTCTTTCCTCCCACCTTTGCCAACGCCCCAATGGACTTGGAGGGCAAGAAACCAGCCCCCTCCACCCCTATATATAGTGGGGAGGCGCATGGGAGCTGCACCCCTTGCCCCTGGCGCACCTCCTCCTCCTCCGTAGTGCTTAGCGAAGCTCTACCGGAGAACCACGAGCTCCACCGCCACCACGCCGTCGTGCTGCCGGAGCTCTCCCTCAACTTCTCCTCCCCCTTGCTGGATCAAGAAGGAGGAGACGTCCCCGGGCTGTACGTGTGTTGAACGCGGAGGCGCCGTCCGTTCGGCGCTTGGATCGGATCTTCCGCGATTTGAATCGCCGCGAGTACGACTCCATCAACCGCGTTCTTTCCAACGCTTCCGCTTAGCGATCTTCAAGGGTATGAAGATGTACTCCCTCTCTCTCTCATTGCTAGCATCTCCTAGATTGATCTTGGTGACACGTAGGAAAATTTTGAATTATTACTACGTTACCCAACAGTAGCATCATGAGCTAGGTCTATGCGTAGATTCTATGCACGAGTAGAACAAAAGTAGTTGTGGGCGATGATTTGGTCAATTTGCTTGCCGTTACTAGTCCTATCTTGATTCGGCGGCATTGTGGGATGAAGCGGCCCGGACCGACTTTACACGTACGCTTACGTGAGACTGGTTCCACCGCCTGACATGCACTTGTTGCATAAGGTGGCTAGCGGGTGTCTGTCTCTCCCACTTTAGTCGGATCGGATTCGATGAAGAGGGTCCTTATGAAGGGTAAATAGCAATTGGCATATCACCATTGTGGCTTTTGCGTAGGTAAGAAACGTTCTTGCTAGAAACCCATAGCAGCCACGTAAAACTTGCAACAACAATTAGAGGACGTCTAACTTGTTTTTGCAGGGTATGCTATGTGATGTGATATGGCCAAAAGGATGTGATGAAATATATGTGATGTATGAGATTGATCATGTTCTTATAATAGGAATCACGACTTGCATGTCGATGAGTATGACAACCGGCAGGAGACATAGGAGTTGTCTTAATTTATTGTATGACCTGCGTGTCAATCAAAAACGCCATGTAATTACTTTACTTTATTGCTAACCGTTAGCCATAGTAGTAGAAGTACAAGTTGGCGAGACAACTTCATGAAGACACGATGATGGAGATCATGGTGTCGTGCCGGTGACGATGGTGATCATGCCGCGCCCCGAAGATGGAGATCAAAGGCGCAAGATGATATTGGCCATATCATGTCACTTTATGATTTGCATGTGATGTTTATCATGTTTTTACATCTTATTTGCTTAGAACGACGGTAGCATAAATAAGATGATCCCTCACTAAAATTTCAAGAAATGTGTTCCCCCTAAGTGTGCACCGCTGCGAAGGATCGTTGTTTCGAAGCACCATGTGATGATCGGGTGTGATAGATTCTAACGTTCGCATACAACGGGTGTAAGCCAGATTTACACACGCGAAACACTTAGGTTGACTTGACGAGCCTAGCATGTACAGACATGGCCTCGGAACACGAGAGACCGAAAGGTCGAACATGAGTCGTATAGTAGATGCGATCAACATGGAGATGTTCACCATTGATGACTAGTCCGTCTCACGTGATGATCGGACACGGCCTAGTCGATATGGATCATGTAACACTTAGATGACTAGAGGGATGTCTATCTGAGTGGGAGTTCATTAAATAATTTGATTAGATGAACTTAATTATCATGAACTTAGTCTAAAAATTGTCTTTACAATCTATCTTGTAGATCCAATGGCCCACGCTAATGTTGCCCTCAACTTCAACGCGTTCCTAGAGAAAACCAAGCTGAAATACGATGGAAGCAACTATACGGACTGGGTCCGTAACTTGAGGATCATCCTCATAGCTTCCAAGAAAGATATGTCCTTGATGCACCGCTAGGTGACGCTCCCATTTTCCCAGCAACTCAAGACGTTATGAATGCCTGGCAGTCGCGTAGTGATGATTACTCCCTGGTTCAGTGCGGCATGCTTTACAGCTTAGAACCGGGGCTCCAAAAGCGTTTTGAGCAACACGGAGCATATGAGATGTTCCAAGAGCTGAGAATGGTTTTCCAAGCTCATGCCCGGGTCGAGAGATATGAAGTCTCCGACAAGTTCTTCAGTTGTAAGATGGGGGACCCACATGAACGTGGGTAGTGGGGGCAAGGCCCCACACAACTGGTCAAGGCGCACCAAGATCCCCCCTTAGAAGGAATAAGATCATATCCCGAAGGGATAAGATCAAGATCCCTAAAAAGGGGGATAACAATCGGTGGGGAAGGGAAAGGATGTGATTTCTTTCCTCCCACCTTTGCCAACGCCCCAATGGACTTGGAGGGCAAGAAACCAGCCCCCTCCACCCCTATATATAGTGGGGAGGCGCATGGGAGCTGCACCCCTTGCCCCTGGCGCACCTCCTCCTCCTCCGTAGGGCTTAGCGAAGCTCTACCGGAGAACCACGAGCTCCACCGCCACCACGCTGTCGTGCTGCCGGAGCTTTCCCTCAATTTATCCTCCCCCCTTGCTGGATCAAGAAGGAGGAGACGTCCCCGGGCTGTACGTGTGTTGAACGCGGAGGCGCCATCCGTTCGGCGCTTGGATCGGATCTTCCGCGATTTGAATCGCCGCGAGTACGACTCCATCAACCGTGTTCTTTCCAACGCTTCCGCTTAGCGATCTTCAAGGGTATGAAGATGCACTCCCTCTCTCTCTCGTTGCTAGCATCTCCTAGATTGATCTTGGTGACCCGTAGGAAAATTTTGAATTATTACTACGTTACCCAACAGTGGCCGGGGCATTACAAATGGTATCAAAGCAGACCCTCACGGTTACACAGGTGAATGGAGGTCAGTGGCACACACATGTACATGACGTGTGTGGCTTGTCATGGCGTACAACATGGGCACATGTGGATGCTAGTACTGGCACACATAGACGTGTGCTACGAGGAAACTTTCCTACTGGGTGGGTGAGCGAGGACGTCAGTTCCTTTAAAAGAGAGTGTATGTGACATCCTGTTTTAATATAAATGATAGACTACTCATATCAATAATAATTTATTTTTTTGGAAGCTCATTGATACGTCTCCAACGTATCTCTAATTTATGAAGTATTCATGCCATGTTTACAATAATTCTATATGATTTTGGTATGATTTTATTAGAACTAACCCGGACTGACGCTGTTTTCAGCAGAACTACCTTGGTGTCGTTTTTTGTGCAGAAATAAAAGTTCTCGGAATGGGCTGAAAATTTACGGTGATTTTTTATGGACCAAAAGAGACCCCTGAAGCATTGGAGTTTGGCCAGAAGAGCCACGAGGCCACGACAAGCGTGCAGGGCGCCCCCCCCCTAGGGCACGCCCTCCTGGCTTGTCGCCGCCTCGTGGCCCCCCTTGACTTGTTTCCGACGCCAAAAATTCCTATAAATACCAAAACCCCCAGAAAGAAACCTAGATCGGGAGTTCCGCCGCCGTAAGCCTCTGTAGCCACGAAAAACCAACCGGGAGCCCATTCCGGCACCCTGCCGGAGGGGGAAACCATCACTGGAGGCCATCTTCATCATCCCGGCGGTCTCCATGATGAGGAGGGAGTAGTTCACCCTCGGGGCTGAGGGTATGTACTAGTAGCTATGTGTTTGATCTGTCTCTCTCTCTCTCGTGTTCTTGAGATGACACAATCTTGATGTACCGCGAGCTTTGTTAATATAGATGAATCATATGGAGGTTTCCCCTCTCTATCTTCTTGTGATGAATTGAGTTTTCCCTTTGAAGTTTTCTTATCGGATTGAGTCTTTAAGGATTTGAGAACACTTGATGTATGTCTTGCGATGGGATATCCGTGGTGACAATGGGATGTTCTATTGATCCACTTGATGTATGTTTTGGTGATCAACTTGCGGGTCCCGTGACCTTGGGAATCTATGCATAGGGGTTGGCACATGTTTTCGTCTTGACTCCCCGGTAGAAACTTTGGGGCACTCTTTGAAGTTCTTTGTGCTGGATTGAACATGATGAATCTGAAATTCTGTGATGCATATCGTATAATCAAGCCCATGGGTACACATGGTGACATTGGAGTATCTAGGTGACATTAGGGTTTTGGTTGATGTGTATCTTAAGGTGTTATTTTAGTACGAACTCTAGGGCTGTTCGTGACACTTATAGGGATAGCTCATAAGATTGATCAGAAAAGATAACTTTGAGGTGGTTTCGTACCCTACAATAATTTT
Source organism: Elymus sibiricus (assembly GCA_039707655.1). Lineage (NCBI taxonomy): Eukaryota > Viridiplantae > Streptophyta > Magnoliopsida > Poales > Poaceae > Elymus > Elymus sibiricus. The sequence goes on along the minus strand of CM077663.1, from coordinate 369,704,233 downwards.
TTCGTTTGTTCTCCGCTATTTGTGACTTTGGAGTGAACTCTTTGTCGCACGTGAGGGATTTACATATGATTCAACTATGTTAGTATTGTTGAGAGAACTTGCACTAGTGAAAGTATGAACCCTAGGCCTTGTTTTCAAGCATTGCAATACCATTTTTGCTCACTTTTGTTACTTGCTACCTTGCTGTTTTTATATTTTCAGATTACAAAAACCTATATCTACCATCCATATTACACTTGTATTACCATCTCTTCGCCGAACTAGTTCACCTATACAATTTACCATTGTATTGGGTGTGTTGGGGACACAAGAGACTCTTTGTTATTTGGTTGCAGGGTTGTTTGAGAGAGACCATCTTCATCCTACGCCTCCCACGGATTGATAAACCTTAGGTCATCCACTTGAGGGAAATTTGCTACTGTCCTACAAAACTCTGCGCTTGGAGGCCCAACACGAGTCTACAAGAAGAAGGTTGCGTAGTAGACATCAAGCTCTTTTCTGGCGCCGTTGCCAGGGAGGTTAGTGCTTGAAGGTATATCTTTAGATCTTGCAATTGAATCTTTTAGTTTCTTGTTTTATCACTAGTATGGTTTTATAAAAGAAAACTACAAAAAAATGGAATTGAGGTTGCCTCATATGCTTCATCTTTTTAATGTCTTTCGTGAAAATGATGGAAAGGAAAATTGTGCTCAAGTGTTAGAAGAAGAAGTTATTAAAATGTTTGGCACTAAATATTTGAGTGATGAGCATGATTGCAATGTTGTTAGTATGAATTCCTTGAATATTCATGATGCTAATGATATGCAAAGCTACAAGCTTGGGGATGCTATGTTTGATGAAGATGATATGTTTAGTCCCCCAAGTTTTGATGAGCAAATTTATTATGATGAAAGCATGCCTCCTATTTATGATGATTATTGTGATGACATGTATGCTATAAATAATAATGAGAACCATGAAACTTGTCATCATGATTTTAATTTTCAATTGGATTATGCTTCACATGATAGTTATTTTGTTGAGTTTGCTCCCACTATTATGAATGAGAAGAAAATTGCTTATGTGGAGAGTAAAAAAATTTCTATGCTTGTGGATCATGAAGATAATGCTTTATGTGCTGGTTATATTGTGAAATTCCTTCATGATGCTACTGAAAACTATTATGAGGGAGGAACTTATGCTTGTAGGAATTGCAAAAATATCAAGTTTCCTCTCTATGTGTTCAAAGTTTTGAAGTTATGCTTGTTTTGCCTTCCTATGCTAGTTGATTCTTGTTCCCATAAATTGTTTGCTCACAAAATCCCTATGCATAGGAAGTGGGTTAGACTTAAATGTGCTAGTCATATGGTTCATGATGCTCCTGTTATGTTTCAATTCTTATCTTTTATGTGAGCATCATTGAAATCATCATGCCTAGCTAAAAGGCTTTAAAGAAAAGCGCTTGTTGGGAGACAACCCAACACTTTTACTTTCTGTTTTTGTGTGTCCACATGATTAATCTACTGTATAATCATGTTTTATAGCTTTTGTTTCAATAAAGTGCCAAGTAAAGCCTTTGGGATAGTGTGGATGATAGTTGACTTGATTCTGTGCAAAAACAGAAACTTTTGCTCTCAGTCCAGGAATTTTGTAAATTAATTGGAACATGATTTTGATCTGAATTTTTTACACATGGTTTATATACAAATTTCCTAGATTTTCCTAATTTTTCAGAATTTTTAGAGAGAGGAAAGTATGGTTACACTACAGATCTTCACAGACTGTTCTGTTTTTCACAGATTCTGTTTTGCATGCATAGTTTGCTTGTTTTAGTGTTTCCATAGCTTATATTTAGCGGTATAAATTATGGGAATGATATAATACAGTAGGTATCATGTGGAAACAATTATGAATCTTGTCTTGACAGTACCTAAGTGAATGATCTTTGTTTATTATACTAACCCATCTCACGAAGTTCCGTTAAGTTTTGTGTGATTGAAGTTTTCAAGTTTTGGGTGAGACACCGATATGAGGAGAATAAGGAGTGACAAGAACCTAAGCTTGGGGATGCCCAAGGCACCCCAAGGTAATATCCAAGGAAGACTCAAGCGCCTAAGCTTAGGGATGCCCCGGAAGGCATCCCCTCTTTCGTCTTCAACATTATCGGTATATCTTACTTGGAGCTATATTTTTATTCGTCACATAATATGAGTTTTGCTTGGAGCGTCATTTTATTTTGTTGTTCTCTGTTAGGTGTTATTTATAATCTTCTTTTTCAATAAAAAGTTCCAAGAATTGTCTTAGGATGCTTGCATTGCATGTTTTGATGTGTGCTGTGTATAAACAGAAACTTTTGCTGTAGTGATTGAATTTTCATATTTTACCGGAAGGTGGAAAGTTTCTGAAATTTTTACACAGTGTTGTCATATAAATTTTTCAGCTTGTCCTAAATTTTCACAATTTTTTGAGTTACAGAAGTACACTGGTTTAATAGATTGCTACAGACATTTCTGTTTGGACAGATTGCTGTCATAGTTTTGTTATCTACTTATCCTATAGTTTCCATAGCCTATATTGGTAGATATAAATTGTGGAAATGATAGTAAACAGTAGATGATGTTTGAAAATTATTGTGCAACTTATCTTGGCAGTACATAAAGAGTTGATTTATTATTATGTGTACTAACCTATCTCACGAGTTCTTTTCGAGTTTTGTGTGGATGAAGTTTTTGAGAATAGGTGAAACCATGATATGAGAGGATTGAACGAGATACAAAAGCTCAAGCTTGGGGATGCCCAAGGCACCCCAAGAAAATATTTCAAGAAGTCTCAAGCATCTAAGCTTGGGGATGTGATACATCCATTTTGCATCATGCTTTTATATTGATATTTGTTGTATTATGGACTGTTATTACACATTATGGTACAATACTTATGCCTTTTCTCTCTTATTTTACAAGGTTTACATGAAGAGGTAGAATGCCGGCAGCTAGAATTCTGGACTGGAAAATGAGCAAATCTGAGATACCTATTCTGCACAACTCCAAAAGTCCTGAAAATCTACGGAGAATTATTTTGGAATATATAAAAAATATTGGGCGAAAGAAATACCAGAGGGAACCCGCCAGGGAGTCACAAGCCAGGGGGGCACGCCCTACCCCCCTGGGCGCGCCCCTGTGGCTTGTGGGCCCCCTGGCAGGCCTCCGGTGCCCATCTTCTGCTATATGGAGGGTTTTGACCTGGAAAAAAAATCAGAAGAGAGCTTTTGGGACGAAGCGCCGCCGTCTCGAGGCAGAACTTGGACAGAACCAATCTAGGGCTCCGGCGGAGCTGTTCTGCCGGGGAAACTTCCCTCCCGGAGGGGGAAATCGAAGCCATCGTCATCACCAACGATCCTCTCATCGAGAGGGGGTCAATCTCCATCAACATCTTCACCAGCACCATCTCCTCTCCAAACCCTAGTTCATCTCTTGTATCCGATCTTTGTCTCAAACCTCAGATTGGTACCTGTGGGTTGCTAGTAGTGTTGATTACTCCTTGTAGTTGATGCTAGTTGGTTTACTTGGTGGAAGATCATATGTTCAGATCCTTAATGATAATTAATACTCCTCTGATTATGAACATGAATATGCTTTGTGAGTAGTTACGTTTGTTCCTGAGGAAATGGGATAAGTCTTGTTATAAGCAATCATGTGAATTTGGTATTCGTTCGATATTTTGATGAGATGTATGTTGTCTCTCCTCTAGTGGTGTTATGTGAACGTCGACTACAGGACACTTCACCACTATTTGGGCCTAGAGGAAGGCATTGGGAGGTAATAAGTAGATGATGGGTTGCTAGAGTGACAGAAGCTTAAACCCTAGTTTATGCGTTGCTTCGTAAGGGGCTGATTTGGATCCATATGTTTCATGCTATGGTTAGATTTATCTTAATTCTTCTTTTGTAGTTGCGGATGCTTGCGAGATAGGTTAATCATAAGTGGGAGGCTTGTCCAAGTAAGGACAGCACCCAAGCACCGGTCCACCCACATATCAAATTATCAAAGTAACGAACGCGAATCATATGAGCATGATGAAAACTAGCTTGACAGAAATTCCCATGTGTCCTCGGGAGCGAGGGAGTCCTGGATTAAGGGTTCCTCGGGAGGCCGACCTATTTCTTATGGACCGGACTGAATGGGCCATTTGCCGGACACTGGATGGATCGAGGACCTTGTTTCCAGGATGGAAGCTTCAAGGATCGTGGCGTGTCCTCCAAGTTTAAAGTAGTGAATAGGCATGTTTATCCCTTCGACGTGTAACCGACCATGTGTAACCCTAGGTACCCTCGGTGTCTATATAAGCCAGAGGGTTTTAGATTGTAGGCCAACAAAACTCATCTAGGGTTTTAGTCATACGATCTCGAGGTAGATCAACTCTGTAACCCTTATACCATCAATATAATCAAGCAGGACGTAGGCTATTACCTCCATTGGAGGGCCCGAACCTGGGTAAAACACTGTCCCCTTCATCTCCTGTTACCCTCGATTCTAGTCTCACAGCTCGGGACCCCCTACCCAAGATCCGCCGGTTTTGACACCGACATTGAGAGTTCCGCTGTGATCGCCAGAAGGAATCGATGGCTCGCCTTGTCATCAACGAAGAGGTCCGTAACCTGGGCACTTTCGTCCCCGGACAGATCTTCGCTTTCGGCAGCATTGTGCTGCACGCCGACCCGACTAGCCATCTAGGCCATGTCGGAAGTTTCATCCCTGATCAAGAGGTCAAATTCGGGAACTTAGAGTTCTCCGTAGACTCCCGGGGCGATCTATCGCTAACCGGGCTCGCAGTCTCGCCTGCCACGCCCGAAGACTCTGAGGCCTTAACCTCAGATCCATCTTTTGGCCCCGCCCGCGGGATCTACCCCGGCGAGGCCTGGCTCTGAGTCCGGACCCGGTCATAGTGCCAGACGCCCGGACATCTGTTCTTGCCGAACACTCTCCCCGCGCGGACGCATCGGAGGTTCGCTCCGGAAGCTCTGGGCAGGCCGATCCGATCGAGCTCTCGATACTCAACGAGGCTCTAGATCGGATCTCGTCGATGAAGATTACCGACGACCCAACCCCGATCTGTTCTCAGATTGGGCCTCAGACGGGTCAGGACGATTTTTTCGTCCCACCCACCACCCACTTGGTAGCCACTGTCGAGGATTTAACCGACATGCTGGACTATGCTTCTGAGGAAGCAGACTACATGGATGAGGTGGATCGCGCACTCACCCCCGTTAACACCGGACGGTGGACTGCCACCTCCACATACGAAGTCTACTTGGTAGACACTCCGAAAAATGACGGCGACAAATCGGATGAAGCACCGTCAAGACGCCGAAAGCCGCATAAACGGTCCAAAGGAAAAAGGGAAGAAAATCCATCGATGGCACCGGGGACGGAGACACCCCGGAAGACATCGGCGATCCAGAAATCCCCGAACACCCGTTAGAGGGTCAGGAGAGGCCGGAAGACCGCCGCAACCCCGACGATCTAGATGATCCCGAGGACGACGATTACCTCCGCTCTATCGAGGGGGAGGACAATGCGGAAGCCGATGACTTCGCCATCCCTGATAATCCTGTAGATCAGGAACTATTCAGGCAACAGCTTATAGCCACGGCCCACAGCCTGAAAGCAAAAGAACGGCAGCTTAAGGCCGAACAAGACAACCTCAATGATCGATGGACAAGAGTCCTCTCGGCTGAGGAGGGATACGGTACCGGTCTATCGGACCAGCCTAAGAGTTATCCACGTAGAAGGCTGCTGCCACAATTCGACGACGAGCTCACTGATACGCCGTCTCCCAAACATACCCCATACGACAAGCGAGACTGCCCTCCTCGAGGACGAGACAGGACGGCTGACGACACCGGCTATAGGCCGACGATACCCCGTAGACGGGGAAAGGAGCCACTAGAGCCCGATGACAGGTTCGACCTGCGACACGACCTGGACGACAGAGCAGGTTGTACGCAATCCATCTACGGATCCAGAGCATACTCACCCGATAGACGGGAAGGGTACATGCCTTGTTCGACCGCAACAATGAAGGTCGGGAACGAAACCGAGCTAGGACAGACGCCGATCACCGGCGCGACATAGCTCGGGTTAGAGGCGCTGCCCACCCACTGTGCTTCACGGCCGAGGTGATGCGACATCAGTTCCCGAAAGGGTTTAAACCCGTAAACATAGAGCAATATGATAGGACAACTGACCCAACCGTATGGATCGAGGATTTCCTCCTCCACATCCACATGGCGCGAGGAGATGACCTCCACGCCATCAAATACTTACCCCTGAAGCTCAAGGGGCCAGCTCGGCACTGGTTAAATAGCCTCCCCGAAAACTCCATTGGGTGTTGGGAGGACCTAGAAGAGGCATTCCGATCTAACTTCCAGGGCACTTATGTTCGGCCGCCGGACTCCTCCGATCTAAGCAACGTCGTCCAGAAGCCAGGAGAGTCCGCGCGGCTATTCTGGAATCGTTTCTTGACCAAGAAAAACCAGATCGTAGACTGCCCGGACGCCAAAGCAATAGCCTCTTTCAGGCATAATATTCGGGATGAATGGCTGGCTCGTCAGCTCGGCCAGGACAAACCAAGGACAATGTCCGCCCTCACAACACTCATGACCCGCTTTTGCGCGGGCGAGGATAACTGGCTCGCAAGACGTAGCCACAACCCCGAAGACCCCGGAACCTCCGAAGTTCGGGACGGAAACGGGAAACCGAAGCGCAACAAGAACAAGTGCTGGCACAATAACAGTGATGCCGATGACACGACTATTAACGCCGGCTTCCGCAACTCCCGGCCTGGGCAGCGGAAGAAGCCTCCTAAAGGCAAACACGACAGACCCACCCCGCTGGACAAAATCCTGGAGAGGCCTTGCCAGATCCACGGCACTCAAGAGAAGCCCGCCAACCACACCAACCGTAACTGTTGGGTCTTCAAACAGGCCAGCAATCTCGCAACCGAGGACCAAGGCAAGAGCCCACGCAGCGAGGACGAGGATGAGCCTCGTGGTCCGATAGGTGGCGGACAAAAGAAATTCCCTCCAGAGATAAAAACGGTAAATATGATATACGCCACCCATATACCCAAGAAGGAGAGGAAGCGCGCCCTTCGGGATGTCTACGCCATAGAGCCTGTAGCCCCGAAGTATAACCCATGGTCGGCATACCCGCTCACCTTCGACCGGTGTGACCGCCCGACCAGTATCCGTCATGGGGGTTCGGCAGCCCTAGTCCTAGACCCGATCATAGACGGGTACCACCTCACTAAAGTCCTAATGGACGGAGGAAGTAGCCTCAATCTGATTTACTCAGATACGGTGAAAAAGATGGGCATAGATCCGTCAAGGATCAAGCCCAGCAACACTACCTTTAAAGGAGTAATCCCAGGCGTTGAAGCCCGGTGCACAGGCTCTGTAAGCCTAGAAGTAGTATTCGGCTCACCCGATAACTTTCGAAGCGAGGACTTGATTTTCGACACCGTACCTTTCCGCAGCGGCTATCATGCCCTGCTCGGCCGTACAGCATTCGCTCGCTTTAACGCCGTCCCGCACTACGCATACCTCAAGCTCAAGATGCCCGGCCCTAGGGGGGTCATTACAGTCAATGGCAACACAGAGCGCTCCCTCCGAACTGAGGAACACGCGTTGGCCCTGGCGGCCGAATTCCATTACACTGATGATCGGCAAGCACCGACGTCTGCCGTAAAGGCACCCAAGGCTGGGAAGCGAGCTCAGGCTTAACCCGAAGTACCAGAACCTTCTTCTCCCCATAAATAGGGATTCGCCCCCCATCGCACGGCCCTAGAACCGGCAAAGTACGTGCCGAGGAGGCACAACTTCGCGCTTAAAATTCCATGGGCAGCGGTGGGGAAAAATTATTAAATGGTAAGTGTTTAGCTTGACCGAACTATCACCATCAACATGTCTTCAGACACACTACAGGTACCATAAAGTACCTGCTACGGCGTAAAGCTCATTCATATTCCGGCGACTTCTCAAGACTTTTCTCCAAAGTCCGCTCGCCGAACATTACACCCATCGCGGTATATAACTCCTTGGGAGGCGCAGGAGCGGACAAGCGATAGGGCACATCGAGGACGTCATGTCACCTATCGAAGACCCTTGGTACAACCCCTCCTGTAAGGTTTATAATTCATTTTTATTACCTGTAAACAGTTGTATTGGCAATTCGAATAATAAGAGTTGATGAGTAAAATATAGATGTATCTTGCATGATTGTTTCGCTGTTTTTGGCGCACTCTCTATTTCCCCTCTCTTCTTGCGAACCTGTTTGGTATACTATGCGATGCAACCGGCTAATAGACTGGGGGCTCGAACTAAAGAAAATCGCCTTAAGCGCAACTGATTTTTGCGTTCGGCGTCTTGTAATTCTGCTTTATATGCATTGGTTCCGAACTATGTCTTGGGTCAATAGTTGGGTTGCCCGGCTCCTGTGCTTGCCCCTTTATGTTCCGCTCGTTCGGCTAAAGAGGCAAAGGGAGAACCGCTGCGATTGTGCTTCCGGCTAGCCTGGTCAATCACCTCAGCGGAGAAAGCCGAAAACTGACTGTCATGGTATGCGAGAACTGGTCTGCGAATCCAAGGTTAACTCAATCTCGTCAGAGGTTATTCCGTGTTATACGATGGGTTTGGTATTAGTACAAACCGTGTGATATAGGCTTCGGCCACGGCTCATCCGAACATCACAAACACCTGGGGGCTAGTCATCAGCCCCCGCACTCCTTTCTCGCGCCCCTACGACTAAGTGAAAGCAATAAAGCATTATGGTCCGATTGCCTTGTCCGCCCCACACTACAGCCTTCGGGTACCGATAGCTCAGCTAAGGGTCACAGTGTGTGGGCAGGGACACCCCGCGTAGTATCTACATGGGGGCTGAAGCTGACGACTCGCAGCTTTCAGTTTTAACGGCCACACAGGAGATATAAAGGATGCAAAACATTAAATACATGATAAACCATGCACCTTAAATATAAACGCGTTAAAAACGTCTTCGGACATATTACACGCTTTACTCATACACGTTCTCTCTCGAGCATTGAGCCTCTATTGCCCGAGCACCCTCCATTACTCCGGAGAAGTACAACTCGGGTCACCTATGCTCTTTTCCACGAGGCGGAGGGGCGGTGGCTATCATCATCGGATCCAACCCCGGCCAGTGCACCTTGGCCTTCGCAAAGGTCATCCGAGCTCCCTCGATGCAGGAAGATCGCCTTAGCGTATCGATCCGGGGCGAGGCGTCGCTCAGTTTCTGCACCAGGCCGAAGTAGCTGTCCGGCAACGGCTCGTTGGGCCATAACCGGATGCAGAGATCCTTCATGTCCGGCTCCGCCATCCGGTGCAGCTCCATCAGCTGCTTCAGCTGCTCAACAAGGAGAGGAGAGCACTCGGTGGCTTCAAACTGCGCCCAGAACAGCCGAGCTTCATCTCCTTCTCCCCGCGAACCATAGAACTGGTTCGCGTCCGCTGTGCTTTTCTGGAGGTCCGAGCAGGCGCCTGAGGAACACCATACTTGGGTAAGCAACTCGAACTTGCTATCCCCGTAGACACATTGCAATAAATATGGCTTACCATCCATTATAGCCTTGGCTTGGCTAACTTCCTCTTCAAAAGACCGCCTATCCACCCCCTCCTTTTGGAGGTCGGTTTTCAGGGTGGATAGTTCGGCAACCTGCTCCTTGCCTTTCCGCTCAAGGTCTTCGCACTTTTGGCCGGCATCCTTGAGCTCCTGTTGGATCTCCTCCACCCGAGCCTCGTGCTTGTCGCTGGTGGCTCTTAGGGCGGAGAGCGCGGTAGCCGCTTCTTTGGCCACCGCCCTCTCAACCGCAGCCTCCTGCTTCGCTTTCTCAAGCTCGGCCTTGAGCTTCTCAATTTCTTTCGCCGAGGCTGCGTCAGCATTACAAATATATCAAACATACTGCTTTGACAGTACATCAATGAAGAATTTGGATATTCTAGTCCGGCTTACCTTGCGCCTCGTCGAATCTCTTATTCAGAGCTTCGAGCTCATCTTCGGAGCTCTCGAGCTTCCGATTCAGCTCGTCCAGCTTGGCAGCATTCACAGCCGCTGCCGATGATGAAGCCTGTACAAAAAAAACCATATCAAGTTACGCGGGTTCACAACTTCCGAACTATCATAAATATGATCCTATGTCCGGTCCCCTTAAAGACTGTTAGACCGTTCCGAACAAATACTGTCTTATACATAGTTCGGATAATGATCTATGCTTGACCCCCAGGTAAGTTTTTTCCAAACTTACCTAGGGCTCGGGGGCTGCCGTGTATATAATCATAACTCAAATTTCAAAGAACAGAGCATTACGTGGCTCACTTGAAAGCCCGTCAGGAGACCGTTGAAGGCCTCCTTCAGTCCGCTATCCACGGACTGAATGCTCTGCAATACCGCACCCATAAGGGTGCGGTTCTCCTCGGAGAGGGAGGCGCCTGACAGAGCCTCCCCCATAGCCGGCCACCCATTGGTCGGTGGTGCCGGTGGGGATCGGTTGACCCGATCTCCGATCGGGGATTGAACCGATGCCTCCGGAGGCATAGTGCGCTCCGGAGACAGCCTTGAAGGTGACTGGACATCTCCTCGTCCGGTCTCCTCAGTGTCCGGGAGGGGCTCGTCCTCCCGGTCTTCGGCGGCCGAGGCGTTAGCCTCGACCATGACGTCGTCGCCCCCACCTCCAGTGTCCGGCTCCAAAGGAGCCTGTTGGGAGGACACCTCCGCGGCATCCTTCGTGGCGCCCGGAGGAGAGGGGTGCGACGCGGTCCCGCTCTCCGCTAGCTCGGCGGGCGGGGTCTCCCCGTCTGAAACTTGATCGGTGGGGAGAACTTCTGGTGGGCTGCAAGTCAATAAGGCGCTCACATGATAATCATATTCAAAACTTAGTACTAATAGCTCGGGAGGTCTTTGGATCCGTACCTTCGAGGTGGGGGCTTGACCCTGAGGTGCCTTCGCGGAACCCTCTCGAAGTCCTTGGACTTGGTGTCCGAGTCCGAACTGTCGTCGGATAGAACTACCTGTGCCCGGTGTGCTTTTTCTGGGCGGGAGGAGGTACGTCCTCTGAGGCGTCCGATGACGCCGCCCTCTTTCCTGCGAGGGGGGAATCGCCTCCCTCCTCACCCTCGTGCTCCTCCTATTGATTCGAGGAGGCATGGGTTTCCTCGGATGCAGCCTCCGGCTGGTCCCTGATGCGCAGGCCTGTTCGGCCTGGTTTCTTCTTCTGCTCCTTCTTCTCTGGCGCCTTGTAAGGCTCCATGACAAGCATCTCCGACAGCAGTGGGGACCTAGGGTCTTCGGGCTGTGGAGCCGGGCATTTGATGCCCGTGGCCTTGCGCAACCATTCCAGCGGAAAGTAATCAGAAAGCACTTAGATTTTCTTCGGAAAGACAAAGCCGATCTAATGAAACTATGTTATACCTCGGAAGGGAGCTTATCGGCGCGCAGGCCCTGGTCCTCCTTCTTGGGTGACCACTTCTCCTACGCCTTGAACAACGCCTTCCATAGCTTTTCCCGAGTGGTGCGGAAGAGCTGACGAATCGTAGGATCGTCGTCAGTCCGGTAAGTCCACATAGGAGAGCCCCGACGCTGGCAGGGGAGGATGCGCCGCCGAAGCATGATCTGGACCACATTGGTCAGATCGATTCCGTCCTTGATCATGGAGGCGATGCCCCTCTGCAGGCCATCCACCTCTGTGTCCGACCCCCAGTCGAGGCCCTTTCGGACCCATGAGGTCAATCTGGTCGGGGGCCCGGATCTGAATTCAGCAGGAACAGTTCTGCCCTCCTCCCTTGGCTCGGTGATGTAAAACCACTCTTTTTGCCAAGTCTTGATGGTGTCGATGAATGTGCCGGAAGGCCATACTACGCGTGGAAGCTTGCTGATGACCGCCCCGCCGCAATCTGCGTGTGCGCCTGCAACACACTTCGGCTTGATGTTGAAGATCTTGAGCCACAGTCCGAAGTGTGGTTCGACCCGCAAGAAAGCCTCGCAGACGATGATGAAGGCCAATATATGCATGAAAGAGTTCGGCGGGAGGTCGTGGAAGTCAAGTCCGTAGAAGAACATGAGGCCCCTCACGAAGGGGTGGAGCGGGAAGCTCAGTCCTCGGATGAAATGAGGCATGAAGACCACCCTCTCGCCTGGTTTAGGGGTGGGGATCACCTGGCCTTCTTCCGCGGCACGGTGGAAGATGTTGGCGGGGAGGTAGCCGGCCTCCTTGAGGTCCCGGATGTCTTGGTCTGTGACTGTGGAAGCCTCCCACTTGCCATTGGAGCCGGAGCCGGCCATGGCTGAGCTCGGAGGGGAAAAGGTGGAAAACCTAGATCTGGGCTCTGGAGGCTCAGTAGATTGGGGAAGCAAGGGTGTGAATGGGAAGTGCGGATAAGCCTTGGGGTTTTTCTTCCCCTTTTATTGGGCTTGTCGCCGGTTATCCTCCCTTCACTGCGCCGTGAATCCCTCCGCTTCCCAAGACGTGCGTGCCGTTATACGCGCATGATTAAACATATCCCGTGTAAAACGGAGCACGGTCTCTGCAGTGATGGATCGTGCTGATGAAAACGGCCTCGAACCGCGAATCGAGTCTTTTCGACTGGTTCAGCGGTCGTGGTGGGCCGTGACCTTTCATCTGAAAGGTTGTCAGGGAGCACTGTTTACTCCTTGACGTTTGGCCTTCAGGGCCGAGCTATACATGGTGTTCGGACGATCTATGATCGGACAAATTACACGTCGTCGGAGGCCGAACTAAAGCCCGGCCAATCGCTATTTGGAGAAAGGAACTCGCCTTGCAAGCCGACGACTCTGATCATGTGAAGCAGCTGGAGCTGGGACCCTTGGCGTTGGAGGCTAGTTCGGGGGCTACTGAGGGAGTCCTGGATTAAGGGGTCCTCGGGAGGCCGACCTATTTCTTATGGGCCAGACTGAATGGGCCGTTTGCCGGACACTGGATGGATCGAGGACCTTGTTTCCAGGATGGAAGCTTCAAGGATCGTGGCGTGTCCTCCAAGTTTAAAGTAGTGAATAGGCATGTTTATCCCTTCGACGTGTAACCGACCATGTGTAACCCTAGGTACCCTCGGCGTCTATATAAGCCAGAGGGTTTTAGGTTGTAGGCCAACATAACTCATCTAGGGTTTTAGTCATACGATCTCGAGGTAGATCAACTCTGTAACCCTTATACCATCAATATAATCAAGTAGGACGTAGGGTATTACCTCCATAGGAGGGCCCGAACCTGGGTAAAACACTGTCCCCTTCGTCTCCTGTTACCCTCGATTCTAGTCTCACAGCTCGGGACCCCCTACCCGAGATCCGCCAGTTTTGACATCGACAGGGAGCGCTTTGCTTTATATAAGAGTTTGTTTAGGCTTGTCCTTTGCTACAAAAAGGATTGGGCCACCTTGCTGCACCTTTGTTACATTTGTTACTTGCTATCCGTTATGAATTATCTTATCACAAAACTATCTGTTACCGATAATTTCAGTGCTTGCAGAGAATACCTTACTGAAAACCGCTTGTCATTTCCTTCTGCTCCTCGTTGGGTTCGACACTCTTACTTATCGAAAGGACTACGATAGATCCCCTATACTTGTGGGTCATCAGGATGCTACGCATCCCACCTCTCTTCGTCAACTATCGGTTAGCCTATGTTGAGCCTAAATTTTTATTCGTTCACATGATGCATGCTATTCTTGGAGTTCTATTTTTTTGCTTGCTATTTAATAAAATACTCAGATCTGAAAATATTTATTCAGAGAGTGCCCTCACATAGCTACTTGATTGTTTACCTACTCATTGATCTTTACTTATATCTTTTGAAGAGTAGTTTGATGTTTACTCTTGAGCTTCACTTATATCCTATGAGTAAATGGTTGAATGAATTGAATATCATAAATCTGAAATTAAATATGCTTCATATACTTATCCCATGGGGAGTAATGACTTCACACATAATAAGTATAGGTGGTAAAATTTATTGAAAGTTAGCAAACACCGCATTGGTCACTTGAACAATTCATGAAATAATATTGAAGGAAGAGAGATTCCACATATAAATATACTATCTTGGACATCTTCTGTGATTGTGAGCTCATTAATTATTTTCAAACTTGAGCAAATTGGCTGAAATTGGACAAGGAAGACAACTTAATGAGTTATGTTTGGGTATATTTGTATAGAAGTTATATTGTTATGGATCCTCCAACATGTGGTGCTTGCTTCCACCTCATACTAGCCAAAACTTCCGCACCAAGTAGAAATACTACTTGTGCATCCAAACACCCTTAAACCAGTTTTGCCATTAGAGTCCACCATACCTACCTATATGCGGTATTTACCTGCCGTTCCAAGTAAATTTGCATGTGCCAAACTCTAAACCTTCAAATAATATTCTAATTTGTATGCCCGAATCGCTCATATAGTGACTAGGGGCTGTCAGTATCTTCCATGCTAGGTGGGTTATTCTCACGATATGTGTTGATTCACTATCATTCACGAGAAAGTGGTTGGTATTCGGGATGCCCAGTTCCATGCTCAAAAATCAAATCAAAATATAATGAAACAAAACTCCCCCAGGATTGTTGTTTGTATGGACGGTACCCGTGGATTCGGCTCGCCGTGGAGTGTGATTGATTGGTGAAGGGGGAGTAAAAACTTTACCATTCTGTTTGGGAACCGCCTATAATGTATCTAGCATGGAAGATACCGAGATCTCTCGGTTGTTATGTTGACAATGAAAGCATACCGCTCAAAATTATTATTCATCTCTGTTTTAAAAGCTCGAGCTCTGGCACTTTTGCAAATCAATGCTTCCCTCTGCGAAGGGCCTATCTTTTACTTTCTAGTACTTAACTTTATGCAAGAGTCATGGTGATCTTCACCACTTCCTATATTTTGCATTTTTCTCTTGGCAAGCGTCATGTGTTGGGGAATGATCTAGACATATATATCCACACAAATATATTTGATCATGAATTATTATTGTTGACAATTATCTATATGATAAATAAGTTGGGAGGCGAAACATTAAGCCCCTATCTTTCTCTGTGTTCGATGCATGCTATTTGTTCTAAAAATATGGTTTGAGTGTCAATAATCATGGAAGACTATATGATAGTTGAGTATGTGGAATTTGCTAAATCAAAGCTCTTACATAGACCCTTCCTGAAAATAAGATGAATTGCAATTGTTCGATGACTAGGAATATGGTTTGTTAGTTTTCAAGAAACTTTCTGGTCTATACTTTAACATGTGAATAGCTTGTTACTTGATCATGAGAAGTTTTATGAGATGAGCTACTGTTTATGGTTTATATTGATGCTAGAAAAAGTGATTGGAATTATCATTGATCAAATTTGTGCACTTGCTAGCATTCACACTTCATAAATTATTTCTTTTATCATTTACCTACTCGAGGACGAGCAGGAATTAAGCTTGGGGATGCTGATATGTCTCCAACGTATCTATAATTTATGAAGTATTCATGCCATGTTTACAATAATTCTATATGATTTTGGTATGATTTTATTAGAACTAACCCGGACTGACGCTGTTTTCAGCAGAACTACCATGGTGTCGTTTTTTGTGCAGAAATAAAAGTTCTCGGAATGGGCTGAAAATTTACGGTGATTTTTTATGGACCAAAAGAGACCCCCAAAGCATTGTAGTTGGGCCAGAAGAGCCACGAGGCCACCACAAGTCTGCAGGGCGCCCCCCCTAGGGCGCGCCCTCCTGGCTTGTCGCCGCCTCGTGGCCCCCCTTGACTTGTTTCCGACGCCAAAAATTCCTATAAATACCAAAACCCCCAGAAAGAAACCTAGATCGGGAGTTCCGCCACCGCAAGCCTCTGTAGCCACGAAAAACCAATCGGGAGCCCGTTCCGGCACCCTGCCGGAGGGGGAAACCATCACCGGAGGCCATCTTCATCATCCCGGCGGTCTCCATGACGAGGAGGGAGTAGTTCACCCTCGGGGCTAAGGGTATGTACCAGTAGCTATGTGTTTGATCTCTCTCTCTCTATCGTGTTCTTGAGATGACACGATCTTGATGTACCGCGAGCTTTATTCATATAGATGAATCATATGGAGATTTCCCCTCTCTATCTTCTTGTGATGAATTGAGTTTTCCCTTTGAAGTTTTCTTATCGGATTGAGTCTTTAAGGATTTGAGAACACTTGATGTATGTCTTGCGATGGGATATCCGTGGTGACAATGGGATGTTCTATTGATCCACTTGATGTATGTTTTGGTGATCAACTTGCGGGTTCCGTGACCTTGGGAATCTATGCATAGGGGTTGACACATGTTTTCGTCTTGACTCTCCGGTAGAAACTTTGGGGCACTCTTTGAAGTTCTTTGTGCTGGATTGAACATGATGAATCTGAAATTGTGTGATGCATATCGTATAATCAAGCCCATGGGTACTCGTGGTGACATTGGAGTATCTAGGTGACATTAGGGTTTTGGTTGATGTGTATCTTAAGGTGTTATTTTAGTACGAACTCTAGGGCTGTTCATGAAACTTATAGGGATAGCTCATAAGATTGATTAGAAAAGATAACTTTGAGGTGGTTTCGTACCCTACAATAATTTCTTCGTTTGTTCTCCGCTATTTGTGACTTTGGAGTGAACTCTTTGTCGCACGTGAGGGATTTACATATGATTCAAATATGTTAGTATTGTTGAGAGAACTTGCACTAGTGAAAGTATGAACCCTAGGCCTTGTTTTCAAGCATTGCAATGCCGTTTTTGCTCACTTTTGTTACTTGCTACCTTGCTGTTTTTATATTTTCAGATTACAAAAACCTATATCTACCATCCATGTTACACTTGTATCACCATCTCTTCGCCGAACTAGTGCACCTATACAATTTACCATTGTATTGGATGTGTTGGGGACACAAGAGACTCTTTGTTATTTGGTTGCAGGGTTGTTTGAGAGAGACCATCTTCATCCTACGCCTCCCACGGATTGATAAACCTTAGGTCATCCACTTGAGGGAAATTTGCTACTGTCCTACAAAACTCTGCGCTTGGAGGCCCAACACGAGTCTACAAGAAGAAGGTTGCATAGTAGACATCACTCATCCACAAGGAACTTTAGAGTTAAGCGTGCTTGGCTTGAAGCATTTGATGATGGGTAACCAACTGCGGGTGCCCATATCAGGACAAAGTGCGCATAAAAGACTAATGTTGGGTTGTGAGGTCAGTCTAGATCCTGCCAGGCGTAACGGTCAAGATCCGGTGGCTGTGGCTGTGGCATTACAACATGGGAGGTCACGCTGCTTCGAATACCTCTTGTGTTGTGAGGAGGAATAAGATGAAAAATTCCTCTCGCGCTGTCAGTGGGTTCGGAGGGAGCTCCAAAGGAAGAAGCTGGGAGGCAAAATATGGACGGAGCTCCAAAAGTTATGCGATTTTACTAGAGCTGATTTTTTGTGCTTCGGGCTCCATATGACTGGTTATTATGCAAAACAATTGTATATGGCAACTCTGCTAGAGTTGCTTTTAGATGTTTACGATAAGCCAATATTAAGGTATTCGTACAAGTCTCTACCATGTACTCTTATGCCTCATATACCACATCGATAAAATGATCACACATCTTTATTATTCTCCCTTATTTTTACTATATTTGGTTAAAATTTTCTAACTATCCCAAGTGAGTTCCACAGATATCCATGTAAATATGTATGTGTAAAGTGTGTAATTTACAAACATTAATTCAAAGATATTCTTTGTTACATCTTACCATTTAAATTTTGTTGAAACAAATCTTTTGGTGATATGCACTACAATTGTATGAAAACACAATAGTTTCCGCTCAATGACAGTTGGAATTAGCTCTGACCGCCATGCCAGATGGGGTATGAATCACACCATGTACTTTTGCCGTTGGATTTGACGTATTTGAGGAGGATCTGACGACGAGATATAGGGTGATTTTAGACGATGAGGTTTATTTCTAGGATACGCTCGAGGGCCACTCGATTTTTCGGTGGAAGAGGGGGTTGAAGTGGTGGCTGGTCAATTTTGACTAGAGTGGGGGCGTGTGTGGTAGTTGCTAGTGCATTCTAGGAGTGATAGAGTTAGGAATGGATGGGTCTCGACAGAATCCAGTGGAGGAGACAATGGTGCTTAGGTACATTCGAGCGCATGTGTTTTTGCGACTGCAAGGTGTTTACTTAACCCGCTAGATGCTGCTGAATATTGGTAAATTTCTAGCTTTTAATCTTGCAATTAGGTCATAGCCAGGACGCATGATGCTGAAGATTCCGAGTGATCCAGTTGCAATCTCATGGCACTATTAATGCCATTAGTAAGTTTTTGATTATTGATTTGAGACAACCTTATTGTCTATACCTTAGTTAGAAAGGAATTTTGTGAGTTGGGATTTTGTATGACACAATTGGAACTTAACATGTATTCACATGGCTAATTTGGCATGATTTTAGAAAAAACAAATTGATAAATTTCCATGTGGGCAATACATTTTTTTTTCATTTTCATGATCAACAGATCAAACTTTTCTAAAGTTGCCATGTGACCTTGTGATCATTACAAAATTTTGCCACATGTCTATGATTTGTATGTATAGTTACCTCACGAAAAAAGGTTGCCATTATTCACATAAAAAATCTTCAAAAGTTTCCAAGTGACACTATTTTTTTTATTTTTTCATGATTTTATAAAAAAAAAATCTATATTTGACATGCGACTAGCACGCTTTTGTTTCTACATTTGCCATTAACTAGATCATAAAATTTCCTAAACTTCCCATGTGACCAATATAAAATTATTCTAAAATTTCATGACTTAGAAAACAGAATTATATTTTTTTTCACGATACGTGTAGTTTCTATGATCTACATCGCAAAAATTCCTAAACTTGTCATGTGTCCTGTACAATTTCTCTCTCTAAATTTACCATGAATTAGAAACAAAAATTTCTAAATTTTGCCTTGATGTATGTATATGTATCGTGGGGTATATACAATTACATACTATGATGATAGCAATTTTCCATGGAAATACTTTTTCTTACAAAAACAGCAACACATTTAATGTGGAATTGCTATGTGCAAAACTCAATGATTGCCATCTACACAAAATATTGAAACAAAAAAGTCTGAACAAAGCCTACATGAACACACGTTGCCATGGTTGTGTATGAAATAAATTCCTAAATTTACCCGTGCGACAAGTATATATATGTAGCATGATCTAGTTGCCATGTGGCCAGTAAAGAAAAATCTACATTTTTCATGAATTAGAGAACAATTTTCATAAAGTTACAAGGATATTTATAGTTATTCCATGATGCCTACTTGCCACGGGGTATATATACAGTTACATTCAATGATGATTACTTTTGCCATAGGAAAATAAAATTGTCGTATCAAACAACTCCCAACACATGTAATGTGGAATTTCCAGGGCGCAAAAGCTAATGCTTGCCATCTAAAAACTAACATACATGAAGAACCTATATGTAAAACACAAGTTGACATCATTAGAACACACAATTAACCAACACACCAAACTTTTTTTAGTTACCACTTATGGGGTAGGAAAATGGTGCCATGATTTGTCATGAACGTATAGACAATTGCCATGACTTTTGTGAATAAATTTCTAAAGTTGTCATGGAGAAATTGCCACCAAAGTGAGCCGAGGAGCCGAGTGACGTGCCAGCGCTACTACTTGATTGAGTGCCATCACGTAGCTGTGCTTTCAGCAAGAATTTCACCATTGGGAGCCGGTGCCTTTCGAAGCACTTTCACGTGTGAACCGAAGTCATCTTGCCCAAGACCCACGGAGACCTACCTATAGTGACGTCAAAGTACCAGTGAGCATGGAGGACTTAGAGAACAATTTTTATTAATCTTTGGCATGCTATCCGTCAATTTCTAAACTAGATGATACCCCGTGCGTTGCTGCGGGAATTGGCTGCAATATCTTTTGATGTAATTTAAATATATATACCATAAGTAGCATTTCTCATGGATGCTAAGAGAGATATAAGTAGTGTGATTAATGAGTGTGGTGAGTTGAGATGTGTGCATATTGAGAGAGAATATAAATACCATTTCTTATGCATTTTGAGAGAAATAATTAGTGTGGTAATGAGATGGCATGTGTGTCTGTTAAGAGAATTGAGATAGTGGGGATCAACTGTTTAGGTATATTGGATTTAAAATGCTATCTGTGAACTGTTTTATCGTTTGCCAAGTTACCATGTTCACGTGATTTTCTCTGAAACCTGCATGTTATGGCAATTTATGTTCATGTCAACTTTATGGATTTTTTTGCTGGCAAATATATGCATTTTTTGTCCTTTGTTATGATTGTTTGATATGGTAATTTAGGTTCCCAGCTAAATTTATGCATTTTTGTACTGGCAAATTTATGCATTTTTGTATTTTGATAATATTTATTTGAGATGCCAATTTTAGGGTCCTGACAAATTTATGCATTTTTGTTAAGATTATTTGACATGGAAAATTAGGGGGCGCTGACAAACGTATGCATTTTTTCCTCTCTGTCATGATTGTTTGAGATGGCAAAGGTTAGGGTCGTCGCAAATTTATGTTATTTTTCCTACCAAATTTACTTTTTTTGCTATCATAAAAGCTTTGTTTTTTGTTGATGGCAATTTTTTCGGTAATACTATGTGGGGAACATTTCCTGGGGTCGAAATCCCAGCGAACACCCCAAGAGCCTTCTGGTCGGGATCACGGTGACAATTTTGCACCAAAAACTCAGATTTACATGAATTGCCATGGCAGTTTTAAAAATTGCCAATCCATCCTGGCTGGCAAACAGTCGTTGGCTATTAGCAGTGCGGAGCTTGAGCCAAAACCATGAAGGGAGCATGGGCTTGAGGAGGGACAAATATAATTATTTTTAACTGATTTGTAGTGAAAAAAAGGCCTAATACAAAGTGATATAGACTTGTTTTATTTTGAGCTGGGGGGCCATGGCCCAGGTTGGCCCCCACCAAGCTCCGCCACTCGCTATTAGCATCCAATTTTTGTGTAAAAGGACAGCTAAGGCCTAGTCTTGTTTTAGACCATGTTCTGGAACCCTCCACTCCCCCACTACGGCGCGGAGCACGTGGAGCGCAGTGCTAGCCACTCCCCAGATTATACCTGCATGCCACTCCGCTCCGGAGCAGAGTTGCGGAGTGAAGGGAGTCCGAACAGGCGGTTAGTCTCTTTTTTTTCGTGCACTCCCCTAACTTCAGCTTCAGGGCCAGCTGGCCGTCACGCAGAACCTCCCGCTAGAGCGAACGCCTCGAGAGAACGGCATCGTTCGTTCGATGCTCGCGCGGGGGGGGGGGGGGGGGGGGGACGGGACGTTCGCTCCAGGGATAGACTGAGCTGACGCTCGCTTATTATGAGGTTCCAAATGTATTTCAAATTCTCCAGAATTTAATTGTACAACTCAAAACAACCAACATAGACCAAGCGGTCAGCTTGAAAAGCTACCAACAAAAAAAAAAACTAACATAGAAAATAATTCTAAGAATCTGGAAGACCCTAAAAGCTGGAGATCCATCGTCAGTTACCTACCAATGCCGCTTTGTAAACATTCAAGGGCTCCTTGGTCTCGACGTAGGCAAACATCCGGTTAATAACGCACGGGAGAGAAAGTATTTCCTCGTCGAGGTCCTTGTTGTCTCTGATCTGCACCACGCGCCGTCGTGCAACCTGGCCGCTCCACACACCCTGTGCCCGTACATCTTGCGGTCTCGATGCGCGAGGATGTAGTCGCCATGTACGAAGTGTGGCACCACGAGGTGATTTTTTTTCAAAAGTACTACCTATTTTGTACCAAATTCGAAAAGCATATGTCGAAATTGAAAAAAATCAAAAATAGCACCCCGCCGGCCGACGGGCGGCCCGTCGGCCGGTGGGGGGCCGAAGAGGGCCCGTCGGCCTCCGGGGGGCCGAAGAGGGGCCCGTCGGCCTCCGGGGGGCCGAAGAGTGTCAGGGGCACAAAACGTAATTAAGATGGCCTCAAATGAAAAAGTTATCAACACGAAAAATCTTCGTCTCGTCGAATCGGTTGATTTTGATATAAAAATCGTCTTAATCTGAGGACGTATGCAACTTGTAGAGCCAAAACAAGATCAGGGACAGAAGCTGCAGAGTTACTTCGGACAGACCGAATGGATGTCACAAAATTTGTCACGGGACACCCGGTGCACTCGGTGAGACCATCTAATTTTTTTTTGTCACGGGACACCATCCAGATCACACAGCGACACCATCTAAAAAAAGTCACACGCCGGCGGGCTCACCGCCGGCCGCCTCCTCTGTCTGCTTTCTGCGGCTTGTGCTGTTGCGCCCCCGCCCCCGCCATCCCATCCCCCGCCCACCCGGTCTGACTGTTGCTCGACCAATATCACAGTGTGCCCCCTTTGAAATGGTCCAGCAGGTATGAGTTAGTCATGGTGTTCAGCAAGGTGGAAGTAAACCCTAAACTTATTACAGTCTCTTTGATTGAAGGATCATTTGTGGCTATCACATGGCAGGTGTTCTGTACATGAAAATTCTGAGATGCCAATTAGTATGTCCAAAAAAGAAACATCCTTTTTTTTTGCGTGAATCAAAAAAGAAGAAGAAGGGAAACATCAACTTACAACTCCATGTAATTGTCAACTTGACTGCTTGGTGTGAAGGGTCCAACAACCAGTCCGACCCTGTGTTAGCAAGCAAAATCTTCTCCTGCGAGCTGACTAACTTTTGGACCCCAATAACGCACTGACGTTTTTTCAGGAGGTCGTTCACGTCTAAGTAAACGAATGTTCCCTACGAAAGACTTTTGTAAGCAGACGGCGCAGCGCAATCAAGGAGAGTTCCTTCGAAACCACTCCCAACGAACACTCAGAAATTGCCATGCGATAACCAATATATTTGTCATTTTCTTGTTAAAAAGGAAAAAAAATGTCACGCTAGGAGAAAGGTTGTGAGCAATTTGTCATGCTGCAGAGAGTAAATTGCCATGTGTATCAAAGATTTGCACATGGGAAAAAGGGAACTTGCCATCCGTTTTTCCACATGGGTGCCTCTAATTAGTAAATATAAATATATATAAATAAATATCTCTACTCTTAAAGGACGAGTCCGTAGGTCGTCGTTCGTTCGTTGGTACTCCCTCCGTCCGGAATTACTTGTCGCACAAATGAATAAAAATGGATGTATCTAGAACTAAAATACATCTAGATACATCCATTCCTATGACAAGTATTTCCGGACGGAGGGAGTACTTCCTAGCCGATCGAAGGAACGCATCGCCCCACCGATTTCTTTTCAAAAAGACTCCACTTCGTGTTTCCGATCGAAGGAACAAATCTCTTGCTCCCTCCCGTTTCCGGTTTTCTTTCCTACCAAATATAGCGTCCTCCGCTCACGCCCCCTCTCCTCCCGACTTCGGTGCGAGGGCTAGGTCAAACTACTGATGGAACACGACTGCCGCCACACTCCCATCTGTTGGCCTCCTCCATGGGTGAATCTGACAGTCGTTAGCAGTCCATATGGCTGGGCAATGGGCACGGCGAGGACGGCGACAGCGCACACGTTGAGTGCGTTCGTTCGGCCGTGCACCATGCCAGCGACAGCAGCGTGGGATGGGAGGGACGAGCCGCCACGCCTGGCAGGAGGTAAGCCCCGGTGTAGCCATGTAGACGGCGCCAATGTGCCAAGGCAAATGTGGAGCACGGACGTGTTTGTTCTTATTTCTTGAGCAAGCTTTTTTTAGGGGACTCGAGCAAGCTTTTGACGGACATGGTCAGTGCGTCGTCTATCTTGCTTGATCTACACATCCATGTCGGCCACCCCACCCCCCGCCCACCCGGTCTGACTCTTGCTCGACCAATATCACAGTGTGCCCCCTTTGAAATGGTCCAGCAGGTATGAGTTAGTCATGGTGTTTAGCAAGGTGGAAGTAAACTTGAGTGAGAATTTCTATGAATAAGGATACACCTCCCACATGGGTGAGAATCTCGTCATAACCACCGGCAACTGGCTCTGCCATATCGAAATTGCATGGTTGGTTAAATTGCGGTGTCATTCGAGAGCAATCAGTATCAACTACCCCTGATGGTCCTTAGTACTGTGCCATATGAAAGCATTTGGTTTAATCTTGCATTTCCTAAGCCGAGTGGTTTGGTTCAGTCTCACCGAGTGAACGTGACCAAACTTGTGTACTCTTCTATATTTCACACGGTCTCACCGAGTGCACCGGGTGTCCCGTGACAAATTTTCTGACATCCATTTTAATTACGTTTTGTGCCCCTGACACTCTTCTGCTCCTGATCTTGTTTTGGCTTTAGAGGTTGCATACGACCTCGGATTAAGACGATTTTTATATCAAAATCAACCGATTCGACGAGACGAAGATTTTTCGTGTTGATAACTTTTTCATTTGAGGCCATCTTAATTACGTTTTGTGCCCCTGACACTCTTCGGCCTCCAGGAGGCCGACGGGTCCCTCTTCGGCCCCCCGGAGGCCGACGGCCCCCTCTTCGCCCCCCCGCCGGCCGACAGGCCCCTGTTCGGCCCCCCGGAGGCCGACGAGGTGCTATTTTTTATTTTTTTCAATTTCGACATATGCTTTTCGAATTTGGTACAAAATAGGTAATACTTTAAAAAAAAAATCCCACGAGGTCCCGCCTCAGCCACGGCTGCTGCTGCCGCAGCCTGTACGCCTCCACGATGTACCGGGGGCTCCATCCCTCGCCGTCCAGAGCCCACACCGTCAGCCAGTCGTCGTCGCTGATGGCAACGCCCAGCCTCCCGTGCACCTTTGTCAGGCGACAGTTGCCCGGTTCGGCTGGCACGGGCAGAGGCTCGGCGGGCGTGACGCTCTCGTCTCCAAGGTCGAACGACATGATCTTCGCGGCGTCCTCCGTCTCCGCGACCCAATACACCGTGCCGTCGACGTCGGCGAGGCGGTAGGCGCCGTGGACGCAGCTGGCGTCGGGGCCGGTCTGCACGTCCCGCCACGACGCCTCCCCCAGCGTGAACACGTGCACCGTGCCGGGCTCCCAGAACCAGTCGAAGTGGCGCGGGACGTGCACGACCTTGTACTGCCCCGTCGTCGGGTGCCGCGCCAAGATGTAACTCTGGTGCCACGTCCAGGTGCGGCCGCTGTCCCGCTGCAGCCGGACGGCGGCGTCGGACAGCGGCAGCGGCGGGACGGCGAGCGATTGGCCGGTCGACGGGTTGGCCAGCATGACGGCGCCGCCGGGCTCCCGGTCATCGCAGAGGCACACGAGGCCGTTGCAGGTGCCGACCATGCTCATGGAACCGTAGATTGCAGGCATGGAGTGGTCCGTCGACCACGACGGTTCTCTGCCGCCCTCCGGCGGCAGGACGACGTCGCCGACGTACGCCAAGCCCTCGGAGCTGAGGGCGAGGATCTTGGGGCGGCTACGCAAGTCCATCGCCGCGAGCTGGTCGACGACGTCGCGCCAGTGCCGGCAAACGAGGCGAAGAGGGCAGCGCGCGTTGGGCGGCAGCCCCAGCCGCTCCATGATGTCTCCCAGGGCGTCGGCGGGCAAGTCCCTGCAGCAGCTGTGATTGCCCTCGTCCATCGGCTAAACGCAAGTGCGTACGTGCCGGCAGCCCTCCGACCCTTGTCTCGCTGGGTCTCGTACTTGTCGCCGCCAACCCGTTCGTACGTTCGTCTGGGGTTCGTGGCCGCTTCAGACTCCAATCTGACACTCCGCTCTTTCTAATCCTACAGCCCAAAACATGGCCTGATCGCACCTAAAAAGTGCCAATCACTACAAGTTCGATAAAAACTACTATTACCTATGCATAAGTTCGACAAAAACTCTATGTACGTACTAGTTTTCGTAGGGATCGCAACTACTCCACGGCCGTTGATTGCTGAATATTGTACGTGGATTTTTCGAAGAACTATTATGCACGAGTAGCACTGCCCGGGATCACTCGAGTAGTCATTCTGATGATAGATATATAGATCAAACAATGATTTATTAATTTATTTTTTGAGATCTCTTATACAGAAAAAGTTTTCCTCTCCACGAACTTACACGCAAGTGTCTACTTATAGCAGCAGCACATGCGGTTGGGCTTTCCCTTGTCCGGTGCACATTTGCCTTTCTCTAAGACAAAACCGTTTTGTTTGCAGTAAATCTGGCACTGACTAGGGATTCCCTTCACCGGGTCCTTGCAGCCTTGGTCCCAACCCACACAGAACTTGTTAAAACCTTCTCCATCTGCATGCCCAAGCATATACATATTTAAGCCATGGTGAAAGTTCTAACAAGTATAAAAAGAGGCATAACACAATCACTTGTATTTGTTTGATTATCCAAAAAATGTTCCAGTCCGTTGTATAGAGCCTAAAAAAATATGAATATAATAAAAAGTAATATACCGTTGATCCCATAAGATGCATCACATGATAAGAATGTGGCGGATATCACAAGAAGAGCCGCCAAGCACAAAACCCTTAGGTTGTTCTTGAGAAGCGCCATGGGGAGGGGGTTCACTATTCTTGTTCTCCTATTTTTGTACTTCTGGTTCATTTTGTTTCTCATTCTGGTGTTTATATAGAGGCACACTCTACTTTTTTAGGATGTTATTTGTGGCACTAATTATCTTCTAAGATTTTGCATATTTTGGCTAGAATTAACTAGAATCCTTTGACGCCACACCTTCTATAGGTAGAAGTATATATCTTGTTGAAATCTCCTCACTAATTAGTTCCTAAGATTATCATATACAATTAAAAAGTATCTTGGGTTAGCTTGTATTTTTACCTACCTAAATTAGACAACCAAGAATGCCACGTGCCAACATGTTGCACCTGTTATTGCTCCTAAGTTGCCAATTGCATAGCTTATGCTGCAAGAGACCATTTTGGCTTATGCAAGTGTCTCTATTACTCCATCTTTCACGGATACCAATCACGCTTCAGAATTTCACCCAGTTATTGAGATTGCTACTGTTGCTACTTTAGTAGAGACTAACAATCTAGTTGTTTGTCAACAGTCTGTGACAACAAATGCAGATCTTCCTGATAATCATGCTACTCAGATTCCTACCCCTGAAACTCCCATCCCTGTAGCTGACAATGACAACAACAACAACAACAACAACAACACTGCTCACGCCTTAAATCAAGAAGCAGGTGCTCCTCCTGGCTTCCCCGTTCCTATGTTCAGAAATAACATCTCTGTTGGGACTGTTCTCTTACCAGATATTCTCGATCATAAGATTGCCAAGCTGATGAATAAACAAACTCTGGTTTGAAGAGGGCTTTCCCTTATTGAAGAAGCACTTTGCTCCTAATGCTGCTTCTGACAAGACTATCCAAGTACCCTATGAGTGGGTTAATTTCATTATGTTGGCTCTGTTAACCCCTGATAATTTTGCATGGGCCAAGTCTCTATTGACCTCTCAATTATGGCACTATGTTAGTGAAGGATCATCAAGCAATCAGTTCAAACCCTTTATTATCCCTGATAACTGTCACTCTACTCTGAGCATGCCCCAATCCGCAAGATGCAAGGACTAGAGGAGGGGGCATCCTCTACCCCTACTTTCTCCACTCCCCAAAGCAAAGGTGCTGCCTCTTCATAGCCCATCCTACCTTCTAGCACTTCTATAGCTCATGTTGCCAAGAAAAGGAAGGAGAAGGCACCTATGGTTGAAATAAAGGTAAGTGTTTTCCATGTAATGTTGGCCCTCCAAGTATAGCTACTAAAGTTGTGAAGAATTTATCTGTCTCTTTCTACAATGTTGTTGCCAAGGATTACTTTGAGGAGATGCTTTAGCAGCCCAAGAAGAAGAGGATGCCAAGGCTGGAGATCAGGGGTTCAGAAGAAGAATGTTGGAGCGGAGCCTCAGTAGAAATGTGTCTTCCCTTGTAGTCCTAACATCACTAGTTTACCATGATGTGCTACTTTTGAAATTTGTGTATGTGATGGTGTTTGATTGGTCGCTCTTAGATGTTAAGTTATGTACCCAGAGACAAGTATTTTATCACAGTTTCAAGCTCTACTCCACATAAACCATTCTATGGCTTTGTATTTGCTCTAGTTCAGTTCTTGAGCCTCTCTGATTAATTGGGTCATGATTGTTGTTTCTTCCGTTCTGGATGGCAGTCCTGTTCTCAGACTAAGTTTTCACATGTGTTGGTTCATTTATAAATCAACCACATATCAAGTTTTCTCAAGACCTTGTAGTGTTGTGTTCATCTTTCATAGTTCTATAATAGAACAACAATTTTATCCATAATAAAAGAAACAATTTTTTTAATTGGAACATCAGAGGTATCAATCACAACTCTAAATGGCATGCTCTCAGAAATATATTGTGATACCATCCGTCTGCAACAAAATAATAATAAAGTTTTGATTCGAGATATCTGTAGATTTTTTGCCCAGGAAAGGTTAATAAATTTGTTTTTTTGCCCTCTCTAGGATCCTGTGGAGGGCTCTTATTTGCTTGGAATGATTCTGTTTTCATGGGAGAAATATTATTTCAGAATGACTTCATTTTGTCTGTTAGATTCATTTCAAACATATCTGGAGACTCCTGGGTCATCATAAATATTTATGTCCCCTAGCAAGGAGAGCCTAGATCAGCTTTTCTTGATTGGTTCAAAGACATCAAAATGCCTCATGATTCTAAATGGCTAATTCTAGGTGACTTCAACTACATAAGGTATCCAACAACAAAAACAAAGAGGAAAATTTCCTTTCAGATACATTGAAATTCAATGAGGCTATTATCTCCCTGGCCTTCGTTGAAATCCCACTAAGATAAGAATTACACATGTAGTAACATGCAGGTGGCACCTATGCTAGAAAAACTTGATTGGGTTTTCACACCAGAAGCTTGGACTACTCATATTCCGAACAATTTGTGATTCCTCTGGCCAAACCAGTTTGAGATCATATACCTTGTTTAGTACAGATTGTCATTTCCATACAAAATCTAAGATCTTTAGGTTTGAAATTTTGGATGCAAATTGAGGGTTTCAAAGATACTGGCAAGCACATTTGAGAACATAACACACAAATTAATGACAGTATCGAAAGGATAACCGCCAAATTCAAAAGGCTTAGGAAAGGATAGAAGATTTGGGCCAAGAACATTTCTCAACTAATTATTTCAATCCAAGCTATCAATGAAGTGATGATCTTCCATGACTCTCTATAGAATTCAGGTCTCTTACTAATGTGGAGTGGAATTGCAAAGTTCTTCTTAAAGAGCGTCTTTTGCACCTACTCAATCTGTAGAAGATTTATTGGTAGTAGAGGGCTACAATAAGAGGGGTCGGATTTGGTGAAGCTAGCTCCAAATATTTTTCATGCTAAAGCTATTGTAAAATATAGTGTCAATCATATTGATTGCCTTCATGGTGATCATGGGAGCAGTCATATAGAGAAACAAGCTAAAGCCTCTATTCTCCATAGTGCTTTTAAACAAAGGCTTAGTTCAACTGTTCCAATTCATAATTTCCTCAACTTAGATAATTTCTTGCACAAAATATTCGACCTGTCTATTTTGGAAGAGCCTTTCTCTAAGGACGAAATTCCACTTGGACCAGATAGCTTCAACACCAGTTTTGTCAAATATTACTGGCATACTATGGCCCTATTTGTTTGAGCTTGGGCTTCAGGTTTTGCAGCTTCTCCACTTTGGTCAAGAAGCCACAAAAGCTCCTAAATAGGTGCTTCTGGAGCTTTTATGTCTTTTGGAGCTAAATATTGTTATATTGATTCATCAAAAGCCATAAAAGCTCCAAAAGCACCTATTTAGGAGCTTTTATGGCTTCTTGGCCAAAGTGGAGAAGCTGCAAAAGCTGAAGCCCAAGCTCAAACAAACAGGGCCTATTGCTCCAGAATTCTATGCACTAATTCAATATTTCTACCATGGAAGACTAAGTCTGCAAAGAACAGATACTTTTCAAAAGTATCTATAATTTTGATTGTTTCATGCTATTATAATATCACTTTTGGATAATTTTATACCAATTTATATTATTTTTGGAATAACCTATTAATTCGGTACCCACAGGCAGTTGTCATTTTTTTTGCATATTTTTAGTTTCACAGAAAATCTATATTTATGGAGCTCAAACTAACTTGGGGATTTTTGTGGATTTTTTAGACGAAGAAGAATCCAGAAATCACCGGAAGAAGTGGGGGGGGGCACCTAGGGCCTCAAAACGGCCATGCAGCGCGACAAGGGGGGCACATGGGCCAGTCGTGTGGGCCCCTAGGCATCACCTTTCACTATTTTTTCCTATGAATTTGGATATTTCCCGAAATCCTCAATACCATTTTTTCGTGATTTTTTCCGCCGCCGCAAGTTCCTGTGCCGGGGAGGTCCAATTTGGAGGCCTTTTCAGGCACCCTCCCGGATGGGGAATCCATCATCGGACCCATCTTCATCAACCTTTCTGCCACCATTATGTACTCATACTATGCTCTTTTTTATAGCGATATTCCTGTAAGTTCTTTTAAATTATTCTTTCTCTTTGGAACTTCTAAGGCTGATATGTTATTTTGATATATCAGGAGCTATGGTGTCCCACCGCACTTGATTCGTGAGCTGTAGGAGACCTCCCGCAACTTCAAAATTAGCATTTCACATTATGTATGCTATAGAAAGATAACTTCCAACATGAATGAGCGCTTTCCAGATGCTACATCAGATGACCTCGATGCATGAGTACATTTATTTACATTGGTATTGGTTTGGTGGATTGTCCGATTCAGCAATCAAACGTGTTTATAATTTAGGGTTTTTATATATTTAGGAGTGACGTCGCATATATTATTTCCCGTGAAGAGATGACCACCTCAAACAAGCTGCTTTGTGGGCACTTGTTCCATGTGCTTTGCTTGAGGTCATGGCTAGAGTGCCAACATACTTGCCCAACATGTAGAGCTCCAATTACCCCCCTAGATAATGGACGTGTAGCATCAGCATGGCAACATGGAGCTGAACCTGGAGTTCAGCGTGGTGAGGTTCTCTTCATTGCTCTAAGTTTTTAGTTTTGCACTTTCCCATTTAACCATTTTTATCAGTCACTAGTACATTATGCAACCAGTTTTGTATGCCAATCCTAATTCAATGCGAGGAAAATAGGTGCAGGTGCTGATAATCCAAGTACGGGAGTACCACCAACTGAGAACGTGAACACACGCCAAGCAAAACTTGCGGCTACTGCTTTAGGTGCTTCTTTATATGGGAGATCATCTGCTTATTATCCAGTGAACACTTTGAATAGGTATGTTTTCCTGAAATAGGTTAAACTTTAAAATGTGAAGTTCTTTATGGGACAGCTAGAGATCTACTTGTTATGATAATAAATGATGTTTGTTTTTTCCTGTGGATTAAATTTGCAACTACCAAAGTTCTTAGATGTCTCAATTGCAAGCTATGGCACCGTTTGCCAGTTTTACTTATTAATTTTTTAATTTATTTGTGCCACGTTGATGGTGGTTTAATATCAATTGGTAGAACTTGTTTTTTCCCGTAATAAGTATATGCACTTTGGAATACTTTTTGCCACTAATCCTCTCATGTTGTGTCATTTTTACTTTTTTGCATTGTGGTTGTCTCATTGAAGTGCAAGTTGTGACACTGTACTTTTTGCCACTATTTCCCAAAGAGTGCACAGAGGCAAAAAATGAGATGAATGCATGCCCTTGGAAAACACTAACAATGCCTTTGCTTTTTTGGGGCCTGGGAAGTGGGAACACATTATAATTGCAAGAATAAGTTAACATGCTTTATTCAATTCCGGCCTTTTGGGTTTTGACTTTCTATACAACAAATTATAATGTGGCTTACATAGCATCTGGTAGGGCTAGGTGGTTGACCAAATTTCTTCATACTTAGCTACCTGAGATTGGTTAGTCATTGTCACTATGTGTGTCACTTAGCTAACTGATATTGGGTTAGTCACTGTCTCTGACATTTTGGTTCAACTTTATGTATGTTTGTCACTTAGCACATATTATATTTCAAATATGTTGTCATTTTGGTTATATTTTTCGTATTTGTTTGTCATATACGTATATGCAAACAAAATTGCATTGAACTATAATATTCATCTCTAGAATAGTGGTAAGATGTTACTAGGACATATACATTAAGCACATATTTATTCTAATGTCCACATCTTGTATTTATCATCTCATATTTGCATAATTGTTCTAAGAATGGGGAGAGCTACGCCCATGGTAACCTATCAACATGCCTATGAAATTGTAGGAAAAATAAACATGTCCACAGTTAGACATGTGAGTGTTAGTTTTTCTACTCTCTAGCAAATCTTAAGACCATAGATGGGAGGAAAATTCGCCTTCATATGAACAAGCACATGCCCACATTCACCTTCATATGACCAAGCATCTTCTAAAAAAGGTCCCCCATGTGGGGCATCATCAGTACATGCCTCCATGAACCGGTGTGTGTACTACTCAATATAGATGACTAAAACACGCCCTGTGCACGTAAAGTTCAGCATGGTTCAGTGAAGATGCATGTAATTCCATTTTTAAAATATACCATGAAGGAGTTAATTATTTTAATGAATTTAAACAATAATTAATGATGGGTAGGCAGTGGTCATTCTTCTATAGAATTTGCCGGATGAAGGTGATGACACGAGAGGTAAATTCATTCCACTAATTACTTGCAACAACTTGCTTCTTTATTGTCTCATTCTTCTGATCAAACATGTTATTCCTACAACATAACTTAACGAGAATATAAAAATACATCTGGTGGGCTCACATTTCTTTGTAGTGTCATACTATTGCAGGAGAGACCATCTGTCATACTTTTCAGTTTTGTATAGGTCGTGCTAAGGATTCAACTAATTTTGACCAACGTGATGTGCAAAGATAGAGTGAAAGACCATCCGATGAACTTTACTGTATGTTGTTGTCTTTATTGTCATTGTGCTGCATTTTTCTCTTATACCATGTTGATATCAAAATAAAGTGCAAGTTGTGAATGAAAGAGTAGACATTTTTTATTTATGTCAAATTTGACACCAAAGTTATAGCCTTACCAATTGTGCGGTGTAGGTGCTAACCAATGTCATAGAAGAGGGAGGGTGTTAGATGTATGGACGGGTCCAACATTTGACGCCGGAGAAGGCGGTTCGGGGCGGGCGAAACACTACATCGTCACCAGCCGCAGCCAGTTTCAAAAGGTGGGTCATGGCGACGACAGGAGGAAGAAGACGACACCAATCATAGAATTTAGAAGAGGGGAGGGGATAGAGGGATGGCCAGGGGCAACGGTGGACCTACGGTGAAGGCGGCTCGGGCAGGGTGATGCAAGACATCGGCACCGGTCGCGACCAGTGTTGGAGGATGGGCCGTGCCGAAAGGAGGAAGATGAAGAGGAGGAAGAAGGCGACGATCATAGAACTTTACCACACCAA
Source organism: Elymus sibiricus (assembly GCA_039707655.1). Classification (NCBI taxonomy): domain Eukaryota; kingdom Viridiplantae; phylum Streptophyta; class Magnoliopsida; order Poales; family Poaceae; genus Elymus; species Elymus sibiricus. The sequence goes on along the minus strand of CM077663.1, from coordinate 369,670,739 downwards.
AAGCGACTGGTGCATAGTTGCTCTCACAATATCCGCTAAAGAAATTGATAAAAAGCGATATATATTCAAAGGACTTCACTCATGTCACTTAGTCATCAGTTTAATTCATTTTCCTGTATTTCGCCTATAGCAAAGCACGAGCATTCTACTAGTGTTTATGAAGAGGAGAGAATGCACAATGGTTCTTGCCCCTTTATCCTTTTCTGCACTAATGGTTTCTTACTAGTTTTGGTATACTTTAATTACTATATTAACCGGTATCCTCACAGAACAAAAAAGATCAAGTGGTACCAAAGTTACATTTTAGAGGTTGTTTACATGCCTGAAAACATGCATATGTAAATTTCCATAAACCATTTGAATGATCCTGGGTACCGGTGTAACCACTTTCTAAAATTTAGAGAAAACAATATGTGTGTAACTTTTTTGAAAAAATTGAAAAAATCAGGCACATCCATGTATGTTGAGTTGCAACTTAGAGTATCTACAGCCGGACCCCCTGTATGCTCCTCAAACGCCCGGAACGCCCTCCCGGTCACTGACCGGTCACAAAAATGCGACCCAACCGGACCCCTCATATCCGTCTCAAACGCCCGGACTGACCGGCACCCCTCATATCCATCTCAAATATGGGGCCGATATGAGGGCTCGCGGACGCGCCCAGACATGCCCGGTCAGTCCACCACGTAGGTCGCGACCCCACTCCGGACCACCTTTTCTCTTTTCTTATTCATTATTTTCTTTCTCTCTCTTCTTCTCCACCAATCACGTGCAAGTGACCGGACATATGAGAAGAAAAAATGAAAAGTGTGGCTGCGCGGACCAAATTATAGGGGCTCAAACCGGACGCGTCCGCGGACGTTTAAGGGGTCAGATTTGCTAGGTCCGGCTGTAGATGCTCTTACCCTCGTAAAATTTCGTCAAATGGTCAGTTGACTCTAGACGGGCAGGTGTCTGCATTAATGCACATGTCCTTATGCTAGCAAATCCAATGGTTATAACAATTTCAGAAATCACTCATGCGCGACAAAATAGTTACTTTGTGTCAGATTTGAACGTTGAACTTTTGGAGAGTGCCTCCGTATGTGATTTTTGTCCATTGCGATTCGAATAAACGAACGCCACTAATACACCCTCACAACAAGGACAACACACGCCACGCGTGCACGAGGCAAACATACGTACATCGGTACGGGCACACAACCATGCGCTTTGTTCCTAGTACTACATTGTATCGTTGAGCACGGCGGTCAAGATGGAGTACACGGCCCGGATCAGCTCTGCGGAGACGTGGAGCACCGAGGCCGGCACGCTGAGCAGCACCAGCGCCACGACCGCCGCGCCGAGCGCCGGCCGTTCGCGCGCCAGCAATGCGAACAGGGCGCCGAGTGCCTCGCGCAGGGCCGCAACGTACAGCACGTAATGCCGCCGCTCCAGCTCCGTCCACTCAGCCGGGGGCGCGAAGACGTCGACGCCACCCTCCTCCTCTGGCTCTTCCTCGTCCTCCTCGTCTGCCGATGCCGCCTCCATCTCGCGGATGCGCCGCCACAGCGTGGCCATGCCCTCGTGGACCATCCGCCCGTCCAACGACGGGTCCGCGGGCTCCAGCTCGCCGTCGTCGTCCCGCTGACGACCGCCTCCCGACGCGAGGCAGAGGATTACTCTGCTCCCGACGGCGCGACGAGCGCCGAACCGAACCGGAGACGGCCGGAAGAAGTCGACGCGCTGACCGTGGAGCAGCGTGCACGGCGCGCTCCAAGCGCCAGAGGCTCTTCCCGCTGCCATGCGCATTGCCATGAGCCTACTACCGAGGCAATGGCGAACAAGACAAGAGCGCGCGCGAAGCTCAAGGCAAGGCGCTGCCATGGCGAGGGCGGGCGCGTGCTGGCTTATATATTGGCCAGGCCGCCATAGGACGGCGTCGACTGGCGTAGCGGAGAGGGTTAGCTTTGCCTTGGGAGGAACGAATCGGGCAGACGGTGGCGAAAATTCGCCGTGGCGGCCTAGCCCGGTTTGGCCGTAGGGCGAGGGGAAAACGTGAGCGGGGAATGGTCTTGCGCCGTCACGTCGGCATTACCAAGTGGGTTAGTTCGGCAGTGCTGCTTGGCGGTGGCGTGTCCGTGTGCGCGGGCGCGTTCGTTGGCATGTACGCCGCGGGCGGCCCTGTTCGCGCGCTTGAGCACGGAGGACCCTGGTGTCTGTAGCCTCGTTTGTCAATTTACCAACGGATCCAGCCATGATGGTGACGCAGAATGTTTGGATTCGGCCACGACGACGACAAAGATGCTCCACCACAAAGATATTTTCTGCTGCTGTTATCATGGGGGACTCGGAGAAGAGGCTGACAACTAAGAGCAAGGTTAGGGCATCTCCAACCATAACCCGCAGATTTCCTCTCATATCCGTCCGCGGACAAGAGGACAGTCTGCGGACACGAATACGGGAGGACGCCATCCAACCGTAGTCGTATAAATTTTAACAACTCAAACAAACCGGACGAAATTCATGCAAACAAGCCGGATTTCATGCAAACACGAGGGATTTCATGCAAACACGACATATTTCATTACCTCTTGAACATCTAGGAAAAAAAACCGCCCCTAAACCTATACGGCGGCAGCGCCTAGCGTCCAAGTCCGTGTCGTCCTCCATCCGTCGTCTCCATGAGCACTGGCGATAAGACCGATGAAGTGAAGGTGCGGTCTCCGGTGAGGAAAAGTAGAACACGGAAGACAAACTGGCCCACATGGGACACAAGGCCATGCCGCCTCCCGTGCCCTACTTATCCTCGGAGGAGTCCGCGCCCTGTCCATCGCTGGTGGACGTGAGGTCCACGGTGGAAATGGTGGTGTAGGTGTTGTCTTCGTCCCACCGGGCCGGCTGATGGTTCATCGGCGCGTAGGAAGCGCATCCGGCTTTGTCCTCCTCCGCGATCGCCTGCATCCGCGCCTCCACGGCGGCCGCTTCCTGGCGAACGGCGGCTTGAGCGCGGATGGTATTGTAGATGGCACGCTACTCCGCGACGAAGTTCAGGTTCGTCGCGGCCATGGCCGTCAGGGCCTCTTGACTTGCGCGCGCGCCGTCGATCTGACCCAACGCGAGCCAATGTTGCTCCAGCACCCGCTCTAACGCCGACGTATGCACCGGCGCAGGCTGCCACTCCGCCATGGCGGCATTGTAGTGCGCCTGCGCCATGGTGTAGCCGGAGTGCACAAGAGGCGCGGGAGCCGGGGCGGTGTCATCGGAGCCCGTCTCCATCATGGTGTCGTCCTCGTCGTTGTCGGAGACCTCGGGCGAGTTGGACGGCAAGCCGTCCTCGATCCGCCTTGCACGGTGGTGGCAAGGGCGGCCACCTCCTGCTTCATCTCCGGGGAAAGGTTGTCCCATAGAGCTTTGCCGCCTGCAGTTATGGCAGATGTGGTGCAAGGGAGGAGGATGTGAAGCAATGCGTTGTACTGTGGAGATATTCTGGTGTGGCCGCCCTTAAATAGGGGATTCCGGTGAGGCCAGGAGTTAATGCGGGACACCGGAGTGGGTTTTTCGGCCGGCGAGTCTGCTTAATGGCGGCATACGGACGGATGAGGCATTGAACACGCATGGTAGATATCCATCCCGTCCTATCCAGTCACGCGTTTCTGATGACCCACAAGTATATGGGATCAATGGTAGTCCTTTCGATAAGTAACAGTGTCGAACCCAACGAGGAGCAGAAAGAAATGACAAGCGGTTTTCAGCAAGGTAATCTCTGCAAGCACTGAAATTGTAGGTAACAGATAGTTTGATAGCAAGGTAATTGGTAACGAGCAAGTAACGATAACGGTAAACAAAGTGCAGCAAGGTAGCCCAATCCTTTTGAGGCAAAGGACAGGCCAGAACAATCACTAGTAATAGGCAAAGTGTTCTTGAGGGTACACGGGAATTTCGTCTAGTCACTTTTATCATGTTGGTTTGATTGGTGTTCGCTACTTTGATAATTTGATATGTGGGTGGACCGGTGCTAAGGTGATGTTCTTACTTGAACTAACAACCTACTTATGATTAACCCCCTCGCAAGCATCCGCAACTACGAGAAAAGTATTAAGACAAAGTCTAACCATAGCATTAAACATGTGGATCCAAATCAGCCCCTTACAAAGTAGCACATAAACTAGGGTTTAAGATTCTGTCACTCTAGTAACCCATCATCTAATAACTACTCCACAATGCATTCCCTTAGGCCCATGAATGGTGAAGTGTCATGTAGTCGACGTTCACATGACACCACTAAGCGAATCACAACATACATATCATCAAAATATCGAACACATATCAAATTCACATGATTACTCGCAACATGACTTCTCCCGTGACCTCAAGAACAAAGGTAACTACTCACAAATAATGAACATGCTCAAGATCAGAGGAGTCATGAATAGCATAATGGATCTGAACATATAATCTTCCACCAAATAAACCTTATAGTAATCAACTACGCAAGGTAATCAACACTACTAGTCACCCACAGGTACCAATCTGAGGTTCCGGTACAAAGATTGAACACAAGAGATGAACTAGGGTTTGAGAGGAGATGGTGTTGTTGAAGATGTTGATGAATATTGGCCTCCCGAAGATGAGAGGGGTGTTGGTGATGACGATAGCTTCGATTTCCCCCTTCGGGAGGGAAGTTCCCCCGGCGAAATCGCTCCGCCGGAGGGCAAAAGTGCTCCTGCCCAAGCTCCGCCTCGAGGCGGCGGCGCTTCGTCCCGAAAGTCCTCCTCCTCCTTTTTAGGTTTTTTGGGAATATATACCAGAAGATGGGCTCCGGAGGTCGGCCAGGGTGAGCACCACCCACCAGGGCGCGCCTGCCTGGCGCGCCCTGGTGGGTGCTCCTCACCAGGTGGCTCCCCTCCGGTAGATTTTTGCTCCAGTATTTTTTATTAATTCCAAAAATAATCTCCGTAAAGTTTCAGCTTCATTGGAGTTGTGCAGAATAGGTATCTCTGACGTGCTTTTCTTGGGTCCAGAATTCCAACTGCCGGTATTCTACCTCTTTGTGTAAACATTGCATATTATGAGAGAAAAGGCATTAGAATCACTCCCCAAAGCATTATTATTCAACAAAACAAAGTAAATAACAGTATGAAATCATGATGCAAAATGGACGTATCAACTCCCCCAAGCTTAGACCTCTCTTGTCCTCAAGCGAAAGCCAATATTGAAAAGCATGTCCACATGGTTTGAGAGAGAGGTGTCGATAAAAACAAAATACAGACATAGAAGCATCATGCTTATTAACATAACAGCAACAAACTCTAACATAAGAACTTATTTCAATATATTTTTATCATAAAGCTTCTCATGAACAAGTAACAACTCATCACAACATAGAAGTATGAAGCATAAACCTTATTGGAAACCAACAAACTGTGTTCTCTGTCAACTTTGCAACTACAATTCATCATATTTTCAGGAAGGGTCTCATGTCGGAGCTTTTTGGCAAGTCCACATACTCAACCATCATTTAGTCTTCTATGATTGCTAACGCTCACGGCATACCCATGAACAAAAAGTTTCAACCGGACACATAGGAAGATAAGGGCTTATAGTTTTGCCTCCCAACGTATTCACCTCAAGGATGATGTCAACAATAATAACTCATGCCCACCCATATCCAACTGGATATATGTGCCTAGATCTTTCCTCACCACATGATGCTTGCAAAGGAAAATAAAATAAAAAGGAATAGAGAAGAATACTTTGACTCTTGCATAAAAGTAAAAGATAGGCCCTTCACAGAGGGAAGCAGAGGTTGTCATGCACTTATTGGTTTGTATGCCCGATTCCTTAATGTAAAAGAACGTCACGCTATATTGCCCCCTATGATAGCAACCTTTATTATGCAGTCCGTTGCTTTTATTACTTTGCCATCATAAGTTCGTATAACGCTCAATTTTCTCTTACACTAATTGATCAAAACACTTTTAGAAGCAATTTTTATTGCCTTATTGCACTGATGACAACTTACTTGAGGGATCTTTCTCGATCCATAGGTAGGTACGGTGGACACTCAAGGAAAGAGTTTGGGTTTGGGTTTTTGGATGCACAAGTAGTATCTCTACTTAGTGCGGAATTTTTGGCTAGCAAAAATATTGAGCAAGCACCGCATGTTGAAGGGTCTATGACAATATAACTTCTATGTGGATATGAACAAACATAAATCATTACGTTGTCTTCCTTGTCCAACGTCAACAATTTTGACATATAATATTTGATGGGGGCTCACAATCATAAAAGATGTCCAAGATAGTGTATTTGCATGTGAATCTTCTCTTCCCTAATTAATTCTTTCATGAATTGCATCATTGACCAATGCTATGTTTGTCAATCTCCAATAAATTTTACTACTTATACCTTTCCTTATGTGATGTCATTACTCACCATAAGATTAGCATATGATTCTTTTCATTTATTTGTCTTTCTTTTATTTGATTGCAACAAGAAAGTAGAGAAGCAAAAACTCAAACTAAACTTTATTATATAACTTTCACTCGATTACATAGATAGGTAGGCCACAAAACTAACACACGAAAATAGATCACGCTGAACTTTTATTCGACTAAGGCAAAGGGAAACTAGAGATATAACTAAAATAGGTAAAGGTGAATAAAAGTGGTGTGATACGATACCAGGGCACCTCCCCCAAGCTTGGCTCAAGCCAAGGGGAGTGCCCATACCCATGTACTCAAGTCTCCTTCGGTGGTGGTGATGTGACTTCACACTTTAGCTTCAGAAGATCCTCCAATTTGCGGATGACTCTCCTAAGATTGTCGATGTGTTCTTGCAACAAGATATTTTCACGGATGAGAAATTTATTCTGAACACGAACCGCTTCGAAGGTTCTAAAGGCTTCGATTTCAAAAGGGGTGAGATGACTGTAATAAGGTTGAAGGATATCTTCTTCCTCTCCCTCCTTTGCTGGTGTGAATTGATCTCCTTCAGGGAGATAATCCACCTTAGCTTCATTGTCCTTCTTCTCCTTGTAGGCTTCTTCCGGCTCCTCCCTCTTCAACTCTATCTTCATTAGCCAGGCATCTTCTTCCATATTGTTAGGAGAGGGAGAAGACATGATGCCTGACTTGACAAATCTGATAGGAAAACAGCAAGAAGCAAGAACAGAGGATTTTTCTGCGATGTGGTCGTCAAAACAGTCGGGGGTATATATAGAGAATTTTTATTCTTGGGAAACAAATATTTGGAAGGAAAACGGAGTTGGGAAGACATCCGAGGTGGGCAGCACCCACCAGGGCGCACCCAGGAGTGCCTGGTGCGCCTTGGTGTATCGTGCTCACCTCGACCACCTTCCGGTTTATTTTTTTATTCCTAAAATTTCAAAATATTCCAAAACTGACAGAAAATATTTTTGCGGATTTTTCGGAGTCCGTTTACTTACCGTATCACGTACCTCCTATTTTTAAGTATTCTGGAGTGTTCCAGAAGGTTTCTTTTATGTGTTCCTCCGGTGTCATGGTTTGGATAACATTGCTTTCAACGTTAATAGGCGTACCTGAGATATAATGCTTAATTCTTTGGCCATTGACCACCTTCGGGTTAGTACCTTCGGCGTTATTAATCTTGATAGCTCCAGAACGATAAACCTCTTCAATAATATATGGTCCTTCCCATTTGGAGAGAAGCTTCCCTGCAAAGAATCTTAAACGAGAGTTGAATAAAAGAACATAATCTCCTATTTTGAATTCCCACTTTTGGATTCTTTTGTCATGCAATCTTTTTACTTTTTCTTTGAATAGCTTGGCATTTTCATACGCTTGGGTTCTCCATTCATCTAGTGAGCTAATATCAAATAGCCTCTTCTCACCGGCAAGTTTGAAATCATAACTGAGTTCTTTAATTGCCGAAAATGCTTTGTGTTCTAGCTCTAGAGGAAAATGACAAGCCTTTCCATATACCATTTTATATGGAGACATACCCATAGGATTTTTATAAGCTGTTCTATAGGCCCAAAGTGCATCATCTAATTTCTTAGACCAATTCTTACGAGACCTATTGACAGTTTTTTGTAATATTAATTTTATTTCTCTATTGCTAAGTTCTACTTGACCACTAGATTGAGGATGATAGGGCGATGCAATTATATGGTTAACATCATATTTAGCAAGCATCTTACGGAAAGCACCATGAATAAAGTGTGAACCACCATCGGTCATTAAATATCTAGGGACTCCAAACCTCGGAAAGATAACCTCTTTAAGCATTTTAATGGAGGTGTGGTGATCAGCCCTACTAGTTGGAATAGCTTCTACCCACTTAGTGACATAATCAACCGCAACTAAAATATGAGTGTACCCGTTAGAGGAAGGAAAAGGCCCCATGTAATCAAAACCCCACACGTCAAATGGTTCAACAACAAGTGAATAATTCATAGGCATTTCTTGACGCTTACCGATATTACCAATTCTTTGACATTCATCACAAGACAAGACAAACTTACAAGCATCTTTGAAAAGAGTAGGCCAATAAAATCCGGATTGCAATACCTTATGAGCAGTTCTATCTCCCGCATGATGTCCTCCATAAGCCTCAGAATGACATTTCCGTAGGATCTGTTCCTGTTCATGCTCAGGTACACAACGCCTAATAATACCATCTACTCCTTCTTTATAAAGATGTGGGTCATCCCAAAAGTAATGTCTCAAGTCATAGAAGGATTTTTTTTGTTGGTATGTGAAACTAGGTGGTATATATTTAGCAACAATGTAATTAGCATAGTCAGCATACCAAGGTGTGTTGTGTGAGACACTTATTGCAGCTAGCTGTTTGTCAGGGAAACTATAATCAATAGGTAGTGGGTCATCAAGAATATTTTCTAACCTAGACAAGTTATCAGCTACGGGGTTCTCAGCTCCTTTCCTATCAATGATATGTAAGTCAAATTCTTGAAGCAAGAGAACCCACCTAATGAGTCTAGGTTTAGCATCTTTCTTTTCCATAAGATATTTTATAGCAGCAAACTTTGGAGTCAACAATATTGGATCTAAATTTATCACAAGCAAACACAACTGCTAAAAATTCTTTTTCAGTAGTGGTATAATTTCGTTGGCGCTATCTAGAGTTTTACTAGCATAATGGATAACATTCAATTTCTTATCAACTCTTTGTCCTAGGACAGCACCAACAGCATAATCACTAGCATCACACATAATTTCAAAAGGCAAGTTCCAATCAGGTGGTTGAACGATAGGTGGAGAGGTTAAGACTTTCTTGAGTGTTTCAAGGCTTCCACACAATCATCATCAAAAACAAAAGGAATATCCTTTTGCAAAAGATTAGTAAGAGGCCTAGAAATTTTAGAGAATTTTTTAATGAACCTCCTATAAAAACCAACATGACCAAGGAAACTTCGAATACCTTTAATATCTTTAGGACATGGCATTTTCTCAATTGCATCAACCTTAGCTTTATCCACCTCAATGCCTCGCTCAGATATTTTATGCCCCAAGACAATACCTTCATTAACCATAAAGTGACACTTCTCCCAATTCAAGACAAGATTAGTTTGTTCACATCTCTACAAAACTCGATCAAGGTTGCTTAAGCAATCATCAAAAGAAGTTTCGTAAACGGAAAAATCATCCATGAAAACCTCTACAATCTTTTCACAAAAATCAGAGAATATAGCAGTCATACATGTTTGAAAGGTAGCAGGTGCATTGCATAAACCAAAAGGCATACGTCTATAAGCATAAGTTCCAAAAGGGCAAGTAAAGGTGGTTTTCTCTTGATCGGATTGTGACACAGGTATTTGAGAGAAACCAGAATATCCATCTAGGAAACAAAAGTGTGTGTGCTTAGATAGTCTCTCCAGCATTTGATCAATGAAAGGCAAAGGGTAATGATCTTTTCTTGTAGCTTTATTTAATTTTCTAAAATCAATTACCATTCTATAGCCAGTGACAACTCTTTGTGGAATGAGTTCATTCTTATCATTAGGAACAACGGTAATACCACCTTTCTTAGGGACACAATGAACGTGACTTACCCATCTTCAGCTATGGGATAGATTATACCTGCTTCTAGAAGCTTTAATATTTCAGTTCTTACCACTTCTTTCATCTTAGCATTCAATTGCCGTTGGTGATCAACAACGGGTTTAGCATCTGGTTCCATATTGATCTTGTGCTGACATAGAGTGGGACTAATGCCCTTAAGATCATCAAGAGTATATCCAATAGCAGCCCGATGCTTCCTTAGAACTTTCAATAATCTTTCTTCTTCATGTTCTGAAAGGTTAGCACTAATAATAACATGATATATCTTTTTCTCATCAAGATAAGCATACTTCAAAGTGTCAGGCAATTGTTTCAATTCAAACACAGGATCACCTTTAGGTGGAGGAGGCCCTCCAAGAGTTTCAATAGGCAAATTGTGTTTCAAGAGAGGTTGTTGTTCGAAGAAAATTTGATCTATTTCATTTCTTTCACGCATGTGCATATCATTTTCATGGTCGAGCAAATATTGTTCCAAGGGATCAGTAGGAGGCACAGCAATAGAAGCAAGAACAATTATTTCATCATCACTAGGTAACGCTTTATCACGCGGTTGTCTACTAAACTTGGAAAAATTAAACTCATGAGACACATTACCAAAACTGACACTGACAGTTTGTTTTTCACAATCTATCTTGGCGTTGACGGTGCTCAAGAAAGGTCTACCAAAGATAATGAGACACAAGTCATCTTGTGGGGAACCAAGAACTAGAAAATCAGTAGGGTATTTTACTTTCCCACACAAGACTTCAACATCTCTAACAATCCCAAGTGGTGTGATAGTATCTCTATTAGCAAGTTTAATAGTAACATCAATATCTTCCATTTCAGCAGGTGCTATTTCATTCATAATTTCTTGGTATAAGGTAAAAGGGATATCACTCACACTAGCACCTAAATCACATAAACCATGGTAGCAATGATCTCCTATTTTAACTGAGACAACGGGCAAGCCTTCTATAGGTCTATGTTTATCTTTCTTATCAGGCTGAGCAATTCTAGCAGCTTCATCACAAAGGTAAATGACATGCCCATCAATATTTTCTTCCAAGAGATCTTTAACCATAGCAACACTAGGTTCTACTTTAATTTGCTCAGGGGGTTTAGGTGCTCTTATATTACTCTTACGAACCACGGTTGATACCTTAGCATGTTCCTTTATCCTAACAGGGAAAGGTGGCTTTTCAATATAAGCAGTAGGCACAACTGGATCAACATTGTAAAAGATGGTTTCTTCTTTAGCTATGACTGGTTCTTTAATTTCTTCTTTAACAGGGGGGTGATATTTAAACCACTTATCCTTAGGGAGATCAACGTGAGTAGCAAATGCTTCGCAGAAAGAGGCTACTATCTCAGAGTCAAGTCCATATTTAGTGCTAAACTTGTGAAAAGTATCGGTACTCATAAAAGATTTAACACAATCAAATTCAAGCTTTATACCTGACTCATTACCTTCGTCGAGTTCCCAATCTTTAGAGTTGCGTTTAATTCTTTCCAAGAGATCCCACTTAAAATCAATAGTCTTCTTCATATAAGAACCAACATAAGAAGTATCGAGCATGGATTGATCATTATGAGAAAGCCGAGTATAAAAATTCTGAATGATAACTTCCCTCGGAATGTCATGATTGGGGCATGAATATAACATTGACTTAAGCCTCTCCCAAGCTAGAGCGATACTTTCTCCTTCACGAGGCAAAAAATTATATATATAATTCCGATCACGATGAACTAGATGCATAGGATAAAACTTTTGATGGAATTCCAATTGCAAACGATTCCAGTTCCACGATCCAAGATCATCACATAGCCTATACCATGTCAATGCTTTTCCCTCCAAAGATAAAGGGAAAACCTTCTTCTTAACTTCATCTCCGGGTAAACCTGCAAGCTTAAATAATCCACATATTTCGTTCACATATAAAAGATGCATATCAGGATGTTCAGCTCCATCTCCTGCATAAGGTTTAGCAAGCAAGTGTTCTACCATACCCGAAGGAATTTCATAAGCAACATTTTCAGTAGGTGCTGTAGGTTGAGGGGTAACTAATTGTGGTTCCGGTCGAGGTGAAGATACCCCGAACAAACCCCTCAAAGGATTGTTCTCCATAGTAGCAAGTAGCAATAAATTTCAGCACGTAGTATAAGTTATTCCTTACCAATTTCCACTTACCAAGAGCGCTTCACTCCCCGGCAACGGCGCCATAAAAGAGTCTTGATGACCCACAAGTATAGGGGATCAATCATAGTCCTTTCGATAAGTAAGAGTGTCGAACCTAACGAGGAGCAGAAGGAAATGACAAGCGGTTTTCAGCAAGGTAATCTCTGCAAGCACTGAAATTGTAGGTAACAGATAGTTTGATAGCAAGGTAATTTGTAACGAGCAAGTAACGATAACGGTAAACAAAGTGCAGCAAGGTAGCCCAATCCTTTTGAGGCAAAGGACAGGCCAGAACAATCACTAGTAATAGGCAAAGTGTTCTTGAGGGTACACGGGAATTTCGTCTAGTCACTTTTATCATGTTGGTTTGATTCGTGTTCGTTACTTTGATAATTTGATATGTGGGTGGACCGGTGCTAAGGTGCTGTTCTTACTTGAACTAACAACCTACTTATGATTAACCCCCCTCGCAAGCATCCGCAACTACGAGAAAAGTATTAAGACAAAGTCTAACCATAGCATTAAACATGTGGATCCAAATCAGCCCCTTACGAAGTAGCGCATAAACTAGGGTTTAAGCTTCTATCACTCTAGCAACCCATCATCTAATAACTACTCCACAATGCATTCCCTTAGGCCCATGAATGGTGAAGTGTCATGTAGTCAACGTTCACATGACACCACTAAGGGAATCACAAGATACATATCATCAAAATATCGAACACATATCAAATTCACATGATTACTCGCAACATGACTTCTCCCGTGACCTCAAGAACAAAGGTAACTACTCACAAATAATAAACATGCTCAAGATCAGAGGAGTAATGAATAGCATAATGAATCTGAACATATAATCTTCCACCAAATAAACCATATAGTAATCAACTACGCAAGGTAATCAACACTACTAGTCACCCACAGGTACCAATCTGAGGTTCCGGTACAAAGATTGAACACAAGAGATGAACTAGGGTTTAAGAGGAGATGGTGCTGTTGAAGATGTTGATGAAGATTGGCCTCCCGAAGATATGAGGGGTGTTGGTTATGACGATAGCTTCGATTTCCCCCTCCGGGAGGGAAGTTCCCCCTGCGGAATCGCTCCGCCGGAGGGCAAAAGTGCTCCTGCCCAAGTTCCGCCTCGAGGCAGCGGCGCTTCGTCCCGAAAGTCCTCCTCCTCCTTTTTAGGTTTTTTGGGAATATATACCAGAAGATGGGCTCCGGAGGTGGGCCAGGGTGAGCACCACCCACCAGGCCGTGCCAGGGGGTGCCTGGCGCGCCCTGGTGGGTGCTCCTCACCAGGTGGCCCCCCTCCGGTAGATTTTTGCTCCAGTATTTTTTATTAATTCCAAAAATAATCTCCGTAAAGTTTCAGCTTCATTGGAGTTGTGCAGAATAGGTATCTCTGACGTGCTTTTCTTGGGTCCAGAATTCCAGCTGCCGGTATTCTCCCTCTTTGTGTAAACCTTGCATATTATGAGAGAAAAGACATTAGAATCACTCCCCAAAGCATTATTATTCAACAAAACAAAGTAAATAATTGTAGGAAATCATGATGCAAAATGGACGTATCAGTTTCCGGCCTTGAACAGGCACGGACATAGTAGACGCGTCGCGGGCGGTGCCCTCGTCCGACGAGTCGCTTCAATGCTGGCGCCAGTGACAGGTCGCGTCCGCTCTTCAATGGAGAGCGACCGCTCTACAACGACATGAATGCGGGCAGCTGGCGCCGGACAGGAAGCACATGTGGGAGGGGAAGGAGTTTTTGGTGGATCAGGGCGGTCAGAATCGTGCAAAGTAGCGGTCTGAACTCCCGCGAATCTCCCCCACGTTTGTCTCAGGTTTGCGGAAGAAATCGCGTCCGGACCGCGTTGGATAACTTCCGCGATCCGCACTATTGCGGGAGGTTTGTGGGTCTAACTTGGAGATGCCCTTAGTAGTATAGCCAGTGGCTCGCTATACGCTATACTAGCTGTCATCATTATTTACTAGCAGGCGGACGCACGGCGGCACGCCGCGCCCGTGTATTGGCTAACTTAATTCATTGGTGTGATAGTGTCCATGCTTGCTTTCGGCTATTCCTAGTGTTTTATTAAGTAGCAATAGTACAGTGGATGATGTAAATTACTCTGTCAGATACTGATTCAGTGGCATACAGAGGATGAATGAAATGAAATGGTACAGTACAGTCAACACTAAGAGGGTGCACTTCATAGACCCAGATAAAGAGAAGAGCTTGGTGGACTTTGTTTCAATTTGAAGTATATTGGATGACCTTCTTTTGATCTGCAATTTTTGTCGTCGTCATCTTCGTCTGATGAGAGGATAATTATTTTTGCTAGGCTGGTTTCTTTGCCTCGAGTCATGTCAAATTGTTCTTTCACTTGGCGTTAAGTAATTTTCTTCAAGCAAGTTCGAGACATTTAGTTTCCTAAGTCTGTTCTGAATGTCTCTTTGCCAACTTTGTTATGTTTTATTTCTCTTCATTTTCAAGATGACAAATCTTACCGCAGAGCCATTCTTGAACTATATATCCTTCTCTGAACATATATTTGGGCAGATTAAGCCAAGTGAATTTAGGAGTTTCCTAAGTCTGGTTCTGAGTTCAAACTGCTGCTGATAGCAAGCAAACAGGAACTGGGTAAGCTAAGTAAGGTTCACACTTTTTAAGTTAAGTAGTTACTACTCCTTTAGATCATCAGCCAGTCCTTGTGTGGAAACATGAAGCATCTCACAGAATTTGTTCTCTAAACAACTCATGATTTCTTTATAAATACAATTGCGTAGAATTAGTAACCTCTACAACTGAGTACAGCTAAACTCAACCAGGGAGCTTGCACGATCTAGGATGAAACGGGTCATCGCTGGTGGCGTCTGATTAATCATTAATCAAAATTAATTAATATTAATAGTCTGGATTAATGTTAATAATATGAATGGGGGCGTAGCTCAAATGATAACTGAAATTCCAGATCATTCATGTATCCCTTTAAACCTTGGTAATTGAACCAAATCTGTTTAAAATCGGTACCTACATGAAAGGTCCACGGAACTTGTATCCCTATAATAAGGCTATAAAAGATCCTAGCGCAATGCTCCCTCAAAAAGAGAACCTCTTAGTTCAGTAAAGCAAACATCTTATTTCTGAAACCTGCAGCTCTTCTTTATCATGACTTTTTTTGCAAAGTAATAAAAATATTTGAAAAGATTAGTAATTTGAACCGGAGCTTTACAATTTATAGGGAGAAGAAAATGGAAAAGAAAGAATGAGACATGAATACTACTATGAACACATGTTATATATATGAAAAATCAATAATCTCTATTTTAAACATCACTCCTAACCGGGACTTAAAACATGACAGTAGAAACATGAGCCTCTAATGCTTCTGAATTTTCTTTTAAACTCTACTTCTAAGCTTTCTAGCTTACAGATATACATACATTGACTTCTTAAATAATAGAGCTGGACAACTGCCATGCCATTCAACATCACGACGACTATTAAGGTGTGACTTCACATATTTTGTTGACAGAAATACAAGAGGAATAAAACAAAAAAGGCCATATGACCACAATAAAGCATACCAGAGGAATAACTTTGCATACATAGTACATATGGTAATGATAGATCCACACGTTAATTCTTCACTGCCGCTTGGTCGTTGTACAATATGCGAACACCGCTCGCCAGCTTCTACTCTCATCCTCTGCCATCCTGCAACCAAATGTGTTAACTCTCCAAACTGTCAGAGTCGTTGCTTCCTAATTGGCTACCTCCTCCACTAAAATGAGTAGTGTTAATGTGTACAAAATAATTTAATTTTAAAGAGAAGAATATAGTGAAATCGAAGCTTCTTTGAATTGTGATGTCAATAATTTGTTGTGAGAGACACTCTATAAATATCACACTAAAGACAATTTGTGATGAATTTTCTCTTATTGTTATTTTCCATGTAAGTGTACATATAATTCCTAGTACAGGTAGGTATGATGAGATTCTTGAAGAACACAGTGATAGAAGCATCAAACTTGCCACTAAATATTCCATTTCAGCATGCACAAAAAATAGAACAATAACCTCGGAAGGACAAAAAAAAACAGGCCAATAGATTTGGAATAGGAAAAACAGGTCAACTAACTTGGAAGGGCTCCTATCATGATGCAGGCATAAATATCTCTTAGTACTGAAGTCTTGTTGCTATTTTAGACAATAACAACACATAACCTATCAGATTTGCCTATTGGTAAATGTCTGTTTTTTAAAGTTAATTTTGAACTCAGCTTGGTCAGGACAAATATCACAATTGTTACTCCTTATAACAACTTGGCCAGGACAAATATCACAATTTTGAACTCAACTGGTGGAAGAAAATACAAATAATCCTGGCAGAGCCTCTACAACATCTTGGTCAGCCAAGAAACTGCATATATCTAAAAATACATAAAAGTTACCATATGTAGAATACATGTTTACCTTCTCCAAAGTCTGACCTTAACTCTTGTTAGTTGTCACTTCCCTGTAGTGTGAAGGGCCATTTGGGAACAGGAGCACTGAGCACTATCGATGGTAGTTGGCACACATACACACAGACACGTTGTTCTTTGTTATTGCTCGTCGCAATCTCTGCTTTGTAAACCTATTCACCTAGACATTAGAAATACATCCCCTGGAAAGTCAATATCAATAAGCGTTAAGATTCTAAGCTGCAAACACAAACAGTATCAGTAGATGCATATTGTCACAAACCGAAAATGTTTTACTGAACCATGGTTCAGCCGAACCTATGCTCCACACTATTGATCTCTAAACACTGTTCATAAGGATCCGTGCATGATTGATTAAAATATACATGATGGGAGATGTTTGCATGTTAAACAATGCATGGCATTAAGTTTTGAATAGAATTGACATGCATGGCGCGAATCCACATGCAAAATGATGTTTGATCGTACGGTGTGGAGCATAGGTTCGGCTGAACCATGGTCCTGAATCACGCCTCTCGTCACAAACACGATCCTGACCCCATGATTATAAAGCACATATTGTCAGCTCTATTGCTCATCATGATCAGTAGATGCATATTGTCACAAAACCCATAACATGATATGTGGGCCATAAGATAAAACAAAGTATGGTAGAATTAGCAAGGTGGTGTGATCGTATCTTACAGATTTCACAAAACACGTGAGTAGAAAAGAAACCCGAATTGCTTGGGGAGTCTTATCTTGGCCAATCCGTTTGCATGAAGTAAAAGATTCAATTGTATGCAAAAACAAAAGCATCAATTGTTCAGTTCATGAAACAACACTGAAATAAAAACATCATAAATTACTGAAAAATAACACTCCCTTGCATGTGCCTGTAAGGGCAAAACTGAACCAAACCCCTAAACAGATTGAGAAGATGAATAGAAATAGAAAGGGGATTACATCACCTTACTGCTATCGTGTTGTCCACGACGACCACTGGTCCACACAAAACCCATCTAATCATCCAGAAAATCACCTAATCCAAATCCCAATGGTCTGCATCAACGGCAACACGTGAAGATGCACACAGAAGCATCCACCATTATGGCCCCTACCCTGTAATCCCTGCATCCAACCAACCGGCAAACCGAGCAAACAACACCAGAACACAAATGGAAGGAAGACCATAGGAAGGAGCAAATAGAACGTACCAATCTGTCAGGAGACGGCCGCATCAACCGAACAGAACCAAACCCCGACGGGAGGGGTCTAACAGCAATTCAGCGATGGCGCCGGCGTCGTCCACCCCACCGTAGCAGCCGTACAGAGGGAGCAGCGAGAACCTACGATCAGGAGGGCCAGCGGCAACAAACCCTAGAACGGAGATGGCCGGTGCGGTCGGTGGAGACGCGACGTGATTTGCGGGTGCGGACCCGTGGCCGGGCAGAAGTAGAGAAGGGGCATGAGGAGAGGAGATGCCAGAGGAGGCGGAACGGCGGCGGCATGGGAGAGGTGGCGGCGCCCCCTTTCTCTCTCGCTCGCTCCCCCTGTCCCGTTCTCTGGTATCTAGACCGAAGAAGAAGGAAGCGGTGGCCTCGTAGGTAAATGAGTAGAGATTGTAAAAAGACAGAACACGTGGCGTGCTCTCCTTACAGGAGTAAGGCAAAGACGTGTCAAGCCCGTGAGAGGCCATGCCCAACACTTGAAATGAACGACATGAGGGCCTGCTTAGTAGCTTTAATACTTTGTTATATAATCACTCAAATAGTAATGTTGGTTATAAGACTGATTATTGGGTTAGGAATTTTTACTAACTTCTCTCTTTCACTTTCTTTGTTTTTAATTTATAACATTGAAACAAGAGCACACATAGCTTGACGATTATGCTCTCCTAGAGATAGAGTTTTTCTGATGTAATAGGGACGAGCAGCCCTCTCCTCCAACTGTTTGGGTTCTTTGAGCCCGCGCCGGCTTGTGTACGTGCGGTTATTGTAACTGATAATTGTATTTTTTTCGTCTCTCCTATCAATGCAATGATGCGCAAGCTTTGCGTACTCGCGAAAAAAAGAAGCTCATTAGGGTTCACTCTCCTTATTTTCTTGTCTCTCTCTTCACATAGAACAAAATGTCACGTATAAGGCCCCCTATTATACTTGCTCTAAAGTAAAGCAATGAACTCCACTGACTTGTGGATACAGAAGAGTCAACGTTACCTACATGAATGGAGATTAGCTCCTCCCGGAGGCAACACAGCGGTGAAGTTTGTTCACTTGACACTCTGTGTGCTTATTTGTGTAGCGCAAAAGACACATTGAAATAAGGTTTAGCCCGCTTTTATCTTACCATGAATGATTGAATAAGAAATGTGCTTTTCCTACAATTTATACTTCTGAATAAGCATATCGCAAGCTAGCACGACTCATCGAGACACATCATATAATTGGCAACTTTGTAAAAGTTAGTGCAGAAGTCGCTTTTGCTTTTGTAATAGGAGGCGAGAGATTATTTACGTACCTTGGTAGTTCGCGACACTTACACCACCTATTTATGCTTATTGCGTACATTTTTAATTGTAATTACCATGGATGCACATTGATTTTTCTGGAAACAATGAACCTTGTGCTAAGAGGATTTCAGCCATCCCTTACACCCTTAAAGAAACCGCGACACGAGTTTACAACGTAGAAAACCAAAATAACCAAACAAAAACAAGATCAAGTCTAAATAGGTAAACAGACTGCCCGCAAGCATGGTCTTATAGGCCCCGAACACATAGTCAGAGAAACTAACACACCCAACAAGCATGCAATTTGTGAACAACAATAAAGTGACTTCAAAGCGCAAGTAACATGCATTTATATTACAAATTCACCACTTCCTTGCAACTGGAGAGGGAGAGGTGGGCGAGGGGATGATACTACTCAATGAATTGAAATTCTTCTCCTAAGAGGATTCTAACCATGACTTCTACCATAAACCTCCTCAAGCACCTTCGTGATCATCCCCACACCTCGCTCAGTTCTTTCTTTGTCTTATTTTTTTTTGCAAAAATCACCAACTTTTGATATAGTAGCCCAAGTTGTACACTACAGCAGCAGGATCATCAAGAAATTTCCTATCAAAGCAAGCACTATTTCTAGTTTCTAGAGAGTCCAACAAATGGTGACCCCTCCACATAGAACCATTTTTGTTTGCTTGATGGGGAAGGATTTGATCTTGTCACCCACCGTATCTCTGAGTTTCTCTGGAGCACTTGACAAAGCAAAAGCATGGGCCACTACTTGCCATATAAATTTAGCTAGATGATGGCAGGAGGAATCCTCCTAGCCTTGTTGGGATCCCCGGTGTGGGAGTTTGTAGTACTCAAAAAGTTTTTCTTCAGAAGAAACTAGGGTATCAATCCATGGAGGTACTGGTATCCTGCAATAGTTGAATGCTCTGGAACACAAATATAACTTCTCTTATGTCCCTAACAGTTCTAACAAGGGTGTCAACATTGCTAGTCTTGCTGGTTGCACAAAACCATTAAAAGATAATGCGTGATACGTATTTTTGGTATTTTCGTAATGAAAGAGAACTGGAAATAAAACAATGCGTGAATGTTGTTGCAAGGTGATGCTTATCCTAAAAAATGGACTAAGGTTTAGAGGTTCATCCAGTGCATCTATCCAATACGTAAAAGTGCGGTAAGTACCATGATCATGTGACGAAGTGCATAAATGAAGCATTGTGTGCCTACGTCAGACACATTAAAATGCTAATTCCTATATAGTCAATACATTGAAATACTATAACCGGAATCCAACTGCATTTGTAGCTAATATTTGGTCCATAGACTGAGATCTATCTGCCACCATCTGAACATTAAGTGTAAACATGAGGAACTGCTTTAAGCATGATGACATATTGTTGTGAATAAAGCATCTCCAATAGATGATGTAGATGCAAAAAACACCACCTACAACAGATGATGTAGATGCAAAAAAAAAAATACATCTTCACCTCCCAGAGATGTAAAATACAACACCTGGAGATGCAAATTTGCATCTCCACCTACAAGATATGTAAAAACGGCGGTCGTGTGCCAACTGCCCAACTGTTTTCATTTGGCTTCTGCTCGCACGACCCCCGCCCGCTCGAACCCACCGGCTGATTTCGCCCAAAATCAACGCCGCTGCCGCCCGGCCGCCCACCTCCGACCCCGCCGCAACTCCGCCCGCCTGTCCCCCGCCGCCAACCTCGCCGGAGTACCTACGGTTGTTCGCAGCAGCCGCTGATTCGATTTCGGCGGCCGATTGGAATCAAAGGTTCGTCGGACGTCCGGCTGCTATAATGGCTTCGACGGCGTGGTCATGGATGGACTGGGCTTGTTGCTAGCCTCGACCCACCGCCGGAGTTAGTGGAGGTGTGCCATGTCGCCCGTCCGATGGTCGCCCACCTCCATCGTTCTTCCCGCCGTACAAAGTCGGCTGCCTGTAGCGCCGAGCTGCCGCCGTCTTCTCTACAGGGTTGCGGTCGTCCGTCTGTGTTCTACAGCCGTCGCTTGCACAAGTTGCCGCCAAACAGTTGCCCATACCGAAGTCGGCCGAATTCTCCCACCTCGCATGCAAGGTGTTTGAGGAAATTCCCCCAAGGTAAAGGCCGTGCAAACCATGAGTTTTTTATCGGGCGTGATGATATAGTTTGACGGTTATTTTCATATTGTAGATGATCTCGTGTGACTCCTCTTACGTGCATGATTCCTCTTCCGATGAGGAATTTGATTTGACCGAAGAAGAGGACATTGATATGCTAGTGGCGATGCACTAAAGGAAGAAGTCGAAGCACGACGGTTCCGTGTTTGGTCGTGAGTTCATCCGGAGGGTTGAGGCGCATGAGAGGTTGATGCGCAACTATTTTGCTACACCACCCGTTTTTTCCAGAGAGGTAATTCTGATGCCGATTTAGAGTGTCCAATGATTTTTCATCTACATTTGCAATTCCGTGAAGCAGCATGATCGATCCTTTGAGAAGAGGAGGAATTGTGTCAGGATACTTGGACATAGCACCGAGTAGAAGGTCACTGTCGCTTTGCACATGATTGTTGGGGAACGTTGCATGGGAAACAAAAAATTTCCAACGCACACGCAAGATCTATCCATGGTGATGACCATCTACGAGAGGGAGAGTGGATCTACATACCCTTGTAGATCGCTAAGCGAGAAGCGTTAAGAAACGCGGTTGATGTAGTCGAACGTCTTCACGATCCAAATCGCTAGCCGTCCCGCGATCCAATCACGATCTAGTACCGAACGGACGGCACCTCCGCGTTCAGCACACGTACAGCTCGATGACGATCTCCGCCTTCTTGATCCAACAAGAGGGAGCGGAGAGGTGGATGAGTTCTCCGGCAGCTCGACGGCGCGGCGGCGGTGGTGGTCGAACTATTCCAGCAGGGCTTCGCCTAAGCACTGCTAAAAACTAGAGGAAACGATCTATTGGGAGAGAGGGCTGCACCGTGGCCTTTAGGGTTGTTTTTCTTTGGCCCTCTCTCCCTCTAGTATATATAGGAGGGAGGGGAGGGGCCGGCGCCCCTAGGCTTGCCCCTAGGAGTCGGCCGGAGTGGGGAGGAGAGGGATTCCAACTCCAATCCTACTCCTAGTAGGATTCCTCCCCCACTTGGAAACCCTTCCCCCTCTTGGGCTTTTGCCTTTCTCCTCACCTCAGCCGCATGGGCCCCTAGGGGCTGGCTTGCCCAGCCCACTAAGGGCTGGTGCGCCACCCCTAAGGCCCATGTGGCCTCCCGGCGTGAGTGGCCCCTCCCGATGGTCCTCCGGGACCATCCCGGCACTCCCGATACACTACCGGAAATACCCGAAACTTTTCCGGTGACCAAAATGGGACTTACTTTATATCAATCTTTACCTCCGGACCATTCCGGAGCTCCTCGTGACGTTCGGGATCTCATTCAGGACTCCGAACAACCTTCGGTCACCACCATACATAACTCAATACTACCGAAACGTCACCGAACGTTAAGTGTGCAGACCCTGCGGGTTCGAGAACTATGTAGACATGACCGAGACACCTCTACGGTCAATAACCAATAGTGGGACCTGGATGTCCATATTGGTTCCTACATATTCTACGATGATCTTTATCGGTTGAACCTCTATGTCAAGGATTCAGTTAATCCCGTATGCTGTTCCCTTTGTTCTTCGGTATGTTACTTGCCCGAGATTCGATCGTCGGTATCTCCATACCTAGTTCAATCTCGTTACCGGCAAGTCTCTTTACTCGTTCCGTAATACAAGATCCCGTGGCTAACACTTTAGTCACATTGCTTGCAAGGCTTATTGTGATGTTGTATTACCGAGTGGGCCCTGAGATACCTCTCCGTCATACGGAGTAACAAATCCCAGTCTCGATCCATGCCAACTCAACAGACACCTTCGGAGATACCTGTAGAGCATCTTTATAGTCACCCAGTTACGTTGTGACGTTTGATACACACAAGGTATTCCTCCGGTGTCAGTGAGTTGCATGATCTCATGGTCATAGGAACAGATACTTGACATGCAGAAAACAATAGCAATAAACTGACACAATCATATGCTACGTTCATTGTTTGGGTCTTGTCCATCACATCATTCTCCTAATGATGTGATCCCGTTATCAAATGACATATCATGTCTATGGCTAGGAAACCTTGACCATCTTTGATCAACGAGCTAGTCCACTAGAGGCATACTAGGGACACAATGTTGTCTATGTATCCACACATGCTATTGAGTTTCCAATCAATACAATTTTAGCATGGACAATAAACGATTATCATGAACAAGGAAATATAATAATAACTACTTTTATTATTGCCTCTAGGGCATATTTCCAACAATGATGGCCTGTGGTGTTCCGGCAGACTGCATTGAGGGCGATGGAAGAGAGCACTTCTATCTTCTATGCCAAACAATTTGCAAAGACTATGGTAGAAGTGTTTGGTCCATAGTACTTGAGAGCACCCAATACTCCGGATACTCAGAGGCTTTTGGAGATGAACAAAGCCCGTGGGTTCCCACGTATGGTATGGTCCGTGGATTGCATGCATTGGAAGTGAAAAAATTGTCCAAAAGCATGGCATGGACAATTTAAGGGTCGCGGGAATGATGCCACTATCATTCCTGAGGCAGTTGCCGATCATGAAACATGGTTTTGGCATTCATATTTTGGAATGCCTGGATCTTGCAATGACACAAATGTGCTCGACCGGTATCCTTTTTTTTTGCCAAGTTAGCCAATGAGAAGCTCCACCGGTGACCTTAGAAGCAAATGGGTGCACATACAACTATGGATACTATCTTGCAGATGGGATCTACCCGAGGTGGAGTACTTTTGTCAAGCTTATCCGAAAACCCGAAGATAGGAAAGAACCCATCTTTCACAATGCACAAGCGGTGGCTAGGAATGATGTTGAAAGGGCATTTGGGATTTTGCAATCCCAATTTGCTATTGTGCGAGGACCATCAAGATTTTGGGATAAAAAACCCCGTTGATATATCATGACTGCTTGCGTGATCATGCATAACATGATAATTGAGAATAAACGTGGACATGATTTAGATCACACCTTCTATGATCTGATGGGCATACACGCGTGTTATGCCGATGAGAAAAGAGGAGCGAATCAGACATTTCATGAAGGTGTTCCTTTTCTGCTATTGTGATCTTTTGGGTCAATGTGTTTCTCATGTTGTTGTTTATATAGAGTACTGCACACATTTTGAAGGATTAAATCTTTCCATTTTGTTCTTTTGCGCATTAGCTTGGTTAGTTCGTTTTAGAGAAGTTCATTTTGCTATTCTGAACTCTCATAACCGTCTAAGAATCAACCTTAAACATTCCAACGGCCAATGTTACAACCCTGAACTATCAAAATCAGTCAAGTTTCAACATGTCCCCTCCTCAAAAAGATTTTTGATGAGTTCAAGTGGTTTTGACCAGTTGATTGACCAGTCAGTAGCCTAGCCAGTTCTCACATTACAAAAATTAAAGTGTACATGAAAAATTCTATAAAAATCAACACTGCCATAATGATCATTATGGGGAAGTTCCAACAAAATTTTCAAATAGACTAAAGAATAAAAACAAAATACATATCCATATCATTTGGTTTGTCAAAATTTGGCCAAGAGATGAAAGTGTCTAGAAAATTTTGAAAAAAATATGTACAATCAAAACTACCATGGTGACCAGTCTATGGAAGTTTCAAACTTTCCGACAAACCGATTAAAAATACAGGGAAAGTACATATCATGCTGACCAGTGTGGGAAAGTTTCAACCTTTTAGTCAAGGTTATTTAAAAAATAAAAGCAAAATACATATTCAACCTCTTATTTGACAAAAAATGAAAGTGGCTAGAAAAATATGTAAAAAAATCTACACTACCATGCTGATAAATCTGCGGAAGTTTCAAAAATTACAGTCAAACAGATTACAAAATGTAATAAAATACATATTTAGAAAAATATTGGGTGACATGATAGCTAACTAGGCGGCTGACTGGGCCCTCAATTGTTCAAAACCACTTCAACTCACAAAGAACTGGTTTGAGGAGAGGAAAAGTTGAAACTTGGCTAGTTTTGACAGTTTAGAATTGCAACTTCGATTGTTTCAAAGTTTGGGGTTGATTCTTAGACATTGTGATAGTCCAGGGTTGAAATATGGACTCTTTTGAGTTGTACATCCATCAGTTGGTATTAACTAGCATCGTTTAATAACAAAATTTCATATGCCAAATGTGTTATTGATATATTTCCATTAATTCACTCCCAAGATTTAATTTTATAAGTTTATTAGTACTTCCAATTTTTAGCCGCCTCATTGTTGGTTCATATGATCGCCGGTGAAGAATTGATCGTCCAGTCAAGTTTTTCTTCAAAAGCAACTACATGTATACTTTATTGAAATTCTCGTATAATCTAGATAAATTGGTATTCTGACCAACAAATATATGCAACAATTTTCTATAAAATGATAGTATAACATGCTTTCATTTTAGGGAGGGAGCAACACAACAACACACGCCGCCATCCTCCTTCTTGCAGTAGCCTTTCTGTCCGTCATAGCCAAGTATTTTGCACTCTTTGTTGCAGTAATCAACGGCATACTGATATGAGTCCATGCACACCGAGTAAACAAAACATTGGTTCCCAGAAGCAGCCTTGGTACCTAAACATAGTGAAGAGGGCACCACAACATACAAATCAATATATATGGAATACATTATACATAATCATTTGGGCATGTTGAATATCGAGAAACTCATCCAAGAAACGTATTTGGAAATTACCTACGTCCCTCCCTGCTGCTGCCGGGTGACACAGAAAAGCGGTACACGCCAACAGAAGAGCAACAAAACAAAGAATGTGTGTCTTGTTCTTGATAAGTGCCATGATCAAGACTGCCTTGCTATTACTTATTTTCTCTTGATGTTGTCCTTCTCTGAACGTACCTTTCCGCACCGGTGTTTATAAAGAGGAGCGAGTGCACAATGATTCTTGCCCCTTTATTTTTGTCCGCATTAATCGTTTCTTCCTAGTTTTGGTATAATTTAATTGCCATATTGACTTGTATCCTTATATAACAAAAATATTATGGACCAAAGTTACATTTTAGAGGTAGTTTCCATGCACATTAAATTTCATACAATAATATGACCATTTGAATGATCCAGGGTACCGGTGTAACGACTTTCTAAAACTTAGAGAAGAAAAAAAATATGTGTTTGTAACTTCCTGGAAAAAATGTGTTTGTAACTCCGCCCCTGTTGCTAGTACTACTTTGGGCTGTACAGAGCCCAGCACTGCCGGCAACGTCTGAAATCACGCCCGCAGCGGCGGCTCCGGCGGCCTAGGGACCGGCAAATGTTGGAGAAGACAAGCCGCTGGAGGGGATGCGCATGCTGGTGGTGGAGGGCGCCACGCTGCTGCAGAGAATCCAGAAGCGGATACTGACCAATCTCGGAGCAACCGTGGAGCTTGCCACGGATGGCTCCATGGCTGTGGCCATGTTTACAAAGGGGGTTGTTCTTGACCTCTGCAACCAAGTTCAGAACTGCTGAATGTTCTGTTCGTTCCCCGTCCCCCCGTCGCATGATCAAAGATCGAGATAGGTGTAGGTTGTTTTTCAGAGAGTGAATACAGTTTCCATCTAAATCACTGAAGAACCACCTACATCTCGAGTTTCGATCATGCGACCCGGGGCACGGTCCTAGTTTGTACTAACATTTAGCAGCAGCAGAAGCAGCAGCTGAACTTTGTTGTTGTAGCAAAATCAGGTCAGGTTTATTTTCCAGAATTACTCTTGGACAATGCAATGTCAATTTTGAATTCACAGAAACAATCATGGTTAAGTTGTGAGTTTCAGAGTTTGTGTTTTCAGAGGTTGTGATTAGACAGCATATATTTGCGTTCTTGTGATGAACTGAGCATAATTACTTCCATTAACTACTTCATGACAAAGAGGGTACAGATTACTACACGCCATGAAATCCCTAGAGCTAGCTACCCCAAATATCCAAGTACGTACTGTACACAAGTATATAGCTGATAAATAGTTAAATACCCCTAGGAATAACTGTACAATCTCCTCTAGGTCTCTAGTGGACTAGCCTAAATATTACTATCTCTCATATGCCCTCACGGCTCACACCCGAGGTCGTTTTCCATGATCGGCAGTTCGTTGTCATCCTGCGTTGAATCAGAAAAGGGGTTCAGAAAGAAAAAACACCATCGAAATTCTAGGAACATAGGTTCACTAACGATTTGAAACGAAATACGAGTATCAGAAAAATAGTGAAATTTTAAGCATAACTGAGGTTCTTACCATGTTTATTACGGAATTGAGAAAGTCATCAAAGTTGCAGCTGCCAAATTGGACCCACCCTGCAGCTCTGGAATCTCCAAATCATGCATATCGGTCTGTTCGGGCACAATGGCACCACCATCATCATAGTCAAATCCTCCATTGCTCCGTCTTTGGCCTTGTTCTCCAGACACAACAAAGCCAGCGTCAAGTTTTGTCGCGCCAGCACTATCGAACGGGATGTGCATGTGCAACGGTAACTTGCCAACAGAAACCCCATCACTGACTGGAGGAGCACCCTGCTGAGATATACTAGAATCCCGCAAATTAGCGGAAACTCCGACAGGCCTTTCAAGCAGTCCTGAACTCGCAGTTGGCATTCCTGTTGATGGATGTGCTCCAACTTTGATGTGTTGAGTGCACTCCAAAAGATGTTCTGGTGGCAGTGAACGGCCTGCAACTCTCTGGAGTGTGCCAGACATGGTGTAAGGCAGACCACCCCCGGAAAAGACAGAGCTCAGATCACTGGTTTCTTGATGGATCCACTTCTGCTTGAGCTGGGGCTGCCCAAGAGATGCAGTCAAGCCTTGTGTTAAATCTGCTTGTTGCTTGTCTTGTAAGCTCACAATGTGAAACTTATTTGTATCGCCGCCGCAATGGCTTGCTGCGCCGTTGCTGCCAGCACGCTGAATTGCCTTTGGAGAAGCAAGGTCCTGAAGCCCAAATGCTGTTGCACCATCACCACTCAGCAGTCCATGTGGATTGAAAGATTCAAAGATGGAAGGTTGATAGCTATGGAGTCCTTATTACTTGTCTAGTCAGGTCTAATCTACTGGTGCGTATTTGAGCCCAACAGCCATACCCGCAGATGATCCTTGACATCCCGCCTGGTGAGCTCCTGCACGTTCATAAGGTTGAGCACATTTTTGGGTACAGCATCTGCATGAGAAATGACACGCCGTAAATGGGATTGCTGCAGCCTGCAAGAACATTTAACAGAACGGAAAGCAAAAGGCAACGTGGGGTGGTTTTTTTCTTACTGACGAACCCGAGCTGGTTGACAGCAGCAAGAAACTTCTGGTGCAGCTCCTCTGACCACACCGCCCTCGGCTTCTTCCGCGCCGCGGCATCGCCGGTGTTCGCGCTCCGCGGCTTGCTGATCTCCTTGCAGAGGTCAAGGCTGTTGGGCTCACGGTTGCTGAACTTCCTCCTGAACACGTGCTGCCACACGTTGCTGAGCTCTTGGATGCGAACGGGTTTCACCAGGTAGTCGCAGGCGCCATGAGTTAACCCCTTGAGTACAGATTTTGTCTCTCCGTTCACTGATAACACTGCGTGAGTCGAATGGTAGTAGTTCAGTAGCATCCATCCATATTTTAAGTTTTTAACACATGGGACTGAAAGTGGCATCATTATAAAGGAAATTGTGAACTTACTGATGACAGGGAGGTCCATTTCAGGCCGGACGAGCTCGAGGAGCTTGAAGCCGTCCATGTCGGGCATGTGGACGTCGCTGATCACCAGATCAAACATGTCCTTGTTCTCCTTTAACAGTCTCAGTGCAGTAGCGGCTTGGTTGGTGGTTGTTACTGTTATATCAGAATATCAGATACAGCAAGCAAGCAGGTGCTCTTATATCAGTTTACAGTTGCTGAAACTTGAAAGCAGAGCATACATAACAACTACTGTAGTAACATATACTCCCTCTGTAAAGAAATTCAGATCACTACATAACAACTAACATATACTCGCTCTGTACAGAGATATACATCGCGATGCGGGAGTGTTAAAACATGAGTAAAATTTATGTCCGTAGCATGATTTCAGAACATGGCAGATTGTTTTATACTACTCCTCTGCATGTGATTATTAACGGTGCACTAAATAGCAGAGCAAACTGTCTGGAACAGCATAAGTAACATAAGATGACTGATAAGCGAAACTATAACTGACTGGCTGCAGGTGACGTGACTAACAGCAGAATGAAGTTTCTTACTAGGTCATAATGAAATTACAAAGAAGGAAGTGCAAGGTGAAGCGGGCACTGACCATGATACTGGCAGCGACGTAGTAGGCCCTCCAGAACCTTGAGGCACACGGGGTCATCGTCGACGGCGAGGACCCGCATGCCGACGGGGAACTGATCCCTCTCCCTCTCCCTCTCCCTCCCCATCAACCCCACCCTGGACTCCATCGTCAAGCAAAGCAACCGAACCGAGGCAGGCAAAGGGAGAAGATGACGATGAGAAGGAGGAAGCAGCAGCAGCAGCAGTGCGCTTGGTGAGATGGGAGGGAGGGGATGGCGGATGGAACACAGAGCTTTGGCGGCTGATTTATAGGGGTCGCTCAGAGTGGGCGTGCTGACAGCTGTGGCGACCCGAGCACGAGCAGAGAGAGGGAGAGACGACGAGGAAGAATTGAGCTGGAGCAGGCGGCTGAACGCGAGAAGAATCTCAAGAGTTGACAGCACCCAAACTGTAGACTTAGATGGAGCGCGTTATCAAATCCATTAGAGCACCACATGACATCGATCCCCAGCCTTATCCCGGACTTTTGGAGGAACCACGCCAGGCCTGTATTCGGGTGGTTTTTGGCAGCGTATCCCCTCCCTTTCTTCTCTCCCGTATTCGTTCAAGTTAATACTAATAAACGAGGCCTATCAGTAGCCAGTAGGTCTGGAATCGTCAGGGACGTGTGCGCATCCCATGGGCACATGCATCGCCGCTACTTTTTGGAATGCTAAGAGTAAGCACTACGTGCCAAAGCCAAATGCACTACTCTTCTCAGAATTTAGCACCGCTGCCTGCAAAGCCATTTGCGAGTCCTTCCACTTCCACGGTGAAGAGATAGGCAAGAAGAGACGGCATTATCACTTGAGAAGAAAATAATACTACTGTATTTCATTTTATTGCTTACTACCTTAATATGGAATCGGAGCAACTAGCAGCCAGCTGGAGGTAACCGGTGCCGAAAGCCACGCTTCTCATTTGGCACCACTATTTTGGCTGCCCTGAGATTCTACGAGACGTGCATGTCACGTAATTAAATTATTAGGACGTCAAGCTCTAGCATCATACCCACCGGCTGATTTAATTGAAATAATTTCTATTCAAAATCTAGAGTAATGCTGAAAGTTAATCTAGTCTAGCACAGCAATTAGCAATTATTAACTGCTGACCTACAAAAGAAGTCCATACCAGTGAAGAGGAAGTCATTATCGGTAGGCAAGGATGACTTAAACTTTGCTGTCAAAAAAAGAGTTGACTTAAACTTGCTTTCCAAATCTACTCCCAAGCATAATTAAGGAGTTAAACATCCCGCTCCTGTGAATATTTAGTCAGAGGGTCGATCGATAAGACGCACCCACTGCACAATCGCTAGTATCACTGCTTTTTCTAAAAAACTTGTGTCCATTTATGTGACCGTAGAAATGGGACCTCGTCGGGTCTAGCAAGCACATGGTTGTGATTGTCCATGAATGTCACGACGAATCAAACTCCACGTGATCTGTTCAACTTCAGCATCAACCGTGCACTCACTCGCAAGTCTCGGGTCTTAGCCTGCGGGTGCGCCCATCCATGCTTCAGAATTTACGTTGTCATTTCCTTGTCCTGGAGCAAACGAACTGCCTGAATCGTATAATTTCTGAAAGACCTTTCCCTCGTTTCATCTTCTCTTTTTTGATGTTGAATCCACTCTCTTTCGTGTGTTTGTTATAGAACGTGTACGCCTTTCCTTGGGACCGAAAAGTCATAGCCGTAGCCTTCCAATATGTCTCCAGCGTCTTTGCTGATATCGAGCCAGCTCAATATCCATCTTAGCTTCACCGTCATCACCACTAGGACCATCGACACCCTCCTACAAATTACACATCAACTCATGTAAGTTGTCATCATTTAGTTCATACTATTGTGTGTCACATAATGTTTGAACAAACCTGGCTCAAGTTATCTACGAAATATTCTTGAAAATTAGTTCGCTCATTCTGAACATCCACATCTTTCTGTACATTTAAAAACATAGACAAATAAATAGCCATGTGGTTGTTTGTCAATTAAAAAATGATATCAAACTACATGTTCACTTTCGTTTTCACTGCATGCACCATCCTCATTCTTTTGAAAGTCCTCCGTAGGAGAGTTATGATATGACGACCATGATTTGTTGTTGCTGCTATAATCAGCTTTGGTAGTAAAATCATCATCGGTACGAGTGACATTATCGGTACCGTACTCATCGCAAATATATCCACTTTCTTCCTCCATTTAAACACACCTTACTATCAAAACTGTACAACATCAACACACACAAAATATCTCAGTTCACACGCAAAGATACATAGTCGATGGTTTAGATGGTGAACCTTCGATGCGGGGGGTTAGTGCCACGCGGGATATCAGACGGCGGCGGTGTCGAGGCCCTTCAGTAAGGGCCCCCCATGTGATTACGGTTATTGACGAGACATACCACGATGAAAACAACAAGGATGAGGGACGGCAGCGAGGACAACGATCCGGATGACGTCCACGAAGGCCATCTGGTGGCGACGAAGGCAGATCCGCGGCAGGGACGGGTGTGGTGTGAGACGGTGGGGGACGGTGAGAGACGAGGGAGAAGTGAACTGGAGCAGGATATCTCATCTGAGGACGCGCGAGAGAGCCGGGGAAAAAGATCGGTTACCACCGGCGTCTGAACGCGAGAAGAATCACATGAGTTGACAACACCCAAGCTGTAGACTTAGATGGAGCGCGTTATTGATCCCCAGCCTTATCCCAGATTTTTGGAGGAACCACGCCAGGCCTGTATTCGGCTAGTTTTTAGCAGCGTATCCCCCTCCTTTTTCCTCTCCCGTATTCGTTCAAGTTAGTAATAAACGATGCCTATCAGTAGCCAGTAGGTCTCGAATCGTCACGGACGTGTGCGCATCCCATCGCACATGAATGGCCAGTGCTTTTAGGAACGCTAATAGCATCCCATCGCACATGAATGGCCAGTTCTTCCAATCCACGGTGAAGAGATAGACAAGAAGAGAGGGCATTATCACTTGAGAAGCAAATAGTATGGAATCGGAGCAACTAGCCGCCCCCGAGGTAACCGGTGCCAAAAGCCACACTTCTCATTTGGCACCACTATTTTGGCTGCACTTAGATTCTACGAGACGTGCATGTCACATAACTAAATTATTAGGACGTCAAGCTCTAGCATCATACCGACCGGCTGGTTTAACTGAAATAATTTCTATTCAAAATCTAGGGTAATGCTGAAACTTTTTTTTTTTTGCGAAAGAGAGTAATGCTGAAAGTTAATCCAGCCTAGCACGACAATTAGCAATTATTAACTGCTGCCCTACAAAACAATATTAGAAGTCCATATCAGTGAAGAGGAAATCATTATCGGTAAGAATGACTTAAACTTTGCTGTCAAAAAAAGAGTTGACTTAAACTTGCTTTCCAAAACTACTCCCAAGCATAATTATGGGGTTACATGACTTGAGACACATAGATGGGCCGAATTAAACATCCCACTCCTGTGAATATTTAGTCATAGGGTGAATCGCTAACACGCACCCACTGCACAATCGCTATTATCACTGCTTTTCTAAAAATCTTGTGTCCATTTATGTGACCGCATAAATGGGACCTCGTCGGGTCTAGCAAGCACATGGTTGTGATTGTTCACGAAAGACCTTTCCCTCGTTTCACCTTCTCCTTTCTGATGTTGAATCCACACTCTTTAGTGTGTTTGTTATAGAACGAGTATGCCTTTCCTTGGGACCGAAAAGTCATAGCAATAGCCTTTCAATGCGTCTCCAGCGTCTTTGCTAGGACCATCGGCACTCTCCTACAAAATTACACATCAACTCATGTAAGTTATCATCATTTAGTTCATACTATTGCATGCCGTACACAATGTTTGAACGAACCTGACTCAAGTTATCGGTGAAATATTCTAGAAAATTAGTTTAGCTCATTCTGAACATCCACATCTTCCTATACATTAAAAAACATAAACAAATAAGTAGCTATGCAGTTGCTTGTCAATTAGAAAATTATATCATGCTACACGTCACTTTCGTTTTCATTGCATGCACCATCCTCATTCTTTGAAAATTCTCTGTAGGAGAGTTATGATATGACGACCATGATTCGTTGTCATTGTTATAATCATCTTCGGTAGTAGAATCATTATCGGTACGAGTAACATTATCGGTATCATACTCCTCGCCCGTATATCCACTTTCTTCCTCCATTTAAACACATCTTACTATCAAAACCGTACAACATCAACACACACAAAATATTTCAGTTCACATGCAAACATCGCTCCAAATAATTTTTTGCGCTGATTTTCTTAACCATTTCGATACGTAGTCGACAATTTAGATGGAAAACCTTCGATGCGGGGGGTCAGTGCCGCGTGAGATGCCAGACGACCGCGGTGTCGAGGCCCTTCGGTAAGGGCGTGTGATTATGGATGTCGATGAGACATACCACGCTGACAACAATGAGGATGGGGACGTCGGCGAGGACAACATTCCGTACGACGTCCACGAAGGCGAAGAAGGTAGATCCGCCGTAGGGATAAGTGTGGTGTGAGGCGGTGGGGGGACGTGGAGCCAGCTGATACTTGTGATCTGCGTTGGGTTTTTCATGAAGAGGAACGGGTAATTGCAGCACAAAGTGGGTAAGTATTTCCCTCAGTTATGAAACCAAGGTTTATCGAACCAATAGGAATATCAATCATCAATCGTCTTCAGCGGCTGCACACAAAAGAACAAACAACTTGCACCCAACGCGGGCAAGAGGGTTGTCAATCCCCTTGATCTCGTTATTTGCAAGTGAAGTGTGTAGATAATTGTAAATTACAAAATAAAATAAAAAATAAATAAAGACAGCAAGGTAATAGTAGTGTTTGTAAATTTATAAGTGAATAATCTGAACATAAACCCACAATTCATCAGATCCCAACAAACACACCGCACAATAGGATTACATCCGATGGAGCAAAGCGAAGAGGCGATGATCATTGTATTGAAGATCAAGAGATAGAGAGATTTCCATCTAGGTACTAGCTATGGACCCGTAGGTCTGTGGTGAACTACTCACACATCATCATGAGGGAAGCAAGGTTGATGAAGAGGCCCTTCGTGATCGACACCTCCACTAGCAGGGTGCCGGAACGGAGCTCCAGATGGCCTCGGAATGGAACAGAGACTTGCGGCGGCGTAAAAAGGGTTTCGGGACTGCCTCTAGGGTTTTTGGAATATTAGAGAATTTATAGGCCAGAGAGGGGTGTCGGGAGACGCCCGAGGGGGCCAGCACACATTAGGGCGCGCCCTGTTGCGTACTGGTGCCCTCGTGCGGCCTCCGGTATCCTCCCGAAGCCTCCAGGTCTTCTTTTGGTCCAGAAAAAATCATAAAAAAGTTTCGTGGCAATTGGACTTCATTTGGTACTGTAAACCTGAAAAGTGAAAAGCATGCAGAAAACAACAACTGGCACTGGGCACCGGGTCAATAGGTTAGTGCTCAAAAATATTATGAATTGGTAAATAAAGACCCAAAAAGTATCCTAGAATGATAATATATCAGCATGGAATAATAAAAAATTATAGATTCGTTGGAGACGTATCAAGCATCCCCAAACTTAATTCCTGCTCGTCCTCGAGTAGGTAAATGATACAAAAGGAATTTTTGATGTGACATTCTATCCATTATGTAATCTTCTGCATGTATGCTCATTAAGAAACTATGAATCAACAAATATTAACATAGCAATACTTATAAGTATAAGAAACAAAATCATCAATCTTTCAAAGTATACGATCCTCAAAGAATGTTTACCCCCCATTCATCTTATTATATTAGCAAGGCATGGCTCCATCTTCACCACATTAATACAAATGCTAAGCACCACGGTCTCCAAGTCAGGCAATTGGATCGTACTTTTCAATATGCATCAACTTTTTATTCTTCACGGAATACATGAGTGTGAGCCATTGGACATAGCATTTAGGTGGAATAGAATATGGTGGTAGATATCAAAGGGGCAAAAAGTGGAGAAGATATTCTCACATCAACTAGGCGTACCAACGGGCTATGGAGATACCCATCGATAGATGTCAATGCAATGAGTAGGGATTGCCATGCAAATGATGCACTAGAGCTATAAGTGTATGAAAGTTCAACTAAAGCTAAGTGGGGTGTGCATCCAACTTGCTTGCTCATGAAGACCTCGTGTATTTGAGGAAGCTCGCCATAGGAATATACAATCCAAGTTTGTAATACTGAAAAAGTAATTCCCACTAGCATATGAAAATGACATATCATGAGACTCTCAATATGAGGAACAAGATGCAACTTTGAGGCACAAGTGTGATAAAGGATAGTAGCAAAGTCCATTCTCTCATTTTCTCTCATTTTTTGAATGGTGGGCTCATTTGGCCTCCCCCATTTTTATTTCCTCACTAGGGCAATACTCTAAGAATGATGATCATCACACTTTTATTTACTTATAACTCGATATGAAGAACTGATAGAAAGATATGACTCTATATGAATGCCTCTGGAAGTGTACCAAGATGTGCAATGATCTAGCCTGGCATGTATCAAAAATATGATGAACGGTGGCTTTGCAACAAATACTATCTCAGCTCTATATGATCATGCAAAGCAATATGATGATTAACGAACTAGTCATGTGAAGTGACGATGGAATTTGCATGGCAATATATCTCGGAATGGCTATGAAAATGCCATGATAGGTAGGTATGGTGGCTATTTTGAGGAAGATATAATGAGGCTTATGTGCAACAGAGCGTATCATGTCATGGGGTTTGGATGCACCGGCGAAAGTTGTACCGATCCTCAAGGTGAGAATGGGCTATGCACGGTACCGAAGAGGCAAGCAAATATGAGAAGGCGAGATTGCGTATGTCCATGATTTCACATTAGTCATAAAGAACTTATATACTTATTGCAAAGTTTTATTAGTTTTATTCAAAATCAAATTACTACTCGCATTCCCCGAGGGAGGAGGTTGGTAGGAGTTAACCATCGCGCGCCTCCGACCCGAAACAACACTAGGATTTCAACGAGGAATAGAAATGCTCACACATCATCACCGTGCCTCTTTAATTTTTAGACGAACAAGAAGTTAACCTCTCTTAATATAGACACTTCTACGAATCAACAATTATGAACTCACACCTTTTTCATATTACAACGTCAATATCATTAACCCACAATTTCTCTATATGTGCTACATGATGGTTTTGATTATCACTCATTGAATAACTAATATTTGTGGACTAGTCTTATGACCCATGCAAATTACCGTCACTATTTATTAACTCTCAAACAAATATAAGTGAAGAGAGAGAGATATTATTTCTATAAAATCTACACGCCACCATGCTCGAAAAGATGTAAGTGAAGTACTAGAGCAACTACTAAGCTCAAAAGATATAAGTGAAGCACATAGAGTATTCTAACAAATTATGATGAAGGTGTGTCTCTCTTAGATAGGTGTGTCTGGCGTTGGGTTTTCCGTGAAGAGGAACGAGTAATTGCAACACAAAGTGGGTAAGTACTTCCCTCAGTTATGAAACCAAGGTTTACCGAACCAATAGGAATATCAATCCTCAACCATCTTCAGCGGCTGCACACAAAAAAACAAACAACTTGCACCCAACACGGACAAAAAGGTTGTCAATCCCCTTGATCTCGTTATTTGCAAGCAAGTGAAGTGTGTAGATAATTGTAAATTGCAAAATAAAATAAAAATTAAATAAAGGCAGCAAGGTAATAGTAGCGTTTGTAAATTTATAAGTGAATAGACCCGGGGGCCATAGTTTTCCCTAGCGGCATCTCTCATGTAGGCAGCATGTGGTGGGCAACAAATTACTGTTGGGCAATTGATAGAAAAGCAGACAGTTATACGATTTTCACGGCAATGATCATGTGTATATAGGCATCACGTCCATAAACAAATATGCCGACTCCTGCCTGCACCTATTACTATTACTCCACTCATCGACCGCTATCCAGCATGCATCTAGAGTATTAAGTAAAACAGAGTAATGCATGGAGAACGATGACATGATGTAGACAAAGTAAACTCAAGCAATATGAATAAACCACATCGTGTTATCCTTAGTAGCAACCACACAAAGACGTATCCTGTCCCCTACTTTGTCACTGGGATATAGAAACTCGTCAGGTTGAACCTACCACAACGCACCACTCCCACTGAAGATAGATAAATCTACTTGGCTAAAGCACATCAATAAATCGGAGAGCATTACGAAGCTATAATGATCATGCAAAGAAGAATCTTAATATTCAGAGGTGACTCAAATACTTTTCATGAATAATCTGAACATAAACCCACAATTCATCGGATCCCAACAAACACACCGCACAATAGGATTAACTCGGATGGATCAAAGCGAAGATGCGATGATCATTGTATTGAAGATCAAGAGATAGAGAGATTGCCATCTAGGTACTAGCTATGGACCCGTAGGTCTGTGGTGAACTACTCACACATCATCATGAGGGCAGCAAGGTTGATGAAGAGGCCCTTCGTGATCGATCCCCCCTCCGGCAGGGTGCCGGAACGGAGCTCCAGATGGCCTCGCAACGGAACAGAGACTTGCGGCAGCGTAAAAAGGGTTTCTGAACTGCCTCTAGGGTTTTTGGAATATTAGAGAATTTATAGGCCAGAGAGGGGCGTCCGGAGACGCCCGAGGGGGCCACCACACATCATGGCGTGCCCTGTTGCGTGCTGGTGCCCTCGTGCGGCCTCCGGTCTCCTCCCGAAGCCTCCAGGTCTTCTTTTGGTTCAGAAAAAATCATACAAAAGTTTCGTGGCAATTGGACTTCGTTTGGTACTATAAACCTGAAAAGTGAAAAACATGCAGAAAACAACAACTGGCACTGGGCACTGGGTCAATAGGTTAGTGCTCAAAAATATTATAAATTGGTAAATAAAGACCCAAAAAGTATCCTAGAATGGTAATATATCAGCATGGAACAATAAAAAATTATAGATACGGTGGAGACGTATCACCGGCACTAGCAACAACGGCCGTTCACTGGGCTGGCAGAGACGGCGATCGACCAGGAAGAAGGAGGGTTGGGTCGTAGACGGCGCACGGGATCATGGGCGGCAGCAAATCGTTAGGGTTGCAGGACGCGACGGGCGTGGTCGATCGGGTGGGGCCGGTGGATCGTACACTTCGTACATGTCTATACGGAGGTGGGTATACATTTTGGTAAAATGACCATAACGCCTTTATACGGGAGGGGGTGTATCCACACGACGTCTATATCTCACATTAAGCGATCCCATAGAAAGTCTCACGAGGGATCGATCACTGGTCGTTGCGAATAAAGCAGGCACGACTAGCCACCGCGTCCGCCCACAGTTCGTGATAACTAAAAGGGCGCGAATTACTTGAAGCAAGTCGAGCATGGTTTCTCCGTTTTTGTTTCTTTTTACATTTTATTTTCTTTCTTTTCTATTTTGTTTCCTTTTCATTTGTATATTTATTTTTCAAATTTTATGTTTTCTTTGGTTTAATTTGTTTCTTTTTTATTTTCATTTTTCTACTTTCTTTGTTTCTTTTGGTTTCCCCAAACCATTTTTTTGTATATGTTAACAACATTTTTTAAATACAAGAATAAAAAAATTGTATACATGATCAACATTTTTTCTATACACATCTTTAAACTTTTCAAATGGTTGATTAACATTTTTCAAATACAAGATTAACATTTTTTATACATGATTACCATTTTTCCTATACACACTTTGAATTTTTACAAATGCTTGATTAACATTTTCCAAATACAAGATTAACATTATCTAATACATGGTCAACATTTTTCTATGCACGTTCAACATTTTTTCAAATTCTTGATTAAAATTTTTTAAATGCAATATTAACATTTTTTAACACACGTTCAACATTTTTTCTAAACACATTTAACATTTTTAAATACTGTTCATCATTTTTCAAATGCTATATTAATGCATTTTTATATACATGATAAAAAAGATCACTTTTTTAATACATGGTTAATATTTTTATATGCACATTTAAAAATTTCAAATAATTGTTCAACATTTTTTTCAAAAGCTTGATTAACATTTTTATATACCTGATAAAAAAATTATCATATTTTTAATACATGATCAACAATATTTCTATACATTTTCATCATTTTTTGAATTCTCGATTAACATTTTTCAAATACTTTTTCAATATTTTCAAATACATGTTCAACATTTTTCAAATGCTTTTTGTGGAGTGTTATATGTGATATATATATATAATATCTTCAAGTATAAACAAAAGTATAAAAATAAAAGCAAAAAATAAAAACAGAATATAAAAACAAAAAAAGAGACTGGCCTCCCGCGCAAGTGGGACGGCCCATCTCACCTGCCCCTTCAGCGAGTCGGAAGGTGGAATCGGTGCAAGCGAGATATAGGCGCACCCGTGTACCCAAGCAAGGCTCTTTTCTTTGGGGGTGGGTAGGTGTCAGGTGACTAAATTTCTAATTTGGGTCATTCTTTTTTTTTTTTTTGCCTGTCTAACAGAGCTCTTGTTCTCCTGCTGTTGGATCACACGAGTACGGCTGGCTAGCTTCTTGGCCAGTGCTACAGTCTCCCCAAGCGAGTGCAAGCAGAAGAACCGCGAAATCCCTGTCTTGGTGCCGGCCGAGTGCACATGGACACTGCAGCTAGCACACCAGTACGCAGTGCATGCCAAGTGCCGGTAGCACGTATCCATCAAAACACACACATACACACTTAAACTGTTCTAGTACAAAAATGTATTTTCAAAAGAAATAATCATTTTGTTACACAAAATTGCGAGAGACAAAATTGGGACCGACTAACAGGCAATTACTTGAATATTTAATTTGGGGTAATCACCTCTTTTTTTTGCTGTATCCAACAGAGCTAGCTCAGTTGCACAGTGAGAAACCAAGAAAGGAATGAAACATACGTGCAGATGCAGCTTGATCGGATGCGTACATGACGATGACTTGGTTCACATACCCAACTTGTACGTGATGCATGTGTGTGTCTCTCCAGACTAATGTTTCTTCCACCACATGGCAATTTGAAGAAAGGAAAACATAGAAGAACAATTTTCTTGTAAGGGAAAAAATCATGTGAGTGAATTAATCCTAAATTAAAAAACACGAATAAAAAAGGAAAACAAAATTATGCAACTATGTGTAACATAACGGAACCTAAAAGCTTCTACTTTCTCTAGCCTTCTCATTCCCCCTATACTAATATTCTAAACTAATAATAAAAATAAAGTTTTCTAAGGAAGAATAAATCACCGACACTCGTATTACCCTTTAAGAAGAAAGAAAAAGAACAAAACAAAAACAAAAATAACAAAATTTGAACACAATTACATAAAAATCGTGATTTTTCTATAATATGCAAGAATAAACACATGATAGTGTAACTTTTGCAAAAAATAAGTTTTTATAAGAATGAATGAATTAGTGGCATCTGTATTTCTATTGAGGTTGAAAGAAAATGAAATAAGAATTAAAACAACTAATGAAAAAATACAGTTTGAAATTTTGTTTTGTTATATATGCAAGAATAAGGATATAAAAGTGGAATTCACAAAAAAGAACATTTATAAGGAGAAATAAATTACTATCACTGTTATCATCCTTATAGAACAAAGAAAATGAATTATAAACTAAGAAAATCCAGACAATGTTTTTTCGATGAAAGAATGAATTATTGGCATTGGTATTACCCTTTAAGAATAATATATGAAATAAAAACTAAAAACAATCAAAATAATGATATTTTCTAAGAAATAATAAATTATTGGCAATTGTATTATCCTTTAATATAAAAGAAAATAAAATTAGGCAAATTTTACACAGAAATAGCACTTTTTATAATATGAAAAGTAATCATATAATAGTGAAATTTCATAAAAAAAAACATATCGAAGAAGGAACGAAGTAGTGGGATTGGTACTTATCTCAAAGAAGAAACAAAAATGACATAATAACTAAAATCAAAATAATTAAGTTTTCTATGAAAGGAATAAATTAGTGGCATTGGTATTGCCTTTTCAGAAGAAAGAAAATAAAAAAAATGCATACAATTTACATAGAAATTGCGCTTTTTCATAATGTGCAAGAATCATCATATAATTGTGAAATGTCGCAAAAAAACTAAATTGGCCTTGGATTAGTAGTGTTGCTATTATTGTTTATCAAGAAAGAAAATGAGAAAATTGAAATAAAGAATGCCAAAATTTTCACACAATTTGCACATAAATTACACATGTTTATAATATGCAAGAATAAGCATATAACATTGGAATTCCCCACAAAAAAAAAGTTTCCTAAGAAGGAAAGAATTAGTGCCATTGGTATTACCTTTAAAGAAGAAAACATAAGAATGAATTTTTCTTAAGAATAATTAATTATTGGCACTGGTATTAACCTTTAAGGAGAAAGAAAAAGAATAAAACTAAAATGAAATATAAAAAATATTTTTTCTTCAGAAAAATGAATTATTGGCATTAGTATTAACCTTTAATAAGAAAGAAAAAAACTTTAACAAACTTTGCACTAAACTTGCACTTCTTTAATATGTAATAAGAAATAGGCATATAGCAGTGCAATTTTCCCAGTCTAGTATAATTTGTACACATCTCTACTCCTAATTGCTCAGTTGGTAGAATAGCATTCATGTTTTTTTTCAACCGGTTTAATTTCGTCTCCCCCCCACCACCACCACCACCGACTGGATTTTTTCGTCTCTCCTCCCACCATCCCTCTCACCCTGGTCCATCGGTTTATTTTTCTCTCCACTCTTTCATTACAAATCAGCACTTTCCTAACGTATGACAAATCACGGATCTACTTTCTTAAGTTACCCAAATCAATCGATTCCTCTCATTAGTGCAATATTTTTTAGGAAACAAATAACAGGTTTTTAGGAAACAAATACATATTTTAATCTAACTTTCCTAACTTATTCAAATCAACCGATCCCTCTTATTAGTGCAATTTATTTTAGGAAACAAAGAACAAATTTCAGTAAACAAATAACAGTTTTTAATCTAACTTACTTAACTTATGCAAATCAAGCGATCCCTCTCAATTTTTTTTGAGGATCTCCGATCCCTCTCATTGGTGCAACTTATTTTAAGAAACAAATACCAGATTTTTAGGAAAGAAATAAATGATTTTAAGGAAATTAATATCTAAATCATGACAAACAAATCTCGCACGGGCGACTTGGTAGTGTGTGTTCCACATTTTTTTCGTATATCCTCCCACCTCGCACGTAACGATCCCCACGCACGAAAAAATCGGTTGACAACCACGTATTGAGCCCCCCTCGCACGAAAAAAAATCGGATGAAGACCATGTAGCAAGGCCCGCTCGCATGAAAAAAACCCGCAGAAACCAGGGAGTGAGGCTCCCTCGCAAAAGAAAAAACCTGACGACCGAGGCTGCCCTCGGTTTATTCGCTACAAGGATGGGAACCACGCCCTAGACGCCATCGTGGATCCCTTCACCGCTGCTGATCTATTCGCTAGGGTTCCTCGCACCACGTGATTGCCGGAGTGTCGTTCCTACGGTGGTGGACAGAGACTTCGATGGCAAGGGGGAAACGGAGGAGTTGAGGCCATGGCTGGGGAGCAGGTCACGCGCCGTCGTAGGGACAGGAGCGTCAGCGCCAGATCCAGGTACGCCCTCGGCGTGGTCGCACGCGGGATGCCCTCAGGTAGGTCCATGACGATCGCCGGACTCCCCAGCCCCCAGGTCCATGGCACAAGTATCACTACCAATAGGTTGAACCGATGGATGTTGGTATTTAGATCTTGCCATGTGGACCAGGACGATGTCTATGGAGGTGTCTTCGGTGGTGCATAAAAAAATTGTCGTGAAGAACCTGCGCAGGACGAGTTAAACGACTCAGATATGGTCTTTTTCCATCCCTTTGTAGTTCTCCTTATGCTGCTTCTCATTGAATTTTTCATTTTTTACCGTTGTTCCCATGTCGTTGCAAGCAACCTTGAGAACGAAAGCTAGCTAGCTCAATGTGGCACCGCCGAGGACAACGCCTGGCTCGCTATCAAGGTCATTCGCACATAGGCGCTACGGAACAGCAGGCGCAACATTGACAACTGTTGCCCTGATGTAGTGATGCGGGCCAGAGCGAGCTGGGATGCATGTGGCGATGAGAGGATGTATATGCCACCTCCTCCGCCTTCAACATGCATGTCAATTATATGTGAGTTTTTTTCCTTTGCCCTTTTTACTTTTGATTATGCAAGTGGATAAAGGTTTTAGGTTGTGTCCTCTCTTTTCTTTTAATGCTCAGATGTATCCTCTTACAATGAAAGATTATCCATATTGTCAGCTCCTATTTTTTTGGTGCTTTACTCTTCATATTTTGATGCCTATGCATTTAACTGAAAATGTAGTATAGAGGACCAAAATTCTTCCTGGGAAATTAACCGTAGCATAACTAAAATTATTCTACCTATTTTTATGTGTGCTTTATTTTAATTTTCTACCAGCGTATAATTTTTGTTTGTGAATGTTAGGTTTGAATTAAACTAAATCCAAGCAGAATAAC
Organism: Elymus sibiricus; assembly: GCA_039707655.1. Taxonomy (NCBI): domain Eukaryota; kingdom Viridiplantae; phylum Streptophyta; class Magnoliopsida; order Poales; family Poaceae; genus Elymus; species Elymus sibiricus. Next base: position 369,626,563 of record CM077663.1, on the reverse strand, counting down.
TCACAAATGAAGATGCAATGCTGCGTATCGACGCTCTGATTTTGACTGCATCTTCAACCTCGGCCGAAAATGCCATACATTCCTTCTTTAACCTCCTTCGCAACCCTTCCTCACGGACACCAAGCTAGTCATCCTTCCCGCTGCCAAAATGCTAGACAAAAGTTCACCAGAAAAAATGATTCCATCACCGGGATCAGGGTCGTTGACTTGGTTGGTCTCTTTGATGTAACTGACATTGGTGGGTCCATGTGGTTGGAGAGCCCGTTTCTCCAGGATGCTGATGATATCATGCTCATGTACACGCTAGCATGACAGTGCTTGACTTCTGGGAGCAGGTCGGCAACCGCCGCCTCTTGGACCAAGTAAGCTTTGCTGGCCATCTTAATAATCCTACTCTCTTGTTTCTTTCTCTGATTGATGATTGATTCGATTTGCATGGAGGAATTCTGTAAGAAAGAGTACAAGCTAACTCAAAATCATCTCTTAGCTGATCAATCTTGTAATTATAAAGCGAAATTAGGCTACCAAAATGATTTAATTTGGTAGAGAATTTAGCAATGTTAACTTCTTGGTTTAGTTACCTATGCAATGGGGAACCCATGCAAATTAAGAATGAAAGGTTGATTGTTATCTGACAATCTGCTTTTCTTTCTGCTCTACATTTTCAGAAACTCTATACAAGCTCGTGCACATAGTTTCTGGGTTGGTATATTTCCTTATGTAGTCTTTGTTCAGGTAAATCAGACAGACATGGGGACTATAGGTAGCCTCTCTTTTTACCCATCTTTGTTATTGTTAATGAGTCTAACAATGAACTGACTACATCTTCATCTTTTCACCTTTGTTACCAGAGAGCTTCTCAAAGGTTCGAAATATTACGTCGGCACTTTAAGTCTCCCATTTCGATTGCCGTGATTTTCAATTTGTGAGTGGGGGCAGTAGTAAGCTCTTTCTCGTGCAGTTACGTTGTTGTCAGGTGCTACATTCTCCTCTGATTTTTCAAGCTAAGGTTCTTGAAAATAGCATAGCCATGTATGTTGCTTCTATTGGGTGTGGCTCACAAAGACGGGGGGCGGTTCAGGCACGCAAAACTCCCTTACAATTCAGACAGATCCTACGTTGGAACCATCTCGATGTTCTTCGCCAGCTTCGTCGCATCGATCCTGTATATATACTATTGGATCATGATGCCCCAAGTCATCTTTTTTTCCCATGATTATTTAGCAAATGCAGAAAAATATTGTTGTTTGTATTATATGTATATTGTTGGGTATGGGAAATACACTTTGGCTCATAGGTCACTAGTAGAAAACAGGCCATTAGTCGAGGTTGGGAAGGGCCTTTAGTCCCGGTTCCCCAACCGGGACTAAAGTATAGAGACTAAAGGGTACAAGCCTTTAGTCCCGGTTGGCTACGAACCGGGACTAAACCCTGGCCACGTGGTCGGCAGCGCACGCCAGGGCATGGGGACCTTTGGTCCCGGTTGGTAACACCAACCGGGACTAAAGGTTTAGGGGTTTAGGGGTTTAGGGGTTCAGTGTTTATTGTTTATTTTTCCTTTTCATTTTGTGTTTTCCATTTAATTCTTTTTCATTTCAAACATATTTTACGCTACTACATACTGTAGACGTTATGCATATATAATAGAATTTCTCGTAGAACCGATCATATATCATAAAATTTCTCGTACAAGCAATCATATATCATAGAATTTCTCGTACGACCACATGCATACACATATATATATATACAATTTGGTATATACAATTTATCGTACAATTTGCAGATCATTTGCGGGTCGGGTAATGGTATTCTCCGTCAGGAGATATGACCTGCTGAAGCAAAAATCCCGCAATTTCCTCTTGAATTGCTCGTATGCGGTCCGTTGGTAGGAGCTTATCCTGCATCTCGTGCATCTTTAAAGAAGGAGATCAATATGAACATGTTAGTTGTGCGTATATCTATTAGATCATGATAAAAAAATATGAATGGTGTTTACGTACCCAAAGATCTCTTGTACTCTTGTTGCTTTCGGTCATAAAGCGAATGTTCTCGCAAACGTAATATGCACATAGTTCAGTCCCCGTTGCCTGCCTCATGCACTTTAGGAGAATAGAATTCAATCAGATAATAATGAAGCATGACAATGTATTGAAACTAGAATTAAAGAGATGCGCGAACGTAGCTAGTACTACTTAATTACCCTGGGCTTTCGCCATTTCAGCTCCTCTTTCCATTCACCTCTAACATCTTTGGTGAACTTTTGCCAAACCCTGCCCGGCAAACAAAATGAATAAATGAGTTATTAATTACTTGATATCAGGAAATGAACTAATAAAGAAGCCGACATAGTGCGTCAATGATTGAAATTACCTTTCGAGCAATAGATGCAAGCTTTTGTAATCTTTAGGGTCTTTACTTAGCGAGTCCAGTACTTCAACAGTTCCATCATCAACTCTAATGATTAGAAGGATCCAGTGGTAGCTGCGCACACGATTTGTATAAGCGGGTATGCATAACTCATCAACTACACTTAACATCGAGTATATATATATAAGCAAAAATAGAATTTGTAGTACAAGAAAGTAACACTCACTGGAAGTTCCAAGGTAAAATTATTTCTGCTTTGTACTTTAGGGCCTTCAAAAACCTTAGAAGCAATTTCTCCGTGTCTTTAGGGTGCCTTCTCAACACTTCTTCATTGACGGTATTTGGGTCAATGAACCCAATGCCATAGACTCCAGCTCTTTTCAATTCAAAAATCTTCATTCTGCATAATACCACACAAAAGAATATAGTGAGTATAATAACAGGCAATGAACGAGCTGAGCTGGAGACTTAAATTACAGAAAGAAATCACTTACAGACAATAGCAACCGACGATAGATTTGTCGAGTGCTTTTTGATTGAATAACTGAAAAAATTCTTCATTTTCAATCCACAAATCTTTTTCATGGACGTAATGCTCTTTCTCGACTTTCACCATGAGGCTCTCTCTCCCGTCCTTTATTTCTCTCATGTACCAGTCATGCAATTTGTACATTTGCGTTGTTAGAAGCTTCTCTTCGTCAGGATTGACCAGAGGTTTCCCGGGGACATATTGCCGTTCTATTTCCTTCGGATCTAACGGTGGAAATTCCTCGATCTCTAGGAATTGTTCAACGGTGATACTGAGCATTCTAGCATTCTCTCTATCAGCGTCGGTTATTACGATGTTATTGGCACTCACCTTGAGCGGGTTGATCGATTGGACTGCCTGTTCTCCGAGCTGGGGAACAGTTTTCCCGCATTTACTGCTATCACTCAACTTCTGTCTTTTCTGGGATGCATAGGACTTGGTAATACAGCGTTCATAGTCTGATACCGGTCTTTTCTCCGCCGGTTTAGCTGCATCAATAAAGTGTTGTACGACCTCGTCAGGTATTTTCTCCTTTGGCGGCGGGGGCGCTTTCGGTCCAAAATAGGCCCGCAAAGCGAGAATCACTTATTCATCGAGTTCCTCGTCAGTCTTCTCGTAAGATAACTTCTTTTTGGCAGGAGGCTCGGCCGGTTTCTTCTTTTGTGTTCTCTTCCACTTTGGAGACGCTGTTTTTTGATATCGCGGACGTCTCGCGCTAGGCTCCGTCTCGGGGTGGGATGGCCTCTGCTGACGTGGCGGAGATTGATATCGTGGACTCGCCATGCGCTCCGTCTCGGGGTGGGATGGATTCGGCTGGCGCGGCGGAGATGGATTCGAAGGACTCACCCTGCGCTCCGTCTCGGGGAGGGTTGGAGTCTGCTGACGTGGTGGACTTGGAGGAGGAGTTGGTGGCCTTAGCACCGAGTTTGGAAACACGATGCATTCCTTTTTCCATAAAATGACACAACGCCTGGCTTCTCCCAGTGTCCGCTCCCCTTCACCTCCAGGGTAGTCAAGATCTAGTGTTTCATATGCCGACACAACTTGATCCACCCCGACACGAGCATAGCCAGGTGGAATCGGATTGCCGTGGAAAGTTGCTTTATGTCCACTCGGTAAAGCAAAGCCGTCCGCCGCCTTCATGGATATTGTCGTGGGAATGTCCCTGACAATAGAACTAGGGGTACGAATGGAGGGGCGTTGTCTAACTACGGCTCAGGTGTGACACTCGGAAGTATACGAGTTCAGGCCCCACTCAGAAGTGGTAAAAGCCCTACGTCTCGAGCCCTGAGGCTGGTGTTGCTTAGCTTATGGGTGTATATGGGAGTACAGATGTCGGAACCCTGCTACTGCGCCCGGGGGTGGCTTATATAGAGTGCGCCACCACCGGCTGAGCGCTGCATTGAATGCTAGTTAAGGCTAGTTACAGAAACTTCCGCTTTAACTAATATGTTACTGGTAACGTCTGACTAATCAATCCCGGAGGATGTCTCTTCATATAGCTCAACGTTACGTCTCCTGGACTGTTTAGCTTTCATTGACCGAGTGCGGACGTAGCCGTCCGAGTGTGTCTTCACGTATGTTCGAGTGAACCTTTCAGATTGTACCGAGTGCACTTCTTCTTCTGAGCTTCGATGCTGACGTGGAACCAAACGGTGGGCCTAGGATGTCAGGTCTATGACCCTACCCAGGATAGGCATCCTCATCAGTAGCCCCCGAATCCATGAGGTTTTAAAAGTCGGGTGATCGACACTCGGGAGCATCGATGACCTTTCGGAGAAGGCCAAGAAACGATCATGTCGTCTTTCACTCGGTCTCAAACCAAGATGGATTCAGAATCACTGTTTTCGATGAAAACCATAAAGTTGTTAAATCCGAGTGAGAAGCTGGCGTGAGCAGATCACTCGGTCTGTAGGAAGGTGTCATCAGAGTCATCTGCAACGCTGAGCTCGTCTCCATCGAGTGCGGAGAGAACTCCGTGCGTTCGAAATCGCTGAAACAGTGCACGGCGCGCGGCAGAACGGTCACGTCCCGAAATTTCTGGGGTAACGGGCATGACGCCTCGATAACTGCGCCGAAAATTATGCCATGCTTCCCCGATATGCTGAACAGAGGATTCGCAGATCTCCCTTCGTTCGCGGATTGACGGCCCGAGATTGCGCCGAATATTTGGTATAAATAGTGAAAGGCACTGTTTGGGTGAGAACAGATCTCATTTTCCCCCTTCCTCGTCTTCTCCGACGCCCAGTAGTGCTCCTCCTTCCTCTCCACCGTCGAAGACTGTCTCGAGCTCACCGGCGAAGATGCACGCGGCGTCTGCGACAGCGAAGGCCGAGCGAGGGAAGAAGAGCGCGCGTGCGTCCTCCTCCAGCACCGGAGCGCCGGCTGGGCGGACGCAAGGCGAATGGCTCCAGTCACGGGTGATCAAGGCCCGGATGCTCGATTTGGAGGCTCAAGGACTCGTGCGCGAGGGGAGCTGGCGGCTACCAGGGCCGGATGAAGAAGAACCATCGCCGAAGGGGGATGAGCGCGTGCTCTTGGTGCCCCACCTCGAGCGAGGTTTCTCTCTGCCGCCACACCCCTTCTTCCAAAGGTTCTTGAGCTTTTTTGGTGCCCAGCATCATCATCTGCCTCCAAATGACGTAGTGTATTTAGCCGCATATATTTCTCTGTGTGAAAACTTCTTGGGCTGTCACCCCCATTGGGGTTTGTTTAAACATCTCTTCACCTACCGAATGATGACCGTAAAGAAACCCACTCGGTCAGAGGATAAGACCAACGTGGCCCAACTGTGTGGAGGACTCAGGATCCAGCTGCGAGGCAAGGGTTGTTTTCCGAAGATGACATTCCCTGACTCGGTGAAGGGGTGGTAGGAGAACTGGTTCTACTGCCATGATATTCCAGTCGGTGAGGGTCAGTCGGGCCTCCCGCCGTATACTTCGGATCGTATTCGGCCAGTTCCCAGACTGACACTGACCAAGGCGGAGAAGACAGAGGTAGATATCCTAGTGATAGCATTAGTAGCTCTGGTGCAAAACGGTGTCAATGGACTCGACCTGCTGGAGGTCTTCTTCCAGAGGAGGATCCAGCCGCTGCAAGCCAGAGGTCACCCCATGTGGGAATACTCCGGGCCGAGTGATACCACTCGAACTCACCCGGAAGAGCTCAAGGACGATGAGGTGGAGGCCAAGATCAAGGCGATTACTCCAACGCGTGACAACCCCAGGGGGAGTCGGCTAGTGGCTCCACTCTCGGTGCTGAACCCGGCAAACGAGGTAAATTCCGAGTGTTCACTTTCGAGTGAAATTTGTATTTGTGTTGAATTTGATCCGACTGTCTTTCTTTCATTCGGTAGGCCTTCAATCAGATGAGCAGTTTGGTGCCACTCGTGGATAGAGGTCCGGTTGATGTTGCCAGTGACACAGATCATCCAGACGACACAGCCGAAGCTGGAGAGTACGAAGAGTCCAGTGAAGACGAAGACGACAAAGAAGACGACGAAGAGGGCTCAGAAGAAGACGACGAAGTGGAGTCGTCGCGTTCGGAAGACCGAGTGCCTGAAACTCGCTCTAAGGCGCATCATGACTCGGGGATCCGAGGTGGAGGGCCCAAAGGATCCAGGACCGCCAAGCCAAGTGGACCTGCCCTTGCAACACGTGCTGCAAAACGTGGGCATGAAGAGCTTGCCTCTCCTCCTGAGAAGACGTCGAAGCAACCTAAAACTGCTGCAACCAAGCCTCGGAAGGCGGTTATCATCCCGAAGATCAAGATGGCTATCCTAGTGGCTTCAGCGTAAGTGGTTCTGTTATTGGCAGTAGCTCTATATGTTTATCCGAATGACAAAAAACTGGGTATTTCCTTGCAGGGCTGATACTTCGACTGCATCACCTGACCCCCAGACTCTGGAGAAAGAGCTGGCCGATGCTGATGTTGCGTCCTCGAAGGGTAAGTGCTGAACTCACTCGGTAATCCAGTATATCTCCGAGTGCCTTCAAGTGACTTTGATTATTTGCAGCTCCGCGAGAGGTGATCGACCTTGACGCCGCCGACAAGATTGACCCAAAGAGCACTCTGGTAGACGCGGACGTCATAATGCAGGAGCCATCACTTGCCGATACTTCGGTGCCTACACAAGAGGTCGGCTCGGGAGCCGGGGGAGCACTCGGTACCGTGTCTTCATCCCAGATGCTGGCTTCTCCCAGGCCCAATATTTTTAGCGCTGCATCATGTCCCGAAGGATCAAGTGGGAGCGAGCAAAGAGGCGCTGATGCAACTGGAGATAATGAGCGACCGACTGAAGACGGCATATGACGCGAGTGAAGCCTTGAAGAAGAATGTCCGAGTAAGTACCCTTGTAAGTAACCTTTTCAATTTTCCGTCTTGTGAGGATCTGAATACACCCGCTGAGTGTACTTGAGTTCCAGTGGGGGCGCGCTAAGCGCACCCACTGGGTGTAGTCCCCGAGACTGCCGTCGACTGAAGCAGTCGGCGAGAGTCTTAGAGTCTAAATGAGTATCTTGCTCAATTCCTCCGAATGAATTTTATGCTTTATCCATCCGAATGAATACTTTGTTTTAAATTTTCCAGTGGGGGCGCGCTGAGCGCACCCACTGGGTGTAGTCCCCGAGACTGCCGTCGATGGAAGCAGTCGACAGGAGTCTTAGAGTCCGAGTCGAATTCTTTGACCAATATGCTTTGCTTTAAATTCATTTTGAAGTCTGTTTGTGAGCTCGGAAGTCACTACCAGACTCTGGAGAAGGAAGTGCTGGACCTGCGCATTAGCCTTGATGCTGAGAAAACCAAGAATGCCCGACTGGAGGAGAAGAAAAAAACTCTTGAAGGTAATGTCTTCCCACTCAAATGTAATGGTAGCTGCTCTCATTCCCATCCGACTGAGTATGCTTCATCAGATTTTCATAGAGAAAATCGTGAACTTGTCAAGAAGCTGAGGAATTCTATTTCTTTAGAAACTGTGAAGACTGCTCTTGAGAAGAAGGACACTGAGCTGGCGGCTGCCCAGAAGGAAGCCAGCCGAAAGGCCAAGGAGGCTGAGGAAAAATTGAAGTCAGTCGGAAAGCTGGGGAAGGAGAAGAAAATTCTGGAGGCTGCCGTCCAGAAGTCCACTCGAGAACTTGCTGATTTGAAGAAATTGCAAACCGAGTGGCAAGCCAAACTCGACCACATCATTGCCAAGAAAGCTGAGCTGGAGGAATACGTCGAGGAATTCAGTGGCGAAGCCAATGAAAAACTCAAAGGTAATGTTCCCGAGTGACTTCATTGAGTTTGACTAAGCCGAGTGTGATTTACACATTCCTGACTTCTTCCTTTATTTGTCCGAACCAGCGTTTTGCGACGATGTGGCGGAGGAGACAGATAAAATCGAGAAGGAGCTGGATCCCACCCAAGGTTTACTCAAGGACAGCGCTGCCATGAGCGTGCTCCGACTGGAGGAGCGTGTTGAACAAGTGGCTATGTACATTAGGGAGCTGGGCACCGCCATTTCCGCGATTGACAGCGACGTGTTCCCCGACGACGAGCCTTCGAAGGATCTGGAAACTTTGTTAGCTCGAGTGAAGGCAGTGCCAAGCCGAGTGAAGGAGTGGAAAAAATCTGCGGCCCGAGCTGGTGCTGACATTGCTCTCTCATTGGTCCGTATCCATTGCAAGGGTGTGGACGAGAAGAAACTGAAGTCCCTCGAGGTAGCCAACAGGAAGAACGCCATGATTGACGAGTTCATGGAGATGTTCATGGAGGCTGCCACTTGGATAGCGGACAGCATCGACCTGGACACCTTCGGGGAAGCAGTTTCTCCGTCCGAGTGATTGTCTATCTTTAAGTCTTTTTAAGTATTTGCCTCGGAATGCCGAGTGGTTGTTGTAACCAAGAAACTTTAAGTGAGCCTGGGGCTCCCGTCGTTTGAACCTTTATCCGTACCTTTCGATCCGAATGATGTTGTTTCCGTTTGTCTTGGCTTTTATTCGATCTTTGATTCTGGACGGTTTTAACTTAGGCGATGCGGAGTCGCGACTAAGTCCTGTGTGTGGGCTGGTGTGACGCCCCCAATTTCGACCGTACGCTAAACATACACGCAATGCGTACGACCAAGATTAGGGACTCACTGATTGATATCACAACACAACACTAGACACAAATTAAAGTCATACAGATTCATATTACAAGCCAGGGGCCTCGAGGGCTTGAATACAAAGCTCGACAAGCACGAGTCAGCGGAAGCAAATAATATCTGAGTACAGACATAAGTTAAACAAGTTTTGCCTTAAGAAGGCTAGCACAAACATAAGTAGCGGATCGAAAGAGGCGAGGCCTCCTGCCTGGGAACCTCCTAACTACTCCTGAGCGTCGGCATTCTCCACGTAGTAGTAGGCTACAGCGGTGGTGTAGTAGTCGCCACCGGCGTACTCCATCTCCTGGGCTCCGACGTCTGAACGCAGCATCGTAACGAGGGGGGAAAGAGAAAGCAAAGCAGCGGTGAGTACTCATCCAAAGTACTCGCAAGACTGGCATCAGAACTATGCTAAGTATGCATCAGTATCAAGGAATGGGGTTATATCTGGGCTGACTGCAGAAAGCAAGAATAGGGGGAAGGCCTAGTCCTATCGAAGACTAGCATCTTCAGCATCTTGCAGCATTGGAAGAGAGTAGACTGGTATCTCATATATAGTCATATTATTGTAGCAATTTTAATAAGTAACCACACCCAGAGATTCTTCCTCGACTCCCTGCGAGGAAGCAATCCCAGAGCCAACATTCATTTCAAATTTACAGTCACAGTTATAGTTGTATAAGGTCAAGGCACAACTCCAAGTCGTCCTGTTACCGAGGACACAACTATTCGAATAGATTATTCATCCCTGCAGGGGTGCACCGCATTTCCAACACGCCTGATCACCTTCGGCCGGACACACTTTCCTGGGTCATGCCCGGCCTCGGGATAGCAGCACGTCGTCGCCCCACCTAGGCTCAATGAAGAGGCCAGCCCGCCGGTCTAAATCCTAAGCACACAGGGGTCATGGGCCCACTTGCCCTACGAGCTCCTGCACAATGCGTACGCGGCCGGAAGCAGACCTAGCACACTCCAGTCCAAGAGCTGTACCGTCCAGTCCAATCCGGCGCGCGCCGCTCCATTGCTGACGTCCGAAGAGCTTCGGCTGATACAACGACGCTGAGTACCCATAACTTCTCCCACGCGATGGTTTGGTGCGTAAAAAGGCCAACGACCCAACTCAGATCAAATACCCAACCCATTAGCATTTTATTAATGCGGGGCAAGCGCGACCCATGAAGTGCGGTCCCGTCGCCCCGTCTCGAGGATGTGTGGCAAGGGCCTCTCCTGCCCGTCCACGCCTCAACATAACCCTTTGGATACCTTACCGGCGCATCCCACCACATCTCACACACGGGTACCCTTGGGGCCGACCCATCTCAAGACTGTCGGGAACTCAGGTCCACCTCAACCAGGGTGGTACCGCCTGTCCCTCCAGTCCCGTCTTTCACATGTAAACAATGTCAAGTTAAAGTAACTGTGTGTTCAAAACATCAAAGCGGGAACTGAGGGATCACCCTCAATGGTCCCCGCTCGATGAAACCGTCAAGGTGGACCTAGAGGAATCACCCTCGAGGGTCCCACTCTTGGGGGGTTGCACGACAGAGTCATCGTCGAGAGTGGTGAAGGAGGAATCACCCTCGATAACCACGACCGACTAGCTGCACTACAGAGCTAGCATCATGGGTACTTCACGAGGTGTCACCCTCGGTACTCGATAGTAGCGCTGCAGAGTCATACAACTAGGGGGGTGCGGTGATGTGAGGGGCCTGGCTCGTCGGTCGGTTGACCGAGTCTTCGAGTCTTCGGGTCGTCGAGTCGTCGATGAAGAAGCAGGGGCAACTGGGACTAAGGGGGGTCACAGGGGATTCATTGATCAACCTATACTAAACAGTTGATATTGATGCAGGTATAGTAGCAGTTTATCAAAAGCAGGCTATGCATCAGATTAGGAGCTAACTAATACAGTAGCAAAATCTAATGCAAGAATAAGAGGGAATGAAATGGGCGATATCGGAATGCTCAAGGGGGGTTGCTTGCCTTGCTGCTCTGCGGCAAAAGGCTGATCGTCAACGGCGTAGTCGTACCCGGCAGCAGCGTCAGTCTCGAGGTCTACCGGTAAGAAGAGGGGGGGGGGACAATAAATATAAAGCAGACAAATGCATCACGATGCATGACATGGCAATATGCAGAGCTAGGCATGTACTAACGCAGTACTATATGTCGCAGACGGGTCGGAATAATATCTGACGATATTTCCCGGGTCTCTGGCTATTACCGGACAGATGATCCTAATGCTAAATGTCCAGGTTCATCATGCTAGGAGCATGTGACAGATGAACGGACAGCGTATTCGGATTCGTGGGATTTTTCTGATCAACTTTCATGTATAAAACTTTTTCATCTGAGCTACGGATTATTTTCTATTAATTTTTAAAGTTTTAATCATTTTCTGGAATTAACAGATTTAAATAAATTCGAAAAAGCATTTATGACGTCAGCATGACATCAGGATGACGTCAGCAGTCAACAGTGGGGCTGACTGGTCAAACCTGACCAGTGGGCCCCAGCTGTCATTGACTTAGGCTTAAACCAGGGTTTAATTAATTCGAAAACTATTTAATTAGCAGTGGGCTCCATCTGTCATAGACACATTAGTCTAATTAATTACTTTTTAACTTAAACTATTTGCTAATTATGTAACTGACAGGGGTGGCCCACTGTCTTACACACAGGGGGGGTATAGGACCCACCTGTCATTGACTGGACAGTCCCAGTCAGCAGGGTTGACCCGGTCAACCGGTCAACCAGGGGCTCAGGGCCCACGGGTGAGTGACCCAGCGAGTGGCCCCAGCCTGGCCACGTCAGCGGCGGCCGGCGTCTCGCCGCCGCCGGCCAAAAACCACGGCGGAGGCACGGGAGGGGCTCGGGTTTGCAGCTCCGGCCACCATTCGGCGCGCTAAGACCATCTACGTGCAGCCGAAGCTCGTCCGCATCGATCTAGACTACGAGCGCATGCTAAGATAGCCGGCAAGGGCGCCGGCGACGGGCCGTGGCGGCGGGAACTTTCGGGCGAGCACAAGCGCGTGTTTACAGCCAGCAAAACGGGCGGCTTTTGCGCGGGATGGGATCCAGGGATCACCAGGAGCCCGTGGAGCGTGCTGGCGCAGCTCGAGCGGCTCTGCTGCGAGCGCTACTTCGACCACGGCGGCGACCAGAGCTCGGCTACGGTGAGAGCTAGCTACGGTGGCATTCGGGAGCTACAAGAGGAAGAGGAGGACGCGAGGTAGCTCACGTGCGGTGACGGGAAGGCCCGTTGCAGCCAAGGTCGACGGAGAGAAGCAAATCGACGGCGGCGAACCCTCGGGTCCCGAGGAGGAAGACGGTCGATGGCGACGTCTGGGCGCAGCTCCGGCTCGATCCAATGCGCGGGGAGGACGAGGAGGTCGGTGCGGTCCTTCTTGGCGCGACGGCAAGGCACGGGAGGCACGGTGGCCACGTCTAGCCGTCGGCCATGGCGGCGGTGGCACTCGGGAGAGGTGGAGGCATGCGAGGGAGTGAGTGAGAGAGGGAGCAGAGCGGTCCAGGGGGTCGAGGGCGTCTGCTCTTATCCATCCACGCACGCAGGGGGGAAAGATCTTGCGCGAGGAGGCCGAGCGAGCGGGCGCGTCTGTCCCCATGGCGTCGGCCATCTCCTGGTGCTGGCGGGAGGTGGGCTGGGCCGCACTGTTGGGCTGGCTGGGCCAAGTGCACAGTGCCTCTTTTCCATTTTTTGTTTTTCTTTTCTGTTTTCATTCTTTTGCTTCTGTTTTATTTTCTTTTGGCCACAATTCCTTTTAGCAAAAATGTGCAATATGGTCCATCAAATAGCTTGCAATATTCTTCATTGCCACAACAAGTTTAAACATTTTTGGGCACTGTGGGAATTAACCATGCAATTAATGAGCACTTTTAAATGCAAAAATGACTCTGTTTTGATGGTGGGGTCCACACCAGCTTGAGGGTGGTGTTGTTTTCCTAAACAACATTTGTTTTGTGAGTTATAGCAAGTGTGCAACATTTTTCCCATGCTGTTTGAGGATTTAATTTATCACAATAACATCCTAGGGCATTTAGAAGTGGAATTTGAAATGAGATATGAATGTCAACTTGATCCTATCCCACTTAGCAAAATGATTTGTTGCTGATCATGGTCATCACTGTAACTTAATTACAATCATTACTGTAGCCAAAATCCAGGGGGTCACAATTCTCCCCTACTAAAAAGAATTCTCGTCCCGAGAATTAAGAAGTAGAAGGAAAGAGCCTGGGGTGTTCTGCACGAAGATGATCTTCGCGTTCCCAAGTGGCTTCATCCTCAGAATGGTTTGCCCACTGTACCTTGAAGAACTTGGTAACCTTCTGACTAGTCCGACGTTCAGTTTCATCGAGAATGCGGACTGGTTGCTCTTTGTAAGAGAGGTCTTGTTGCAGCTCAAGCATATCATGATCCACTGCTCGGATAGGATCCTTGAAGCAACGACGAAGCTGTGACACATGGAACACATCGTGAACCTGAGAAAGGTTTGGCGGCAGTTCCAGTTGATATGCCACTTTACCACGCCTCTCGAGAACAGTGAAAAGACCAATATATCGAGGAGCCAGCTTGCCCTTGATCCCGAAACGGTGTGTACCTCTCATTGGCGTGACTCGAAGATAAGCCTTTTCGCCAGGTTGATAGACCATATCTTTGTGATGACGGTCATACTGACTCTTCTGACCAGACTGAGCAGCCTTTAGATTTGCATGAATAATGCGGACTTGATCTTCAGCATGTTGAATAATATCCGGACCGATAAGTGTACGTTCCCCAGTTTCTGACCAATTCAGAGGAGTCCGACACTTACGTCCATATAATGCTTCAAAGGGAGTCATCTTCAGACTAGCTTGATAGCTATTGTTGTAGGAGAACTCACCATACGGGAGAGATTCCTCCCATTTCTTGCCGAAAGAAATGACACAAGCTCGAAGCATGTCTTCGAGAATCTGATTGACTCTTTCAACTTGTCCCTGGGATTGAGGGTGAAAAGTGGTGCTGAAGGACAAATGAGTCCCCATAGCTTCCTGGAAACTTGCCCAGAATCTTGAAGTGAATAAACTGCCACGGTCCGAACTAATCACCAATGGAATACCGTGGAGTGAAACCACTCTGGACATGTAAAGATCTGCTAGCTGACTAGCAGTAATAATTTCCTTGACAGCTAGAAAATGTGCAACTTTGGACAGTCGGTCAATGACGACAAGAATAGCATCATTACCTTTCTGCGACCTGGGAAAACCAGTAATGAAGTCCATTTCAACATGATCCCATTTCCATTCTAGAATAGAAATAGGTTGCAGAGTTCCGGCAGGCCTTTGATGTTCTGCTTTGATACGACGGCAAATATCACATTCAGCAACATAGCGAGCAATGTCTTGCTTCATGTTAGACCACCAGAATCTTTGACGAATGTCTTGGTACATCTTGGTACTACCAGGATGAATAGACAGCGGAGTGTCATGTGCTTCCTTCATGACCTCCTGAGTCATATCATTGTTTTCCTTCTTACTCGGTACCACTAGGCGGCCTTTGAAATACAAAGCGCCATCCTCAGTAATAGTGAAGGGTGAGGGCTTTCCTTCTGCGAGATCGAATTTAATCCTCTCGACTTCATTGTCACACTTCTGGATCCACTTGATGACGTCCACAAGATCTGGTTTAGCAACCAGGGTATTAAGAGAACCCTGGGAAACAACGTGGAGGTTCATTTTGTAGGACCCTTCCGGAGGGAGAGTGAGATACCCTGAGGAACAATATGGAGGTTAAGCTTGCGGAATTCCTTTTGAAGAAGGAGGTGAACCTTGTGAACCTGAAGGTGGTTGCAGTATGACTTGCGGCTCAAAGCATCAGCCATTACATTAGCCTTGCGTGGCGTATAAGAAATACCCACGTTGTAATCTGCTATGCGCTCCATCCATCTCTGTTGACGGAGGTACAGATCTGGCTGAGTAAACAGGTACTTCAGAGTTTGGTGATCGGTGTAGATCTCGCAACGATTACCAACAAGGTATTGCCGCCACTCTTTCAGTGCATGAATTACTGCAGCAAGTTCAAGGTCATGAACTGGGTAGTTCTCTTCATGAGGGCGCAATTGACGAGACGCATAAGCAACCACTCTGCGCTCTTGCATTAGGACACAGCCCATTCCTTGACGTGAAGCATCACAATAGATGACGAAGTCCTTACGAGTATACGGAGGAGCAAGCACTGGAGCAGACGTCAGTTTGTCCTTAAGTGCCTGAAAGCTCTCCTGACATTTTTCTGTCCACTCATATCTAACACCTTTGTGAAGCAAATTGGTTAAGGGTTTTGCAATCTTGGAGAAGTTCTCGACGAATCGACGGCAATAGCTGGCGAGTCCGAGAAAACTTCTGACTTGCTTGACATTCTTCGGGGGAGTCCAGTCAAGAATAGCCTGAACTCGTTCAAGGTTGACCGCAATACCATCCTTGGAGATCACATGACCAAGGTAGGTTACTTCGTCCATCCAGAACTAACACTTTGAATACTTTGCATAAAGTTGATGCTCTCGAAGCCTCTCTAGTATAAGACGAAGATGTTCAGCATGCTCTTCTTTATTCTTGGAGAAAACCAGGATATCATCCAGATAAACCACGACGAATTTATCGAGGTAATCCATGAATATATAGTTCATCAGGCGAGAGAAAGTTGCTGGAGCATTTGTTAAGCCGAAGGACATGACGGTGTACTCGTATGAACCATAGCAAGTAACAAATGCAGTCTTGGGAATATCTTCTTCGCGAACCCGGATCTGATGGTAACCCAACCTCAAGTCGAGTTTTGAGAACACCGATGAACCAGCAAGTTGATCATACAGATCGTTGATCCGTGGAAGCGGATATTTGTTTTGAATCGTTGCTTGGTTGATGGGACGGTAATCTTAGACCAATCGATTCGTACCATCTTTCTTTTTGACAAAGAGAGAAGGTGCTCCCCAAGCAGAGGAACTTGGCTGAATGAAACCCAGACGAAGCGAATTGTCAATTTCTTGCTTAAGTTCAAGGAGTTCATGTGGTGGCATCTTATATGGACGCTTGGCCATAGGAGTGGTACCAGGTACCAAGTCGATGACAAACTCGACAGCTCTGGCAGGGGGAATCCCTGGAAGTTCTTCCGAAAAAACATCTTGGAAATCCCGAACAACTGGAATGTTTTCAATCCCTTCAAGAGGCGACTCATTTAATGCATTCAAGGCATATAGTCGGGCTTCAGCATCTCGAATAAGATGAGCATGGTAGCTGACTATCTCATTCGAAGGATGCAGAAGGTGGACAGTTTTGGTGGCACAAACGACGGAAGCAGTATGTGCTTTCAGCCAATCCATTCCGAGAATGAGATCGATATTGGAAGACTTCAGCATTATGGGGGAGGCTTGGAACTCCAAACCTTCAATTTCAATGGGAACATTGTGGCTAATAATGGAAGTCTGACATTGGCCTGCGGGGGTGTTTACCACTATTGGGACGTTCATCTCTTCACACTTAATGTCATGCATGTATGCAAAATCTTCAGACATAAAAGAATGCGATGCTCCTGTATCAAACAATACAGAAGCTGGTACTGAGTTGACGAGAAGTACACATCACAGTAGCAGACTGGTCTTGAACTTCATTCAGATCAATATTGTTAGCTTGAACACGTCCCTGAGCAGGCCCGGCATTGTTGTTGCGGGGCAGGTTGGAAGGCAGTGCAAGCTGTTTCTGGTTCTGCCTGCATTCTCTAGCACGGTGTCCTGGACGACCACACTTCAAGCACAGCCCATCCTCAGGACGAGAAGGGGGAACAGGAGCTCGTGGTGGCGGCGCTGGGAGCCTCGGCTGCCTAGGTGGGGGTGGAGGCAGACGAGGTGCAGCATAGGACGGCCTTGGAGCAGGAGGCGGTGCATGGTACATGTTGTGGGGGATCCAGATCTTGCGCTTCTGACTTCCTGAGCCCGAAGATGAGCCCATGTCACGGTTGCGCTTGCTGCTGTCCTTGTAGTCCTGCAGACCGTTTTCCACTAGAATAGACTTGTTCACCAAGACGGCAAAGTTATCGAAGTCTTGAACAAGGAGTGCCAGCTTGATATCTGGGTGGAGGCCTTCACGGAACTTCTCCTGCCTACGAGCATCAGTTGCAACGTCTTCTTCAGCATAGCGAGATAAGTCCAGAAATTCCCGCTGATAAGCATCCACAGTCTTGTTGCGCTGGACTAGGTTGCGGAATTCACGCTTCTTCTTATCCATCAGTCCCTGAGGAATGTGACGAGCACGGAACGCAGCTTGGAATTCCGGCCAGGTGATGATTGTTCCAACAGGCTGTGAGCGCCTGTGACTATCCCACCATTGAGCAGCGAGACCCTTCAGAAAGTACGAGGCAAAGGTGACATAGCTAGCCACTTGGGGCGCCTGAAGACTCCAGCTCATAAGTGATGTCACGGAGCCAGTCATCTGCGTCTAGCGGCTGAGTTGAGCTGCGGTAGATCGCAGGGTTGAGACGCATGAAGTCTTGTAGAGTCATTGGGGCTGGCTGTTGATTCATATTCGGCCTCGGAAACTGGTCCATAAGCCCTTGCATAAACTGGCGATTCAGTTCAAACTGCTGCATCATACCAGCCATGTATTCCGGTGGCGGTGGTGGTTCAGGCGCACCACGACCACGACTAGCTGGCCTAACCATTCTGTCAAATTTTTAACAGTGGTAGTTTAGCATTGTGTGATTGCAAAGACAAGGAATCATTCATGAAGTAAATTGCACAAAGAAGGAAGTGCAATAGATACGACATAGTAGTTCAAATTCCAACATACAGATCCATACATAGGTCTATTACAAACCATAAGTTCGTTACGAAATAGACAATAGGTTCGGCATGAAATTAACCTAGACAACTAGGCGGCACGCGGTGGAGGGATACAACAACGAGGCATAGCGATATGCTACATCAACGTCGGGGACAACGATAGAATCAAGCCATCATCTGGAAGTAAGGGCTCTCCGGGAGGAAGTAGTTACGAGACCCTAGAGTTAGAGTTAATAAAATCTTTAACCCGAAAGAGAAGAGAGATCAGAACCCAGAGTATAGATGAGGAATAAAAGATCCTAATACCACCCGATAGAGATGTGGGCCCGCAACCGACACAACAATGTTAGTAAAAGTTTTTCAAGTACTAGACTCAACTTCGGCCAAGGAGTTGGAAAGGGGGCTACCTACAGGCAGCCGGCTCTGATACCAACTTGTGACGCCCCCAATTTCGACCGTACGCTATACATACACGCAATGCGTACGACCAAGATTAGGGACTCACTGATTGATATCACAACACAACACTAGACACAAATTAAAGCCATACAGCTTCATATTACAAGCAGGGGCCTCGAGGGCTCGAATACAAAGCTCGACAAGCACGAGTCAGCGGAAGCAAATAATATCTGAGTACAGACATAAGTTAAACAAGTTTTGCCTTAAGAAGGCTAGCACAAACATAAGCAGCGGATCGAAAGAGGCGAGGCCTCCTGCCTGGGAACCTCCTAACTACTCCTGAGCGTCGGCATTCTCCACGTAGTAGTAGGCTCCAGTGGTGGTGTAGTAGTCGCCACCGGCGTACTCCATCTCCTGGGCTCCGACGTCTGAACGCAGCATCGTAACGAGGGGGGAAAGAGAAAGCAAAGCAGCGGTGAGTACTCATCCAAAGTACTCGCAAGACTGGCATCAGAACTATGCTAAGTATGCATCAGTATCAAGGAATGGGGTTATATCTGGGCTGACTGCAGAAAGCAAGAATAGGGGGAAGGCCTAGTCCTATCGGAGACTAGCATCTTCAGCATCTTGCAGCATTGGAAGAGAGTATACTGGTATCTCATATATAGTCATATTATTGTAGCAATTTTAATAAGTAACCACACCCAGAGATTCTTCCTCGACTCCCTGCGAGGAAGCAATCCCAGAGCCAACATTCATTTCAAATTTAAAGTCACAGTTATAGTTGTATAAGGTCAAGGCACAACTCCAAGTCGTCCTGTTACCGAGGACACAACTATTCGAATAGATTATTCATCCCTACAGGGGTGCACCGCATTTCCAACACGCCTGATCACCTTCGGCCGGACACACTTTCCTGGGTCATGCCCGGCCTCGGGATAGCAGCACGTCGTCGCCCCACCTAGGCTCAACGAAGAGGCCAGCCCACCGGTCTAAATCCTAAGCACACAGGGGTCGTGGGCCCACTTGCCCTACGCGCTCCTGCACGATGCGTACGCGGCCGGAAGCAGACCTAGCACACTCCAGTCCAAGAGCTGTAACGTCCAGTCCAATCCGGCGCGCGCCGCTCCATTGCTGACGTTCGAAGAGCTTCGGCTGATACAACGACGCTGAGTACCCATAACTTCTCCCACGCGATGGTTTGGTGCGTAAAAAGGCCAACGACCCAACTCAGATCAAATACCCAACCCATTAGCATTTTATTAAAGCGGGGCAAGCGCGACCCATGAAGAGCGGTCCCGTCGCCCCGTCTCGAGGATGTGTGGCAAGGGCCTCTCCTGCCCGTCCACGCCTCAACATAACCCTTTGGATGCCTTACCGGCGCATCCCACCACATCTCACACACGGGTACCCTTGGGGCCGACCCGTCTCAAGACTGTCGGGAACTCAGGTCCACCTCAACCAGGGTGGTACCGCCTGTCCCTCCAGTCCCGTCTTTCACATGTAAACAATGTCAAGTTAAAGTAACTGTGTGTTCAAAACATCAAGGCGGGAATTGAGGGATCACCCTCAATGGTCCCCGCTCGATGAAACCGTCAAGGTGGACCTAGAGGAATCACCCTCGAGGGTCCCACTCTTGAGGGGTTGCACAACAGAGTCATCGTCGAGAGTGGTGAAGGAGGAATCACCCTCGATAACCACGACCGACTAGCTGCACTACAGAGCTAGCATCATGGGTACTTCACGAGGTGTCACCCTCGGTACTCGATAGTAGCGCTGCAGAGTCATACAACTAGGGGGGTGCGGTGATGTGAGGGGACTGGCTCGTCGGTCGGTTGACCAAGTCTTCGAGTCTTCGGGTCGTCGAGTCGTCGATGAAGAAGCAGGGGCAACTGGGACTAAGGGGGGTCACAGGGGATTCATTGATCAACCTATACTAAACAGTTGATATTGATGCAGGTATAGTAGCAGTTTATCAAAAGCAGGCTATGCATCAGATTAGGAGCTAACTAATACAGTAGCAAAATCTAATGCAAGAATAAGAGGGAAAGAAATGGGCGATATCGGAATGCTCAAGGGGGGTTGCTTGCCTTGCTGCTCTGCGGCAAAAGGCTGGTCGTCAACGACGTAGTCGTACCCGGCAGCAGCGTCAGTCTCGGGGTCTACCGGTAAGAAGAGGGGGGAGAAACAATAAATATAAAGCAGACAAATGCATCACGATGCATGACATGGCAATATGCAGAGCTAGGCATGTACTAACGCAGTACTATATGTCGCAGACGGGTCGGAATAATATCTGACGATATTTCCCGGGTCTCTGGCTATTACCGGACAGATGATCCTAATGCTAAATGTCCAGGTTCATCATGCTAGGAGCATGTGATAGATGAACGGACAGCGTATTCGGATTCGTGGGATTTTTCTGATCAACTTTCATGTATAAAACTTTTTCATCTGAGCAACGGATTATTTTCTATTAATTTTTAAAGTTTTAGTCATTTTTTGGAATTAACAGATTTAAATAAATTCGAAAAAGCATTTATGACGTTAGCATGACATCAGGATGACGTGAGCAGTCAACAGTGGGGCTGACTGGTCAAACCTGACCAGTGGGCCCCAGCTGTCATTGACTGAGGCTTAAACCAGTGTTTAATTAATTCGAAAACTATTTAATTAGCAGTGGGGTCCATCTGTCATAGACACATTAGTCTAATTAAGTAACTGACAGGGGTGGCCCACTGTCATACACACAGGGGGGTATAGGACCCACCTGTCATTGACTGGACAGGCCCAGTCAGCAGGGTTGACCCGGTCAACCGGTCAACCAGGGGCTCGGGGCCCACGGGTCAGTGACCCAGCGGGTGGCCCCGGCCTGGCCACGTCAGCGGCGGCCGGCGTCTCGCCTCCGGCCGCCAAAAACCACGGCGGAGGCACGGGAGGGGCTCGGGTTTGCCGCTCTGGCCACCATTCGACGCGCTGAGACCATCTACGTGCAGCCGAAGCTCGTCCGCATCGATCTAGACTACGAGCACATGCTAAGATAGCCGGCAAGGGCGCCGGCGACGGGCCGTGGCGGCGGGAACTTTCGGGCGAGCACGGGCGCGTGTTTACAGCCAGCAAAACGGGCAGCTTTTGCGTGGGATGGGATCCAGGGATCACCAGGAGCCCATGGGGCGTGCTGGCGCAGCTCGAGCGGCTTTGCTGCGAGCGCTACTTTGACCACGGCGGCGACCAGAGCTCGACTACGGCGAGAGCTAGCTACGGTGGCGTTCGGGAGCTACAAGAGGAAGAGGAGGACGCGGGGTAGCTCACGTGCGGTGACGGGAAGGCCCGGTGCAGCCAAGGTCGACGGAGAGAAGCAAATCGACGACGGCGAGCCCTCGGGTCCCGAGGAGGAAGACGGTCGATGGCGACGTCTGGACGCAGCTCCGGCTCGATCCAATGCGCGGGGAGGACGAGGAGGTCGGTGCGGTCCTTCTTGGCGCGACGGCAAGGCGCGGGAGGCACGGTGGTCGCGTCTAGCCGTCGGCCATGGCGGCGGTGGCGCTCGGGAGAGGTGGAGGCAGGCGAGGGAGTGAGCGAGAGAGGGAGCAGAGCAGTCTAGGGGGTCGAGGGCGTCTGCTCTTATCCATCCACGCACGCAGGGATGAAAGATCTTGCGCGAGTAGGCCGAGCGAGCGGGCGCGTCTGTCGCCATGGCGTTGGCCATCTCCTGGCGCTGGCGGGAGGTGGACGAAAGGCCGGCCACAGTGGGCTGGGCCGCACTATTGGGCTGGCTGGGCCAACTGCACAGTGCCGTTTTTCCATTTTTCTTTTTCTTTTCTGTTTTCATTCTTTTGCTTCCGTTTTATTTTCTTTTGGCCACAATTCCTTTTAGCAAAAATGTGCAATATGGTCCATCAAATAGCTTGCAATATTCTTCATTGCCACAACAAGTTTAAACATTTTTGGGCACTGTGGGAATTAACCATGCAATTAATGAGCACTTTTAAATGCAAAAATGACTCTGTTTTGATGGTGGGGTCCACACCAGCTTGAGGGTGGTGTTGTTTTCCTAAACAACATTTGTTTTGTGAGTTATAGCAAGTGTGCAACATTTTTCCCATGCTGTTTGAGGATTTAATTTATCACAATAACATCCTAGGGCATTTAGAAGTGGAATTTGAAATGAGATATGAATGTCAACTTGATCCTATCCCACTTAGCAAAATGATTTGTTGCTGATCATGGTCATCACTGTAGCTTAATTACAATCATTACTGTAGCTAAAATCCAGGGGGTCACAGCTGGACCCTCACTCGGAGTTGTTTGTTTTTAGATGAAGGATTATGGTCCTGTTCATCTTGACAACCGAGTGTGGAGAGTATCCACACTCAGAGAGATTTCTAACTTGGGCGACGCGGAGCCGCAACTAAGCCCCTGAGTGTGGGTTGGACCCTCACTCGGAGTAGTTTGTCCTTAGATGAACAATGATGGTCCTGTTCATCTTGACAACCGAGTGTGGAGAGTATCCACACTCAGAGAGATTTCTAACTTAGGCGATGCGGAGCCGCGGCTAAGCCCCCGAGTGTGGGTTGGACCCTCACTCGGAGTAGTTTGTCCTTAGATGAACAATGATGGTCCTGTTCATCTTGACAACCGAGTGTGGAGAGTATCCACACTCAGAGAGATTTCTAACTTAGGCGATGCGGAGCCGCGGCTAAGCCCCCGAGTGTGGGTTGGACCCTCACTCGGAGTAGTTTGTCCTTAGATGAACAATGATGGTCCTGTTCATCTTGACAACCGAGTGTGGAGAGTATCCACACTCAGAGAGATTTCTAACTTAGGCGACGCGGAGCCGCGGCTAAGCCCCCGAGTGTGGGTTGGACCCTCACTCGGAGTAGTTTGTCCTTAGATGAACAATGATGGTCATGTTCATCTTGACAACCGAGTGTGGAGAGTATCCACACTCAGAGAGATTTCTAACTTAGGCGACGCGGAGCCGCGGCTAAGCCCCCGAGTGTGGGTTGGACCCTCACTCAGAGTAGTTTGTCCTTAGATGAACAATGATGGTCCTGTTCATCTTGACAACCGAGTGTGGAGAGTATCCACACTCAGAGAGATTTCTAACTTGGGCGATGCGGAGCCGCGACTAAGCCCCCGAGTGTGGGTTGGACCCTCACTCGAAGTAGTTTATCCTTAGATGAACAATGATGGTCCTGTTCATCTTGACAACCGAGTGTGGAGAGTATCCACACTCAGAGAGATTTCTAACTTAGGCGACGCGGAGCCGCGGCTAAGCCCCCGAGTGTGAGTTGGATCCTCACTCGGGGTAGTTTGTCCTTAGGAAAAATCAGGTTTGCAGCTAAGTGTTTTTCATACCCACTGGGGGTAGCAGTCAAATTTCAACAAGATACAATGAAATAAAACTTTATTCAACGAGATCTACTCAGATTCAATACTAGAATAATAAACTAAAGATAGTTGTGTTCTAGGTGTAGAACTTGCGAAGCAGATCCGCATTCCAAGTCCGTGGCTCTTCTACTTCATCTTTGATGTTGTATAGCCGGTAAGCTCCAGTATGCAAGACTTTGGAGATTGCAAACGGCCCCTACCACGGAGGTGCGAGCTTGTGAGGCCTCTGCTGATCCAGTCGGAGAACAAGATCTCCTTCTTGAAAGGCTCGGGGCTGAATGTGTCTGTCATGATAACGCCTCAAGTCTTGCTGGTAAAGCGTTGATCTGATGAGGGCCAGCGCTCTTTCTTCCTCCAGAAGATCGAGGCCATCTTGTCGAGCAGTCTCGGCTTCAGCTTCATCATATAGTTCCACTCGGGGAGAATTGTGCTGAAGATCACTCGGGAGTACTGCCTCTGACCCGTACACCATGAAGAAGGGCGTACGCTATGTAGAGCGGTTTGGAGTCGTCTGAATGCCCCATAAGACGGAAGGCAATTCTTCAACCCAAGCTCCAGCAGCATACTTTAGGTCTCTCATCAATCGAGGCTTCAGGCCTTGCAGAATCATTATGTTGGCGCGCTCGGCCTGACCATTCGACTGCGGGTGAGCCACTGAGGCATAATTAACCCGAATGCCTTGAGAGAAACAAAATTGCTTGAATTCATCTGCATCAAAGTTCTTCCCATTATCTGTGATGATATCATGGGGCACGCCAAACCTGAAGATGATTTGCCGAATGAAACTGACAGTTGTGCCTGCATCCAAGCTCTTGATGGGCTTTGCTTCAACCCACTTGGTGAACTTATCCACCGCGACGAGCAGATGTGTAAATCCACTCGACCCGGTCCGTAAAGGACCGACCATATCCAAGCCCCACACTGCAAATGGCCATGAGATCGGAATTGTCTTGAGCACTGACGCTGGCTTGTGAGACTTGTTCTTGTAAAACTGACATCCAACACACATGTCAACTAGATCCTTTGCTGCTTCATTAGCATGGGGCCAATAAAAACCCGCTTGGAAAGCTTTAGCGACCAAAGTCCGAGAGGACGCGTGGTGTCCGCAAGTTCCCGAGTGAACTTCATGTAAGATCTGAAGCCCCTCCTCTGGGGAGATGCATTTCAGGATGACTCATGTGGTACTTTTCTTGTATAACTAATCTCCCATAACTTCAAATGACTTGGATCGACGGACGATCCGACGGGCTTCTTCTTTGTCATCTGGGAGTTCTTGTCTGGGCAAATATGCCCAATAAGGTTGAGTCCACTCGGGAATGATTACCAGCATTTCATGGACCAGATCCACTATAGCTGGAACTTCAACCTCAGTCGGGTCGGAAGGACCGACTGCTTGCGGGGGCTCCTCTGTAAAAGGATCTTCTGCGATCGTCGGAGCACGCAGATGTTCGAGGAATACGTCACTCGGGACTGCTCGCCGAGTGGATCCGATCTTAGCCAGATCGTCTGCGGCCTGATTCTTCGCACGAGGAATGTGGTGCAGATCTAGGCCTTCAAAATTCTTCTCCAGCTTCCTGACTGCATTGCAGTATCCGGTCATTGCTGGACTCCGAATGTCTCATTCTTTCATCACTTGATTGACAACGAGATCCGAATCGCCATACACCATCAGCCGACGAATGCCGAGAGAGATGGCCATGCGGAGCCCATATAAGAGAGCTTCATATTCAGCCTCATTGTTTGATGAGTCAAAATGGATCTGGAGAACATAGTTCAGTCGGTCTCCTTTGGGAGAGACAAGAACCACGCTAGCCCCCGAGCCATTAAGCATCTTGGAACCATCGAAGAACATGGTCCAGTGTTCGGGAACACTCGGGATTGGTTGCTCCTGCTCAATCCACTCGGCCATAAAATCAACCAATGCTTGGGATTTGATTGCTTTCTTGGCTTCGAATTTGATTTCTAGCGGAAGGAGCTCGATTGCCCACTTCGCCACTCGGCCAGCGGCGTCCCTGTTGTGCAAGATCTCCGACAGGGGGGCGCTGCTGACGACCGTGACCGAGTGATCTTGGAAGTAAAGGATTACCTTCTTTGCAGTTAGGTAAATACCATAAACTAGCTTCTGATAGTGCGGGTACCTCTGCTTGGAAGGAGTCAGCACTTCTGAGATGTAATATATAGGTCTTTGGACTTTGAATGCTTTTCCTGGCTCTTCTCGCTCCACCGCAAGGACTGTGCTCACCACCTGGCTGGTCGCCGCGATGTACAGGAGTAAAGGTTCCTGGCTGCCCGGAGCAGCTAACACCGGCTGGGTGGAAAGCAATGCTTTGAGTTCAGCGAACGCAGCTTGCGCTTCAACGGTCCACTCGAATTTATCAGATTTCTTCATCAGTCGGTAGAGAGGAAGAGCCTTCTCTCCGAGTCTTGAAATGAATCGGCTCGGGGCCGCAAGGCGTCCTGCTAACTTCTGCACATCGTGTAAACGCTCTGGCTGTTTCATCCGGACTACAGCGCCGATTTTGTCAGGGTTAGCATCGATTCCCCGTTCGGAAACGAGAAAACCAAGTAACTTCCCGGCAGGAACTCCGAATGTGCATGTGGCTGGGTTCAACTTGATCCCGAAATGGCGTAAGTTTGCAAAGGTTTCGGCGAGGTCAGTCAGGAGGTCGGAACCTTTCCTAGACTTGACCACAATGTCGTCCATATAAGCCTCCACATTCCGACTGATTTGCTTCTGCAAACATTTCTGGATCATGCGCATGAAAGTAGCCCCAACATTTTTCAAACCGAATGGCATCGTGATATAACAAAAGCACCCAAACGGGGTGATGAAGGCTGTTTTTATTTCATCAGGGCCAAACATTCGGATCTGGTGGTACCCGGAGTACGCATCCAGGAACGACAGGCGTTCACATCCGGCTGTTGAGTCTACTATTTGATCTATCCTAGGCAAAAGAAAATGATCTTTCGGGCAAGCCCGATTGAGGTGTTTGAAATCAAAGCACATACGGAGTGACTTATCCTTCTTCGGCACTAGGACCACATTCGCGAGCCGCTCGGAGTGGTAGATCTCGCGAATGAACTCGGCAGCAAGAACCGAGCTATCTCTTGATCGATTGCCTTGCGCTTCTCGACTGAGGATCGACGCAAGTACTCCTTGACTGGCTTGGCCTTGGGATCGGTTCGGAGTCGGTGCTCAGCCAGTTCCCTGGGTACACCAGGCATGTCAGAGGGCTTCCATGCAAAGATGTCCCAGTTCTCACGGAGGAACTGGATGAGCTCGGCTTCCTATTTGTCTCCGAGTGTAGTGGAGATGTTCGTCGGGGCGGCACTCGGATCGCTCGGATGAATGTGAACTTGTTTGATCTCGCCAGACAATTGGAAGGCTGACTCTGAAGCTGGGCGCTTCGACCTGAGCAAATCAGCCGTGTCCACCTCTTTCTTGTATCCTTCGAGTTCAGCTGCCAGCACTTGTTCACTGGCTATCTTCGTGCCCAACTACAAGCACTCTTCGACGAGTATCCGATCGCCAATGACTATGATCACGCCTTTAGGCCCTGGCATCTTGAGCTTGAGGTACACGTAACATGGTCTGGCCATGAATCGTGCGTAGGCTGGCCTACCCAGGATAGCGTGATACGCACTGCGGAAATCTACCACTTCAAAAGTCAGCTTCTCCTTTCGGAAATTCTTCTCCTCGCCGAATACCACATCCAGCGCGATCTGACCGAGTGATTCAGCCTTCTTGCCAGGGACTATCCCATGGAAATGCATGTTACTCTTGCTCAATCGGGACATCGGGATGCCCATTGCACTGAGCGTGTCGGCATATATGATATTCAGTCCGCTGCCTCCGTCCATTAGGACTTTGCGCAGTCGGACACCACCCACTGCTGGATCGACGACCAGCGCTTGCCTCCCAGGGGTGGTGATATAGGGCGGATGGTCCGACTGGTCGAAGGTGACAGGCATCTTCGTCCAGTCGAGGTATTTGGTAACGGCCGGAACCGCCATATTGACCTCCCGATTGATTACTTTGAGCTGCCTTCTGCTCTCAACATCGGCGAAAATCACATTGATGACCTTGTCAATTTTCGGATACTCGGAAGTATCTTCTTCTTCCTCGACATCGATCTTCTCACTCGAGGGCTCGGCGCCCATCTCCTGCTTGAGCAGACGACATTCCCGAGTGGTGTGCTTCGGAAGCACAACGTTGCCTTCTTCATCCGTCTTGGTTTGAATTTGGCACGGTTGGTCGAGGATGTCAGATTTATACTCGGACTTCTTCTTGGGAGTCCACTCTTTCTTCTTCTTTTTGGGCATCGGCTTGCCTTGCCCTTGTTCTTGGACGGCTGCGACTTCAGCTTTGCCGGATGCGTCAGCTTTGCGCTTCTGATTCTTTCTGGCATTGCCTCCCGATTGAGGGGCGTTACCGGCTCTGGCTTTGCCGCTTCGGAGGCGGTCTTCTTCTTCGCCATTGGCGTACTTGTTCGCGATCTCCATGGCCCGACTGAGGGACAGATCCCCAGACCGGCCAAACTTTAGAACTAACTCCCGATACCGAGTGCCTGCCTTGAAGGCGCACACGGCTTGGTGTTTGGTGACGTTCTCCACAGTGTTATGCAGAGTGGTCCAGCGCTGAATGTACTCTCGGAGAGTCTCATTGTTCTTCTGAACACAGTGCTGGAGTTCCGTCAGACCACCTGGACGCTTGTAAGTGCCCTCGAAGTTTTTGACAAACACTCGGGCCAAGTTGTCCCAGCAGTAAATGCAGTTGGGGGGCAACTGATTTAGCCACGCCCGAGCGGACCCTTCCAACATGAGCGGAAGATGCTTCATGGCGACATAATCGTTGCCGCCGCCAATTTGAACGGCGACTCGATAGTCTTCGAGCAAAGTCTCTGGTTTTGACTCACCGTTGAACTTGTCAATCCCTGTGGCCAATCGGTAGTTGGGGGGTATCTCTGCCTCCCGAATGTATCCGCTGAAACATCCGAGTCCGGTAACTCCCCAACCACTAGCTCGATCTCTGTCATACCTATTGCGATCGACCACCCGCTGAGTGATGTCTGATCGGGCGTCATAGCCCCTGTGTCTGACAGGGCTCCACTCACGGTTTCTCCCGAGTGGATAGCCCCTGTCATACGGACGTTGACCATGCAGGCCACCCCTCGGAGGGGGAGTCCGACTGAAATCACGGTCATCACATCCGCGTCCTCCGTACTGGCCTCTCGGATGAGGAGGAGTCCGCGGGTCTCTTCTCGGCACATGAGGACTGTGAGCTGACTGCACAGTGTCTGCTCGAGTGGATTCGTTGTGAATACGTTGGTGAGATTTGGATATCTTTGAATTTTGCTGAAGGGCAGTCTTCAGCAGTGCCTGGATCTGCCGAATGCCTTCGCCTGCCGCCGAATTGGACGGCTGGATCGAATCAGCAATCCGAGTGGCCGCGGCTAGGTTCATCAAAGGGGTACGCATCGTTGGGATGGTGTACGGACGTTCCTTTGTGAATGTTAATTGGCGGCGGCTACGGCTCGAACTGGGTAAATCCCTCATCGCACGCTCGTCGACTGACTGTTGTTGCCGCTCGAGGCGCTCGCGCTCAGCTAGAGTGGCTTGGCGAGCAGCCTCAAGGGCTATCTGCTCGGGGGTGTTCCCCGCAATAGGAGTCTGAAGAACCTCGTCATTTCTGCGCCTGAGTTCCTCTCGTTGCTCCCGAGTGAGCGGTCGGGGGACGTACCCGTCGGTACTGGCGTCACGATGACCGCCGTCTCGATCACGGGCGCCTTCGGCCGAGTGCCTCGGAGGCACATCGTCACGGGACGGCCCGGCCATGAAGACCTCAGCCACATCCCCGCTGCTCTCGACATAGGCAGCATCGGGAGAGTCGTCACTCGAAGAAGAGAATAAGCAGTGAATAGCCTCGTCAACTTCGTGCGTAGCCGTTCGCTGTCCCGCAGCCTGCGCCGCTACAGCGTGTTTGATCCAACGCTGTAGCCTAGAGCGCCCGGAACGCCGGCGGAATGCCGCGAGACGCGAAGGGGAGACTGGCCGATACGGTGTGGACGGTTGTCGGAGAAGAACTCCGAACGTCGCCACGCTAAAGTGCACGGCGCCGCGAGCAGGCAGCGCCTCCGCGTCTAGTGGAGCTTCCTGCAACCACGCCAAGTCGTCGACGGCGAACTTGAGTGACCCGAAGAAGATCTCGCCGCCGAAGGTGTTCATGATGAACCGAAAGATGGAAATTCCACCTGCGCCGGAATTCGCTAGATGCACAGCCCCACGATGGGCGCCAACTGTCGTGGGAATGTCCCTGACAATAGAACTAGGGGTACGAATGGAGGGGCGTTGTCTAACTACGTCTCAGGTGTGACACTCGGAAGTATACGAGTTCAGGCCCCACTCGGAAGTGGTAAAAGCCCTACGTCTCGAGCCCTGAGGCTGGTGTTGCTTAGCTTATGGGTGTATATGGGAGTACAGATGTCGGAGCCCTGCTACTGTGCCCGGGGGTGGCTTATATAGAGTGCGCCACCACCGGCTGAGCGCTGCATTGAATGCTAGTTAAGGCTAGTTACAAAAACTGCCGCTTTAACTAATAGGTTACTGGTAACGTCTGACTAATCAATCCCGGAGGATGTCTCTTCATATAGCTCAACGTTATGTCTCCTGGACTGTTGAGCTTTCATTGACCGAGTGCGGACGTAGCCGTCCGAGTGTGTCTTTAGGTATGTCCGAGTGAACCTTTCAGATTGTACCGAGTGCACTTCTTCTTCTGAGCTTCGATGCTGACGTGGAACCAAACGGTGGGCCTAGGGTGTCAGGTCTATGACCCTACCCAGGATAGGAATCCTCATCAGATATGTTCTTCAGTTTCACATGTAGCTCACAAGGTGTCGACTCTAAGATATCATCCACGGGGTAGCGAGCCAGCAGTGCATCATCGGCCGGGACCTCCGTGGAACCCACGCTGCTTTTCGGCATAGATGATGGAATGGTACCATACAATGCTGGATCTGGTTGCTGCTGCTGCTGAGACGCGCCTTGCTGGCTAAGTTTGTTGATTTGCTCCTGCTGCATGTTATATTTGCGTTCCAAGTCCTGAATCCGATCTACTTCATGCTTCTTCTTTCTGTCACGACTTCTGTAGCTGTCGTTCCAATCCGCAAACCCCAGAAACCACGGAACCATGCCTTTGCCTCGTGTTCGTCCCTGGTGTTCAGGATTCTTGAGGGCGCGCGAAAGCTCTTCCTTCTCTTTCTCGGGCTCATACACATCCGCTCGAGCTTCTGCTATTGCTTTAAGTAACTCGTCCGTGGCTTCTTTAAGACTTGCTAGTTCAAGAACCTCCCCTGTCTTTGGGTCCAACTTTCCCCCATGTGCATAAAACCAAGTCCTGCACCTCTCGGGCCAAGTCTCTGTTACTGGAGTGACCCATGCAGCCTTCATGTTTCTCTCCGATTCATCCCACTTAGGCAACCCATACTTGTAGCCACCTGGCCCCAGACGATGGTGCCACTTTTTTTTGTTGGCATTTATCTTGTTTATTCTCGATCGTTTCTTAGCTTCTTCTGATTCCTTGAACTTCACAAATTCATCCCAGTCATCTGCAAACTTCACATATTCTCCTTTGAATTAGGGAGTCTTCCTTTTGTTTTCCACGTAACTTTTCCATAATCTTTTCTTCCAAGACTGGAATTGTTTGGCCATCTTCTTAAGAGCACACTTCTTGACTTTCTCCCGTTGGAGATCTGTGAGAGCCTCTTGTAGGGTGAAATGTTTCATGAGCTCCTCCCAAAGCAGATCTTTTGCTCTTTGGCTGACAAAAGAAACTGCTTGGGTATCTTTTGGCTGATTCCATTCTTGAACGGTGATCGGGATTTGGTCCCTAACGATAACTCCGCATTGACATATAAATTTGTCCGCATTCTCTTTAGGAGCAATCGGTTCGCCATCTGCTCTGATTTGATCGATGTTAAACTTTACGCCTTGTTTCAACTTTTTTGTCGAGCCACGTTTAACCCTTGTGGAAGATTTGCTCGATCCGGAGGGCTAAAAGGAAGAAAGATTCGTTAATATATACAAATCAATCAATACATCTGATGATCACCAGAGGGCAAATTAATACCTCGCCGGACTCTGTTAAATGGACAAAATTTTCTTCGCCATCGTCATTGTTAGCTGGTTCGCCTTTGTCTCTTGGTTGTTCTTCCTCAATTCCCTCACCGGATGGGTTAAGGTATTGTGAGCCATCATCTACTTCATTCTCTTCGTTTCCGGAGCGTATCGGGTCATACATGGCATTCTCTTGATCATGGTCTCTGTCTCTACCGTCCATAGCTTAACTAATCCAGAACAAATATAAAACAATTAGAATGCATTCAATAAGCAGAACCGGAGATATGCAAATCAATACAAGGCAATGCAACAACAAATGCGATCATATAATATCAGTAATACATCATCGAATAGTATCACTAATACATCATCGAATATAATATCACTAATACATCATCAGAATAGTTGACGTCTCGCGGCGCAGGCGGTGGACACCCAAAGATAAGGAACTATGACAGGATCATAGCTCGGGTGTGATCCTTGAAGAACCTGCCAGGTATTGGAGAACCTGGCGTCTAACGCAGCCATGTAGCGTCGGACGTGCTCGTCCTCCTCCCTGACATGGCGACGTACCACCTCCGCAGGGGGCGGCTCCCTCTGCACCGACAGTGGTCCACGTGACCGCCACCAAATAACCTCCGGGTCGACGACGGGACCCTAATTCCTCACCAAGCTCCGCGCCCCGGAAGGCAGCACCTCCCAGTGCCAGCCCGGCGGAGCCCAGTCCCGGACATGGCGCCTCTCAAGCAGGGTGTTGCCACCGAGTCGACGACGAGGATGCGGGCCAGGCATCGTCGACTCGAGACCTTATAAACGTGGGATTTGCATAAAAATGATTATCATTTTATTATGCTACTCATATTTATAAACAAATTCCTACTCATCTATCACATCTAAACATCAAACATCTAAACACATCTAAACATCAAACATCCAAACAAACGTGGGATTAGCAAATCAGCAACATCTAAACACATCTAAACAAATCAGCAACATCTATCAAACATCTAAACATCAAAAATTATATCTAAACATCAAACATCAAACATCTAATTTTAGTCAATGCTAGCAAATTTTAGTCAATGCTAGCAAATCAGCAACATCTAAACACATCTAAACAAATCAGCAACATCTATCAAACATCTAAACATCAAAAAATGAAAATAGACCTTTAGTAGCAGGGGTGATACCAACTGGGACTAAATGTTCTTTAGTCCCGGTTGGTCATACCAACCGGGACTAATGGTCCTTCCTATATTAGAAACGGCTTCTTCCTCCCCCAAATCACTTCGTCCTCACTCGCTTCGACGACGCTGCCAAATCATTTAAAGAGGCCTTTTCGGCGGCCCAAATTCGCGCGGGAAGGGACCTTTAGTCCCGGTTAGTTATACCAACCGGTACTAAAGGTCTGTTTTTTTATTTTTATTTTTCTGTTTTTATATTTGGAATAACTGTTTTTATATTTGCAATAACTGTTAGAATATTTATAGTTTTTTAATGAATCTTTTTGCTTTAGGTCAAAACAATTACAAACTTTCTGTTAGTGCCAGTAGTTTTCAAATTTAAATAGTTTAAATTTGAATTCTTTTGTTTTTTTGTGAATCACTAGTTTGTGAATAACTTTAGTTTAAAAATAGATTTTTGAGTGATTGTTTTTGCTGTTGTTTAATATTAGTATATTTTATCATTATGTTAAATTTTGGAATTTTTAGGATATTTTAAATAGGTGTTTTAATCAAAACCAGATTCTGTTTAACTCTTTTTAGTTTTATAACCTTCATTTGTTTTAATCAAAATCACTACAAATGATCTCTGAAAAAGTTGAAACTTGGCATGGTATCATCATTTCACCCACATAGCATGTGCTAAAAAGTTGAGAGGGTTACGGCAAAAACTGGATGCACTTCGTGTACAAACTAGACCATCTCCTTCGAAGTATGAGCGTTTCGGACGAAAACTCATCTGTTACAAAGGCATTTCATTTTTTTTTAAACTTGCTTCAACTCCAGACTTTTTGTGCATTCAATATGCACCATTCTAAGCCACATATTCAAATTTCACCCCTTTCTAACTTCATTTGCTATTTTATGCATTTAATGATTTTTGTGAGCTAAACGACCCTGAAATTAAAAAGCACCACAAATGAACTCTGAAAAGGTTGAAACTTGGCATGGTATCATCGTTTCACCCACATAGCATGTGCTCAAAAGTTGAGAGGGTTACGGCAAAAAATGGATGCACTTCGTGTACAAACTAGACCATCTCCTTCGAAGTATGAGGGTTTCGAACGAAAACTCATCTGTTACAAAGGCATTTCATTTTTTTAAACTTGCTTCAACTCCAGACTTTTTGTGAATTCAATATGCACCATTCTAAGCCACATATTCAAATTTCAACCCTTTCTAACTTCATTTGCTATTTTTCATGCATTTAATGATTTTTTTGAGCTAAACGACCCTGAAATTAAAAAGCACCACAAATGAACTCTGAAAAGGTTGAAACTTGGCATGGTATCATCATTTCACCCACATAGCATGTGCTAAAAAGTTGAGAGGGTTACAACAAAAACAGGATGCACTTCGTGTACAAAACAGGACCATCCCGGCTACTCACTAGAGAAGAAAAGTGATGACGGTGTAGCCAATCACATCCCAGAGTGGGATCTTGGGGTATAAATTTTTTTCTTCGCGTGTATCCCTTGATTATTGCGCCGTAACCATGGACAATCTTCATCATTTAACAGGATGCTTGGGTCAGTCTTCACTGCGAAGGGAGGAATTTCATCAAACTTTTCATAATCTTGTGACATGTCTGTCTTGTCCTCCACTCCCACGATGTTTCTTTTCCCAGAAAGCACTATGTGGCGCTTTGGCTCATCGTATGATGTATCCGCTTTCTTATCTTTCCTTTTTCTCGGTTTGGTAGACATGTCCTTCACATAGAAAACTTGCGCCACATCATTTGCTAGAACGAATGGTTCGTCTGTGTGCCCAAGATTGTTGAGATCCACTGTTGTCATTCCGTACTGCGGGTCTACCATTACCCCTCCTCCAGTCAGATTGGCCCATTTGCACCGGAACAAAGGGACCTTCAAATCACCTCCATAGTCAAGTTCCCATATCTCCTCTATGTAACCATAATATGTGTCCTTCTCCTTGTTGTTTGCCGCATCGTCAAAGCGGACACCACTGTTTTGGTTGGTGCCCTTTTTATCTTGGGCGATCGTGTAAAATGTATTCCCATTTATCTCGTACCCTTGGAAAGTCAATATAGTCGAAGATGGTCTCTTGGCCAACAAGTACAAGTCATCTTCAACATTGTCGTCATTCATGAGATGTGTTCGCAACCAACCGCCGAAAGCCTCAATGTGTGTACGTTGAATCCAGGGGTCAGACTTCTCCGGGTTCTTCGAGCGTATAATATCCATGTGTTTCTCGATATACGGGGTCACCAAGGTAGAATTCTGTAGAACTGTGTAGTGTGCTTGCACCCAAGAATGCCCGTCCCTACATACTATTGATTTTGGTCCAAGCGTGCCTTTTCCACGCAGTCTCCCCTCATGCCGCGATTGAGGAACACCAATCGGCTTAATGTCAGGAATAAAGTCAACACAAAACTCAATAACCTCCTCTGTTTCATGGCCCTTGGAGATGCTTCCTTCTGGCCTAGCACGGTTACGAACATATTTCTTTAAGACTCCCATGAACCTCTCAAAGGGGAACATATTGTGTAGAAATACAGGACCCAGAATAGCAATCTCTTCGACTAGGTGAACTAGGACATGCGTCATAACATTGAAGAAGAATGGTGGGAACACCAACTCGAAACTGACAAGACATTGGACCAAATCATTCTGTAAGCTTGGTAGGATTTCTGGATCGATTACCTTCTGAGAAATTGCATTAAGGAATGAACATAGCTTCACAATGGCTAATCGAACATTTTCTGGTAGAAGCCCCCTCAACGCAATCAGAAGCAATTGCGTCATGATCACATGGCAGTCATGAGACTTTAGGTTCTGGAATTTTTTCTCTGCCATATTTATTATTCCCTTTATATTCAATGAGAAGCCAGACGGGACCTTCATACTGAGCAGGCATTCAAAGAAGATTTCCTTCTCTACTTTGGTAAGAGCGTAGCTGGCAGGACCTTGATACTGCTTTGGATGCATGCCGTCATTTTCGTGCACACGTTGCTGGTCCTCCCGTGCCTCCGGTGTATCTTTTGTCTTCCCATACACGCCCAGGAAGCCTAGCAGGTTCACGCAAAGATTCTTCGTCACGTGCATCACGTCGATTGCAGAGCGGACCTCTAGGACTTTCCAATATTCTAGCTCCCAAAATATAGATTTCTTCTTCCACATGGGTGCGCGTCCCTCAGCGTCAGTCGGAATAGATTGTCCGCCAGGACCCTTTCCAAATATTACTTGTAAATCCTTGACCATATCAAGTATGTCATCACCAGTACGGAGGACGGGCTTCTTCCGGTGTTCTGCCTCGCCTTTGAAATGCTTGCCTTTCTTTCTTAAGGCATGCTTGGTCGGAAGAAATCGATGATGTCCCAGGTACACATTCTTCTTGCATTTGTCCAAATATATACTTTCAGTCTCATCTAAACAGTGCGTGCATGCATGGTGT
This sequence comes from Elymus sibiricus, assembly GCA_039707655.1. NCBI lineage: Eukaryota > Viridiplantae > Streptophyta > Magnoliopsida > Poales > Poaceae > Elymus > Elymus sibiricus. The sequence goes on along the minus strand of CM077663.1, from coordinate 369,590,176 downwards.
CCCTTGTTTGTCTGTCCTGAAAGGTTACTAAGAGCAGGCTAATAATTGATGGTTACAAATAGCAACGCTCGCAGGTCAAATTCCTGCTATTTGTGCTCATCCCACGCACGTACACCTTTTTTATTCCACGGCTGTAAAAGTTCATCAACTAATGGCCTTAGGTACACATCAATGTCGTTGCCGGGTTGCTTAGGGCCTTGGATGAGCACTGGCATCATAATGAACTTCCGCTTCATGCACAACCAAGGAGGAAGGTTATAGATACATAGAGTCACAGGCCATGTGCTATGCTTGCTGCTCTGCTCCCCAAATGGATTAATGCCATCTGCACTTAAACCAAACCATAAGTTCCTTGGGTCATCTGCAAAGTCCGGCCACTCTCTCTCGATTTTTCTCCACTGCGACCCATCAGCGGGTACTCTCAACTTCCCGTCTTTCTTACGGTCTTCTTTGTGCCATCGAAACGACTTGGCATGCTCTTTGTTTTGGAACAAACGTTTCGACCGTGGTATTATAGGAGCATACCACATCACCTTGGCAGGAATCCTCTTCCTGGGGCGCTTGCCCTGAACATCATCACCAGGGTCATCGCGACCGATCTTATATCGCATTGCATTGCATACCGGGCATGCATTCAAATTCTCATACTCACCGCGGTAGAGGATGCAGTCATTAGGGCATGCATGTATCTTCTGCACCTCCAATCCTAGAGGGCAGACAACCTTCTTTGCTTCGTATGTACTGTCGGGCAATTCGTTGTCCTTTGGAAGCTTATTCTTCATTATTTTCAGCACCTTTTCAAATGCCTTGTCACATACACCATTCTCTGCCTTCCATTGCAGCAATTCCAGTGTGGTACCGAGCTTTGTGTTGTCATCTTCGCAATTTGGGTACAACCCTTTTTTGTGATCCTCTAGCATGCGCTGCAACTTCAACTTCTCCTTTTCACTTTCGCAGTTTCTCTTTGCATCAGCAATGGCCCGACCAAGATCATCAGCGGGCTCATACGATGCCTCAGCTTCTTCTTCTTCATTCTCTTCCCCCATTGTAGTACCATCATATTCAGGACACCCAGGATAGTTGTCGTCATCCTCTTCTTCTTCATTCTCTTCCATCAGAACCCCTCTTTCTCCGTGCTTGGTCCAACAATTATAGCCGGACATGAAACCGGACGTAAACAGGTGGACGTGAATCTGTTTTGAGCTAGAGTAAGTCTTATCATTCTTACACACACCACATGGACAACACATAAAACCATCCCGCTTGTTTGCCTCAGCCGCACGCAAAAAAACTCTGCACGCCATTAATGAACAGGGGAGAGCGTCGGTCATCGTACATCCATTGGCGGTTCATCTTCATTACACAACACCGAAAAGACCAAATTAATACAAGTTCATACACACTTATTTTCTCATAAAACAACATATAACTATCTAGATAAAACATTTAAATGCAACAACAAATGCGATCAAAATCGCAACTAAGGTAGCAATTGATCCAACGGCATAATGATACCAAGCCTCTTTATTAATGGCATATTTTCTAATCTTTCTAATCTTCAAGCGCATTGCATCCATCTTGATCTTGTGATCATCGACGACATCGGCAACGTACAACTCCAATTTCATCTTCTCTTCTTCAACTCTTTTCAATTTTCCTTTCAAATCCTCGTTTTCTTTTTCAACTAAATTAACTTCTCGACAATAGGGTCGGTTGGCATTTCCGGTTCAACTACCTCCTAGATAAAAATATCTATGTCAACTTGATGGGCATAATTGTCATTAACACGAAATGCAACAAATAGTTATAAAAGAGAATATACCACATCTGAATCGTAAACCGGACGAGGGCCGATAGGCACGGATATCATAACCATGGCACTATATATAACAACAATCATACAAGTAAGAAAATTATGCAAGTAACTATCTAAATCATACAAATAAGATTGTTTTAATAAAAATGATAAGAACACAAGAAGAGGCTCACCAAGGTGGTGCCGGCGACGGGACGGTGCGGGCGATCGACGGTGGTTAGGACAGGGACGGGAAGGCACACTAAGTAAAGCACACCTACACATATGCAAACTAAGGAGTTAATTTGAGCTCAAATTGCATATAAATAAAAAAAACTACCACATAATTACACCCAAACTAAAACCCACAAATCACTATACTTATAAAGCATTGCACGAGCTGATCTAGCAATAAGAGATGAAAGGACAAAGTTGCTAACCATTGTGGACACTTGGATGGATTGGGGTGCCTCAAATCTTGACAAATCTTGGCAAAAATGGAGGGAGGAGCTCGAGCTAGGGGAAGAACAGAGAGGGGAATTCGAATGGAGAAAACAGAGAAATGGAGTCGGGCTAGACGAAGGGTTTATATAGGGAAAGCTTTAGTCCCGGTTGGTTATACAAACCGGGACTAAAGGTCCACCTATAGTCCCGGTTTGTATCACCAACCGGGACTAAAAGGGCTCGTGGGGGCCCCAGGCTGACACCAGCCTGCCACCACCCCTTTAGTCCCGGTTTGTGATACAAACCGGGACTATAGGTCCCAAATGAACCGGGACTAACGGTGCCCCTGCCCCCCGGCCGCTCCTAGCCGTTGGAACCGGGACTAATGGTCACATTTGTCCCGGGCCAAAGCCAAACCGGGACTAAAGGGTTAAACGGAAGGCCTGTTTTCTACTAGTGGGTGTAGATACACCTATTGTCTAAATACATATTTAAAAAAATTTAAAAAATGAAGTAAAGAAATTCTACGGTTACATCCACACATTATATGTTTGCGCACAAAGTTTCGGTGAAAGAGGATATTTTTTGTGGCTTGTGTAAAAAAAGACAATTTTCGATGCTTATTTATAGCTATTCACGACACATTTTGTTATCTTTTTTATACATGCCACAAAAAATATTATTTTTTTCCGAAATTTTGTGTGCAAACATAGAATGTCCGTATGTACACGCGAAATTATTGTTTGAATCTTTTTAACATTTTTAAATGTGTTTTCGTATATATTTCATAATAGGTGTATCTACACCTATGAGCCAAAATTCTACTCTCATTGGGTAGGAGTTTTACCCATTAGATATGAATATTAGGAAGGATATATCTTGTAACAGATCAAATTCAGGATCATGTCCTGATTTCTTAAGGGCCTCGTGATTGTTGTTGTTTTTTTCATTTCAAAAATAAAAACACCTAGGTGATTATCCTAACTATCATAATTGTATAAGATAGATTACCAGAATAATTAAGCAATTTTTCTTCAGATTAAGTATAGAGTTTAGGGTGAGTTTTTTTTCAGATTTATATTGCCTAATTTGAATCAACAAGGACAATAATATTGTAAGGCTTGAAATTTAGACCCACTTTCTATGTCAAGCTAAAATTTGACATGCCTAATGCTTATATATATAACCAGTAATTTTTTTGAAAATGCCCGTGGCAACGCATGGTCATTCTACTAGTAAATAAATTGATATGTGAGTGTTGGAAGTACAAGGCAATGGAGATGACAAATTATATATGTTTGAGAATTTGGTTGACTGTCACTCGGTTCACTGAAATTTACTGTGTTTGTGAAATATTGTGGTGCTACACTGGAAGAAATTTTAGTTTGAGACATGTGAGACAGCAAAAAAAAATATGACCAGGTTCAGAGTAGCTCGATTTCACCTCCTTCGCAACCCTTCCTCACGGACGCCAAGCTTGTCATCCTTCCCGCTGCCAAAATGCTACACAAAAGTTCACCAGAAAAAATGATTCCATCACCGGGATCAGGGTCGTTGACTTGGTTGGTCTCTTTGATGTAACTGACATTGGTGGGTCCATGTGGTTGGAGAGCCCGTTTCCCCAGGATGCTGATGCTATCATGCTCATGTACACGCTAGCATGACAGTGCTTGACTTCTGGGAGCAGGTCGGCAACCGCCGCCTCTTGGACCAAGTAAGCTTTGCTGGCCATCTAAATAATCCTACTCTCTTGTTTCTTTTTCTAATTGATGATTGATTCGATTTGCATGGAGGAATTCTGTAAGAAAGAGTACAAGCTAACTCAAAATCATCTCTTAGCTGATCAATCTTGTAATTATAAAGCGAAATTAGGCTACCAAAATGATTTAATTTGGTAGAGAATTTAGCAATGTTAACTTCTTTGTTTAGTTACCTATGCAATGGAGAACCCATGCAAATTAAGAATGAAAAGTTGATTGTTATCTGACAATCTGCTTTTCTTTCCGCTCTACATTTTCAGAAACTCTATACAAGCTCGTGCACATAGGTTATGGGTTGGTATATTTCCTTATGTAGCCTTTGTTCAGGTAAATCAGACAGACATGGGGACTATAGGTAGCCTCTCTTTTTACCCATCTTTGTCATTGTTAATGAGTCTAACAATGAACTGACTACATCTTCATCTTTTCACCTTTGTTACGAGAGAGCATCTCAAAGGTTCGAAATATTATGTCGGCACTTTAAGTCTCCCATTTCGATTGCCGTGATTTGCAATTTGTGAGTGGGGGCAGTAGAAAGCTCTTTCTCGTGCAGTTACGTTGTTGTCAGGTGCTACATTCTCCTCTGATTTTTCAAGCTAAGGTTCTTGAAAATAGCATAGCCATGTAAGTTGCTTCTATTGGGTGTGTCTCACAAAGACGGGGGGCGATTCAGGCACGCGAAACTCCCTTACAATCCAGACAGATCCTACATTGGAACCATCTTGATGTTCTTCGCCAGCTTCGTCGCATCGATCCTGTATATATACTATTGGATCATGATGCCCCATGTCATATTTTTTCCCATGATTATTTAGCAAATGCAGAAAAATATTGTTGTTCATATTATATGTAAATTGTTGGGTAGAAGTTTTACCCATTAGATATGAATATTAGGAAGGATATATCTTGTAACAGATCAGATTCAGGATCATATCGTGATTTCTTAAGGGCCTCGTGATTGTTGTTATTTTTTTCATTTCAAAAATAAAAACACCTAGGTGATTATCCTAACTATCATAATTGTATAAGCAAGATTATCAAAATAACTAAGCAATTTTTCTTCAGATTAAGTATAGAGTTTAGGGTGAGATTTTTTATAGATTTATATTGCCTAATTTGAATCAACAAGGACAATAATATTGTAAGGCTTGAAATTTAGACTCACTTTCTATGTCAAGCTAAAATTTGACATGCCTAATGTTTATATATACAATCAGTAAAATTTTTGAAAATGCCCGTGGCAACGCACGGACATTCTACTAGTAAATAAATTGATATGTGAGTGTTGGAAGTACAAGGCAGTGGAGATGACAAATTATATACGTTTGAGAATTTGGTTGACTGTCACTCGGTTCACTGAAATTTACTGTGTTTGTGAAATATTGTGGTGCTACACTAAAAGAAAGTTTAGTTTGAGACATGTGAGAAGCAGCAAAAAAACAATAAATATGACCTTTACTGTGTTTGTGAAATATTGTGGTGCTACACTAAAAGAAAGTTTAGTTTGAGACATGTGAGAAGCAGCACACAAAAAATATGACCAGGTTCAGAGTAGCTCGATTTCACCTGATGATTCAGGTGTATGTGTGACGACCCAAGTTGTCAAGGAGCGTTTCATCGTCAGAGCATCTCCAATAGATGGTCCAAATGTAAAAATACCTTACTTTTGGACCGTCTAGGGCAAAAAACACTGCTCCAACAGACGGTCCATATGTAAAAAAAATTGGATCGCGGCCTCCCGGTGATGTAAAAATGAAAACTTCGTGATGCAAATTTACATCACGAGATGCAAGTGATGTAAAAACCGCGGCCGCGCGCCAACGCCCAACCGCCAGTTCATTCGCCTTCCGCCTCGCGACCGCCCGCCCGCGACCCGCCCGTCCACCGCCCCCCCCCCCCCCCCCCCCGCCTTCCGCTGCCGCCATGGCCGAAGCCGACGACCCCGCCGCCTTCTCCGCCGCCGCTGCCGCCGTAGCGAACTCGCCCTCCGCCGCCGCGTCCATGCCGCCGCCCCCCACCCGTCGCCCCGGATTCGCGCCGCCCCGGCCAGTCGCCCCTGCGCCGGCGGTTCCTACGAAGGCGCCGAAGGCACGAAAACGGCCGGCTAATCGCGGCCGGAACCCGGCCGAAACTGCAGCGCGGCCGGCCAAAAGCTCGAAGGCAGCCGCGGCGGCTAGGGCCGGCCACGTCCTCCAGCAGCCAAGGAGCCTTTCCTCCACCTCCGCCACCGCCACCGCCGGCCGTGGAGGAAGATTTGGCCACGCCGACGGCCACCGCCTCCACCGCCGGCCGTGGAGGTGGCTTTGGCGGCAACACGATGGGTGGCAACATGAGCGACATGGGAGGCAATGAAGGTGCTTTCGGTCGTGCTCTCGGCAACGATACTTCACCGCTTCACAACGTCGACAAAGAAGCCGGTGATGATGATGATCGTACCACGGTTCACAACGCCGGTGGTGTTGATGATCCGCATGAATGATATTCATGTGTATTTTAATTTGTAGGCAAAAAAACTTTGATTGGGACGTTGCACTTTTGGTAGAGGGATTTCAAACTATGATGATGATGATGCACTTTTGTTATGATTTGAACTATGATGATGATGCACTTTATTTCAAATTTGAAGTGATATTTTAACGCAAAACCGCGGCTGTACAGTGGCTGCAGCCGCGCGGCCGCCGGCCGGTTTTGCATCTTCGATTTGGACCATCTGTTGGAGATGCTTTTTTTTTTACGTCTCCGTTTTGGACCATCTGTTAGAGTTGAGCCTTTTTCGGAGATGTAAAAAGCACTTTTTGGTGCTCCAAATTTGGACCATCACCGGTTTGGACCGTCCAAATTTGGACCATCTATTGGAGATGCTCTCACAAGGACATTTTAAATGGGGTGAGAGAGGCTCGAACTCTTGACCCCAGGATTAGATATTCATGTGTATTTTAATTTGTAGGCCAAAAAACTTTGATTGGGACGTTGCACTTTTGGTAGAGGGATTTCAAACTACGATGATGATGCACTTTTGTTATGATTTGAACTATGATGATGATGCACTTTATTTCAAATTTGAAGTGATATTTTAACGCAAAACCGCGGCTGTACAATGGCTGAACAGCAGCCGCGCGGCCGGTTTTGCATCTTCGATTTGGACCATCTGTTGGCGATGCTTTTTTTTTACATCTCCGTTTTGGACCATCCGTTGGAGTTGAGCCTTTTTCGAAGATGTAAAAAGCACTTTTTGATGCTCCAAATTTGGAGCATCACCGGTTTGGACCACCTATTGGTAGAGGGATTTCAAACTATGATGATGATGATGCACTTTTGTTATGATTTGAACTATGATGATGATGCACTTTATTTCAAATTTGAAGTGATATTTTAACGCAAAACCGCGGCTGTACAGTGGCTGCAGCCGCGCGGCCGCCGGCCGGTTTTGCATCTTCGATTTGGACCATTTGTTGGAGATGCTTTTTTTTTACGTCTCCGTTTTGGACCATCTGTTAGAGTTGAGCCTTTTTCGGAGATGTAAAAAGCACTTTTTGGTGCTCCAAATTTGGACCATCACCGGTTTGGACCGTCCAAATTTGGACCATCTATTGGAGATGCTCTCACAAGGACATTTTAAATGGGGTGAGAGAGGCTCGAACTCTTGACCCCAGGATTAGATATTCATGTGTATTTTAATTTGTAGGCCAAAAAACTTTGATTGGGACGTTGCACTTTTGGTAGAGGGATTTCAAACTACGATGATGATGATGCACTTTTGTTATGATTTGAACTATGATGATGATGCACTTTATTTCAAATTTGAAGTGATATTTTAACGCAAAACCGCGGCTGTACAGTGGCTGAACAGCAGCCGCGCGGCCGGTTTTGCATCTTCGATTTGGACCATCTGTTGGCGATGCTTTTTTTTTACATCTCCGTTTTGGACCATCCGTTGGAGTTGAGCCTTTTTCGAAGATGTAAAAAACACTTTTTGATGCTCCAAATTTGGAGCATCACCGGTTTGGACCACCTATTGGAGATGCTCTCACAAGGAGATTTTAAATGGGGTGAGGGAGGCTCGAACTCACGACCTCAGGATTACTCACGGTTAGCTATGAGACCTACGCACTAGCCAACTGCGCCACCACCCCGTCGATGTATGACAAGCCAAACATCGAATTGTATTTTAGTCTCTTGGTTCAGATAAAGCAAAGGACGACTAAACAGGCGACCAGATTTGTTTGTGCATGCACTTCCCAAATCGGCTGGTTCTTCCATCGTTAATTAAATTTAGAGTTTTTTTTGCGGAATTTTTTTTATCTATTCATTTTTAATCATGATAGTACAACAAATACCAGAAATAATAAGAATTACATCTAGATCCGTAGACCACCTAGCGACGAATACAAGCACTGAAGCGAGCCGAAGGCGCGCCGCCGTCATCGCCCATCCATCGCCGAAGTCGGGCACAACTTGTTGCAGTAGACAGTCGGGAAGTCGTCATGCTAATGTCCCGTAGGACCAACGCACCAGAACAGCAACCGCCGCAGATGAAGAATAACATAGATCAGAAGGATCCAACCCAAAGACACACGAACGTAGAGGAACAACGACCACATCCGAGCAAATCCACCAAAGATAGATCCGCCGGAGACACACCTCCACACGCCCACTAACGGTGCTATACGCACCGCCGGAACGGGGGCTAGGCGGGGAGACCTTTATTCCATCTTCAGGGAGCCGCCGTTGTCTCGTCCTCCTGAGCAGGACACAAACCCTAGCAAAACTGAAAGAAACGACTAAAAACGGAGCCCTCCCATCGGCCCTTGCTGAGATCCATAGCGCCCCCATGGCCCTAGGGCCACCGGATTGGAGGCGGACCTGCGGTGGCGCCGGCAGGAGGCAGAAACCCTAGTTTTTTTGTGAAGGAGGAAGAGGCGGTTGAAGGAGGAGGAGCAGAAACGAACAATTTTCTATTAAATTTAGAGTTGAGGAAATGGAGAAAGCAACTACAGAAATACTGGTTTAAAAGGCCAGAGCTCTGCGAGTTCTGAATATATAAGAACTTCATGTTTACTACTCACTCCATCCCAAAATAAGTCTCATGTTTAATAGAACTTTATATTAAAGTTAGTATAAAGTTAAGACAGTTATTTTGGAACGGAGGGAATACTTTCTCGTCCCAAGATAAGTGTCGTGGTTTTAGTTCAGGCCGAGGGAGTACTTGTGTTAAAATAGCACATTATAGTCCATGAATCAGATGGAAAATCAACATGGACAGAACTTCCACTATGCATCAAGATGTCCACAGCTCATACAATATGCTAACTGAAGATAACCTGAGCATTGGGTCATTCATTCCACCGCATCGATCACAACAGACCCTAGCACCAAGCGGAAATAATCTAAGTCGCAACTTAATATCTTAATAACTAATTTGGTACAACAATGAGCGACTACGGCTCGTCTTTACATTGATTGCTCTTGAAGATGAGACTGTGAAAGAAGGCGGCGACAGATTCTACAGCATGTGTATACGATGCACATTGAGGGTGTGCTAGACCGGTTGGTGCTCCGGCTAGCCGGCGGACGGCTTGGTGAGGCTATCGGATTTTTTGGTGTGTGTGGCGCGTGGTCAGGGCACATCATCAATCTTGTAGGTAGGACGACAATTTTTGTCAAGAAGGTGGCTTTGGGTTGATCTATGTATTTATTGAGGACTCCATCAACCTTTGGGGACAGGCGGGTGTAGCAATTTTTGAGAGCCCCTATTGGGATCCGCCGTGAGGATTACCCTTATTTTATAGCTGTTTTTGGGCCGGAAAAGTCCGGGCCAAAACGATTTTTTGTACCCTTAATCAAAAACCGGTCCTAGGACCTACACCCCACTTTGTTTTTCCCATTGCTTCCTGCTTATGAATGAAATGCCAGCATTTTGCTGGATCTTTCAAAAAAAATATGTATTTATTTTGTAAGACTATGTTGAATAATGCAATAAAGATGGTTTTATGCATCGCTCGATGCAGAGTCTGGGGTAATCCTCTTTTTCAAAAAAAAAATCAAGTTTCGCTATCCGGAATTACTTGTCGTGGAAATGGATATAAATGGATGTATCTAGAACTAAAATACATCAAGATCTATCCATTTTCTCTAACAAGTAATTCCGGACGGAGGGACTATCTTGCTACACCCGCCTGGATAAATGGATATAAACGGAGATACACCCCACTTTGTCGTGGAAATGGATATAAATGGATGTATATAGGCTTACGCAACAGAAATGGTACTAGTTCCTTACTCCTCTCTATATGTATGTATACATTGCAAACGGTAAGAAACTAAGAATGCAATTTAACTATCAATTCATAAAACGACTTCCCTGCCCCCGCGTCGCTCCCAAGAAGGGTGACTAAGGTGGAACCCTAGAGCAGCTGCCACCCCCTCCACCTCCGCCCCCGCTCCCTCGCCGCTGCCGAAGGACGGCTCATGTCAAAGGCCGCGAGGCTGACGACGGTGGCGGGCCCTCATCCCCTCGTGCGATTGGTGGCGGCGGGGCCCCATCCTCCTCGCGTGGTGGGATCTCCGTCTAGAGCTTCGCGGCGGCCCTAGACAACAAGGCTTGTCCGATGGAGATGGACGCCAAGGCCGCGGCCTCGGACTTCTTCGATGACTTCAGATGCATTTTGGCCGTGAGGGCGGCACGGCAAGTGGTTCGGGGGGATCAGTGTGGCTTAGCTCCTCATCTCCGTGTGGTGCGGCGGGTAGCGACGGTGCCCGCTGAGATCTCCGGCCTGCTGTTATGAGCCGGCGGGCATCGGCGTTGGGGCCTGCTGCTCTGCTAATAAAGGAGGCGGTCCTAGTATTATATGATATTTGCGTGTATACATTTGAGATTCACCCAACATCCCAATAATACCCATGATACCACTAAAAAAATACCCATAACAAAATAAAAAACAGAAGCAAAAACGCATATAAATAGCCCAATAAGAAAACTAGTAACGGGCTTCAGGCCGATAAGGAATCTACTGAGCTAAAACAGTGGTCAGTCGAAACATTTCAGCGCAAACACATGACAGCACATACAACCGAAAAAACAACAAAGAGCACGCATCTTGGAGCAGCAATCAACGGTCGAAAAATTCGACTGACCCAAATTTGTAAACCAGTCAACTTATTACATCTAGCTAAAGTGCTTTTTTTTAATGTCATGGTCATCATGCTCGTTGCTGAGTTGAGAGAAGAAAACCTCCTACTACATCATTTGATTCTTCCCTGGGAAGAAGGAAAACCATCGCGTGCACAAGGCACAAAATACGTACAGAGCCATCTGGTACAATCCTACATTCTGCCGCTGAGCACGGCGGCCGAGATGGAATGGACAGCCCGGACGAGCTCGGCGGAGACGAGGAGCACCGAGGCCGGCACGCTGAGCAGCACCAGCGCCACGACCCCCGCGCCGATCCCCGGCCGTGCGCGCACCAGCAGCGCGAACAGGATGCCGAGCGCCTCGCGCACGCCCGCGACGTACAGCCCGTGGTGCCGCCGCTCCAGCTCCGTCCACTCGCCCGGGGGCACGAAGACGTCGACGCCGCCCTCCTCCTCCTCCTCTGGCTCTTCCTCTTCGTGGTCCTCGCCGTCCTCCACCTCGCGGATGCGCCGGCGCAGCGTGGCCATGCCCTCGTCCACCATCCGGCCGTCCCACGGCGAGCCCGCGGGCTCCCACTCGCCGCTGTCCCGCGGGTGACCACCTCCCGACGCGAGGCAGAGGATCACTCTGCTCCCGCCGGCACGGCGAGCGCCGAAACGGACCGTACCCGTGGCAGCGACGTCGGGAGATGATGGCCCGAGGCCGCGCCGGCTGGAGAGCACGCGCGGTGCGCTGCTCCAAGCGCCATGGGCTCTTCCTGCCGCCACAGGCGCCATGCGCATTGCTGTAAAATGCGATGGATGGCACGTCCCGAGCTGTCTGGCTACGGCGGCGATGATCAAGATTCCAAGAGCGTATGCGCGCGCTAAGCTCAGCTCAGCTCAAGGCAAGGTGCCGGTGTTACGTCGATTGCTGATGTGTTGGGGCGCGTGTTGGTTTATATACCGGCGAAGGAAGGCACCAAGGGGTGGCGTGGCGTGGCGGGGAGGCGTGCGATGCGGTGGCCGAATTTCCCGTGGCCTAGGCTGGCCGTAGGGCGAGGGGAAAACGTGCGGGGACTGCTTTGCTTGGCTTGGCTTGGGCGGGAAGAACACGGCGGCGTCGCGTCGGCAATTCCTTGGGGCTTTCTTTTCGGCTGTGGCGTGTGCGGGCCGCGTCGCGTCCGCGACATGCAGCCCCCGGGGGCGGCCCACCCCTCTGTTGGCGCACTTCAGCTGTTTGGCACCTGGTGCGGCGTCCGTTGCCGCTGTCGTCTGGGGGAAGCTTCCTCCCAACCCCCCGACCCTTTTCCTCCCTCCAGGGCGCAACGGACGACGGGATTATCCGACGGGGTATTGCCCAACAATTCCAACGTAGAGTAGCTCCGTCTGAATTCGGGAAGGATGACTCGATGAAACGGATGGCAAATCTGTGACACGTTTTGGACAAAACAAACGTGTTCACCGTTTACAAACAACGCTTTCTGTGCCACACGTTTCTTTCACATGAAGAAATGGTTTCATGAGACAAAAATGTGTACATACTGTGCTCGAGAAAATACATGGAAACAACTCGGAAATAATGATGATGATCAAGGAACGATTGCAGTGGAGAGTTCCAACAATTATGATATTGGTGATTATGAGTAATTTATTTTTGCTAATGTTACCCAGCTGTCATTCGCTGGGAAGAGGGTGGCAAGCGAACAATCTTTGATGGCAGTTTTAGTTCCTCTAATGTTAGCCCTGCACGCGCTCTCTCGTGCGACGTCTGATCTCTCTTCGAAGCTTTTATTTTTGTCCAGAAAAAATTATCAAAAAGTTTCGTTACGTTTGGACTTCATTTGGTACTGATTTTTTTATAAAATTTAAAACATACAGAAAACAGCAACTAACACCGGACACTGAGTTAATCATGAAGAACACGTATTTTTCAAAACCAAAAACATGCAGAAAACAACAACTGACACGCAGAAAACAGCAACTGACACTGGACACACCTTTCAATGTAGAACTCGGGCAATTGAGGAACCCGTAAGTGAAAAATATGCAAGCTAAGTTCTATATTAATTCCCACTAGTATATAAAAGTGACTAAACATGAGGACTCTCTATATAAAAAACATAGTGTTAATTTGAAACACAAGTGTGGAAAAAGGATAGTAATGTTGCCCCCTCTCTCATTTTCTTTCTTCTTTTTTGTCCTTTTTTCATTTTATTTTTTTCTTGTTTTCTTTGGCTCTTTTGTGGCCTTTCCCCCTTTTTTCATATCCTCACAGATAGGGGCAACACTCTAATAATGATGATCATTACACTTTTATTTACTTACAATTCGATAGAACATGACTACATATGAATGTCTCTGACAATGTATCAGGATGTGTAATTATACTAGCGTAACACACACACACACACACACACACACACACACACACACACACACACACACACACACAATGATGAACGGTGGCTTTGACACAAATATCATGTCGGCTAAATGATCGTGCAAAGCAAAATGACAATTAATGCTCAAGTCATATGGATGGTAATGATGGAAGTTGCATGGTAATATATCTTGGAATGACTATAGAAATGCCATGACAGGTAGGTATGGTGACTGTTTTGAGAAAGGTATAATAAGGCTTATGTGTGATACAGTGTATCATATCACGGGGTTTGGATGCACCGACAAATTATGTGCCAAATCTCTAGATGAGAACGGGCAATACACGATACCGAAGAGGCTAGCAAATTATGGAAAAGATGGGAAGTGCTTACGACCCACAAACTCACATTAGACACTAGAAACTCTATACTTATTGTGTCATCTATTAACTCTCTCGAAGCAAAGCACTCATCCGAGTCATCCCCAAGCTTAGACGCTTGGCTCTTCCTTGAATATTATCTTGGGGTGCCTTAGGCATCCTCAAACTTAGGGTATTTCCGCTCCTTATTCCTTCATCCATCGTGATCACACCAAATTGAATACTTCAGCATACAAAACTCAACAAAAACTTCGTGAGATCCGTTAGTAAAGTAAAAAAGATCAAACAGCTTAAGTACTGTTGTAAATACATTCATAATTGTTCTTGCATAATACCTACTATATGCTAACTCCTCAGTTACTTAGACCTCCTCCTCCCGATACATTCCATAGTATCATTAAAATAAGCACACTATACAACAAAAACATAATCTATTTAAAACAGAACCATACGTAATGATCAGGTTTTAAAACATACTTCTGTAACTCTGGAAATTCTGAAAAATTAAGACTGTGTAAAAAAATCAGCAATTTATCACGTTCAGTAAAACAACATAATTCAAATACTGGACAGAAAAGTTTCTATTTTTGCACCGCATCAGTTCAACTATCATTCAAATCACTCCAAAGGATTTACTTGGCACAAAACTCAAAAGAAAAGATACAAACATAATTACTGCAATAGAATCATAAAGCATGTGACAAAGTCATTTAAGTCTGACATACTTTCTATGCATAGACATCTTATAGGAAAACAAATTATCAAGACAAGAAATATCTAGCATATGCAAATAGGAAGTATGAAGTATTAATAATTTGAACACAAAGTGAGGTAATTGAGTGACATGAAGATTTTCTTAACCATATTTTCCTCTCTCAAAATAATTACATGTAGGATCATATTCAAATTCAATAATATAGCTATCATATAAAATATTCTCTCCATGGTCCTCATGCACAAAAGTTTTACAATCTTCCAAGATAGTGGGATTCACATCAACTAAAGTCATGACCTCTCCAAACCCACTTTTATCAAAAAAAATCATAAGATTGAACACTCTCTGAATATGTGGGATTCCTTTTACCTAAAGTTAACACTCTTCGAAACCCATTTTCTCAATGGTATGGAAGCTCATAGTTTGAGGATATGACTACCTTTGAGCTGTATGAACAATTTTACTGTGTTCATACTAATGGTATGGAAGCTCGTAGTTTGAGGATATGACTACCTTTGAGCTGTATGAACAATTTTACTGTGTTCATACTAATGGTATGGAAGCTCGTAGTTTGAGGATATGACTACCTTTGAGTTGTATGAATAATTTTACTGTGTTCATACTAATGGTATGGAAGCTCATAGTTTGAGGATATGACTACCTTTGAGGTGTATGAGCAGTTTTGTCGTGTTCCTTGACGTTGACTGCTCCGCGGTGGAATTGGAACGGGCGTAGCACATAGTGGAGTGGTGGCGTAACTACATGATGTGGGTAGTACCATGAGAACCAGCAATACATTTAAAAAAAGCAGCGGCAAAAACCCATGAGAGATGGCCGACACTTACCGGTGCGCCTAGTGGCGGAGCCAGGACCACAGCAAGCCCCCGGCCCAAAACAAATTCGTCGCGAGGGAAAACCTTAACGCCCATAAGGCTTTTAACTACCTCAAAAGACACCCCATATAAAATATGGCTCAATTGTACAAAAAAATTATAATCTAAAGTCAATGCTTAACGATACAATAAAATAGATAAGAACATGACAAAAACTACAAAGAACAGTACATGATAAAAAAGAGAGTACCAAATCAATGGTTTGATTCACAGTGCCTCGCATAACCTCGTCAACAGTGGAAGAAGGGCCAACACCTTCAGGACACCAAAAGCAAAATTTCACAAGAGAGAACATAGACATCAAGTGAAACGATTATCATTGATACAAATCTAAAAACTTACCACTTCATGGAGGTAAAAGCCTATTGCGAGACCTATATGATCGAGTTCGACAATACCCTAGTTATATGACTGGGTACACTCATTATCTCAATTAAATTTCAGTTCGGAGCAGCTTATACACTAGCAGTAACACATCTAGAACATGGTGTACATGTAGAGCATTAGAAGGGAAACAGGGGAAGCATCAAATAGAATTACAAGGTGCGACAGGCCGCAATGAAGGTCCGTAGCGGCTGACAGAGAAGCAGCGGAGCACGGCCGGTGGAGGACAAAAGCAAAGGAGCAGGGGAGAGTGACCGAATGGGGGGACTGGGGGCGGAGGCGACCCCACAGAGGACGGCGGCGCGAACGATCAAGTCTCGAGATCGATCTCGTCCTGCGTGTGTACTCAGCGGTGGCCTCGCTAGTGTTTCGTTTTTATTTTGCGAACAACTACGACGCTGCATCGTGCGCTAGATCGTGGATTTTTTAGCAGGCCAGATCGTCGGGTTTTTTTTTTCGAGGGAAAGCTAGATCGTCGGTTAGCGTTACCTCGTGCATGCGTGCGTTCTGCTATTTTATTTTATTTTGAGCATCCTTGAAAGCGTGCGTTCTGCTAAGGTAGCCCATCAAGGCTTTTAGCCTTCTTCTTTTCACTGGGCTGCGCCCCGGGCCTGCAAAAATAAATATATAATTATAGCCTGTTAAATTTCCCACGTCCCGGGCCAGGGCCCTGGGTGCCCGGGGCCCAGCCCTGCCCGCGCGCCGGCGAAAGATGTGACCGGCTTTCCAACATCGGTAGCCTTGTTATTTTTTTCGCGAATACGCAAAGATTGCGTATCTTTTCATTGATAGGAGAGGAGAGTTTACATCAAGGGATTACATAGGCTCGCTATGCCATGTACACAAGATGGCATGGAAGCGAGCAGGGAGCATGATAGAGACGGGTGTGCTCAGCCCCTAACCTGAAACAAGACTAGCCCTCGGGTAGGATGATTCGGATCCCGGTGGCGTCGGCCCTAGCCCAAAGGCGCGCTTCGTCTTTGATGATGTCGGAGAGACGGGTAACCGATGGCTGCTCGCCGTCAAAGATGCATCCGTTCCGGTGCTTCCATAGCCACCAGGCGGTAAGGATGATGAGGGACACGAGCCCTTTTCGAGTGGGGGAGGGTGCGTGCTCGCACGAGGCCTCACCTCTTGCTCTCCTCATTCCACCTGTGAAATAGAATTCATTAAAGAAGAATGCCAGTATCGAAGTAAAGTAAACCATTCGAATAGCTAACCATTCACTGCCTTCGCCCGGTAAGAAAGTGGAAACTGCCTGGCATGCTTCTTGCTTTCTTTTCGTAAGAACCGGCGTTGAAGAGGAGTGTGCAGCCGCTCTTGCTTGAGACCACGGTAGGAACTGTTGGTAAGAGCGAGAAGGCAACATTGACCTTATAGAATTGAACATCAGCCAGTTATCAATTGAGTAAAAAGTGCAGGATAGCTCAGTTGGTAGAGCAGAGGACTGAAAAGCAGCGGACTTTCCGCCTTCCTCTCTTTCATTTCATGTCGGTTCAGGATCCACTCCACCTGCCAAGTGGACCAATCACAAGAGCTCGGCCGCTAGCTAGCGGAGCCTGAAAACGCTTGCTTGCGCCCCACCCCTACGGAAACTATTGCCTATGCTTGCTGCTCGCTCAGTGTCAGTAGAAGGGAAGAAAAGATGGTCACTCCTTTTAGGAACATGGCGAGCCTTACTTACGACTGTTGCACTTCACTCGCTGCTCGTTCATTCACTTGCTCATGAACTCGCTGCTTCGCCAGAAGCGACTAGTCGCCTCCTTTCCTCCGCCAAAAGATGCTTAGCCAGAAGCGACGAAGGAGGGCCCACCAAGAGTGAAAGTCGGTGGTTGCGCACGGTAGGTCGACGGTGGATCGGACCCAACTGAGCACCTCATGCCAAATTTGACGGGAAAAGGAGCATCCAGCGAGGAGATGTTGCATCGTCTCCGCGTCCTGATCGCAGAGGGGGCAGGTATCCACATGGGGTAAGCCGTGGCGGGCAAGGCGCTCGGCCGTCCAATAGCGGTCCTGGAGAGCAAGCCACACGAAGAGTTTGATGCGCAGCGGTGCCCAGGGCCTCCAAGTGAGCCGCCAGAACGGGTCCTCGCAGGCACCAATGAATAGCGCGCGGTAGCGGGAGCGCGCAGAGTACGTGGCGGAGGTGGTCCATCGCCAGCTCAGGGTGTCTGGCGAGTCGGAGAGCGTGACATGGCGCACGCAACGCCAGAGCTCGATGTACTGAACCAGGGCAGCCGGGCCGAGGGCGCCGTGGATGTCCTGCACCCAGGATCGGTTGTGCAGCCCCTCCTGGACAGAATGGGACTTGCGCCGCTGGCGCGGGACGAGGGCGAGGACGAGGGACGCGATCTCAGACGCGGAACGCCCGCCGATCCAGTGGTCGCACCAGAATCTACATGTGTTGCCGTCGCCAAGGAGCCATGAGGTGGAAGCCCGGAAGATCGCGCTGACCTCCGCGTCGTGGGGGATGTGAAGATGGCTCCAGGGTCTCGTCGGGTCAGTGCGTTGTAGCCAAAGCCACCGGGTCCTCATCGCGGTGCCAGCGCATTGCAGGTCGCGGACGCCAAGCCCGCCGAGGGAGAGCGGGCGGCACACCTTTTGCCAGTTGACGAGGCACTGCCCACCGTTAGCCTCCTTGCTCCCAGCCAAGGGAAGCCATGGATAACACGGTTCACCTTCTTGGGGATGGACTGGTTGAAGGCGATGGCGATGAGGAAGTGAGTGGGGATGGCGCATAGGGCGTGACGGACCAGGGCGAGGCGGTCTCCTTTGGAGAGGAAGGAGGCGCGGCAGAAGGAGAGCTTCTTCTCGAGCTTGTGGACGACCGGCATAAGGCTCGAGGTAGACGGCTTGCGGATGGAAAGTGGAAGTCCCAAGTACTGGATCGGGAACTGCTTCACCGGACATTGCATCTCGGAAGCAATGGTCGCGATGTGGGCATCGGAGCACTGAATAGGGGTGGCCGAGCCTTGTTATCATCCTATGGATTGAGTCTTGGTCAATCACATTTACCCCTCAACAGCATAGAATGTTCCTTGTCGAACATCCTGAGGCCGAGGTTGTCCAGCAGGAATATCTGTGATTGCAACAGATCGTTAGCTCCCAAAAATTGAAGGTAAATAGTGTCATGAATTTGGATCAATAGTATTACCTGGAGAAACAGGTGGCACCCGACTAAGTTGGTTGCGGGGTTGCCTGACCGGATATCATTCTTTAGCCTCCTAACACCAGCAAACAGGCATTGAATCACATACTCACACTAGTTGAACTGTTCTATCGTCTCAGTACTAGCCAATGCTCCCCAGAAATCAATAGTGGCATAATCATTCTTTGTGGGTCGGAGTAAGGACATGACCCATGACAAAAATCACAAAGGCAATTTGGAAGCAGTACTTCTCAAGCTTGCTCGATGATTCAGAAATGTCCCTCATAAGAAAATCTTCAGCTGCACACAGGCTGTGAACTCCCTTTTTGTCCATCCCCAAAGTGGACTTTATAATCTAAAGGCCTCTGGCTTGATGTGCCCATCACGACCCCTTGTGTTGCGATGTCCACATGGGATGCCAAAGACTTTGTGAACATCCTCTGGCCAAAATTCCAGTATCATGTTCTCAGCCAGGACAATGGCGCGGCGGTTGGTGCTTACCATGCTCATTGTCCAAGCAATGAATTTCAGGTTTAGTTTCTGCAGCATTTGAAGATCGAGCATGCCACCAAACCCGATGCTCGTAACAAGAAATCGCTTGAACTCATTGAATGTCTCGATGACCTCGATAGCGTATTTGACAGATATATGAGATGTTGGTGCTGGAGGCACGGCTGGGTCACCGCTCTGGGCAGAATCCTGGCTAGCTGTCTGTAGGTTCCCGTCGCATGTCTCCCCTTCACAGATGCCTTCATCGGACATTTTGGCCTACAGCATGGGATTGTGGACTGAAAATTTTAAGATCTTGCCTTCACTGTTATATGCATTTAAAAAGAAAAATGTGTCATGTCGGTGCAAGTACAAGATATGATGGATCCTGTATAAGAGAGTATTTGACAAAAAACTGCCACTTTTGGGGCCGCCGTCCCACAAAACTACCACTTTAAAAAATTTGACCAAAAACTACCACTTCTGTGGTAATTTGTCGCAGAAAACAACCACTATTGTGTGATGGCCGTTTTACTCGTTTTAACCTCGAAACTGACATGCGGGGCCCAGTTTTCAGTGCCACGTGGCCTAACCACTAACGGCGGTGTGCTGACGGCCGTTAGTTCGCGGGTCGGTCAAGAGCTGGTCCGACCAGCCCAAAGCGGCCGGTCGGTCGGCACACTCCCCCATGTCTCTCTCACTCTGCCCTGTCAAGAACCCTAGTTTGGAGGACGGCGGCGGTGGCCATGGCTGCCGATGGTGTGGAAGATTTCGTCAACAGCGGAGGCGGCACTGGCGGTGGCGTACCCGGGGAGTTCTCGGAGGTGGATAACTGGCTAGGCACGGCCAGTTATTCAACGCAGCCACCACATCAAGATTCTCAGCCGTCACAGAAGTTGGGCAGCTCGTCGGCGGCTGAAGGTACAGGTCCACAGCCTGATTCACGCCGGCGAGAGCTGCCTAGACGTAAGGGCAGCACCGATAGGTATGTATTGTCAAACATTTTAAATGTCTTAGTAGTTATTGAATTAGGTAGATATTTATATTTATAGGCTAACTGAAACTAGGTCACTTAAACTAAATAAGAAACAAGTTTACTGAAATTAGATAACTGAAACTAGCTTAGTGGATGTATTCAACTGAAACTACTTATCTGAAACTAGCTGGATGTCTTTAGTGTAACTGTAACTTTATAACTGTAACTGTATATAACTGAAATTACATAACTGAAACTATATAACTGGAACATTATTTGCATGTATGTAGTGTGTGTGATCCAAAGTGGGAAATTTGGTTTCATTACCAGTCCAGGGAATCAGTTGTGAGAAGAATATACGAGTCAGACATATCATTTTTGACCATGGTTTCTCTGATTGGAGCTGAGGGTTGTGGACCTGATGATTACATGTATTATGTTAAGGATCAGGACAAGGGAGTAGAAGGGATTGAGCATATAGGTGGTGAAGGTGATGTTCTGCAGATGTTGACATATTTTCATAAGGAAAAGTTGGTAAACATAAGAGTGGTTAGAGCTGTTGAGCCATGTCCAGGATATGACAATATTGATGCTTTGTGTGCTGAACATCTTATTAATACACAACAGAGTTGCAATTGGAAGATAGCAGATGACTGCAGTGATGTGGAGAAGGGAAGCCAGGAAAGAAAGGAGGAGCTTGTGAAGAGCAGCATGGACAGAAAAGCTTATTATATGCATTTTCAAGGGGACACTGATGTGTCTGAATTTTGTTCTGATGATATGAATTCAGATGATGAAGACAAAGACATTGACTTACATGTTTTATCAGCCTCAAAAGATGAAGCTGCAAAAGAAGCTACATCTGTGCATCAGTCTATGAACAATAAGAAATTTAGAAATCCTGGTCCAACAAGTAGATCTCACCATGAGCCTAAGAGAGATGTAATACCGGATTGGGTTCCAGAACCAGATCTAAAATGTTTTCCTGGTGATTTAGGCATCAGTGAGGATGAAGATGATCCTGAAGAAGCATACATCCTACCTAGTGGAAGGAAGAGAAGGACTAAGAAAATAAAGGATAGGGTTTGGTATGATGCACTAGTAGAAAGCAGGGTATTAGTCCCAGTTCCAGAGGGCCTTTAGTCCTGGTTCTGGAACCGGGACAAAGCAAACGGGACTAATACCCAAAACCTTTAGTCCTGGTTTCCTTATGAACCGGGACCAAAGGGGCTCCACGTGGCCGCTTTCTGGAGCGGGGGCTGGAGGACCTTTAGTCCCGGTTGGTATTACCAACCGGGACTAAAGGTATTTTTTTTGAAAAAAATAATATATTTTTTCGAAAAAAAAATTCAACATTTTTTTTTTGATTTGTTTTAATATTTTTCTGATTTTCAAATCTTTGAATTATTTGACAATTTAATCTCTAATCACCCCTCCTCACTGCTCCAAATGGTCTAACTTCCCGACCGGTCACTCATCCTCTCACTACTCCAACCCCAGCACGCTTAACTTCCCGGCAGGTCACCCATCCTCTCACTGCTCCAACCCCAGCACGCTTAACTTTCGAGTTCTATCTCCCCTAGTTTCCAAGTCTCCACTTGTTGTTTTCTTGACAATAGTAAGCTATCAATCCTATTAACCCTTAGGTCTTGATGTCACATGATTTAATTTTTTGAATTCCAAACAATTATTAAAATAAACAACAATGATTAACAACCAACAATGATTAATTTAAAAACTCCAAAAAATTTCAAAAGAATTCAAAAATTCTCAAAAAAAATACAAAATAATAAAAAGTTTAAAATAAAATAAGTAATAATAATATTGAATTTCAATGAAAATAAAATAAGTAATAATATTATTTTCTTCATTTTTTGTCATTTATTCATTTAATATGGCATAATTAATATCTTTAAATCTGTAAATTGAAATTCAACAAATAATATATCCATTATTATCAGAAAAATGTGAGGAATCCAAATATGACATCATTTATTTTTTTTAAAAAAAACTAATTTTTAAAATCTGACTTTTTATTCTTTTCGAATTTCAAAAATCTAAAAGAATTAAAAACGAACTCTGAAAAGGTTGAAACTTGGCATGGTATCATCATTTCACACACATAGCATGTGCTAAAAAGTTGAGAGGGTTACGGCAACAACTGGATGCACTTCATGTACAAACTGGACAATCCCTTTCGAAGTATCAGGGTTTCGGACGAAAACTCATGTGTTACAAAGGCATTTCATTTTTTTTAAACTTATTTCAACACCAGAATTTTTGTGCGTTCAACATGCACCATTAAAATCCACATCATCAATTTTCAACCATTTCCCACTTCATTCGCTATTTTTCATGCATTTATTGATTTTTTTGAGCTAAATGACCCCGAAATTGAAAAGCACTACAATGAACTCTGAAAAGGTTGAAACTTGGCATGGTATCATCATTTCACCCACATAGCACGTGCTAAAAAGTTGAGAGGGTTACGGCAAAAAATGGATGCACTTCGTGTACAAACTGGACAATCCCTTTCGAAGTATCAGGGTTTCGGACGAAAACTCATCTGTTACAAAGGCATTTCATTTTTTTAAACTTATTTCAACTCCAGACTTTTTGTGCATTCAACATGCACCATTAAAATCCACATCATCAATTTTCAACCCTTTACCACTTCATTCGCTATTTTTCATCCATTTATTGATTTTTTGAGCTAAATGACCCCGAAATTGAAAAGCACTACAATGAACTCTGAAAAGGTTGAAACTTGGCATGGTATCATCATTTCACCCACATAGCATGTGCTAAAAAGTTGAGAGGGTTACGGCAAAAATTGGATGCACTTCGTGTACAAACTGGACAATCCCTTTCGAAGTATCAGAGTTTCGGACGAAAACTCATCTGTTACAAAGACATTTCATTTTTTAAACTTATTTCAACTCCAGACTTTTTGTGCATTCAACATGCACCATTAAAAGCCACATCATCAATTTAAAACCCTTTCCCACTTCATTCGCTATTTTTCATGCATTTATTGATTTTTTGAGCTATAAAACTAAAAGAGCTAAACATAATCTGTTTTTGATTAAAACACCTATTTAAAATAACCTAAAAATTACCAAATTGAATATAATGATAAAACGCACTAATGTTAAACAGCAGGAAAAAGAATCACTCAAAAATCTATTTTCAAAGTAAAGTTATTCACAAACTAGCGATTCACACAAATTTCGCTCAAAAAACTCTAAATATTTCGCTGTAAGTTGAAACAAAAGAAAATAAATAAAGCAAAAAACAAAAAAAACTGGAAAAGGACCTTTAGTAATTAAACCAGTTTCTCGTGCTGAACATTTTGATATATTAAAGTTTTTTTTCCGACATCATATGCAAAAGTTATAGCCGTTTTGCTTTTTCATAACACTTTAGTCCCGGTTGGAGACACCAACCGGGACTAAAGGGGGTGATACCCTTTAGTCCCGGTTGTTGTCTCCAACCGGGACTAGAGATAGGCCTTTTTAGTCCTGGTTGGGGACACCAACCGGGACTAAAGGGTATCACCCCCTTTAGTCCCAGTTGGTGTCTCCAACCGGGACTAAAGGTCCCATTCGAACCGGGACTAATGCCTGCCGAGCCCCGTCCGGCGTCCTAGCCGCTCGAACCAGGACTAATGCTCACATTAGTCCCGGTTCGTAGCGCGACCAGGACTATTGCTCCGATCCGGCTAGGACGAAAGCCCTGTTTTCTACTAGTGATGGGAAGCTTCCAGATCCACATGATCAGCTTTGTAAGGGATTGTGCTTCAGAAGTGTTTATGAGTTCAGAGAGGCAATAATGGATTACCACATCAGGACTTTGAGGAAATATGATTTTCATAGGAATGCCCCAGATAGGGTTATTTTGTGGTGTTCAGAGAGATCTAATGGATGTGGTTTTTATATTTGTGCATCTAAGATAGCTAATGAGAAAACCTTTTGCATCAGGAAGTGTGATATTTTGCACACCTGTGTAGCTGCTGCAGAGAACACAAAGGTTACTACAAAGTGGTTGTCCAAAGCAGTTGAGTCATCTTTGAGAGCAGATATTAGATCTCTTGTAAATGCCTTAATTACAAAGACAAAGACTAAGTTTTCAGTGGATGTGTCAAGAAGTGTGGCCTATAGAGCAAGGAGAAATGTTGTTGATGTGGTTCAAGGTGACCATAAGAAGCAGTATTATAGGCTTAGGGATTATCTTCAAGCAGTGCTTAATACAAACCCTGGAAGCAGGTGTCTAGTGACAACATTTGTGGACACAGAGAACCCAGCACCCACTCCAAGATTTAAGTACATGTTCTAATGCTTGCAAGCTTCAAAGCAAGGTTTTCTGAATGGGTGCAGACCATTTATAGGGCTTGATGGATGTTTCATCAAGCTAACCACTGGACAGCAAATCCTGGCAGCCATTTATAGGTCTTGATGGGTCTTGATGGATGTTTTAGGTCTTGATGGATGTTTATAGGTCTTGATGGATGTTTCAACAAGCTAACCACTGGACAACAAATCTGAATGTGTTGTGTTTGTGTGATGCAGTTATCTGAATCAAGTAGCTGAGCAGTCAAATTAACTGCACCACATCTAACACCTCCCACTGGCACTGAGCAGTCAAATCTCATTATATCATGCACTTAAGCACTCCTCCACTGCCACTGTTCACCTCCTCTTTTACTACTCTACTTAACTCCTCCACCTCATTTCTACCCACTCACCTCACTCGGAACTCTCTCCTCCTCCTATCTTCAACCATGGCTGGTTCCTCTTCCACACCAGACCCATGGCTCAATCCATTCCCAACTGGCAAGGGTTGGGTTGCCATGATACTTGGTTCATCGCGTGGTGACCAAGACCTCTTCCTCGACTACATGAAAGTGGCCATGAGGTACACCAGTGCCCAAGGGCTCGTAGCTGCAGCAGATGCAGTTAGGAAGAGAACAACTACAGAGGAGATGCAGCGCATGGAGCAGCGCTATGGAAACCCAGGTAAGGGAATTCTGCCCATAGATATCCTTCTATGGGCAATGAAGGAGGCAGAGTCTGCCGATGCCGGGCAGAGGAAGCGATGGGAAGCCCACCGCTATGTGCCTCCTGCACATCCCACGGCCCCATCTCAAGCCCAAGCTTACAAAGAGGTGCAAGAGGAGGATGACTTACAGATCATAGCACCACCAGCAGTACAGGCTCGCCATCGTCCTCCTCCCATCATTGTCATCGATGAAGACGCAGAGGAAGAGGAGGTGCAAGTTCTACCAAATCCCAAGTTAGTCAAGCAAGAGGTACGACGCTCAGGTCGCTTAGCAGGGTAGCAACCTAAGTGATTCTATCTATTTCAGTCAGACTTAGGTACTACTACGTGTCAGTTATCTTCAGATTCAGACTTAAGGAGTGTCAGTTATCTTTAGATTCAGACTTAAGGAGTGTAAGTTATCTTTAGATTCAGACTTAAGTGGTACTAAGTGGTAAATGGTACTAAGTTCCAATGCTATCTATGTAATGCTATCTAAATGTTATGTAATATTTGTGTTTGCATTCTGAATTTATTTCATGCAAGATTTCATCAGTTTAAGGAACTAACTATGAACAATAATTTGCAAGTAAGACTACCAAACATTTAGGATAAGACTGACATAAATAATCCATAAGTAGTTCAAATAGCTTACATAATATGGTTCTTAACTTAGCATTAGGGCCATTGCATATTGCAGAATCTTAGAGCATTTACAGATCAGGGGCATCACATCACCCCACAGCCAAACCAAAATGATCTGAATCCATAGGTAGTTCATAGATAATATTAGTACTAAGATGCATATCTGCAGCATCTTGCATCCCTACAGCATAGCATAGGCCAGTTATATATATAGGCCTCATATATACTTAGCAACCACACCTGGTACTTCACTCCTCCATGACAACTTCCTTGATCTTGTCCAACTTTTCCTTGTATCCATGTCCAGCCTTCAAAAGCTCAGTAATGACATGCTCCAGCTTCTTTTTCTCTTCTTTAATGAGGTCTCTGTCCACCTCTAACTCCTTCATGGCCTTCCTTGTGTTCTGAATTATATCAGCCTGAGTCTGAAGAATGCACCTCTGTTCTTTTTTCAGTTTAAGCTTCTCCATTTCAAGCTCAATCTTTGTCTGCTCTTCAAGTTGATGCTTCTTCTCCTTTCGTTCATTGATTCCCTGGCTTGTGTAATCCATGGAATGAGATTTAATACCATCCTGATAATCAAACAAGTTGGAAACATCATTCACAAGCTGGCTGTACTGATTGCCCAATGAATCAAGTTCCTTCTTCAGCTTAGCCACCTCTTTCTCATGAGCCTCATTGTCCTGCACTCTACCAAGGTTCTGCTCATGATACATATCCCACAACTTGATTAAACACCTTTGCGGAATTGGTGGCCATGGAGCATCTACCCACTGCACCACACCACAGTTCACACCATCCTGTAAATTCAGCAATACATATATGCTTCAGTGAGAAACAACTTCAGAACAAGCATATTCAGTCAAATAGCTCTGTTTCAACACTGCATGTTTCAACAGTGCAGCACCAATTCTATCTAACAAATCATAAACAAGCCTGCAGCTTACCTCAGTAGCACATCCAATAAATCTCCTCCCAATGTCACTTCCTTCAAATGCAACAAATTTGCCTGGCCTCTGCCTGTGCAGTATGCACTTAGGCTCAGATTCAACAACCATACCACAGAAACTAGGGTCTATGACAGTATCAGGGGTTTGCTGCAGCAACAAATACACACATGTCAACTACAGCCACATTTCTCAAATCTTCCAACCCTAACCCTAACCCTAGCAGAGGAAAGGAGAGGACAACAGAGGAGAAAGACTTACAAAATACTCCATCTGCATGCTACTGAACTCGCTCATGTACTCGTCATCGTCTGAGCTCTCACTGTTGGGCCACGACGGCATGGTGGCGGCCAGTCGCCTCGCCGGAGTGATAGCAGAGGAAGGAGAAGAGAGAGAGAGCTCAGAAGAGAGTGAGAGATGAAGGGCAGGGGGGGTGAGCCGACCAGCTCTTGACATGGTCGGACCAGCTCATAAGGAGAGCGAACTAACGGCCGTCAGCACACCGCCGTTAGTGGTTAGGCCACGTGGCACTGAAAACTAGGCCCCACATGTCAGTTTCGAGGTTAAAACGAGTAAAACGGTCATCACACAATAGTGGTAGTTTTCTGGGACGAATTACCACAAAAGTGGTAGTTTTTTGTCAAAAAATTTAAAGTGGTAGTTTTGTGGGACGGCGGCCCCAAAAGTGGTAGTTTTTTTGTCAAATACTCTGTATAAGATGATGATGCTTTGTAAAACTGAATCCAATACTCCATGCATATATAAAATGTGGATTTGAAAAATCTGTAACTTTCTATTCTTGTAGACTTAATCTAGAAACATAGACTTGGATTGAAGTTTCAAACTGAATCTACGTGTCCGTATGCATGTAAGAGAAAATGGATCATGTAGGCAGTGCTGCCGCATTGCAAGACTGGACGCCTGGTCAACGACCGATTTTTTGGCAGGGCAGCACAAGGCTCCAAACCAAACAGCCCCTGGATCTAAATAAAACTATGATTAAGTAAACAGTAGGAACCTTACTGGATGGTATATTCCATGAATGAATGCATGCATATTTGTTTTGAAGAAAATTAATCTATGAGACTATGAATCTACAAACATTCTTAATGTCAAACTGAACCTACCAATGCATGAATCTATACAGCTTGATCTGGAAAAAAGTTCATCTACGAACTTCCGTGACTGTAAATCAGCAGGGATGGGCGGATTGGAAAAAAATGGATGCAGAGAGGGGGAAACTTTGACGGCGGGTGTCTCCGGGTGCGCCAAGAAGAGTCACCGCCTAAAGATCGGAGACGATCGCCACCGTACAGGTGAACCCCTCGTCTGTGGATCAGCTGGTGAGGAAAAGGAGGAGTCGGATCAGAGCGTGAGGAGAGGGAGAGAAGACCGAAGTCCGGGGCGGATGGCCGCAGAAGCTTAACTCATCTGGGCAGCGGGCCGGCTGACGTGGCTACACCCGGTGAATAAAAAAACTCAAATGGTAAGTGTAACACGTGCACCGCCCTGACGTTTTTACAATTAAAATTGTCATCTAAAATAAACTGAAACTTTTCATCCAAAAAGAAAGTTGTCATCCTCACTAACTAAAGTTACCATCAAAAAAGTCAAGGTGGCACTTATCAGGGTTCTAAAAAATAAATAAACAGATTTGACAACACATAGGGAGCATGGGTAGTTAACAAAAAAGAAACTAGTGCGCTGATCAGGGGGAGAATCTTAAAAAAAAAATCATAAATAACCATGATTGCATGCAGTGACCAACACATCGGTGGAGATAACACAAAAAAGAACACTACTAGTAGTACTAGACACAGTGATGGCCAGGTTACAGACGGCTCGGGATTACAAACTGGGATTATCAGATTAAGTAGTACACCGAACTAGACGACTATCTCAATTACATGCCTCTTGCACAGGAAACTAACTGCTCTGCTGCCCGAAGATTAGGAAGAGCAGAGCAGAGCGACGACGAGGATAAAGTTGGGTCCGGCCAACAGCAGCGCCGAGCGTTGGCCATCGGTGGAGCAGCAGTGCGGTGCGACGAGGGGAGGGCGCGCTTGCTGCATCCGTGGCTGGACGCGTACATGCGCTGGTTGGATCTCCGCCTGGCTGCCGTCCACGAAATTGTGGTCTCGCCTGGATCAGTACTGAAGGGGAACGGATGGCTGCACGGCTAGAGAGTGCTGCAGCACGTACGGCTGGGGCAAGCCGTGGCGACTCAACTCCGGCAGGTACGTGTCCGTCGATCTCAAAAACTTGCATAACCCTGTTGGTACTGTGAATAAGGAAGGTTGGGGAGAGATTAACCACACTTTGATTATGCACTAGGCTGGGTCATATATACACTTTACAAGCCGGCAGCCCAGAGAGATCATGGGTGCTCCACCTCCTCAGATCGTGTCCCACTACCTAGCCAGGGTGCACCACGATCACCACACACACACGCCATATCGTATGACAGAGGGTATACACAACACAGACGACTGACTGTACAGTGTAGTCTAACACCCCCGCAGTCATGAGGTCGTCGGCGGCGACGCAAAGACTGGATCGAAACTCCGAGAAAACATCCGATGGCAGCCCCTTGGTCATGATGTCGGCGAGTTGCTGGCGTGTAGGGATGTGGAGAACACGAAACTGGCCGAGCGTGACGCGCTCGCGGACGAAGTGGATGTCCAACTCGACATGCTTGGTCCGCCGATGGTGCACCGGGTTGGCAGACAGGTAGACTGCGGACACATTGTCGCAGTACACCAAAGTCGCCTGGGTCACCGGGGCGAAGAGCTCGCCGAGGAGCTGGCGGAGCCAGATGCACTCGGCGACTGCGTTCGCGACGCCGCGGTACTCAGCTTCCGCGCTAGAGCGCGAGATGGTCGCCTGGCGTTTGGACGACCAGGAGACGAGCGTGTCGCCAAGGTAGACACAGAAGCCCGACGTAGAACGGCGGGTGTCGGGGCAGCCGGCCCAGTCCGCATCGGTGAACGCACGGACGTCTAGTGTACGCGAGGCACGGAGGTGAAGGCCGAGAGCGGTCGTGCCGCGTACGTACCGGAGCACGCGCTTGACCAGCGCAAGATGACACTCGCAAGGATCATGCATGTGGAGGCATATCTGCTGGACGGCGTAGGCGAGCTCCGGCCGGGTGATGGTGAGGTACAGGAGAGCGCCGGCGATGCTCCGGTAGGCAGAGGGATCGGCGACGCGTGGTCCGGCAGCAGAGGGCAGCTTGCTTTTGGTGTTGATCGGCGTCGGAGAGAGGCGGCAAGTGTCCATCCCGGCGCGATCCAGGAGCTCATCGGCGTACTGGTGCTGAGACAGAAAGAGCCCCGCAAGAGTGCGCATGACGCGAATGCCGAGGAAGAAGTGGAGGGAGCCGAGGTCCTTCATCGCGAACTCGCCTGTGAGGCGAGCGATGACACGCTGAAGCACGGTAGACGAAGAAGCGGTGAGCACAATGTCGTCGACGTAGAGGAGGAGGAAAGCCGTGTCGTCACGATGCCGAAAGGTGAACAACGAGGAGTCGGAGCGCGTGGCGGTGAAGCCGATGGAGCGGACGAAGCCAGCAAACCGGAGAAACCAGGCGCGCGGGGCCTGCTTCAGCCCATACAGTGACTTGGAGAGGCGGCACACGTGCTCTGGTTTGTCAGGGTCGACGAAGCCGGCTGGTTGGAGGCAGAAGACCTCCTCCTCCAAGGTGCCATGGAGAAAGGCGTTGGAGACGTCGAGTTGGTGCACGGGCCAGCCGCGCGACACGGCCAAGGTGAGCACCGTGCGGATTGTGGCTGGCTTGACGACCTGGGAGAACGTCTCGCCGTAGTCGATGCCGGCGCGTTGACGAAACCCGCGCACGACCCAGCGCGCTTTGTAGCGGGCGAGGGAACCGTCGGCGTCATGCTTGTGCTTGAACACCAATTTTATCAGGTTAGCGCCTGGGGGACGAGGAACCAGCTCCCATGTGCGGTTGCGGACGAGAGCATCATACTCGTCGCGCATGGCCGCCAACCAGTGCGGGTCGCGGACGGCGACGCGAACGGAGCTGGGGAGCGGCGAGACCGACGAAGAAGTGGTGGCCGCGGCTGCGTCAAAGTAGCGCCGGTTGGGGCAAAAGATCCCCCGTTGGGCGCGCGTGACCATGGGTGCCGGCGCCGGCGCCGGCGGGGCTGGAGACGCCGAGGCCCCGGAAGAGCCGCTCGAGGAGGCAGAGCCGGCGATGGAGACACCCGCGGTCCCAGGCGAGTGAGACGAAGAAGCGCGTGACGAAGAGGAAGCAAAGCCGCCCCTCGTCGATCGCAAGGTCGAGCCGGAAAGCGAGCGACGCTCCACATCCTTGGCTGAGGAAGAACCGTTGGTGGAGCGTGGTGCGGGCGATGCAGAGGTGCCCGAGGGAGAGCTAGCGCCGGTAGTGGAGACCGGGAGCGGTGCTGCCACGGGGGAGCATCCGATCGCGTACGGTACCTGCAGCACAGGCGGTGATGCGAGCGGCGATGTGAGTGGCAAGGAGGGCGGGGCGAGGTCCGCGTGTGCAGAGGTCGCAAGAGGGAACACCGTCTCATGGAAGGTGACATGGCGAGATGTCAGCATGCGGCGCGAGGCAGGATCAAAGCAGCGATACCCGCGATGGTCCGAGGGATAACCAAGGAAAACACAGGCGGTGGAGCGAGGATCGAGCTTGTGGCGCGTGGTGGCGATGAGGTTTGGGTAGCACAGGCACCCGAAGACGCGGAGTTGCGCGTAATCAGGAGGGACGCCAAGTAAGCGCTCATGTGGGGTGAGAGGGGCACTGGCATGACACGGCCGGCGATTCAAGAGGTAAGTGGAGGTGTTCAGGGCTTCTGCCCAAAAGCGCGGCGGCATGGACGCATGACAGAGAAGCGCCCGGACCCCATCGTTGATCGTGCGTAAGATGCGCTCGGCTTTCCCATTCTGCTGACTGGTGTATGGACATGAGAGGCGGAAGTGTGTGCCGTGACGAGCGAGAAGGGCGCGGACGGCAACGCTGTCGAATTCCCGCCCATTGTCTGTTTGAAGAGCGAGGATGGGGAGTTGAAACCGAGTCTGAACATAGGCAAAGAAGTCGATGAGAACAGAGAGAGTCTCAGACTTGTTTTTCAGAGGAAAAGTCCATACATAGTGACTGAAATCATCAAGTACGACCAAGTAAAATTGATAGCCTGATATGCTTACAACTGGGGATGTCCAAACATCAAGGTGTAAGAGTTGAAAGGGGAAAAAACTAGTGCTATTTGACGATTGAAAAGGAAGCCTAGTGTGCTTGCCCAAGCGACGGGCATGGCAGACAGGTGCGGAGCGGCTGAACTCCAAGGGAAGGCGGTCGGCGACGGCGTGGAGGGAGGCGTCGCCAGGATGCCCAAGTCGTTGGTGCCACAACTTGGTCGTAGCAGCGCCGGCGAAGGAGCACGAGGAGGTAAGGGCGGGCCGCACCACGGGGTAGAGGTCGTCGTCGGAGTTACATCGGAGAATTACCGCCCTGGTTCGAAGGTCCTTGACAGAGAAACCACATGCGTCAAATTCAACAGAGACGGGATAGTCGCGACAAAGCCGTCGAACGGAGAGCAAATTTTTGACAAGGGAGGGCGAAACAAGAATATTGCGGAGAGGGATGGGCGACGTGCCAGTGATTAACGAGCCCGTGCCAATATGTGTGATCGGCAGGCGCTCGCCGCTCCCGACAACGATGCATGCGGTAGAGAAGGAAGGGCGTGTAGAGAGGAGATTACCGGGGGAAGATGTCATGTGTGACGCAGCACCGGAATCGGGGTACCACTCCGACGCGCTGCCGGAGGACGAGGGGCCGGCCGAGGCACTGTGTAGCGCGGCTTGCAGCGAGGCCATGTCCCATGGCTGAGACGGGGCGGTCGACGAGCTCGCGCCGGGACTGCCGTAGACTGGCGAGGCGCCGTAGCCAGACGGGGTGCTGCCGTAGCCAGGCATAGGAGCCGCGGCGGGCGAAGGAGCCGCGAACATAGCTTGCTGGTGAGGCGTCCCAGGGCGCGGGCCGAGCACGCCGGCTCCAGGCGCGCGCCAGGCCATGGGCCAGGCCTGGACAAGGCCAGTCCACGAGTTGGCGCCGGGTGGGGGCAGGATGCGTCGGTGTACGGGGAGCCGGTGGAGACGGCGAGGGAGTGCTGCCCCCGCCATTGCCGCGCCCGCGACCACGCCCCTGGTTGTTGTTGGTGTTGCCTGACGTAGGTGCAGGAGATGGCAAGGGACCACCACGGCTGGCCACAAGGGCGTGCGCCGACTGTTGACGGGCGGATTGCTCGGCACGATGCTCTTCAAGCAGGAGGAAGGAGCGCACCTGCAGGAACGATGGAAGGGGAACCTGCGAGGTGATGTGGGGGATGGCGGAGTGGTACTGCCGGCTCAAACCGCGGAGGAGGTTGAAGACCTGCTGCGGCTCGGTCACCGGTTGCCCCAGGTCACGGAGCTGATCGGTGAACGTCTTGAGCTTGGTGCAGTACGCCATGACGGACAGGTCGCCCTGAACGACGGCGTGGTACTCGGCGTCGAGGTAGACGGCGCGAGCAAGTTGGTTGTCGCGGAAGATGCCATCGACGGCGGTCCACACGGCGAGCGCCGTGTCGTCAGGCTGCATGACGGCGTCGAGGAGCTCGGGCGAGACGGTGGTGTAGAGCCAGTGCACCACGGCGTGGTCAGCCATTTGCCATTCCGGGACGTCGTGGCGCTGCACCGCCGTGGCGTCGATGTGATCGCGAAGGCCGAACATGCCGATGACGGTGTCGAAGTGGCGGCGCCACTGCGTGTAGTTGCCGGAGAGGAGGTTGAGGGTGACCGGAACATGGCGGCGAATGTCGATGGTCTGTAGAATGGAGGAAGTGACAGAGGGAGCAGGCAGCACCGTTACCGGCGCAGGCAGGGCTGGTGCGACAGGCACGGCGGCTCCCGGGGCATCGGCCACGACGGGCGGCGCGTCGGCGAGCGGAACGGTGTTGAGAACACCATCGGTGCCGTGCTGAGAGGAGCGAGGTGAGAGCGACTGGATTGTCGTCCATGGCGGCGGAAGCAGGACCGGCGACCTGCGCAAAGGGATTGAGCAAGTCGGGGGAGTCTGATACCATGTGAATAAGGAAGATTGGGGAGAGATTAACCACACTTTGATTATGCACTAGGCTGGGTCATATATACAGTTTACAAGCCGGCAGCCCGATCATGGGTGCTCCACCTCCTCAGATCGTGTGCCACTACCTAGCCAGGGTGCACCACGATCACCACACACACACACGCCATATGGTATGACAGAGGGTATACACAACACATACGACTGACTGTACAGTATAGTCTAACAGGTACCTTGTCAGCTGGGTTCACGGACCCAACTACACGCGAGCCACGGTTGCCCTTTGGTCAAGCATCAGAAAGATAAGAGTTACCTACCACAGGTTATTTCTCGTAACCAGTGGTGATATCCAGATCTTCATCATCGGCCTCGACTGAAAGGAAGAAAATCTGAGGTGTAGGCTCCTCTCAGTCTCAACTCAGTGTTGCCAGCCATTTCCGATCCTTCTCATCTGGTGCACCAGATCGAGCAGTGACGGCGACAACGCCGCGCAGAGCACGAACCGCGCGCCCGGGCAGCACCCCGGCGAGGCCGCCGAGAACAACGCGGGCAGGGCGAGGCGGCACTCCGGAGAGCTCGGAGCCATTTTAGATTCATTCATTGGAGAGAGAAATACTTGTAAAATACAAAGTGATACCCCCTCTGTATTAAAAGATAAGACGTTTTTTGACACTGGGTTAGAATAGGAGACACATGAAACTTCTCAGGTCGGACTTTCTTTCTGTAGTGAAGAGAAAACATATTTAAGTTTCTACTAGGAAAGTCTAGCAAAGTCCGCCTCCTAATCCTTTACCCAGAAATTCGGCCTAGGGGAACACACTATTACGTACAGAACGGTGTGAAGAAGACGCCCAGATTCAGCTTAGGGGAGCACGCGAGGTGCACATCCTTGGCATATGAGTGTGCGTCCGGCCTCCTAATCCTCTACCCAACAATTCGGCCTAGGGAAGCACGCTAGTACAAAACGGTGTGAAGACGCCCTGATTCAGCTTAGGGGAGCACGCGAGCACACAACGGTGTGAGGTGCACGTCCTTCATTTGAGGGTGCATCCGGTCTAGGGGGTCCTCCGTCTCCACGTCAACCAGGGCCAACGGGCAGCCAACGACTATTTATAATGCAGTTTTATCCCGATTTTGCATTTTGCTTGTTTATGTTAGATATGATCGACATGTTGTGTTAATGATTCATAAAAAAATGTATAAAGATCGGAGAACATCATTGACGATCATGTCCAGACTTCTCTTGTCCATCTGTTCCATTCCTCGTTGTCGTCCAGATATTTTGAACCCGAGGCATCACCTCACACATCGCCTAATGGGCACGGATCAGAAAACGAGAGTCCAAAACTTCTAACAGGGGTATTATAAACGAATTTTCATTCGCCGGGGTAATTAGTGTCACAAATGCATATCTAGGCGATAAAATGTGAAATTCGCTCAAAATTAAAATTATACTATATTGTATTATTACTAAGTACATTCAAGAGGTAAATAATGTACGGAAAAATGCAAGAAATTAAGTAGACCTTCGTTGGTGGACTGGTAGCCTAGTTCTAAGCCTGTTCGGTAATTGCACCATATACGAGTTGTATATATGGCACCATTCGTTCACGGCGGCACATATCGTGGTTATTTTGAACAAGTACGACGACGGACGAAGAAAGGGCGGATGCACGAAATTTTCTTTTTTTTTTGAGGGTGGAAATAGCTATTCCATTAAACTTGGTGCACCAGATCAGCGTTCACCAATACATAGACAAAGTCAGGGGCATCCATGGCCCAAACAGAAAAAGGAACATCAGCCTCTAGGCCAAATTGTGCCAGGGCATGTGCTACACTATTACATCCACGAGGGCAGAACGAGAAGTCAAAAGACTCAAAAAAACCACGGCTCGGGCTCCTAGCTTCCCTGAAGAGAACACCCAGCTCAGCCGCGTCATAATCCCTGGACTTAATCGCGTTGATTAGAGTGAGGCAATCTGATTCAAAAATGACCCGTTGAGCACCCATATCAGCAGCACCCTCAATGGCCTTCAGGCATGCCGTTGCCTCAGCTTGCAGGGGACTTTGCACATGTTCTAGCTTGCCTGCAGCAGCTGAAAGGAAGCTTCCTGTTTCATCACGAGCCACAAAGCCCCAGGCACCGGACCCTGACTCCACTCGGTAAGCAGCGTCTAGGTTAATCTTGACAGTTTCAGAGGTAGGTGGTTTCCACGATGATTGAGAACTTGACAGTGGAGCTTGAGGAGGGGACTGGGATTGCCCACTTGCAAAATCCAGAAGATGTTTAGAGATCAGAGCACTCACTTCTGCTGATGATCATTGTTTCTCGCCTGCATTTGTTTTGTTCCTGGTAGTCCACCAATCCCACATTAGCACGGCTACACGGAGCTTTTTCTCGACTGGAAGCAAACATACCTCATGAATCACATCAAAGGAGCTTCGGCATTGGCATAACTGAAGCCTGACATCTTCTAAATTCTGCTCCCTCCAAACTGCTTTTACCATCTTGCATCTCAGAAAAATGTGACCTCCATCCTCGTCCAGTCTAGCGCACATCGGGCATCGAGTGTCAAGTTCAATATGCCTGCGCTTGATGTTAAGTTTTGTGGGAAGGCTATTATGAGCCAACCGCCACATGAACATTCGCACTTTCCCCGGGAGGTTCAAATTCCATATATGTTGCCACTTCCCTGATGTCAAAGCCTGTGCGCTGGAAGATCCAGCATCCTGGTGCTCTCTTGCTTCTTTAAGACTCACCCCAAGCTGATACGCCGACTTGACCGAGAAGACCCCTTTTTTATCATAGTGCCATGATAGAAAATCCTCCATCCCGGATCTCAAGGGAATAGCAAGGATGATTTTTGCATCATCCGGCGTAAACAATTCAGTCACATGCTCAACGTCCCAGTTTTCCGTCACCGGATCAATCAGTTCGTGTACCTTGGTTATGATAGCTTGCCCCTGATGTGTGACCGGTTTTCGAGTAGTTCCCCTTGGGAGCCAAGGATCAGTCCAGACATTGACCTGCTGACCATCGCCAATACGCCAAATGGCTCCTTCCTTGAACAGCTCACGTCCCCTTAATATGCTCCGCCATGTGTAGGACATGCCCTGTGATTCTTGTGCTTCCAAAATGGAGCAGTCCGGGTGGTACTTTGCTTTCAGCACTATTGCACACAACGACTCTGGGTTTTCTATGAGCCTCCACACCTGCCGGGCAAGCATGGCCATGTTGAAGATATGCAAATCCCGTAAACCAAGGTCACCCTTCCTTTTCCCTCTCATAAGCTTATCCCAGCTGATCCAATGGCACTTGTGCACTCCATCTTGTTGGTTCCACCAATACCTACTGATCATTGCACTGATTTCGTCACATAAGCTTTTTGTCAAGTCGAAACAGGACATAGCATAAGTGGGAATGGCCTGTCCCACTGCCTTAATTAGTGTCTCCTTCCCTGCCTTGGATAAGAGCCTCTCAATCCATCCCTGAATTCTTCTCCATATGCTCTCCTTTATGTACTCAAATTCCTTACTCTTTGCTGCTCCCAAGTGAACCGGCAAACCAAGGTACCTTTCGTTCTGTGATTCAGATGGGATACCCAGAACATTGAGTACTTGCTGCTTATTTGTAGTGCTAGTCTTCTTACTGAAAAAGGCCGAAGACTTCTCTCTGTTTATTTTCTGTCCAGACTGGGCCTCATATAATGCAAGAATCTCCTGGAGCCGGGCTGCACTTGCTGCTGTAGCTTTCATCACTATCAAGGAGTCATCAGCGAAGAACAAATGGTTTATGCTCGGAGCGCCAGGACATATTTTAACTCCCTCAATGGTCTGATCCGCCTCCGCTTGCTTCAGCAACACCAAGAAAGCTTCCGCGCAGAGGATAAACAGGTATGGTGACAAAGGGTCTCCTTGTCGCAAACCCCTCTGAGGACAGAAAGCCTCGGTTACCTTATTGTTATACTTAACACGATAAGAGACAGACCTCACACACTTCATAACCAAATTCACCCAGGCAGGAGCAAAACCCATCGTATCCATCATTCCTTCGAGGAAACTCCACTCCACCCTATCATATGCCTTGCTCATGTCTAGCTTCACGGCCACAAGCCCTTGTTTGCCGCCCTTCTTGCGATGCATTAGGTGGGTGATCTCATAGGCGAGCAACACATTATCGGTAATCATGCGCCCAGGAACAAAAGCAGATTGAGTTGGGGAAATTAGGTCCGGCGGTATCACCTTCAAACGATTTGCCAAAACTTTCGAAATGAGCTTGTACAGGACATTACAAAGACTGATTGGGCGATATTGTGATAGAGATTCTGGGTTCTTAACTTTGGGGATCAGCACTATTGTAGTCTCATTCCACCCCTCTGGCATAGGATTACCATTAAGAACACCAAGCACTTCTTCTTTTACCTTGGGCCCAACCTTCTGCCAAAACTTCTTATAGAAAACAGCCGGCATACCGTCAGGTCCTGGGGCTTTTAAATCACCAATTGCAGCGAGAGCACTTTCCACTTCCTCTCCGGTAAAAGGTTTGGTGAGGATATCATTCATTGCCGGGGTCACTGACACGGGCACATGCTTTAAAATATCATCATTTGGTGTTCCTGCAGAAGATACGAACAAACTTTTGTAGTAGTTAGATATAAAAGGTCCTATAGCTTCCTCCCTCTCCACTACACTTCCATCATCCTTCTTCAGCCTCCTGATCCAATTCTTCCTCCGCCTCTCCGATGCATGGGCATGAAAGAAACCCGTGTTTCGGTCACCATACAGCAGCCAGTTTACATGTGCTCTTTGCTGCCAGTACAGGTTGTGTTGGCTCTCGAGGCGGCTCAACTTATACCGGAGTAAATGCTCCCGGGAAATATTGTGCTGGTCAATTCCTCCACGTCTACAACGTTCAAGTTCCTTTTTGACATTCTTAATTCTGTGTTTCAACTCCCCCAGCACCTCCCTATCCCACTTCAGCAATCTTGCACCCACCCTTCTCACCGCCTCCCCCACCGACTTAGCCCCCTCCTGAAAAGCTTCATTCCACGCCTCCTCCACCACCTTGCCACATCCCTCTTCTTGGAGCCACCTCGCCTCAAATCTGAAGCACTTTGGACCCTGGCCAGCAGTCATCTGCAGACTTTGTTCGTTAAGCTCAGCAATGATTGGACGGTGGTCAGAATGTCTTGGATCACCATTGATAATTTTATGTAGAGGGAACATACACCGCCACTCCCCGTTCGCCACTGCCCGGTCCAGTCGCTCCCGCGTATAACCCTCCGCATCCGTCCAGTTATTTCTCCAAGTGAAAGGATCTCCAAGAAACCCAAGGTCCTCCAACCGACAGTGTTCAAGGCATCTTCGAAAGGCTTCCATACATCCATGGGCCCGAGCCGGCCCTCCTTCCTTCTCACCCCCAAAGAGGATCTCGTTAAAGTCTCCTAGGCAGAGCCACGGTAGGTTTGACTGCCCGTGGAGAGCTCTAAGGAACCTCCAAGTGTTTTCCTTCTCTCCTGCTTTCGATTCGCCATAAACTCCCGTCAATCTCCACTTGCTCCCATCCTCATTTACTACATCCGCATCAATATGGTGTCTCCCCTTCCATCTCAGCTGTACCTCCACACCCCTCCTCCAGAACATCGCCAAACCGCCACTACGCCCCACACTATCCACCGCCACCATGTTCACCAGATTCAAACGCCACCGAAGAAAGTCAATCTCCTTCTCCCTCATCTTTGTTTCGGATAGGAAGAGGATGTCAGGCTCTTCAACCCTCTGGAGCTCCAGAAGGCCTCGAACTGCCGTTGGGTTCCCAAGCCCCCGGCAGTTCCAAGCGATAACCTTCATTGGTGGCTGCAGGGCTGTTTCGACAGCCCCGCTTCAACGGTGTTGGTCATGCCAGCCTCAGCCTTGTACCTCTTAGCACTCTCATCCTCCTCTCCCTCCCACTCCATGTCAACTCCACCCCTCTTTGCACCCACATTTACAACCAGCACGGTGCTGTCATCCTTCCCACTTTTACGTTCTCGCCTCCTGAACTTGCTCCCCCCTTTGCCACCGTCCTTGCCTTTCTCTGTGTCCTTTGTTAGTTTCCCCCCTGCATACCCCTCACTTTCACCCTTCTTCAACCCTCTAGTTGCACCAACAGCCTCACCAGAACCCCCTATCTCCTTCTCTGCAATAGCTGCTGTTGGTAATCCAGAAGCACTATGTTCCATTCCCAAGCCACTCCTCCCCAACCCATCTTCCGTGGGTTCATTCTGGTCTCCTCCAGCACCAAAGATCAGTTGTTTTTTGTTGGTCTTTTCCTGCCCCTCGTTGTTATGTTCTTTATCCTTCACCTCTATCTGCATATGCTCATTCGAATTTTTCAGCGGGCTCGTCACCTCCTGGGATCCATGCTCAGATATGTGATGCCGAGCACCGGTCTTTCCTGTCCTCCAACTATCACTGTCGCTACCCGATTTGCTCCTGTTATAACCCCAACCAAGGCTCTTGCCGCTCCCACTGCTACGCCCATCATACCTTCCTCTGCCATCACTCCAGCTCCCCCTGCTCACTTCGTTTGTAGCCCTGGGTATGGATGCTTTAAGCCAAGGCCCGAACTGCTTGACCTCCCCCTTTTTCAGTCTTACTGAGCACCCATTCTCCACATGGTCAAGCTTGCCACATATATAACAAAAATCTGGTAGAAATTCGTACTCGAAACGCCTCCAATTTTCTTCCTCCTTCTTTTTTTCCTCCGCAGTTAATATCTTCTCCTCCTTATCCTTATCATCCCCCACATCGAGCACAAACCCTCTCATAATTGGCCTCGATATGTCCATGCGCACCTTAATTCTCAGGTACTTCCCTGCTGCCATACCGTCTGCTCCCGCATCTACTTCCAAAGCTTCGCCAATAATCTCCCCAATAGCCAATCCTGCATCGCGACACATCATTCCCAGTGGCAGATCGAAGACCCTCACCCAAATCGGCACTCGTTTGAACTCATACTCCTTGGTGCTTTTGCTCGGATCAAAATCTTCAATCACCAACAGCGACTTCCCAAACATCCAGGGTCCTTCGTCCATGGCTCTCCTCTTCCCCGAGTGCTGGTGGAAAGTAAACAGGAAAATGTTATCACCCAGATCCCTGCAATCCAGGCCCCTCATCGGGCACCAAATCCCACCAAGGGCATTAGCCATCCCTTCTGCATTCGCTGGCTTATCCAACATTAGTTTTGCCACTGCCTGGGGCTCAGCCACTCCAACCTTGCCTCCCCCACTCCATACGATCTTCCTCCCCTTGCTCTCCAAATCAGACAGCTTCAAACTCTTCATCAGCCCTTCCACTCTCTCCATGGTCGGTGAGGGAAACCAAACTTAGCCAGAAATCTGGAGGGATTCTGGACGAGACCTACGACGGGGCGGGGCGGGATGGGGGCGGGACGGGGGCGGGGGCTGGGGCGGAGGCGACGGGGTAGCGGCGGCGTAGGGCGGGGGCGGCGACGGTGATGGCGGCGGGCGGCGGTTGGCTTGGGCGTGGGCGGCGGCGTGGCTAGGGCGGCGGCGGGACAAGGTCAAAGCACGGATCTGGGAGCCACCACACGGTCGCCTCCCCAATCGCCTCACAAGACCTACCCGTCACCCGAGGGACGGACCAGGATGCACGAAATTTTTGGTGAAACTCACATTGGAGCGTCCAAGTCAGGAACGCCGCCAATCGATGGAGCCTCGCGTGTACGCTGGTTGGGCTATGTATTGCTAGACTGGTTAGGCAGAGGCCTCCTATTTGCTTGCTGACCTGGGCGCCAAGTCGATGAAACGCCTCGCCCCAGCCCATGCCCGGGGCAGGGCGCCTCCTATTTTTCTGTTTTTCCATTTTTTTCCTTTGTGTTTGTCTTTTTAAAAATAATTCGGGATTTAAAAATAGTTCCAATTTTTTAGAAAATTGCTAATTTTGAAAAGAAAGTTCAAGAATCATTAAATGATTTTTAATTGAGAAAAAAATGTTCATGATTTTGAAAGCAATGTTGAAGGAATCATAAACGTTTCCACATTAAAAAAATGTTCATAATTTTTATAAATGTATTCAAGATTTTGATCAACTTTCGTGTAATCATAAAATGCTCATGAATTTGAAAAATATATCATAAATTAAAATATTCATGAATTTTAAAATGTTCAAAAAAAAAGGATAAAATGTTCACGAAATAAAAAAATGCCAAATTTTGAAAAACCTTTATCTGATCAACAAGTATTTTCTTATTAAAAATTTGTTCATGCATTTCAGATAAATGTTGATCAAAACAAAAATATATATTCAAAAAATGCTCCCAAATTTTGAAAAGTGTTTGTCAATTCAAAAAATATTCATGAGTTTCGAAAGATGTTCACAATTTCAAAAATTGTTCGCGAATT
The DNA here is from genome assembly GCA_039707655.1 of Elymus sibiricus. Lineage (NCBI taxonomy): Eukaryota > Viridiplantae > Streptophyta > Magnoliopsida > Poales > Poaceae > Elymus > Elymus sibiricus. Next base: position 369,547,559 of record CM077663.1, on the reverse strand, counting down.
TGTAAAAAGATTCACTAATTCAAAAAATGTTCATGATTTTTAAATATATTCAAGATTTTGATCAACGTCTGCGTATTCATAAAATGTTATTATTTTAAAAGAAAATATTTTTGAGGGCCTGAGTGACGAATACAACTGATTTTATGAAACAAGACATGTGCTAACCCGGGCCCTGAGGGGTCGAGACGGTTGCGAAGGGAAATGCCAACGTGGACAAGGGAGAAGAGAGGAGAGGAAAAGTACGGTCTTGCAAGTTCGGGGGGATTTGATGGTGGGTACTGTCCTATCCGATCCAACGTGGTGGACGCGCCTGGGCGCATCCGGGCCTCTTCATATCCGTCATAGATATAGGTTGAATATAGGAAGGGCCGATTAGCCTGGACGTATAGGCCCGGTTTGCTGAGCCCGGTTGGGACACGACTTTGTGGTCGGTCATTGACCGAGCCATCCTAGGGTCCTCCGGTAGATGCTACGTGAAGACACGTGCCTTCCGTAGATTGCAATTTGTAGGTTTATACAAGGTAATCTCCCTAGTTACTAAGCTCCCAAGAAGTAGCGATCCCGCAATGATCGTGAGTTTTTTTACTGCCGTGTCCCCACCTGTTAGATGTAGAAATGTTGTGTTCCACCACTTGGGCACAATTGTTGTGCTTGCGTGTCGCCCATTGCCGTATTGTCGGTTCTTGACAGCCCAAGGAATCGTTTACATGGGCCTTGACCACCACTATGTGCCGAGGTGAGGTGTTGGGTAGACGGTGAAAACTGGAAAATCTGGCGTGTTGCGCTGCTCTGCTCTACCTCGTTGTGCCACCATCTATGTGGAACTGCCGTCGGATCGGTTCCTCGCCGGACTATGGGGCTGCCTTTGCCGGTGCTCATGTTGTGGAGAGGCTGCGGGTGAGACTGGAGACGCGTGTTGGCAGTGCCTCATGGAAAATCCATGCGTTCCTCCCTTTCCCCCAAATGAAGAGCAGAGATAGAGAGAGATGGATACTCGGGGAGGGCGATTTACGACGATGGATTCACCGAGCGAGGGTGAAGACATGAATTGAGTCGTGGTCGGGGTGTCGTCGGGGCAGCGGCGAGGATGAGCAGCAGCACGGTTATCACCGTGCCCTGTGATACATCCATTTTGCATCATGATTTCCTACTGTTATTTATTATGTTTTATTGAATAATAATGCTTTAGGGAGTGATTCTAATGCCGTTTCTCTCATAATATGCAAGGTTTACACAAAGAGGGAGAATACCGGCAGCTGGAATTCTGGACCTGAAAAAAAGCACATCAGATATACCTATTCTGCACATCTCCAATGGAGCTGAAACTTTACGGAGATTATTTTTGGAATTAATAAAAAATACTGGAGCAAAGAACTACCGGAGGAGACCACCCTGGTGGGCACAAGACACCAGGGCGCGCCAGGCCCCCCTGGGCGTGCCCTGGTGGGTTGTGCCCTCCTCGGCCCACCTCCGGTGCCCATCTTCTGGTATATAATCACTTTTGACCTAGAAAAAATAAGAGGAGGACTTTCGGGACGGAGCGCCGCCGTCTCGAGGCATAACTTGGACAGGAGCACTTCTGCCCTCCGGCGGAGCGATTCCGCAGGGGGAACTTCCCTCCCGGAGGGGGAAATCGAAGCCATCGTCATCACCAACACCCCTTTCATCTTTGAGAGGCCAATCTTCATCAACATCTTCAACAACACCATCTCCTCTCAAATCCTAGTTCATCTCTTGTGTTCAATCTTTGTACCGGAACCTTAGATTGGTACCTGTGGGTGACTAGTAGTGTTGATTACCTTGCGTAGTTGATTACTATATGGTTTATTTGGTGGAAGATTATATGTTCAGATCCATTATGCTATTCAATACCCCTCTGATCTTGAGCATGATTATTATTTGTGAGTAGTTATCTTTGTTCTTGAGGTCACGGGAGAAGTCATGTTGCAAGTAATCATGTGAATTTGATATGTGTTCGATATTTTGATGATATGTATGTTGTGATTCCCTTAGTGGTGTCATGTGAACATCGACTACATGACACTTCACCATTCATGGGCCTAAGGGAATGCATTGTGGAGTAGTTATTAGATGATGGGTTGCTAGAGTGACAGAAGCTTAAACCGTAGTTTATGCGCTACTTCGTAAGGGCTGATTTGGATCCAAACGTTAATGATATGGTTAGATTTTATCTTAATAATTTTCTCGTAGTTGCGGATGCTTGCGAGGGGGTTAATCATAAGTGGGAGGTTGTTCAAGTAAGAACAACACCCAAGCACCGGTCCACCCACATATCAAATTATCAAAGTAGCGAACACGAATCAAACCAACATGATAAAAGTGACTAGATGAAATTCCCGTGTACCCTCAAGAACACTTTTCCTATTACTAGAGACTGTTCTGGCCCGTCCTTTGCCACAAAAGGATTGGGCTACCTTGCTGCACCTTATTTATCATTACCGTTACTTGCTCGTTACCAATTATCTTGCTATCAAACTATCTGTTACCTACCATTTCAGTGCTTGCAGAAATTACCTTGCTGAGAACCGCTTGTCATTTCCTTCTGCTCCTCGTTGGGTTCAACACTCTTACTTATCGAAAGGACTACGATTGATCCCCTATACTTGTGGGTCATCACCCTGGCACCCACGTGGATTCGGTTGTGGGGGTTGCTCGGTGATACTTGTAAACTACGTTGGGTTTTTCCCCGAAGAGGAGGGGATGATGCAGCAAAACATAGGTAATTATTTCCCTTAGTGATAACCAAGGTTATCGAACCAATAGGGAAACCACGCAAATTCCCGTCTTCAGCGCCTACGCACAAAAGAGCAAACACTTGCACCCAACACGGGCAAGAGGGTTGTCAATCCCCTTGAACTCGTTACTTGCAAGCGGTAAGTAGTGATAGATAGATAATTTAATAAATATAAATAGTAAATAAAAAGAAAGTAAATAATGCCAGCAAGATATTTAGAGTTTTTGTAAATATAATTGTGAGGAGACCCAAGGGCCATAGTGTTCGCTAGAGGTTTCTCTCGAAGAAGAAGGCATACGGTGGGTAAACAAATTATCGTTGGGCAATTGATAGAAAAGCGCATAGTTATGCAATATTTATTCACGGCAATGATCATGTATATAGGCATCACGTCCATAAACAAGTAGACCGACTCCTGCCTGCATCTACTACTATTACTTCACCCATCGACAGCTATCCAGCATGCATCTAGAGTATTAAGTAAAAACGGAGTAATGCTTGGAGGATGATGACATGATGTAGACAAAGTAAATCCAATCAATATGAATAAACCCCATTGTTTTACCCTTAGTGGCAGCAATACAATACGTGTCATGTCCCTTTCTGTCACTGGAATTGAGCACCGCAAGATTAAACCCACTACAACGCACCACTCCCACTTGAAGATAAATCAATCTAGTTGGCCAAACTAAACTGATAGATTGGAGAGCATTACGAAGCTATAACAATCATGCAAATAAAATACCAACAAGTATTCAATATCTTTTCATTAATAATCGGAACATAAACCCACAATTCATCGGATCCCAACAAACACACCGTAAAGATTGATTACATAAGATAGGTCACCGTGGAAATCACCGTGATCTTGGCAATGAAGAACATAGAGAGAGAGAGAGAGATAGCCATCTAGGTACTAACTACATACCCATAGGTCTGCGGTGAACTACTCACACATCACCATGAGAGCAGCAAAGGTTGATGTAGAGGCCCTCCGTGATCGATCCTCCCTCCGGCAGGGCACCGGAACAGGGCTCCAGATGGGCACACGGCGGAACAGAGACTTGCGGCGGCGGAAAAAGTGTTTCGGGAGGCTCTCTAGGGTTTTTGCAATATTACAAAATTTATAGGCCAGATATCAGGGCCAGAGGGCCGGGGAGGTGGCCCCAAGCCATCAGGGCGTGGCCACCCCCCCCCCCCCCCCCGCGGGCGCGCCCTGTTGGCTTGGGGGCACCTCATGTGCCCTCCAGTCTTCCTCCGAAGCTTCCAGGTCTTCCTCGTAAAGTTTCGGATATTTGTGTTACAGTATATGTGGATTGTACTAGCCCTTTCCATCAGTTCGGACTTAGCTTCCAGGTCTTCCTCGTGAAGTTTCGGGTATTTGTGTTACAGTATATGTGGATTGTACTAGCCCTTTCCATCAGTTCGGACTTTTGGTTGCGTTGGCTAGTGCATGAAGCTTAACATGGTATCGAAGCTCTGATACCATGTTAAGCTTCATGCAGTAGCCAGCGCAACCAAAAGTCCGAACTGATGGAAAGGGCTGGTACAATCCACATATACTGTAACACCCCCTCTCACGTGTGATGGGGAAGACAAGTCAACACGTGCAACCGGAAGAGAGCGACGGCGCGTGAAACTCACGTATGACTCAAGAGGGCTCTACGTGGACACAAAGGGGGGGGGCTACCAGCAATTTTTTAAATAAATTGCAAAAGCCAGGACTTGAACTCAAGACCTTAGCTCCGATACCATGTTAAGCTTCATGCACTAGCCAACGCAACCAAAAGTCCAAACTGATGGAAAGCGCTAGTGCGATCCACATACTCCCTCCGTCCCAAAATAAGTGTCTCAAGCTTAGTACAACTTTGTACTAAAGTTAGTACAAACTTAAGACAGTTATTTTGGGACGGAGGGAGTATACTGTAACAATTTGGACTTCGTTTGGTACAATATTCCTGAAAAGCCAAAAACACGTAGAAAACAACAACTGGCACTTGGCACTGGATTAATAGGTTAGTGCTCAAAAATAATATAAAACAACAAGTAATTGCCTAAAAAGTATCCTATAATGATATAATAGCATGGAGCAATCAAAAATTATAGATACGTTGGTGACGTATCACTCGGCACCACGTGGATGGGAGCGGGTGAGATGGCTATGGCGACATCCTTTGACCGTCTGCCTGGCCATTCGCCCCCTCCGCATACCCATCGCTCGCACTCCCCTGGCCATGAATTTCAGCTCTCCTTGCAAATTCTCCTCGCCACTGCCACTCCTCCAAGCCATCCCAGTTGTAGAAGTCACAGCAGTCTGTCAACGGTAATCATCCGAGTCTATTCAAATTACAAGAATATGTTCATTGTCAATGGCTGTGGGAATCACAACATTTTGGACCTAGCTATGCTCCATGATCTCCAGTATTGTCATGTCTTCACATATTTTAAATGATAGTTTCATGCTTATGTTATGGTATTAAGTAAGTTTATGTAAGAATAATGTGATGGAATGGAATACAAAATTCTTCGTTGGCCTCACTCGAGTGTTAACTTTCCCATTTTGGCACATTTGTATTGTTGTGCAGGAAAATAGAATCAACTTTCATTGGTCTCACGTGGATCTTATCCTTATCATTTTGGGCTTGTTTGCAAGGAAATAGGAGAATCAATATGCAAGCATGGACACAAGGTTCAAGTATTGAAGAGTCACAATGAGATTCAGGTGCACATTTGTTTGACATCGCACAGTTAGTTTTCCACAGCGCTCAAATTGTGTAGTTAATAGATACACATGGTAGATGCATGTTCTCGTATAACATGCAATATTCTACTAATGAAGCATTCCTCAAACTTAATCACTTTAGAGCTATTTTGCTTCACATCTATTCCTCTTTATCGTACGTGTTTACACACCTATCCAAATGATCAAATATTTCCAATGGGATTTACACGGACGGATACACCTCATGGTTATAGGTTTTTTTCTTTGTGTTCCTCCTGCAGGCATGAACTGAGATACTATGTGTTGTCTGTGGTGTCTTGTGTGAGAAGGGGCAGTGGTGTTCTCTACGCTAGGTTGTGGCCGCCATTTCCTCGTGGAGGGGGAGCTCTTTGCTCGCCATGGTTGGGGTCTTCGCATTGGTCTTCTCAAGTCTGCTGTGGGTGGAGGGGTTTGGACAGTTTTCAGTTGCTGGACTTTGTCAACCTGCTCACCTTCCTGCGCTCCATCTGAAGGTTTGATTTCTCCTGCTGATGTGAATGTGGGTAACAATTACGATATAGGCGCTTCTATGTATAAGATATTTAAAACATGTCTCCTAAAAATTAAGTATGTTGTTTGCATATAAAAGGCAACGTTTCAGCAAGCTTTGGAGCATGATGTCCTTTTGAATTTCCAAATTAAAAGGTTTCGGTACTACACCATGCAAAGCCATGTACTTGAAATATAACACACTTACAAGTTAGAATTAAAACAAGATCACCAATAGAAGGTCTTCACGCTCTATCTGAGTTTTAACAAAAAATGTCAAACTAAACATGGATATGGATGTGGCAGTAGACTATGTGTTGTGGTTTTGTCACGGCAGATGCCCTAGTGAAAGGACTTAGGGGTGAGGCCATCGCTACGGTGACTAACTCGAAGGGGTTGGTCGGGACGAAAGACGCGAGTTTACCCAGGTTCGGCCCCTCATGAAGGAGGTAAAAGCCTACGTCCTGCTTTGTGTTGTATTGATTGGGTATCGATTACAAGGGAGCAGATTCGCTTGACCTAGCTCTCGATCAATTGTTTCTTGTCCTAAGCCGCCGCAGGGACTCGCCTTTATATACACAGGTCGAGGCCCTGGGCTTACAAGAGTCCGGACCGGGTTATACTTCGTAACCGGTCTTGCCTCTAAGTCGCCTTGCCTTCTTTGGCAAGCCACCTCCGGACGGCTTACTCCTCCGGGTCACCCGCCGTCTTCCAGCTCTGGGCCTCCATCCGGCTCGCCTGGTAAGCCACCTCCAGGCTTGTCTTGGTCTTCAGGCCTGTCTAAGGCCTTATTGTTAAGTCGCCAACTTCCTAACCCGGCCCCTCCTGGGCGGGTTATACCACGGGGTTATATCCCCAACATTAGGCCCCAGATTGATTTGAACTTGTTCATGTCAATCTTCAAGTCTTCTGGTTGTCGAGTCTCGTGTCTCCTTTAATCATTTAATCTAAAATAAACCTTCACAACCCGCCATATAAAATGGATGACGTCATCTCTGGTGAATCCAGAGAATCTTCATGACATCACAACGGATCCTTGCATTAACTAACCATTCCAAAAATCGAGGTGCTTCCTGGGTCAGTCATTATCATGTCTCCTCGATTCTCGCACTTAACTGTTGTTGTTCCACCTCTTCCCTTTTAGATTTTGCACTTCACATCTCTTTTAATCTTTCTGCAAATGTATTTATGTATGCAGGCCGACTCTCCCTTCTGGAAGAAAAGAATAACTGCAGCCTCCACTTTGAAGAAGAAAACCAAAGCGACTAAGACCCGTGGTCCGGGTCGTCCAAAGAAGCAAACAGCTCAAGAACTGCTCGAACTGGATGATTCGGAGGTAGAACTTGACTCCCTTGGCCTTCTTTTCATGCAACTTATTGATGCTGACTCCTCTCAGGGTGAAGCGGAAACAAGCCAAGCCGGTGCATCAGAGGTTACTATCATCTCCTCCGACTCGGAACCTTTGCCAACAGAGAAAATATGGCGGGTCATCCGGAAAGTAAAGTTTTCACACCCTCTTGCTCACTTGGATCCCAACTTTCTTTTGAAGAAGCAGCAACATGACTCTAGGCGTCAGACCCGGAGCGGCGGCTCTGAAGATCTAGTAGCTGGCTTATCCAACACACCAGCTCCTCGGAAATGCCGCAACGAGGTACTTCATAGCTCTGTTTTTATTTCTTCTGCGCGTTAGCCTCATGCAACGACTTGCTTATATTGTCCACCTCTGATTTTCAGGAAACACCTCCGTCCTCTGGCGACTCAACCAGCACACAGCTGCCCGCCTTCGTTGTCAACTCTGGGTAAGGATTTTTCCTTTGTTGGTATCCAAAATTTTGTTTTCATATGCTCATAAACTTGTCCACTTCTGTTACAGGGCTAAGGCAAAGATAAGCAAGAAACATAAGGTGGGCGACTCTTCCAAGACCTCCAAGGTCTCTGAGCCAGAGAAAGAGATTCCGAAGCCCCCTGAAGCCCCAATCCAAAGCTCTGAAGACCCTATCTCTCATCAAGATAACCCTCCTCTGCAGGTTGAAGAAGTTTTTCTTGAGGCCATGGACACTGACGCTGACCCGGCCAACATTGGTGACCCGCCAAGCCCAATTTCTCTCCAACCAACTGAAGAAGTCCCTTCTGAGAAGAATGATGTTGACGTCATCATCACCGAGGCGGGTTACAAAACACCAGGAGCCTCAACTGTATTGGCTAAGCATAAAGAAGAGGCACCTTTGCTGGAGAAAGGCAAGGCTAAATTGGACCTGCCGGATTATGCAGATTTCAATGCCAGCGAGCTGCACGCTGGTTACCTAAACCGCCTTCATACAAGTCGTGATATGGAAGCCGGTCTAGTAAACATGATGAAGCAGAAATATGAGGTATGAACTTTTACCCATTTCCGTGTCACAGAGATATACTCATGCAGCCCCCAAGGGCCGACTTATCCTGAAAGGATAAGCCGGGTCTTCCAATAATTACTTAGGAAAAAATCCGTATGTAGACACCAAGGGCCGGCTTATCTTGAAAAGATGAGCCGGGTCTTGCAATAATAACTTTGAAAGAATCCGCATGTATCCCCCAAAGGCCGGCTTATCCTGAAAGGATGAGCCGGGTCTTCCAATAGTCACTTAGGCAAAAAATCTACATGTAGCCCCCAAGGGCCGGCTTATCCTGAAAAGGATGAGCCGGGTCTTTGCTATACTTTGAAATGACCTACATTAGCCCCCAAGTGCCAAGTGTATTGCTTGCAATGTGCTTGGGACTTGAATACTTGAATCATAGCAAACATGTTAAATAATGATTTGCTAACATACTCTCAAATCCTTTATGCAGGAGGCACTAAATTTGAAGGAGTCACATCTTGGCGATTTAAGCAAGAATGTGGCGGCTCTGGAGGCCAAGAGCAATGAGGCCGAGGCAAAGCTGAAGTCTGCCTTGGAAAATTTGGAGAAATTAAAATCTGACTTTACCGTTGAACGCGCCACTCTTGAGTCGGAAAAGACTGCCTGGCAAAAACGCACCGAAGATGCTGAAAAACAACTGAAGCCGGTTGCTGAAGAACTTGCCGGCTTAAAGCAGCAAATATCTCGAATGACAGCCGCCATCTTCGGTAAGTGCAAAAAAGTTATTCTCCGTTGAAGCACTTCATCTATTAGGGCAGTCACAAAATGCTAAACTGAGTTTATGCTCTTAATTGTCTGACAGGCGCCAGGAGTGCCAACCTTGGCCAAAACATCTTGCTGAAATTGAAAGCTGTCTACGCATTGACTGAGAAAATATACGCTGGGAGCATGCGGACGCTTGTAGCTGTTTCCTTCGAAAGAAGCCTCCAACACCCATCAAGACAGTGCTGGATCACCTATCAACTATGCCCTCTCAAATTGAAAAACTGAAGCTGTCAGCCGCCCGCACAGGAGCCATTGCTGCCTAAGCCGGGCAAAAGCGTGGCAATCAGATCTTGACCCGGGTGAGATGGCCGGCGGGTATCCTGAGTACAACGATGATGGAACCGTCTTCAGCGAGGCAGATTTTGCAAGATGTGTCAAGGATATGAGGCCACTAGCATGCCAACTTGCCCAAGAAGCAAATTTGACCAAGTATCAGCCGACTTACGACAGCAGCAACACACGTATCAAGGCGCCCTCGCATGCAGTTGTCGACTTGACTCCTCAAAGGCGTAAGCATATGTTTGCCCCTGACCTTGATCCATCCATAATACTTAACGATGAAGCTACCTTTGAGGCGTTAACCGGCATCGACTGGACTTCGGATGATCTCCAGATAGCAGACGACGAAGAGCCGGCACAGGATGACCCGGAGCCTTCCACCTCCAAGCGCCAGGGTGACAATGATCCTGCTGATCGTAACCCGGATGGCACTGAGGCCGTCTTAGAGTGATGTAACTCTTAAAAAACACTTGGCCAGAAATTTAAAGGGCCCGACTATGGCCTTATAATAGCGTAATTTGAAAACAGCTATGATTTTGCCATGCCTTCGTGCATGTTTTTATTAACTTATATCCTGGCGGTTTAACCGCCGCAATCCTTATCAAACATGTGTATGCTTGATGTGATCATGTCTCTTAATTCTCCATGAAATTTTGATCAACTCCTTGGCTGGCGACTTATAGCCATAATCCGGGGCGAGTTAATAACTCAATACCCCATAGCCTTGAAATTATGGAAACAAACCCGCTAGCGGGTCATGAAAGATGCAAGTTTGATCAATGAGTAACACTAAGCCGGATCAATTGTCATCCAAAAACTTAGAAACTCCTCATGAAAAATCCCTGCAAGACAACAAACAGAAAGTATATACATGTATATCTTCATTTGTTGTAAGGCGGCTTTGAAGGCACAACCAAAAGAGATCAACTCTTATTTATATTTTTGAGAAAACTCAAGGTTTTTTGCTTCAAAGAAGCTAGGCATGAACGCCTATAATCCCGTAAGCCGGCTCTCACGTGACATAAATCCGTCATTTTAACTTTAACTAGTTCAGGGTCTTAAAAAAGATTGACTGTTAAGAGTACGAACGGGCCACATAGCGGAGAAACAATAGCAAACATGTGAGTTTATCCTAGCTCTCTGTAAGACGGCTCTCTCGTGACATAAGCCGCCGTTTTAACTTTGACAAGTTCAGGGTCTTAAAAAAGATTGACTGTCAAACGTACGGCGGGTCACCTGGTGGAGTAGCAAGTTGCAAACAGGCAGGTTTAACTCAAATATGGCTTTTAAGCTGGTCAAGAGGGTATGAAAGCTAAACTCATTGAGTTGGAAGCCCGAGAGTGACTATGAATAATTAACTCTTGCATAGAGATCATTGGACGAAAACGACAGAGGCCCCGAATTACGGGGGTGCCGGCTTTATTATACTAATTATAAAAAGGTATATACAATGACAGAGGTATGTACATTGATGAGAGCCAATGACTCAAGTGTAGTAAGGCCGAAGATGAGCAATGTTCCACGGCCTGCTAATCTCCTCCCCAGGCCGAAGATGAGCATTATCTTCATGATCCACAAGCATAGAAAATTTGTCACTCTCCACATAAGCAATTTTCTTCTCATTCATAATAGTGGGAGTATCATAAAAGAATTGAATACTACAAATTGGTTCCACATTAAAAGAGTAATATTCAGTAAAAGGATATTCATAATTATGACAAGTATCATAATAGTAATCATCACTCTTTTTCATCGCATAAGTATCATCACAATAGTCATCATAAGTAGGAGGCATGCAATCATTATAACAAATTTGATCATTCAAAGTAGGGGGAATAAAAAGATCATCTTCAATAAGCATAGCATCCCCAAGCTTGGGAAACATTAATTGCAGCAAATAAATTCTCAAACATGTCATTTTTATCATTAATAGTATGAATAGCACCAATAGTATAGCAATTATTATCATCATCCTTCAAGTTGGTGCCATAAATATTTTCAAGATTATAAGAAGTATCATTATCTTCCCAATCATAATTATCACAACAAGCAATAGGCATAACAAAATCATCCTCAAGTGTATCATCTTCCACAACTATTTTTGATTCATTCTCATGAGGCCTATCAATAATGGGAGCAACATTATTTGGGAGAGATACCTCTTTACCTTTACTTTTCCTTCTTTTCTTCTTCTTCACCACATTATGTGTGGGTTTATTTAATTCCTCCAACCTTCTTTTTGAAGAGGTTGGTTGAATAAAAAGCTCCTCCTCGTTACCTGATTCATCATAAGAAAAAATAGGAGGAGATTGGGAAACCTCTTCCCCTTCATTAGTATTCTCTTCATCTTCTATTTGTTTTCTTGTCTTTAAGTAATTGGCAATATAAGGATTCTCAATGCAATTTACCACGCAATACATATAGATTTCATTTAGATCAAAATCAATCATTTTCATGAGAACCCAAGCTGGAACATCCTTAGTTTTATGTTTCATTTCTTCATACCCCAAAAATAGACTAAGTTCATTATTGTAAGAGCACATTTCTCCATGTGTGGTTTTGGTAATTGATGACACCCCTATGGACTAATGGTTGCCTTGAGTTATATTCGAAGGATTTGTCCGTAGGTACTTCTTGAAGTCCATCTGTTGGTTTCAAGGAGTTTATATGGTGACCAAGGTGGTATTCAAGGTGTTATCCAAAGATTGGTCATGTAAGAGTTGAGCTTACTGCAAGCATGTCTTGAAGAAGAAGACTGTGTGAGCATTCATGTTTACCTTCAAGACATCATCTTTATGAAGAGAGAAGATAAGATACAAGGTTGATCAAGACTAAGTCAAAGAGTGAACCAAGTTGATCAACACACAAAGCGTACAAGATATACCGAGAAGGATCAAGTGATCCCATGGTATGGTAAGCATTGTCCATTACGCTTTGTGTACTAACCCATGGTCTACGTGAGTGTTCTTTGTAGGGTTAGGTATATTTCCATGGGATTGCATCAAGAGGAAGATCCCATACAACCCATGGAAGATGACATCAAGTGGTGATCGTCATCAAGGTTGCGGTGTGCAAGTTCAAGTGAAGCATCATGAAGAAATCATGCTTGTAGCTTGCCGTCCATTGTGGTGACAATGGACTTGTGAAGGTGTGCCGAAGAGTGACTCACCCATAGTGGAGTATGGGGGAGCAATCAACTAGCCTTCATCGAGCCAACGCAATCACGAAAGGTGGTCCAACTTGAGGGAGTCAAGATCGTCATCATCTAGCTCAAGTGGACTTCGTGCAAGGCAAAGGTTTGCCCTTGATAGGTTTTCTATTTTACCGGTCTCATGGTGATAGTTTGGAGACCGGATTATAGGATCGATAGCCGTACTATCAAGGGGGGCTCTCAAGTGAGTAGCTTGATCGTATCGTTTGTCGAGAGCTCAAAACATTGCATCCTTGCATCATCTTTCTTGATTCTTATTTGTATTTTCTCTTTTTGAGGATTTAGAGCTTGTGGTTATCTTCGTGACAAGCTCTAGAACATCGAAAACAGATTTCATATGCTTCTTCTATTGCGTTTTCGGTATTGGAGGTTTTACCGGTCTTATCCGAGGAAGGGTTCTCACCATTTTCTTATGGGCCTTTTCTCATTTTCTTATTATTGATATTTCTATCAAGATTGTGTTAGCCCATGTCGTTATCTTTCCAACAAACTTGGTTTCGTTGAATTCGGAGTCCGTTTGCAGAAGTTGTGGCAATTTTGGTGTTCTTAAAAGACTGCAGCGATACTACCGCGGTACTACCGCTTGGAGCGGATGTAATTTTTTACTACCGCTCCAGAGCGGTACTACCGCGGCTACTACCGTGGCTACTTCCGCTCCAGACCAAAATCTCGTGTTTTGTCCAGCGGTGGTAGGCACGGATGTATTTTTTTAGTACCGCTCGCAAGCAGTAGTACCGCTACCCTTAGCGGTCGTACCGCTATCCCTAGCGGTAGTACCGTGAGGACGAGCGGTAGTACCGCTCCGGCAGTTCTACTGGCCTTTTGCCTCCTCGCTGTTGTTTTTCAAAGGGCTTCCACCGCCCTAGCGGTAGTACCGCTCCCATGAGTGGTAGTACCGCTCTGTGCGGGCTGTGAGCATAACGGTTGGATTTCTCCCCACCTATAAAAGGGGGTCTTCTTCCCCATTGAACCTTATCTCTTTAGCTCGAGTTTGCCCCCCATTGTTGACCTTCTTTGAGCTTGCTAACTCTCAATCCCTCCAATGATTCTTGCTAGTTCTTGAGGGAAAAGGGAGAGGAGATCTAGATCCACATTTCCACCAATCACTTTCTCCTCTATGTGAGGGGAACCCCTTGGATCTAGATCTTGGAGTTCTTCATGTTCTTCTTTGTTCTTCCTATCATTTTCTCCCTAGCATTAGTTGCTTTGGTGGGAGTTGGGAGAGAAGGACTCGGGCACTTCGTGTGCCCTTGCCATTGCATTTGGTGCATAGGTTTGAGTTCTCAACGGTGATACGTGGAAGTGAAGTTTGAGAAGCTTATTACTCTTGGGTGTTTGAGCACCCTTGAGCTTGTTCCTCTTGGGTGCTTTGGCGCCCTAGACGGTTGGTGGTGCCTCGGAGCTCAATCATTGTGGTGCAAAGCTCCGGGCAAGCTTCGGGGTCTCCAATTAGGTTGTGGAGATTGCCCCGAGCATTTGAGGTCACCTCGGAGCCACAATCCATTGTGGTGAAGCTTCGTGGTGTTGTTGGGAGCCTCCAATTAAGTTGTGGAGTTTGCCCCAACCTTGTTTGTACGGGTTCGGTGACCGCCCTCAAGGGTCCCTTAGTGGAATCACGACATCTTGCATTGTGCGAGGGCGTGAGGAGATTATGATGGCCTTAGTGGCATCTTGGGGAGCATTGTGCCTCCACACTGCTCCGAACGGAGATTAGCATCCGCAAGGGTGTGAACTTCGGGATACATCGTCGTCTCCGCGTGCCTCGGTTATCTCTTACCCGAGCCTTTTACTTATGCACCTTACTTTGTGATAGCCATATTGTTTCATGCTTTATATCTTGCTATCACTTAGTTGTTTATCTTGCTTAGCATAAGTTGTTGGTGCACATAGGTGAGCCTAGTTGTTTTAGGTTTTGTGCTTGACATATTAAACGTTAGTTTTATTCCGCATTTGTTCAAGCCTAAACCGTAATTATTTTAAAGCGCATATTCACCCCCCCCCCTCTAGGCGACATCTACGTCCTTTCAATTATGATGCTCAAGGGTAATGAGGTTATCACAATTTTGGACACAATTCGATCATGAAATAATTCACATTGGAAATTAAAATGACCACTTTCATTGCAAAGTTCACAAGGACGGCGAGAAATATTAAGTCTTTCAGCACAAACATATAGCCTCTCTTGCAACCATTTAGTTTCTAAATACTTATGCCTCTTACAAAATCTATCTTCCCTTTTAGGCATGTCTTCACAAACTCTATGCACTCCACAAAAATTGACATGCTTATAAGGAATCTTTTTATCATGACTAATGCAATGATCATTAGTACTATGGATATTCAAAGAATTCATACTAACAACATTGCAATCACGCTCATCACTCAAAGATTTAGTGCCAAACATTTTAATAACTTTTTCTTCTAACACTTGAGCACAATTTTCCTTTCCATCATTTTCAAGAAAGACATTAAAAAGATGAAGCATATGAGGCAACCTCAATTCCATTTTTTTTGTAGTTTTCGTTTATAAAACCAAACTAGTGAAAAACAAGAAACTAAAAGATTTTATTGCAAGATCTAAAGATATACCTTCAAGCACTCACCTCCCCGGCAACGGCGCCAGAAAATAGCTTGATGTCTACTACGCAACCTTCTTCTTGTAGACTCGTGTTGGGCCTCCAAGCGCAGAGTTTTGTAGGACAGTAGCAAATTTCCCTCAAGTGGATGACCTAAGGTTTATCAATCCGTGGGAGGCATAGGATGAAGATGGTCTCTCTCAAACAACCCTGCAACCAAATAACAAAGAGTCTCTTGTGTCCCCAACACACCCAATACAATGGTAAATTGTATAGGTGCACTAGTTCGGCGGAGAGATGGTGATACAAGTGTAATATGGATGGTAGATATAGGTTTTTGTAATCTGAAAATATAAAAACAGCAAGGTAACTAGTAACAAAAGTGAGCACAAACGGTATTGCAATGCTTGGAAACAAGGCCTAGGGTTCATACTTTCACTAGTGCAAGTTCTCTCAACAATACTGACATAGTTGAATCATATGTAAATCCCTCACGTGCGACAAAGAGTTCACTCCAAAGTCACAAATAGCGGAGAACAAACGAAGAAATTATTATAGGGTACGAAACCACCTTAAAGTTATCTTTTCCGATCAATCTTATGAGCTATCCCTATAAGTGTCACGAACAGCCCTAAAGTTCGTACTAAAATAACACCTTAAGATACACATCAACCAAAACCCTAATGTCACCTAGATACTCCAATGTCACCACGAGTACCCATGGGCTTGATTATACGGTATGCATCACACAATTTCAGATTCATCATGTTCAATCCAACACAAAGAACTTCAAAGAGTGCCCCAAAGTTTCTACCGGAGAGTCAAGACGAAAATGTGTGCCAACCCCTATGCATAGATTCCCAAGGTCACGGAACCCGCAAGTTGATCACCAAAACATACATCAAGTGGATCAATAGAACATCCCATTGTCACCACGGATATCCCATCGCAAGACATACATCAAGTGTTCTCAAATCCTTTAAAGACTCAATCCGATAAGAAAACTTCAAAGGGAAAACTCAATTCATCACAAGAAGATAGAGAGGGGAAAACTCCATATGATTCATCTATATTAATAAAGCTCGCGGTACATCAAGATCGTGTCATCTCAAGAACACGAGAGAGAGAGAGAGAGAGATCAAACACATAGCTACTGGTACATACCCTCAGCCCCGAGGGTGAACTACTCCCTCCTCGTCATGGAGATCGCCAAGATGATGAAGATGGCCTCCGATGATGGTTTCCCCCTCCGATAGGGTGCCGGAACGGGCTACCGATTGCTTTTTCATGGCTACAGAGGCTTGCGGCGGCGGAACTCCCGATCTAGGTTTCTTTCTGGGGGTTTTGGTATTTATAGGAATTTTTGGCGTCGGTCTCACGTCAAGGGGGTGCTCGAGGAGTCCACAAGCCAGGAGCGCCCTCCCGGGGGGAGGGGGGTAGGGCGCGCCCTCCTGGCTTGTGGCCTCCTCGGTCACTTCCTGGCCCAGCTCCGGTGCTCCGGGGGTCTCTTTTGGTCCATAAAAAATCACCATAAATTTTCAGCCCATTCCGAGAACTTTTATTTCTGCACAAAAAATGACACCATGGTAGTTCTGCTGAAAACAGCGTCAGTCCGGGTTAGTTCTAATAAAATCATACCAAAATCATATAAAATTATTGTAAACATGGCATGAATACTTCATAAATTATAGATACGTTGGAGACGTATCAGTAGCGTCCAATCAGGAATAGCTCAAAGAGCCGCCACCAACTGTCCTTTCGGGTCAGGTACAATAAGATCTTCCTCGGAAGGTAACTTGACCGACGGATTATGCAACGCATCAAGGAACACGTTAGGGGGCACCGGCTTACGCTGAGACCCTAGCAGGGACAATGCATCGGCCGCCTCGTTCTTCCATCGATCAATGCGATCCACCTGATAACCTTTAAAGTGGCCAGCAATGATATCAACCGCCTGGCGATAAGCCGCCATACGAGGGTCTTTAGAATCTCACGTGCCTGACACTTGTTGAGCCACCAGGTCTGAGTCGCCCAGACATCTGACCCGGCTCAAATTCATCTCCTTGGCCACACGGAGCCCGTGGAGCAAAGCTTCATATTCAGCTGCATTGTTGGTACAAGGAAACATTAACCTTAAAACATAGCAAAATTTATCACCTCGCGGGGAAGTTAAAACAACTCCAGCCCCTGAACCTTCCAACTGCCTGGATCCGTCAAAGTGGATTGTCCAATACGTGTTGTCCGGCTTCTCCTCATGTGCTTGACACTCTGTTCAATCATTGATAAAATTCACCAGGGCTTGAGACTTGACAGTTGTTCTAGGCACATACCTCAAATTAAGAGGTCCAAGCTCAATTGCCCACTTAGTAATCCTGCCGGTGGCCTCTCTATTTTGAATGATATCTCCCAAAGGAGCAGAACTAACCACCGTGATTGGATGTCCAAGGAAATAATGTTTCAGCTTGCGATTTGCCATGAACACTCCAAACACCAGCTTCTGCCAATGCGGGTATCTTTGCTTGGACTCGGTCAAAACCTCACTAACGTAATAAACCGGCCGCTGGACTGGGTATTCTTTGCCTGTCTCCTTGCGCTCCACAACAACCGCCGCGCTGACGGCCTTCTTATTAGCCGCCACGTACAGGAGCAATGGCTCTTTTTCGACGGGAGCAATGGCTCTTTTCTGACGTCGCTCGCTGCTGGAGACTGCCGGCGACTCCATGCGTTGGCTATAACCGTGGCTTGGAAGGGGGGTTGAGTGCACACGACTTAGGCTGTATGTATACTTCTCCTGCTGAGCCACCGCTGTCTGCAATAACTCGATGGCATTCCGTGCCTTCTCGGCGAAGGGCGTCCCGTCGGCGAGAGGGAGCACATTGAGCCTGGCAGCCGTTGCTATCATGTTCTCCACCGGGTTAGAATAATGACCAGGTGGTGTCAAAAAATGTTGCGGCGGGGTCTGATTCCTGCGGGGCGGGTCTGGCTGCCGATGCTGAGTCGCTGCCCTATTCCCAGGCACTTTCGCGGTTCAGGTCACGGCCAGCGGCGCATTCGGTCCTGCTCCCGGGGTGTTGAAGAGATTCCTGGGCTCATACTGTGCAGGCAGGGGGGTTTGATACCTCATCCGAAGAACTGCCTCTGAGGCCTGTTGATCCAGATTTAGACGAAAAGCTTCCGCCTTCAGACGCTCCGACTTAGCATCCATCTGAATCTGCATTGCATTGATATCCTCTTGGGCCCTGGTCATCTGCACTTTCAGCCTCGCAATCTCTGCATTGCGACCTGCTTGATTTTCAGTTGTGACCTCGGTTCCCATCAGAGTTGTCAGCTCATTCATCAAATCCAGCAAAACTTGAGCCGGCGGCCTGGCTGATCCGGATCCTGACGCGCCGGCAGCCGCACCGCTCTAGCCGCCGTGCTGTTGACAGCCGGCGCCGTGCCTGCCATGAAGATGGCGGCTTGGCTTGGCGGCTCGTAGCCCTCCGGAATACTGTCACCATCGGAATAGCCCCCAAGCCCGCCGTCATGAAGCTAGTAAATTGATTCCGTCTCTCCGCTCGAGGATCCGTCCTACGAGTAGACGAGGGTTTCTCCTACTGACGCAGAATCCTCTGCGAGGTCCGCGCCTTGTGTGAAGCCAACGAAAACGTGCTTCCGGCCGGGTTGAATCCGGGCGGGTTGCGTGCGACGGGCCGTCTCGACGAGGTTGGTGCAGATGTCTGGCCCGGGCTTAGATCCGCCGATCTTCCCGATGAAAACGTGAATTCCGCCGAAGGGGACCCGGTACCCGTACTCAATTGAGTCGGCCTCGGGGCCCCAGCCAGCGTCGACGATGTAGAGCTTGCCGCGGCGACTCTTAGTCATCCTGCCAACGGCGTATCCCTTGATCCCTGGGAGAGAGCCCTTCGAGAACTCTAAACCACCGAGCATCTGCCCCACGGTGGGCGCCAACTGTCGTGGTTTTGTCACGGCAGATGCCCTAGTGAAAGGACTTAGGGGTGAGGCCATCGCTACGATGACTAACTCGAAGGGGTTGGTCGGGACGAAAGACACGAGTTTACCCAGGTTCAGCCCCTCTCGAAGGAGGTAAAAGCCTACGTCCTGCTTTGTGTTGTATTGATTGGGTATCGATTACAAGGGAGCAGATTCGCTTGACCTAGCTCTCGATCAATTGTTTCTTGTCCTAAGCCGCCGCAGGGATTCACCTTTATATACATAGGTCGAGGCCCTGGGCTTACAAGAGTTCGGACCGGGTTATACTTCGTAACCGGTCTTGCCTCTAAGTCGCCTTGCCTTCTTTGGCAAGCCACCTCCGGACGGCTTACGCCTCCGGGTCACCCGCCGTCTTTCGGCTCTGGGCCTCCATTCGGCCCGCCTGGTAAGCCACCTCCAGGCTTGTCTTGGTCTTCAGGCATGTTTAAGGCCTTATTGTTAAGTCGCCAACTTCCTAACCCGGCCCCTCCTGGGCGGGTTATACCACAGGGTTATATCCCCAACACTATGTAACATGCTACTAAAGATCGTCAAATTCTGAGGTTAAACATGCACTCTTTAACAATCATGAAAATACTATGTGTATCCAATTGGTAAGATTGTGTTGATAATCACAAAAAAATGATTGTGTTGATATTGTTTATTGGTTCAAATGTATCATTACTCTTAACGTAGTTAGTTATGTACACTCAGTTGGCGTATTGACATGCTCGGTGCCAAATTTTCTGTTTACTGGAAAGTAAATCGATTCTTAATTCAACATTGGATTTGCTTCTATTTAATAATATTTCGATATAATGATCAATTAGTTTGGAGGTTAAGTTGGGATTAAGGAAGAGGATCTCAGCGTAGATCAGGTCCATATGAAATAACCCAGAGGTCTGGCATTTTCCTATATTTCAGGTTCTCATCTACCACTAATTACAGAACAACTGTGAAGAAGAATGGCTAAACTTGAAGTATATCGGAAGTTTACAAATTCTCTACCAGGTACATCTTCTGCTAAATATATATCTATCTTATTTGACAATATATCTGTGGTGGAACAATATTTCTATATCTTCTTTCAGAAGTACTCCGTATATAAGTAGAGATTATGGAAGAATACTTGGGTTACACATATATTATGAATCTCGGAGTTTTGTCTACTGTTGATGACAACATGAACATTGGCCATGATGGCCATGGATGCAACATGTAGTGATGGTTCTGGCTGAGAAAATCAACTATACCTTGGAGTTTTAATTTGCTAAAATATGATCCCGTCACTGTCAAAGACACAGATTTGTATGTACTAGTAATTGAACAATAACTTTATTACGGATTTGTCTGCACCAGGTAATTGTACAATAGCCTCTTCCACAAATGTGAGAAGTTGCTTATTGTATTTTTGTGATGCTACAACATATTTAAATACATCAATTTGGTTACTATTCAAAAGTGCAACATCTTCGCATGTATTAGTAAGCCATCCTATGTTCATATTGGAATTATTTTATTTTCTCGTTATTTGATTTGTCTTTGTATGTGATTCTTAGTTATGTAATGTTTGTGTGTGTCGCTGATTTCGTGGGTCCTTGGTTTGTTTCTCTGACGTGCTTTGTTTTAACGGTTTCGTTGTCAGATGACTCTTCGATGTTGTCTGTGTGTCGGTTGTCCCTGTAGGCAATGATAATAGTACCAACTCGACGTAATGCAAGCCATACCATTGGACAGCTCTTAGGCAAGCTACACATTGCGGCACTCTTTCGTTTCACTGTTACATCGATCCCATCTTGATGATGGCAGTAAGATAGTATGCTTGTTTATGTCCTCCATTTTGGTATTTCGTCCTTCAAATAAATGATGGACTGATTGATTTATGGCAGTATGGCTATCATTATCTTATGATCTCCTTTGTACTACATAAGAGAATGAACAAAAAACATATTGAAATGATTAGTTTTGTTTGCCTTTATAGGAGCATCTGTCTTCTATTTGAAGATGACTAATATTATTTCTTGGTAACACATGGTTGGAGCTCCTCTTTTGGGATGGCATGTAGGATTGGTGGATTAGTTAAGCCCGGAAGAGTTGTGAAAAATAATGGTTTTGCAATATGTTTCATCCTGATCTGAGCTCCTAAGACCAGTTAATATACTGCAGGATGTAAGTAATATTATGTAAAAAAATGTAATCCTTGTCCAAGGGAGTTTCCTGTAGTATCATGTCCTCGAACTTGGATGATTGTCTACTTTTGTTTTTGGTCAATACACGTTTTTTCTCCTAAAAAGAAGCATTGCAAGCTTAAGATAGGGAGCACTGTTCAGTAAATTAGACCGATTGCCTGTAAAACTATTTTTACAACGATAAAGAGAAAAATGGCGCCGCAAGACGTGCATTCCCTTCTAGTAAGGTATATATAATCTACTACCCCTATAAAAGAAAGAGAGGGCTAATCTAACTTAAAATCTGGACTATCTAATTGGATAATCAAGGGTCTTAAACCGTCGTTAACGAAATCCTTCGTTAACACATCTTTCGTTAACACCGCGACGAAGCCCCACGAGCCGCTACCCTCCCCACGTCCACGTTCGGGAACCGCTCGCGAACTCGCCCCGCCCGCGAGCCCCTGCCCCCGCTCGCCTCGAGGACTCGCCCCGCCCCCGCTCGGCCCGCCGCCGCCGCTCGCCTCGTGCAGCCGCCCCCGCTCGGCCCTCCGCCGCCGTTCGCCTGCCCCTGCCGCCCTACCCGTGCCGCCACTCACCACGCCTCCGTCGACTGTCGCGTCTCCTCTCCACGCGTGGCCTGCAGTGTTGGGCCAATCACCAAACCGCAGTGAACGACCACAGAGAGGAACGGGAGGAGGAGAGGGAGAGAGGCGCGGCGAACGGGCACGGATCGTCGGCCGCCTGAGGCGTGAGATCGGCAGCAAACGCGAGCCCGCAAGTTCTGCAGCTTGGCCGTGAACGTGCCGCGCATGCTGCGTCGAAGTCGTCGGCGGCGGTGGCGTGTCCCACTCGCTCGGCTCGAACAGCATATGCCCAGCACCACCGAGAGGGTTGAAGGCGTGTTCCATCCCATTGTCGTTGTCGCAATCGGCCGGCAGCAAGCCACCGAATGATCCATCAGCGAAGATGCTAGGAGTCTCAGCTGCAGGTAAAACTACAGTTTACTGACGTACTACATGCCAAAAGGCTGCGCCCTCTAATTATGGATTTAAGATATTACATATGAATCGTTGTAATCTGGGAGGTGCATTTTGCCCAGACGCTCAACAATTTTTCCAGAGATAATTGAATCCATGGTATGCGCCCATGGTTAGGATCATGTTCTGTTTCTATTATCATACTCCTAATTTGTATACTATATTTCTTATGGGGGTGCTTAGAATGAGTTGTTCAATTACAGTTGCGTCACATGGGTTATAATTATTATACTCCTAATTTTCTAATTTCGTCTCATGTGAAATTTTCTGTGTTGCTATTATTAATTAAGAGTTCTGTTTGCTTCCTCATTGCATCAAGAAGCATGCGTTATGGGTCACACTTATACTTGAAAACACCATCACTCTGAAATAGTTTGAAAATATGTGGCATTTGTATCAAGTACTACCAGATCTAGGCTGTGACAACATATCAACATTGCTCTCTAACTACTCAAGGCTTTCTTTGGCGAACATGTATATAATGAACAAGTTGTTTTAGAAGATGTAGTGAATAAGTTGTTAATTCAGTTTTTATCTCTGCTCTCTCTAATATTGTTTGATGCAACAAAAAAAAGTTCCTGCCAGCCAAGTGCAGCAGTGACGCCCGATCGCTGGATCATCGTGGCTAGCTTTATCATCTATTTATTTTTCACGCTTAGGATGTGGGGTTTCGCCGAAGCGTGCAAGTGGGGGATGGGCCGGATGGCTTGCTTGGATTCGAGGAATTTTGGACAAGGTTGGCTCTAATTACTTCGGTTTATAGATTGCTGCACGCATCATGTTCAGTTGCGGATTCGAGGCTGGTCTGATTTCAGTTTCTGCCCAAGTCGGTGCTACTCTGGATTGTGCTTTTAGTTCCGCCCACCTGGAAAGGAAATCATATATACTAGATGCATTTGGGTAATGAGGTTGTGCTGGGGTATATGCAGCGTCATTGATCTCTTGACGCAGGGGGTTTTCCGATAGGGTTGGTTCGGAATAGCTAGGTTCTTAGCTTCCTGCGCCGCCTTCAGCTGTGAGTTTTGGATTTAAGTTTCGAATCCGCAAATTATTGCTGGACCTTGTTTTCATTTCTGCACCGCACCCTTGAAGACTAAATTCGGGCTTTTATTAAAGTAAGTTTCAATACTTTAGATGCATTGGCTTGTGATGCGATTCGAAGTTCAGGAGCATATACTATGGGTTGAGCTTTTTGTTTATGATCATGTAGTACCTGCTCTGGTGTGAAAGTGAAACAGAGGTTTTGTTAATTTTGTGATGATGTGAGTCGCTTGCTGGTTCTAAATATCAAGTATTTCTATCATGCTAGGAGGCCCTGATTTTTTTTAATTTGATCTGACAATGGGATTCATTTCCTTTTCAGCAGGATGCAGAACCTCACGAGGAGAGGTCCTCGAGTTCCAAAGACAAGGGTAGAGGACACGATGAGGACACGCACAGAGGTCGCTACAGGCGCCATGGAGAACGCAGGGTGTGGCACCTGGACAGGGAGAGTGTTTGTGTGACCATGACCGCGGTGATCGGAGCAGGGCCAGTGATCGCCACCATAGCGAGTACCGTGAGAGGAGTGAAATATGGGAGCACTGTGACCGCTTCGATGATCGTGACCATCGCCGGAGCCGTGATCGTGATGCTGAAATCGTGACCATCGCCGGAGCCGTGATCGTGATGCTGAAAGGTACCGCTTCTTGATTTCTGTGATGCCAATATAGGACAATAATAGTGTAGGCTGACGAATCAAATTTTTGAAGCATCTTAGCAATTATTTTTTGTTTATTATTTTATTTGAATTGTGTTCATTGTTGGTTCACAACTCCATATGGCATCCTATCAGCTTAATGTGATACGCACCGACAATTCAGGTAAATATATAACCAACTCTTGACTACATATCTGAAAGAATTGAAGAGACAAATGTAAAGAGAGGTGTGTAGAAAATATAGATGATATATTGGAAAAAGGCGTAAGGCCAGAGATCATAAGAAGACCACATATTTGCTTCTCAATAGAAAGCAAACTCCATGTAATACACCAGTGGCCATATCACCTGGTAAGTCCATCTTTTTGGTCCAGCCGATATCAACCTTTACGAATCAAGAGTAGCCAACATTACCGTTCACGATTTTAATCACAACTCTAGAGGAGCATGTAGAACCGAAGGTAAATACCCTAGAACAAAATTCGTTCCTCAATCATACGATTACACGTTACACGTGCGTTGCACGTGCATGATTACTAGTGAGTAGAAGGTATACCGGGCCATGAGCAGCCTGGCCCGGACAGCCCGACCCGACCCGGACCGAAAATCCCGGCCCGGGCTGGACCTAAACTTGCCATCGGACCGGGCTCGGGCCTGGAATTTGAGCCCGATGGTCGGGTCGGGCTGGGCTCGGGCCTGAGGATTACAAATTTTAAGCTGTGATCGGGCCGGGCCGGTCGGGCTCAGTCAGGCTTTTTTGGGCTCGGGCCTAGTTTTTAGCACCGGGTTTTTTTCGGCCCGGCCCGGCCCGAAGTATGCCCAAGTATAGTAGAAGGTATAGTCCGTAGGTTCAGATTTTTTGCTCGTAAACATATCGGAGGAGGTTCAACGCGTCGGATTGCTGTGACCCGAGTTGCGGTCGCCACATCACGACCCCTTCCCTTGCCCTTGCGCGCTGCTCTTCCGGTCCGGTCTCTCTCTCCCTTCCTCGCGTTGCCCACCACAGAGCACACGAGTCGACGCGCCGCGACAGCTCAGCTCTTTCGTCTCGTCTCGCCTCGCCTCTCCCCCCTCCCAGCCCCTCCGGCGCGCGAGCGAGATCGATCGCCCCGGACCCTAGATCCCGATGGCCTCGCGCCGCCGCACCCTCCTCAAGGTCATCATCCTCGGCGACAGCGGGTGAGCGCTTCGGATCTCTCTCCCCCGTTTTGCGCGGCTCTGTTTCCTCCCCTCCCGATTCCTCGCTGACTTTCTCTCTTTTGTCTCCTGTGATCTAGGGTTGGGAAGACTTCCTTGATGAACCAGTATCCTGAGATTTGTCTTCAGATATTATAATAATTGCGTCGAGTTAGCTGTTTCGTTTTAGAGAGATTGGATTTTGTACAGTAGTACTAGTTGTGTTTCCTTTAGCTTTGATTTAATTCAGATATGTGAACAAGAAGTTCAGCAACCAGTACAAGGCTACGATTGGCGCCGATTTCCTCACCAAGGAGGTGCAGTTCGAGGACAGGCTCTTCACTCTACAAGTAAGATCTCTAGCCCTGGTCTTTGCTGCTGCTGGATCATGCTCTATGAGTAGTTCAGTACTTCAGTTCATGTGAGCAGTACCAGTGTGATTTGGCATGACCATCATTAGTTGTTGAACTGCTCCTCTCCCATGTAAAAGTACAAGATAGCAAATGTTTGCCGTCGATCTACTCTTTGTGTGGAATGCCACACTGTTGATGCTGCATGATTGGTTCAATCCTTGCATGATCTGCAGTCCTGCTTAGTTTAGTGCTCTCAGCTATGAGTGTTATTGTACACCATTGGGTACAACATGACTGAAATTATTGGTTTATTTACTTATGTAGTTGTATGCGCTGGAGCTAAATTTGTATGGACATCAGAAAGTGGACCCACGTATAGTGTAGTCTTCCGAAAGAAAATGAATAGACCATTTGATTTTACATGAGAACAATTCCTAGAAAAGTGTAAACGGTTCAAGAATTTAGTAGGGCATAAAAGTACTACTTATCTTGGCGTGATGTTCTTCCCATTTAGCCTTTGGCCTGTGACGACAAATAATTTTTATTAGTTTGTTTTGCACCCTACTCTTCACTCATCCTACTCTATTAGCCCCTACAGATTAGCAAACGGTTCATTTTTCATGTTAGTTTCAACTATCCTAAGTGCCAAATGGTTTCCTAGCAGCTCCTTTGTTTTTGAATGATTTTGTTAAAGCAGGTTTGCCCCATACCTGCTCTTCACTCAACCTATGCTATTAGCCCCTAACAAATTAGCAAGCGGTGCATTCTTCATGTTAGTTTCAACTATCCAAAATGCCAAACTGTTTCCTAGCAGCTCCTTTGTTTTTGAATGATTTTGTTAGAGCGGGCTTGCTCCATACCTGCTCTTCACTCAACGTATGCTATTAGCCCCTAGCAAATTAGCAAGCGGTGCATTCTTCATGTTAGTTTCAACTATCCTAAATGCCAAACCGTTTCCTAGCAGCTCCTTTGTTTTTGAATGATTTTGTTAAAGCGGGCTTGCTCCATACCTGCTCTTCACTCAACCTATGCTATTAGCCCCTAGCAAATTAGCAAGCGGTGCATTCTTCATGTTAGTTTCAACTATCCTAAATGCCAAACCGTTTCCTAGCAGCTCCTTTGTTTTTGAATGATTTTGTTAAAGCGGGCTTGCTCCATACCTGCTCTTCACTCAACCTATGCTATTAGCCCCTAGCAAATTAGCAAGCGGTGCATTCTTCATGTTAGTTTCAACTATCCTAAATGCCAAACCGTTTCCTAGCAGCTCCTTTGTTTTTGAATGATTTTGTTAAAGCGGGCTTGCTCCATACCTGCTCTTCACTCAACCTATGCTATTAGCCCCTAGCAAATTAGCAAGCGGTGCATTCTTCATGTTAGTTTCAACTATCCTAAATGCCAAACCGTTTTCTAGCAGCTCCTTTGTTTTTGAATGATTTTGTTAAAGCAGGCTTGCCCCATACCAGCTCTTCACTCAACCTATGCTATTAGCCCCTACAAATTAGCAAGTGGTGCATTCTTCATGTTAATCCCATCTATTTTAAATATCAAGCTGTTTCCTAGCGTTTCCTTTGTTTTTCGAATGATTCTATTGAAGTGGTTTTGCCCCATCCCTGCTCTTCACTCATCATATGCTCTTAACCCCTACGAACTAGCAAATGTTACATTTTTCATGTTAACTCCTGCTATTTGAAATTTCAGACCATTTCTTAGCGGCTCATTGTTTTCTGAATGATTCTGTTAAAGTGCATTGCTAATGGATGCATGAGAAATCTGTTTCTTGAGGTTTTCTGGTACCTGTGATTCTGTATATTGTTCACTACCATTCTATTATGACTGCTTATATAGTTATATATGATGCTTAGACAGAATTTTGTGTGTGTGTGTGTGGATTAACATATGTTTCTGTGTAGATATGGGATACTGCTGGTCAGGAGAGGTTTCAAAGTCTTGGTGTTGCATTCTACCGCGGAGCAGATTGTTGTGTTCTAGTTTACGATGTTAACTCGATGAAATCATTTGATAATCTGAACAACTGGCGTGAAGAGTTTCTAATTCAGGTGAATTATGTTTCATAATTCATTAACAGTCCAGAATCATGTTATGCCTGTCTCACTTTGGGTGTTTACTTTGACAGGCTAGCCCATCAGATCCTGATAACTTCCCTTTTGTTCTGCTGGGTAACAAAGTTGATGTAGATGGCGGGAATAGTCGTGTGGTAATTACCTATATTCACTTTATGCTTTGCCTTTTCTCAGTAAATTGTTGCTCTCCGATGGATTCTTAGGGATACATAAACTGCTTTTATTCAGGTCTCTGAGAAAAAGGCGAAGGCATGGTGTGCCTCTAAAGGGAACATCCCATACTTCGAGACTTCTGCTAAGGATGGAATCAACGTGGAGGAAGCTTTCCAGTGTATAGTAAAGAACGCTCTGAAGAACGAGCCAGAGGAAGAACTGTAAGCACAATATCTCTTACTCTCTTTATATCTTTGGTGAAGTTGAACTGCATTCGCTGCAAGTGAATATATCATACAGTAATACAGAAAGGAAAACTAGATGTAATATTGAAGTGTCAATAGTTCATTTAGTTGCCTTTGGTGCTGATTGATTCATTACCATGGTTTATGTTCAGATAGTTGTAGAACTAGCGTATATATTTTTTAATTTCATTTTATGCTTCACTTTGTGATCTTACGGAAATGCTACGCTGCTGAAGGTATATGCCGGACACCGTGGATGTGGTGGGTGGCAACCGGGGTCAAGGATCATCAGGATGCTGTTAGAACCGGAGGCCACAACTGTCAGCTATTCCTTCGACATTACTGTATTTCCATGGTGACTTGTGGATCCGTATTTCATTCGTGACCTTTTTCAATCACCTCGTAAGTGCCCAAGGAATGATTGATGCGTCTGTTCCGAGCTGTTGATTTGTGGACGTTTGTGTAGTTTTATCATGAATAGCGTCATATCTTGTGAATACAGTCAGGCGAAATAAGTGAAGTGTAAACTACAGTTGCTTCATTATGGTTTTGTGTGAAAGGAGTACATTGTGTAGTTTTGTGTGAAAGAAGCTTGAATCTTGTCTTGTACATTGGCCTATCGTGGAAAATGGAAACCCCCTTTTCTAGGAGGAATCCCTCAGTTTGAACCGCTGGACTTCAACTTCCAGTTTTTTTTTTTTTTTTTTTTTTTACCCATTTGCCAAAAAGTAAATGTGATGTTGAACCCCTTTGGAAGGTGGAAGGAAAAATAATTCACTTGATATCATAACTAGCTAAATGCCAGTGCGTTGCCACGGAAGAAAAAAAATCATATATACACACTAATAAAAAAAATGCAATTCAAAAATGTGTATTATATTGAACATGTCGGCATATAGTTTCCATTGCGACGAATTGCAATTCTGTCACACTTCATTCCTCATCGACAGTCGCCGTGTCTACTTGATCACCCTCTCGGCAACATTTTCTCCTTGCTCCTTTCCATCCACCTCCATTTTCTTCATCATCACTTCTAGCATAAAAGTCTAACTCTCATTAATATTACTGGGACACCTTTTTAGTTCCTCGCGTAATGCAAGGGGTGGTGAATCACTATGTCTAGTTTACAAATGAAAAATGACATCGTATTAAATTCCTTTTAGTTCCTCAGTTCTCACCTGCCATGAAAAATGACATCGTATTAAATTCCTTATTTAACAAATAATGAAAGATACGCGCAGTGCAATGACCATGTTTGTTTCTCTTTGTTCTTCAATCGCAAGAAATATAACACTTCTATGACCACAGGAAACACAAAAAGGAGAAAAAAATATGTATAACTGAGAAAATCAAATTAAAACAAAGACCCGAAAAACTAAAGTGATTTCCTTCCTTGAGTTCTTCCATTTCATTGTGCGTGTGAACATTTGTGTATAGGAAAGGTAGTTTGATATTAATAGTCAGAAAAATATTACAAACAAACTAGTAAATAGATGAGTTTCAAAAAAGCTAAAATTTAATTTAGGTTGTGATGATGTATGTCTCCTACATGTGCTTTCTTTGCAGCACGGATGCATGTATTGGCAAAGATGAGAGAAGCCACTTGCATTGGGAAAGTCATATTCTGAGCTCGAGCTTAGATGGGCCCTATATCTAAGCCGTCAGCTAGCGCTGAGATTGGCACGACCATACGTATTTTACTCTATATTTGAAGAAGTATGCGGGGCATTTTCCCAGACCATGGCCCACACAACTATCGCATTTAATGCAACGGCCGTCATCCTCAGAGTGGCGACTCAGATGGCACGCCACGTCGTGGTCCACGGGTCAGATGTTAGCCACCAAATGGAGTGCGTCCAACTGACCCATTAATTTAGCGCGTTAGCCAACCCCTCCATCCTTGCACTCGAAGATTCCTCAGCCGCCCCTGCTGCCCCCCTTGGCTTATCCTCTTCAGACTCGCCAGGAACAACGAGATTGGGAACGATGGCTACCTCGTCTTCTTCCTCGCATCCTGGTGAGGTGCTCCCGCTGATCCCTTGCCCAACCTATAGCGACAAGGTGGCCACCTTCATCTCCCGAGCGAGAGAACACTTCTACAAGTACCTCAGAAAAGAAGTAAGTCCTTACTAGCAAAAATCAATTTCCCCACCCGGATCCCTTTTTCCAAGATCAATACAATCCATGCAGGTTGGGTTTGTCGGAGGCACGTGTGCAGAACACACGCGTGACACCGAGAACTGAGAACGTCCTTTGTTGATTCGAGATTGATTCTACACCTGTACGAAATGCAAGTGATGACACGGGGATTTACCCAGATTTAGGCTGCATTGTGCGTAATACCCTACTCCCGAGCGCGGTGTGCTCCTACTTGTCTCCTACCAAGTGTCCAACATTTTCCTCTTGTTTTTTCTACTTGTCCTCCTTTTATATTGTAAGGGATACCACAATAGTTTAGTTGCTAAGGAAGCTACCTGGGTCTGACCAGGTAAGTACGCGCATTAAATGCGTGGTGAAGTGTCACCTTCTTGTCTCCGGGAATACACATGTCTTAGTCACCACCGACAATGGCATCCACTCGTGCAGGGCGTGACACGCCTTAGCATGACTGGGCATCATGCAGAAGAGTGAGGAGGTGATTCACTACCCCTGTCTTGTCCTTTCACTGGCGCACCTGCCCCCTGCCCCCCCTGCGACGTGGAGTAAAAGCTCTATGTTCACATAACAGTCGCACCACGCATGGGAGCGATAACTTGTTCTCGACGCTTGTTGGGTGCGGGCCAGACGAGGATGGTTGTTGCCGGACATGGTCGTTCGCAGGTCTTGGTTGCCCGAGCTCGTTGCTATGTGGTTCTTGTCATGTTGCTTTTCCGCCTTAGGCAATCTTGGATGATAGCATATGTGGGCCTTAGAGCATCTACAGCCAGACCCCCTATACCCTCCTCAAACGCCTGGTCACAAAAAATCAACCCAGACGGGCCTCTCAAACCGGCCTCAAACGCCCGGGCTGACCGGCACCCCTCATTTCAAGCCCAAATATGGGTCGGGTATAGGGGAGCCCGGGCACGCCCGCCGGGCCCACACTGGCCCACACTGGCCCGCATCGACCCCACATATATTCGTCCACATCCGCTCGCCGGACCAAACCCTATCCACTTCACTCCACTGTAGGGGAACGGAGCATGAATTTCAAAAATTTCCTACGCTCACGCAAGATCTATCCATGGAGATGCATCGCTACGAGAGGGGAGAGTGTGTCTACGTACCCTCGTAGACCGTTAGCGGAAGCGTCTCACAACGCGGTTGATGTAGTCGAACAATCCTTCGAGCTCCACCGATCGAGTACCGAACGTACGGCACCTCCGAGTTCTACACACGTGCAGCTCGGTGACGATCCTCGCCTTCTTGATCCAGCAAGACGTCGAGGAAGTAGATGAGTTCCGTCAGCACGACGGCGTGGCAACGGTGACGGTGAAGTGATTCCGGCAGGGCTTCGCCTAAGCTCTCCGAAAATATGACCGAGGTGGAAAACGGAGATCGGGGCACCGCACACGGCTATGGGACAATTGTGTACTTTGGGGTGCCCCCTTGCCCCCGTATATAAAGGATGAGAGGGAGGAGGCCGGCCCCCTAGGGGTGCGCCAAGTGTGGGGAGTCCTACTAGGACTCCTTAGTCCTAGTAGGATTCCACCTCCCATACGGAGTAGGAAAGGGGAAAGGGAGAGGGAAAGGAAAGAGGGGGCTGCGCCCCCTCCCCTAGTCCAATTCGGTTTGGGCAAGGGGGGGGGGGGGGGGGGGGGGGGGCGCCTCCTCACGTGGCCTGCCTCTCCTTTTCCCGTATGGCCCAATAAGGCCCATTACTTCTCCCGGTGAATTCCCGTAACTCCCCGGTACTCCGAAAAATACCCGAATCACTCGGAACCTTTCCGACGTCCAAATATAGCCTTCCAATATATGAATCTTTACCTCTCGGACATTCCGAGACTCCTCGTCATGTCCGTGATCTCATCCGGGACTCCGAACAACATTCGGTCACCAATCACATAACTCATATAATACTATATCGTCATCGAACCTTAAGTGTGCGGACCCTACGGGTTCGGGAATGATGTAGACATGACCGAGACAACTCTCTGGTCAATAACCAACAGCGGGACCTGGATGCTCATATTGGTTCCTACATATTCCACGAAGATCTTTATCGGTGAACCTCATATGACAACATACGTTGTTCCCTTTGTCCGGCGGTATGTTACTTGCCCGAGATTCGATCGTCGGTATCCAATACCTAGTTCAATCTCGTTACCGGCAAGTCTCTTTACTCGTTCCGTAATACATCATCTTGCAACTAACTCTTTAGTCACGGTGCTTGCAAGGCTTCTGTGATGCTGTATTACCGAGAGGGCCCAGAGATACCTCTCCGATAGTCGGAGTGACAAATCCCAATCTTGATCCATGCCAACTCAACAAACACTTTCGGAGATACCTGTAGTGCACCTTTATAATCACCCAGTTACGTTGTGACGTTTGATACACCCAAAGTATTCCTACGGTATCCGGGAGTTGCATGATCTCATGGTCAGAGGAACGTGTATTTGACATAGTGAAAGCAATAGCATTAAACTGAACGATCATATGCTATGCTGACGGTTGGGTCAAGTCCATCACATCATTCTCCTAATGATGTGATCCCGTTATCAAATGACAACTCATGTCCATGGTCAGGAAATCTTGACCATCTTTTGATCAACGAGCTAGTCTAGTAGAGGCTTACTAGGGACTCAGTATTTGTTTATCTATTCACACATGTATTAAGTTTCCGGTCAATACAATTCTAGCATGAATAATAAACCATTATCATGAACGAGGAAATATGATAATAAACACTTTATTAATTGCCTCTAGGGCATATTTCCAACAGTCTCCCACTTGCACTAGAGTCAATAATCTAGTTTACATCTCCATGTAATTAACATCCAATCAGTTCTAGGGCTGATCATGTTTTGCTTGTGAGAGAGGTTTTAGTCAACGGGTCTGCAATATTCAGATCCGTGTGTTCTTGGCAAATCTCTATGTCATATGTAGATGCTGCTACCACACTCTGCTTGGAGCTACTCCAAAAACGACTGTCCCACTTTACGTATCCGGTCTGAGACTCATAGTCTTCCGGATCGGTGTTTAAATCTTGCATCGACGTAACCCTTTACGACGAACTCTTTGTCACCTCTATTCCCGAGAAATTCTTCCTTAGTCCTTTTCAGGTACTTCAGGATATTCTTGACCGCTGTCCAGTGATCTACTCCTGGATCACTTTGGTACCTTCCCACCAAGCTAATAGCGAGGCATACATCAGGTCTAGTACACAGCATGGCATACAAAATAGAGCCTATGGCTGAGGCATAGGGGATGACACTCATCTTCTCTTTGTCTTCTACCGTGGTCGGGCTTTGAGTCTTACTCAATCTCACACCTTGCAATACAGGCAAGAACCCTTTCTTTGACTGATCCATTTTGAACTTCTTCAAAATCTTGTCAAGGTATGTGCTTCGTGAAAGTCCTATGAGGCGTCTCAATCTATCTCTATAGATTTTGATGCCTAACATGTAAAACAACCTTTACCTAGATTTTCAAGTCTTACTCCACTTCACACCAGGCAAGAACTCATTTCTTTGACTTGATCCTATTTTGAACTTCTTCAAAAAAACTCATCAAGATGTGTGAACTTTTATCAGGCGTTTTGATCTATCTCCATAGATCTCGATGCCCAATCTGTGGATAACTCAAAAACAGGTTTTTATTGAAAACCTCCTTTCAATTCTTTATGCTTTCCAGAAATTCTACATCATTTCCAATCAACAATATGTCATCCACATATACTATTAGAAATGCTATAGAGCTCCCACTCACTTTCTTGTAAATACAAGTTTCTCCATAAACTTGTATAAACCCAAACGCTTTGATCACTTCATCAAAGCGAGTATTCCAGCTCCGAGATGCTTGCACCAGTCCATAGATGGATCGCTGGAGCTTGCATATTTTTTTAGCGCCTTTAGGATCGACAAAACCTTCCGGCTGTATCATATACAATTCTTCCTTAAGGAATCCGTAAAGGAATGCCGTTTTGACGTCCATTTGCCAGATTTCATAATCATAAAACGCGGCAATTGCTAACATAATTCTGACAGACTTTAGCATCGCTACGGGTGAGAAAGTCTCATCGTAGTCAACTCCTTGAACTTGGTGATAACCTTTAGCAACAAGTCGATCTTTATAGACGGTGATATTACCATCAGCATCCGTCTTCTTCTTAAAGATCCATTTTTCAATAGCTCGCCGTTCATCGGGCAAGTCTACTAAAGTCCACACTTTGTTCTCATACATGGATCCAATCTCGGATTTCATGGCCTCAAGCCATTTGTCGGAATCCGGGCTTGCCATCGCTTCTTCATAGTTCGAAGGTTCACCGTTGTCTAACAACATAACCTCCAAGACTGGATTTCCGTACCACTCTGGTGCGGAACGTGTCCTGGTTGACCTTCGAAGTTCTGTAGTAACTTGATCCGAAGCCTCATGATCATCATCATCAACTTCTTCTCTGGTCTGTGTTGGTGTCACAGAAATTTCTTTCTGTGGCGTACTACTATCCAGAGGAGGTACAATTACCTCATCAAGTTCTACTTTCCTCCCACTCACTTCTTTCGAGAGAAACTCCTTCTCTAGAAAGGATCCATTCTTTAGCAACGAAAACTTTGCCTTCGGATCTGTGGTAGAAGGTGTACCCAACGGTCTCTTTTGGGTATCCTATGAAGACGCACTTATCCGCTTTGGGTTCGAGTTTATCTGGCTGAAGCCTTTTGACATAAGCATCGCATCCCCAAACTTTTAGAAACGACATCTTAGGTTTCTTGCAAACCACAGTTCATACGGTGTCATCTCAACGGATTTTGACGGTGCCCTTGTTTAAAGTGAATGCAGCTGTCTCTAATGCATAACCCCAAAATGATAGTGGCAAATCGGTAAGAGACATCATAGAACGCACCATATCCAATAGAGTACGATTACGACGTTCGGACACACCATTACGCTGTGGTGTTCCATGTGGCGTGAGCTGTGAAACAATTCCACATTGTCTTAAGTGATTACCAAACTCGTAACTCAAATATTCTCCTCCACGATCAGATCGTAAGAACTTTATTTTCTTGTTACGATGGTTCTCTACTTCACTCTGAAATTCTTTGAACTTTTCAAATGTTCCAGATTTATGCTTCATCAAGTAGACATCTACTCAAATCATCTATGAACGTGAGAACATAACGATATCCACCGCGCGCGTCAACACTCATCGGACCGCATACATCGGTATGTATTATTTCCAATAAGTTGGTTGCTCGCTCCATTGTTCCGGAGAACGAAGTTTTAGTCATCTTGCCAATAAGGCACGGTTCACATGTCTCAAATGATTCATAATCAAGAGATTCCAAAAACCCATCTGCATGGAGTTTCTTCATGTGTTTAACACTGATATGACCTAAGCGGCAGTGCCACAAATATGTGGTACTATCATTATCTTTTGGCATTCGTGTTATGAACATATGTATTACTACGATCAAGATTCAATAAACCTTTCATTTTAAGTGCATGATCATCAATGATATTATCCAAATAAATAGAATAACAATTATTCTCTGAAATTGAATAACCGTCTTGCAATAAACACTATCAGATATAATGTTCATGCTTAACGCAAGCACCAAATAACAATTATTTAGGTTCATCACTAATCCTGAAGGTAGAGAGAGCGTGGCGATGGTGATCACATCAACCTTGGAGACACTTCCAATGCACATCGTCACCTCGTTCTTAGCTAGCCCTCGTTTATTCCGAAGCTCCATGTTTCAAGTTGTAAGCAACTGAACAAGTATCAAATACCCAGGTGCTCCTACGAGTACTAGTAAGGTACATATCAATAACATGTATATCAAATATCTTTGTTGACATTGCCAGTCTTATTATCTGCCAGTTACTTTGGGGAAGTTCCGCTCCCTGTGACATTTCCCTTTGCAATGGGAGCACTAAGTCTCGGGTTTGGTTCAGCCTTGGGTTTCTTCGCGTGAGCGGCAACTATTTTACCGTTCTTCTTGAAGTTCCCTTTTCTTTCCCTTGCCCTTCTTGAAACTAGTGGTCTTATTAACCATCAACACTTGATGCTCCCTCTTTTGATTTCTACATCCGCAGATTGTAGCATCGCGAATAGCTTAAGGATCTTCTATCCCTTGCATGTTTATAGTTCATCACGAAGATCCAGTAGCTTAGTGATAGTGACTAGAGAACTCTATCAATCACCACTTTATTCGGAAGTCTAACTCCCACTTGATTCTAGTGTTTGAAGTACTCAGACATTCTGAGTACATGCTCACTAACGGAGCTGTTCTCCTCCATCTTGTAGCTATAGAACTTGTCGAAGGTGTCATACCTCTCAACCCGGGTGTGAGCTTGAAAAACAAATTTTCAGCTCTTGGAACATCTCATATGCTCCGTGTTGCTCAAAACATATTTGGAGCTCCGGTTCTAAGCCGTAAAGTATGGCGCACTGAACTATCGAGTAGTCATCTTTTCTTGTCTGCCAGACGTTCATAACGTCCTCAGACGAAGCCGTAGGGGTATTTCACTGAGCGGTGCATTAAGGACATAAGCCTTCTGTGCAGTAGTGAGGACAATCCTCAGATCACGGACCTAGTCCGCATAGTTGCTTCCATCAACTTTCAACTTCGTTTTCTCTAGGAACATAATAAAAACAGGGGAACTACAGCGCGGTCTATTGATCTACAACATAAATTTGCTAAGACAAGTAAGACTATGTTCATGACAATTGAAGTTCAATTAATCAAATTACTTAAGAACTCCCACTTAGATTAACATCCCTCAAGTTGTCTAAGTGTAACATGATCCACATCAACTAAACCACGTCCGATCATCACGTGAGGTGGATTAGTTATCAATGGTGAACATCTTTCATGTTGATCATATCTACTATATGACTCATGTTCGACCTTTCGGTCTCTTGTGTTCCGAGGCCATGTCTGTACATGCTAGGCTCGTCAAGTTTAACCCAAGTATTCTGCGTGTGTAAAACTGGCTTACACCCGTTGTATGCGAACGAAAGAATCCATCACACCCGATCATCACGTGGTGCTTAGAAGCGTCGAACCTTCGCAACGGTGCATACTAGGGGAGAACACCTATCTTGAAATTTAGTGAAGGGATCATCTTATAATGCTACCGTCGTCCTAAGCAAAATAAGATGCATAAAAGGATTAACATCACATGCAATTCAATATGTGACATGATATGGCCATCATCGTCTTGTGCTTTTGATCTCCATCAGCAAAGCACCGTCATGATCTCCATCGTCACCGGGTTGACACCATGATCTCCATCGTAGCGTCGTGACACCTTGATCTCCATCGCAGCGTTGTGGTCGTCTCGCCGGCTATTGCTACTAGTACTACTGCTAACTCATAGCGGTAAAGTAAAGCAATTACATAGCGTTGGCATTGCATACAATAAAGAGACAACCATAAGGCTCCTGCCGGTTGCCTGATAACTTACAAAACATGATCATCTCATACAACAACTTATATCACATCATGTCTTGGCCATATCACATCACCAGCATACCCTGCAAAAACAAGTTAGACGTCCTCTACTTTGTTGTTGCAAATTTTACGTGGCTGCTACGGGTTTGCAAGAACCGTTCTTACCTACGCAAAACCACAACGTGGTGTAGTGATTGCTTTTTGATCTTCTAAAAGAACCCTCTTCATTGAAATCGATTTAACTAAAGTGAGAGAGACAGACACCCGCCAGTCACCTTTATGCAACGAGTGCACGTAGCGGTGA
Organism: Elymus sibiricus; assembly: GCA_039707655.1. NCBI lineage: Eukaryota > Viridiplantae > Streptophyta > Magnoliopsida > Poales > Poaceae > Elymus > Elymus sibiricus. The sequence continues at coordinate 369,509,540 of CM077663.1, read as the reverse complement.
AACCTGTCTCGCGTAAGCGTACGCGTAATGTCGGTCCGGGCCGCTTCATCTCACAATACCGCCGAATCAAGTATCAACTAGTAACGGCAAGCAATATGTATACACCCACGCCCACAACTCGTTTGTGTTCTACTCGTGCAAATCACATCTACGCATAGACCTGGCTCGGATGCCACTGTAGGGGAACGGAGCATGAATTTCAAAAATTTCCTACGCTCACGCAAGATCTATCCATGGAGATGCATCGCTAGGACAGGGGAGAGTGTGTCTACGTACCCTCGTAGACCGTTAGCGGAAGCATCTCACAACGCGGTTGATGTAGTCGAACAATCCTTCGAGCTCCACCGATCGAGTACCGAACGTACGACACCTCCGAGTTCTACACACGTGCAGCTCGGTGACGATCCTCGCCTTCTTGATCCAGCAAGACGTCGAGGAAGTAGATAAGTTCCGTCAGCACGACGGCGTGGCGACGGTGACGGTGAAGTGATTCCGGCAGGGCTTCGCCTAAGCTCTCCGAAAATATGACCGAGGTGGAAAACGGAGATCGGGGCACCGCACACGGCTATGGGACAATTGTGTACTTTGGGGTGCCCCCTTGCCCCCGTATATAAAGGATGAGAGGGAGGAGGCCGGCCCCCTAGGGGTGCGCCAAGTGTGGGGAGTCCTACTAGGACTCCTTAGTCCTAGTAGGATTCCACCTCCCATACGGAGTAGGAAAGGGGAAAGGGAGAGGGAAAGGAAAGAGGGGGCTGCGCCCCCTCCCCTAGTCCAATTCGGTTTGGGCAAGGGGGGGCGCGCGCCTTCTCACATGGCCTGCCTCTCCTTTTCCCGTATGGCCCAATAAGGCCCATTACTTCTCCCGGTGAATTCCCGTAACTCCCCGGTACTCCGAAAAATACCCGAATCACTCGGAACCTTTCCGACGTCCGAATATAGCCTTCCAATATATGAATCTTTACCTCTCGGACATTCCGAGACTCCTCGTCATGTCCGTGATCTCATCCGGGACTCCGAACAACATTCGGTCACCAATCACATAACTCATATAATACTATATCGTCATCGAACCTTAAGTGTGTGGACCCTACGGGTTCGGGAATGATGTAGACATGACCGAGACAACTCTCTGGTCAATAACCAACAGCGGGACCTGGATGCTCATATTGGTTCCTACATATTCCACGAAGATCTTTATCGGTGAACCTCATATGACAACATACGTTGTTCCCTTTGTCCGGCGGTATGTTACTTGCCCGAGATTCGATCGTCGGTATCCAATACCTAGTTCAATCTCGTTACCGGCAAGTCTCTTTACTCGTTCCGTAATACATCATCTTGCAACTAACTCTTTAGTCACGGTGCTTGCAAGGCTTCTGTGATGCTGTATTACCGAGAGGGCCCAGAGATACCTCTCCGATAGTCGGAGTGACAAATCCCAATCTTGATCCATGCCAACTCAACAAATACTTTCGGAGATACCTGTAGTGCACCTTTATAATCACCCAGTTACGTTGTGACGTTTGATACACCCAAAGTATTCCTACGGTATCCGGGAGTTGCATGATCTCATGGTCAGAGGAACGTGTATTTGACATAGTGAAAGCAATAGCATTAAACTGAACGATCATATGCTATGCTGACGGTTGGGTCAAGTCCATCACATCATTCTCCTAATGATGTGATCCCGTTATCAAATGACAACTCATGTCCATGGTCAGGAAATCTTGACCATCTTTTGATCAACGAGCTAGTCTAGTAGAGGCTTACTAGGGACTCAGTATTTGTTTATCTATTCACACATGTATTAAGTTTCCGGTCAATACAATTCTAGCATGAATAATAAACCATTATCATGAACGGGGAAATATGATAATAAACACTTTATTAATTGCCTCTAGGGCATATTTCCAACATCCACCCCCTCCACTCACGTCCGCCACCCTTGCTCACCTCCGGCGATCTCCGACCGTCTCCGGCATGGCGGGCAGCGGATCTGACTCCGACCAGTCCAGATCCGTCGACTGGGGGGTCGTCCCCTGTGGATTGGAGGAGGCAATGGCGGTTCGCATTGCACTCCGCCGCTCCCGCGAGGACAGCGCCCGACCGACTACAGGCCCTGTCCGCCGCGACTCCATAGCGTCCGCTCAACGGGCGCTCGGTTCCTCCGGGGGATCGTCAAGGTCCCGGCGGGCGGATCCGGAGGCCTTCGAGTCCCACCGGGAACGGGCTGCCCGCCGTGGGAAAGAGCGGATAAGGATCGCCGAGGCCTTTCTCGTGGAGGAAATGGCGGAGGCGGATGCGGCTGATGCGGTGGCGCGGGCGGCCGCAGAGGAGGAATCCGAGCCTGCATTTAGAAGAAACGGCAGCGGAGGAACATGCGCGCCCTCGCCCGCGAGCAGAATCGGGCGGTCCGTGAAATGGCCGGACTGCCACCGAAGGAGGAGAAGGAGGTGAGCGACGGCGAGGACAGCTCCGGCGATGAGCAGATCCGGCTCGATCCGTACTGCGTCTTCGACTGGTGCTTCCATGACAAGGACGGCAACGGCGATGGGAAGGGCAAGGGCAGCCGTGGATGATCTTCACCATAGCCAAACATGTCAAATTTTGGTAGTCCGATGGCATGTTAGTAGTGATGGAGTAGCCGGACGATGTGTGTAATGCATCGACGTAGTAGTTGCATGAGTTTGTATGGATTTGAGATATGAGATTTGAGGTGTCCGGATGTGGAATGCATTATTTGAGGCGTGACCGTTGCGCGTCCGCGGACGTTTGAGGGACCGGATTTGCAAGGTCCGGCTGTAGATGCTCTTATGCAAAGACCCACATGCCACCAGCGCATGCTTCTATCAGCTCACGCTACAAAGTTCCCTCCAGCCCATCTCCGTCTGGCACGTTATCAATCGAAATATTGGACTACTTGAATATGTTTTGGTTTTCACCATCTTCATAACCAAAATCAGGCACAACTAACACTTGTGTTTGTAAAAAAAAAGTACTACTACTTGTATTAGTATGTAAATTGATCGTTAGGATCTCCTTGCCAGGCGAACCAACCTGTGGTTGGATGGTTAGAGGGACAGTGGTATCCCCAGCCCACCAGAGTTCATGTCCTGGTGCTTGCATTATTCCTGGATTTATTTCAGGATTTCCGGCGATGCGCATTCAGTGGGAGGAGACGTTCCCGTCGACGACGAGGCGCCTACAGTGACTTCGTAAATCTCAAGATGATATGCCGGCTCAGTCTTTCGGAGGTGCTCATAGGGGTAGGGTGTGCGTGTGTGCGTTCATAGGGGTGAGTGTATGCGCTTGTATATGAGCGCTTGCGTCTGTACTGTGTTAAAAAAAAGCCTATCTCCGGCTGACACGTTATCAATCGAAATACTTGGACTACTTGAATATGTTGTTCACCATCTTTATTACCAAAATCAGGCACAACTAACACTTGTGTTTGTAAAAAACAACATATACTAACAGACTTGCAGGATGTACAACTCTTGACCTTCATAAAAGTATTACTACTTGTATTAGTAGTACGTAGTACCACGTGAGTAGTAAATCGATCGTTAGGATCTCCTTGCCAGAGAGCGCCTAAACACGGAAAAGTAGGATCGCACGAGGCGATCTAAGGAGGCGACGAGGGTTCCCTTGCGCGCCGCCAGTAGCGCCGCTGGTTCCCTCTCTCTCCGTCGGCCGGTCCGGCGGCGGGAGGGAGGGGGAACCTCGGGTCTAGTTGCTAGGTGTGTGTGTGGTAGGGTTAGGGTTGAGGGAGACGTTGCCGAGGCCGTTGCGGTGGTGTCGTGTCGGAATAAGTTTCTCCGGGCTCCGTTCACGGTCAGGCGAGGCTTTTGCCTTCGTCTAGGAGCCAGCAGGGCGGGGGATCCCCGGATCTCGTCGAGGTCGCGGGCTATGGTGACTGGAGGTCCATTGGCACTGGCCGTTTGGGTCCTCAGATGGGCGATCGATGCAAGGAGACGAAGACCCTTCTTCTTCCTTGTCGGTATGATTTGCTGCTGCTGTTCTTCTCCTTCCTCTGCGCCGATGCTGGTGGGAGATCCTGCTTTGCCCGGGCGGATGGCCCGGCCGCGGTGCTGGACCGGTCGGATGACTCGAGTTCTCTTCCTTCCGGAAGGGACACTTTTTGCGGTACTCAAAGCCAAAGTTGGCGACGGCTGTTGTAGGTGTGTTGGATTGATGTCCATGCCCTCTCAGCGCTGGTGTCAAGTAAGGAAGAAGCAGCGTGGCGGCAATTGTGCCATGATCGAAGATGATGACCTGCTTGTGCCTGGTTGCAGATCCTCCTGCAGGGGTCTTCTCTCAAGATTCAGGGATGATGACACAGGGCTCCGGAGATCTTCTTGTGTTATGGTTGTCTTAGGGTACTCTAGGTATTCATGGTCCTTTGTGTTTGCGTTTCAGTGTGCTTGTAAGGGTCAGCTATTTTGTACTGTTTGGTGATCTGAATGATAAATTCTCTCTCTCAAAAAAAAAAAAAAGGATCTCCTTGCCAGAAAAGGCAATCGAGGACGCATCTCTACTTTCCTTTTAGGGCACTGGAGGTGGCCGGCGCAGGTGAGAGATCTCTATGGACAAAAATCCCCAATGGAAAATGGACAGGCGCATGTCGTGATCGATAGATGGCCTCATGTCAATATACCCCGCTCATTGTGCAGAAGAATATGTCCGCTCCCTGTCAGATCGTTCTATCTTGGAGTACTACCGATGCGTACTCCACGTACAAAAGTACGTCAAAGCATCGTACGTGCTGAGCACTTACCGAATTTGCATGCCTAGTGTAGTGTAGTCCACCGTCCACGAGCTAGCTAGCTTGCACTAGTGCGTGATATGAGGTTCTGCGGTCTGATTCCCTTAGTTGAGGCAGCCATGGTAGGGATTTATGTCATGTTCTTAAGATATGCAAGTGCACTTTATATCCTGATGATCCGCTGGTAGAAACACTTTTTTTTGGAAATGGAGGCGTGCCCCCGGCCTCTGCATCATGACGATGCATGCAGCCATCTTATTAAAGAGTCTCGAAGTAGCACAAAGTCATAAAGAATTACAGCTCGCCAGTGGAGCGAAAAAATGAACAGAAAAGTACATGCTCAAAATCACAACCGGTATGACAATGTAAAGGACAAGCTCCCTAGACTCCTATCCTGTTATGCGACCGCCATCCGAACCGGTTGAATATAACCCGTGCTACCATCTCCCACTGGCTGCACCCAGTAACCAAAGGCTCCCTGGAGTCCATAGGAGTGAGTAAGGACCACGTACGGATCCATGCGGTAGCTCTGAAGATGACCTGCAAGAAAGTTAAAGTATGTTGTCTGTTAAAAATCATATCATTCCTGCAATTCCATATAGCCCATAGGAGCGCACATATTCCAATCCGAATACGAGCCGCAGTAATATGCTCAACCCCAGCTAACCACGTTCCAAACAACGATTCAATGTCAACTGGAGGAGAAATGTTAAAGGCTATATGGATCGTTCTCCAAAGCAATTTGGCGAGTGGGCACTCTATGAATAAGTGTTGTATTGTTTCATCATGATCACAAAAACAACAACGTGAACTACCTACCCACCGCCTCTTTATTAAGTTATCTTTGGTGAGGATCACTTGCTTGTGGACGAACCACATAAAGATTTTAATACGCAAGGGAACCTTAACCTTTCAAATATGTAACGATCTCGAGATTGGGCCAGAATTAATCAGATCCATGTAGAAAGATTTCACCGTAAACACCCCATTTCTAGCTAACTTCCAGCGCATCGAATCAGGTTGGTCGGATAATTGAACATCTATCAATCTCCGGACCAAGTGCATCCAGGCAGTCCATCGCTCACCAACTAACGCACGTCTGAACTGAATATTCAAGGGAATCGATTGAAATATTGTGCCTACGTAATCCTCCTTACGTTGCACGATGTTATATAGTGTGGGATATTGTATGGCTAGGGGCGTCTCTCCTAACCACGTATCTTCCCAAAATCTTGTTGACATCCCATTGCCAACCAAGAATTTGACCCTACGAAAGAACAAGTCTTTCGTTCGCATGAGTCCTTTCCAGAATGGCGAGTCAGTTGGTCTCACGGTGACCTGGGCTAGCGTTTTCGACTGTAAATACTTATTGCGTAGTATTTGTGTCCACATACCTTCCGGCTCTGTCTCTAACCTGTAGAGCCATTTACTCATAAGACATTTATTCTTGATTTCCAAGTTCTCAATACCAAGACCTCCTTGGTCCTTGGGTCGGCATAGAATATCCCATCGTGCGAGACGGTATTTCTTCTTGGCCTCATCTGACTGCCAGAAGAACCGAGATCTAAAGAAATCAAGTCTCTTCCGCACCCCTTTCGGTACTTCGAAGAAAGATAACAGGAACATCGGCATACTAGTAAGTACTGAGTTAATCAACACTAGACGACCTCCATATGACATTAGCTTGCTCTTCCAGCAACTAAGCTTTTTTTCAATTCGATCTTCGATGCACTTCCATTCTTTATTAGATAACTTACGGTGATGAATCGGTATGCCCAAATAACTAAAAGGCAAAGCACCTAATTCACACCCAAACAATTGTCTATATGTGTCTTGCTCTTCTTTGGCCTTACCAAAGCAGAACAACTCGCTCTTGTGAAAGTTTATTTTTAAACCAGACAATTGTTCGAAGAGACATAATATGAGTTTCATATTTCGCGCTTTTGCAATGTCATGTTCCATGAACAGGATAGTATCGTCAGCGTACTGCAAAATGGAGACTCCCCCATCAACCAGATGAGGGACTAGCCCCTCCACTAGACCGTTTTGCTTGGCCCTGCCTATAAGAATGGTCAACATATCGGCCACTATATTAAATAGGAGAGGAGACATTGAATCCCCTTATCTCAATCCCTTGTGTGTCGGAAAGTAGTGACCGATATCATCGTTAACCTTGATTCCGACACTACCCTTCTGGACTTGAGAACCCACTTGGTTCCGCCAAGCCTCACTAAATCCTTTCATGCGCATTGCCTGCTGAAGGAAAGGCCATTTAACTTTATCATATGCCTTCTCAAAATCCACTTTGAAGATAACCCCATCTAGCTTCTTCGAATGAATTTCATGCAGCGTTTCATGCAGGACGACAACCCCTTCAAGAATGTGTCTCCCAGGCATGAAAGCTGTCTGGCTCGGTTGCACCACCGAATGAGAAATCTGTGTCAATCTATTGGTGCCCACTTTCGTGAAGATTTTGAAACTCACGTTAAGAAGACATCTTGGCCTGAATTGCTCGATCCGAACTGCCTCTTCTTTCTTTGGCAACAGCGTAATAGTGCCAAAGTTAAGATGGAACAGTTCTAAATGACCGTTAAAAAAGTCATGAAACATAGGCATAAGATCATCCTTAATAATATGCCAACATTTCCTATAGAATTCCGCAGGAAACCCATCTTGTCCCGGTGCTTTATTCGGTTTCATTTGTGAAATTGCATCCAGAACCTCTTTCTCAGTAAACGGTGCAGATAGAATATCATTCTCCTCTGCCCGAAGCTGAGGGATATCTCCAATAATAGATTCATTAAGGGACACTGTGCTTGCTTTCGGAGGCCCAAAAAGTTGTTTATAATAATTAGAGATATACGCTTTCAGATTCTCATGCCCCACAATTGTCCCTTCGTCTTGTTCAAGCTGAATTAGTTTCTTCTTCCTATGTTTACCATTCGCAATCATATGGAAGAATTGTGTATTGTCATCCCCTTGGACAACCTTAAGCACCTTAGCACGCAATGCCCACTTAAGCTCCTCTTCTCTAAGAAGAGCTCGTAAGCGTTGCTTGGCTTCGGATTTCGAGCTCTGCTCAGCTACCGTAAGAAGGTTCACTTCAGCTTTTAAATCTAGAGCATCTATTAATTGGGTGAGTCGCTCTTTTTCTTGTCTGTATATCCCACTCTCGTTTCTGGCCCAACCTCGTAAAAACTGTCTCAGATGTCTAATTTTATTTTGCCATCTCTCAATACTCGAACGTCCACTAACAGGCTTTGCCCATTCGCGTGCGATGATTTCCATGAAGTTTTCTTTCTCGAACCAGCCTAGTTCGAAAGAGAAAGCGTTCTTGTTCGCAATATGTGTAGCCTCTCCCGAGTCTACTAGTAATGGTGTGTGGTCTGAGATCGCCCTCTGCATCGCATGTACCGACACTAATGGGTACTTCTGTTCCCATTCCACACTAGCGAGCACCCTATCCAACTTCTCATATGTTGGAGTGGGCAATGTATTGGCCCATGTATATTGTCTACCTGTGAGCTCAATTTCTCTCAAACTAAGACTCTCAATAATCATGTTAAACATCATAGACCAACGTCCATCAAAGTTGTCATTGTTCTTTTCATCTCTCCTTCGAATTATGTTAAAATCCCCTCCGACTAGGATTGGAAGAGTCTCGTCCCCACAAATCCGCACCAAGTCGGCTAAAAAATCTGGTTTAAGTTCGGGTTGTGCTGCCCCATATACAGCTACGAGAGACCATCGGAAACCATCCAATTTTGATCTCACCCGAAACTTGACCGCAAAATCCCCCCGAACCACATTAATTACCTCAAGCGTTTCGCACCGAACCCCTAGCAATATCCCACCGGATCTTCCTCTAGGAGGTAAGCAGTGCCAATCAAAATCAATTCCTCCAGATAAAGTTCCAAGGAACTGTGAGGTGAAATTATCCCGCCCTATTTCTAGTAGAGCAATGAAATCTAATTTTTGCTCTATCGTTGTTTCTGCCAGGAACCTTCTTTTAGCCAAGTCAGCTAGACCTCTGCTATTCCAAAAGATTCCTTTCATAGATCATCGTGGAATTTTTTCTTAAGCTTAACCCTAGCACTTCTACGAACCGCCGAAGTAGGATATACTTTCCGTTTCCAGGGTCTCTTGGGCTTCTCCCCATCTCCCTTCTGGAATGTATGACCGGCAGAACTCGAGACAGTACCCTCCATCATTAGAGGTTCTACAATGTCCGCAGTCTCCGACCCCTCCTCACCTTCGGCCTCCGCATTAGGCAAGAGATTATTACAAATGTTTTCAAGATTTGCCATTCCTAAATTTTTCATGTCATCGTCATTCATTGGTCTGACTGATGCGAGATTCCGAATTATTTCAGAAGCCCTCTCCGCTTCTAAATCTAAAAGATCATTTACCGATTTCGCAACCTCTTCCTCATTTGAACCCAAAGATATACGCCGCGGGCCTCCTGCCCGTGCCCCTCCCGAAGGCACTTCTGTGGCCTTTTTTACTGCTGATGGAAACATCAAAGATTAACGAGTGTTGGGACTTGAAGTTAGTGGTTATATAATGTAGACGCACCTGACATTTAATAGCTGTTACAATCGATCGAGTTTCTACTGGAGAGGATGACGGAATGCAGCAGATGCACCTGACATTTTCAGGAGATTATCTCCGCGAGAAACAGAAGCATCGGATACGCGCGTGGACCGAGATCATCATCATATATACATAATGTGAACCCTTGAGAAATCGGATTTGACGCCTGTACCACTGGCGGAGCTTCGTTGGGACAAAAGCGTGCCATGGCCCGCCCAGCCCCTGGGTAAACATGCATGTAGTACTATATACGCCCCTAAAGAAAGTACTACGTAGTACATATATACGAGTGGCCAAGCCCAGTAACCTCGTCACGAACTCACGATTCTGTTGCTCGATGCTTCCCTCGATTTCTCCCCCCCCCCTCCCCCCCAAACTCTCATCTATGATAAAATGTAGGCTAACCAATGCATAATCGATTTGGTTTTCACGAGAAAAAGAGATGATACAATTAGAGATGAAGTTGGGGAAGATTTTTCCGCAGCAGTTCTTTGTCCATTGCTTGAGTTCAATTTATTTTGTGTTTTCTTTTAGTTTGACCCGCCCAAGTTTTCCTTCGTAGCTCCGCCACTGGCCTGTACAGTTCACAGGACGAGCGATAACCCAGAATCACAGCGACACGATCTCGAGTGTACCCAGAATCTCAGCTTCGTAGCGACTCAAATCGGGAATCGTCTGGTCAAGGCATATGTAGAGGGGGTAGGGGGCCAATCCGGATCGTATTCTGCCTAGGCGACGACCCATGCCTGGAGATTTTTCTTCGTCGACGAGTAGCGAGCTAGGCGACAAGCGATCGTATTCTTTTTTTTTTTTGCAATTAATTCGGGACTTTATTCTTTTTGAAACTTTTTTTAAACTAATTCGGGACTTTATTCGGAAGAGCAAAAGTCGGTTACAGTCTTTTTTTAGGGGCAAGTCAGTTTTTTTTTTGAACACAGTACAAACGCAAGCGCTCATATACACGCGCATACACTCACCCCTATGAACGCACGCACGCACACCCTACCCCTATGAGCACCTCCGAGAGACTGAGCCGGCATATCATCGTGAAATTTACGAAGTCACCGTAGGCACCTCGTCATCGACGGGAACGTCTCCTCCCACTGAATGCACATCGCCGGAAATCCTGAAATAAATCCAGAAATAAATGCGAGCACCAGGATTTGAACCCTGATGGGCTGGGGATACCACAGTCCCTCTAACCATCCAACCACAGGTTGGTTCGCAGGGGCAAGTCAGTTACAGTCTGCCCCTAGGCTAGATCGATCGTATTCTGGCAGCCCATAATGCGGTGTGCGTCAGTGCGTCACCGTATCTCCTCCGCGGAATGACGTCGCGAAGGAGACGCCGCGCCGTTAGAGAGCCCGTCTGAATAAGCTCGGAATTACAGTTCTTTTATTGGCATGAATATAAGGGTTCAGAAATTGGCTAATTTTTTTTAAATAATACATTTTTTTTATTAATTTTCAAAAATATTACGCTGGATGAAAATTTTTCAAAAATAATACACCGTCGGCCCGCAGCAGGCCTATCGGCCCACAGCAGGCCTATCGGCTCGCAGCAAGCAGACAGGAGGCCTGGCCAGCCCACGGGAGAGCCTGTCGGCGCGTGCGGGCCCCTGTCGGCCCGCTGCCGGCCGATCGGCTCGCTGCGAGCCGACAGGGTCCGGGCCCCCCCAGCGCCTGGCTCCTTCCTCCTCTCTCTCCTTCTTCCTCCTCCTTCCTCCTCCTTCTTTCTCCCCAGCCACGCACAGCTCATTTTTTTCTCCTCTTTCTTACAAGAAATGCCTCCAATTAATACACCAAAATGAGGCGGTTTTTTAGAGATGCCTTTCTCGTTCGTTCCTCCCTTCCTCAAGTACAGCTCCTTTCTTTGTCCGTTCCACCATTTAATTTTTCACATTTTTTCTTTGCCGTCAATATCATTTCGAATTTTTTTCAAAACATTTGCATTCCGAAGAGGGGAATCAATAGATCATAGCATGCCGAAGAGATACATTTGCATATTAAGATACTCTGTTCTCTCCCGCCATTTGCATATATGTCTCCAACTCTGATAGAAGCTAGTGCGATAGTAACACATACATCAAGGCTAGCTACATCAAGCATGTCTCATACATAGATAACGACTCATACATAGATAACCATATCACTGCTAGGGACGACGACGAATCTGGGTCTTTCTCCTCGGACGAGGACCAAAAGACATAAATAGTTCATGAGCACGATGGTCCACGATAGTTCAAACGACATAAACATCACATATAACTCGGTTTCTTGTAGCAATGCAAGTCAACAACCCTTTTCCATTCCCATTCTTTGAGCATTTCATGAATTGTATCATCATCAGTTATTTCAATGAATTTTCTTTCCCCAGGGCCATCTGAGTGCAAGCTGCTGACGTAGTACACAAAATCGTCTTCCTTCAACCCTTGCTTCAACATGAATTTAGTATTTAACCAATCAAAAGTGATGTCCACTTCACTAACTTGCACAACACTTGGAGGAAAGCCTTGGACATGAACAATAGGGCTAAGCACCCACTGAGTACCCTTAGCCATCTGCAACACACAAATCCCACTCAAATCCCACTGAGCACATAACTTACCCCTTGAGCATAACCACTACGACAAAGAAAACTAGGGTTTGCAAAAAACTATGATACATTAAACGAACAAAATAATGGGGGGGGGGGGGGTGGATTTGATTTACCTTCTCGTTTGGAAATGCCTTCGATCCAACGGTGAAACGAGACTACACTAGAGTGCTTACCCACGTTACTGCCGAGGGTGTTTTATAGGTTGAGAGGACAAAGAAAGGCGGGAGGGAGACACTGCCGGGAAGTAAAGAGCGAGAAAATATGGCGGGACTGTAGTGATTGGCATACTGTAGTGATTGGCATACTGTAGTGATTGGCATACTGCACTGCTGCGCTGTGCGGCGCCAGCCTCCGATTCCCGCGCGCGAGGCGACAGCTCCCTGTGGCAGACGGCGCTCACTCCAATGCAAAGATGCTGCTGGCTGCTGCGTGATTCCCGCCTAAATTGCCGGAGCAACTAAAAAAATTCACACACCTACAAATATATTACAAATAATTGCCGGAGCAACTCCAACTACTGACACACCTAAATATTTGACATCCACATATAGTACGAAATATTACCGGAGCAACTTCAAATATTGACACAACTAAATAGTTGACATCTAAATATATTTACGGATACTACCGGAGCAAATAGCTACCGGAGCAAATCGCACACCTAATTTATTTCACATCGAAACATATTACCGAATACTACCGGAGCAACTACGAAAAATAAAATGTGTGTTGAAATATACCCTTGAAGCGTGCGAGCGAACGACGAACGACGAACGACGAACGACGAACGACGAACGGAGCCGGAAACTCCACCAAACTGCCGGAGATTCACCTCCACCACACTGCCCCAGCTTCAGCACCACCACCTCCACCTCCACCGCTGCCACAACCTCCTCCAATGTGCTAAAAAAACCTTCAAGAAAAATGCTCACCACGACCAACACGAGCTGCCCCATCAGTAGATCGAGGTCTTCCTTGGCTCCCCTAACTACGTAGAACCCATTCACGGTGCTCAATCTGTAAAAAACCGCCTCATTTTGGTGTATTAATTGGAGGCATTTCTTGTAAGAAAGAGGAGAAAAAAAGGAGCTGTGCGTGGCTGGGGAGAAAGAAGGAGGAGGAAGGAGGAGGAAGAAAGAGAGAGAGGAGGAAGGAGCCGGGCACGGCGCTGGGGGGCTTGGACCCTGTCGGCTCGCAGCGAGCCGATCGGCCGGCAGCGGGCCGACAGGGGCCCGCACGCGCCGACAGGCTTTCCCGTGGGCTGGCCAGGCCTCCTGTCTGCTTGCTGCGAGCCGATAGGCCTGCTGTGGGCCGATAGGCCTGCTGCGGGCCGACGGTGTATTATTTTTGAAATTTTTTCATCCAGCGTAATATTTTTGAAAATTAGTAAAAAAAATGTATTATTTTAAAAAAATTAGCCAGAAATTGTCGCTTCAATAAAAAAACATGGTTCTTAGCTCTAAGAACATCGGTAAATGGAGGAATCCTTCAGAGTTGATGGAAGCATTTCACTTTAACCATTAGCAATTTTAGTCCCTCCTACGATCTTGTGAAGAAGTCTTGAAGCAACATACACCAGGCCTGAAAAACTGGGAAAGGAACGGTCGGATCAGCATCAAGCAATCTTTTCAGCCCAACATTACTTAACTTTGGGCCTCTAGTGTTAATCCCCGTGAAAAGCAGCTGTTGTACTCCAGCTTGAAGGGATCTACAAATCATTATACACTTTCCAATAGTAAATTGTTCAATCAAGAAAAAAATGCCTTTCATGTATTATTTTTGCTACTTACGTTAGAGCTTCGGAGCCACATCAAAGTTAATACCGGAGTCGCCAGAAATTATTTCTCATTGCAAGCATGTTTGTTTTTCAATTTGACAAAAGCAATATACTGCAGTGCCAATCAGAATATCTAGGCTATGAAATAGGAGGGTTAGTTGACATGTATGTTCAGGATAAATTACATTAGACTACCGGTCGAGGAACTGCACATCAACTCCAGCAAATGAATTCATCAATGTCGGTTTGCACAACTTACTGTTTAGTTTTTTTTGCTGCTTCAAAACAATTTATTACAACATTGTCTTATTAGTAAATTGCTGCTGATTAAATTTATCAGCTATGAACAAAGCAAACTTTTGTATAACGATCTGGCTAGTGGATATGCTATTTGCAATGGATGCTTAGCTCATTGAGTTCTCTACTGTAACAGTGCAAGAAGCTGAACTGGAGGTGACCAAAACCTACAAAAAAAAATTAACATCAGTTTGTAGTCATACATAGGCTCTTTCCATGTGCCTGACCACCGCGGCCTCCGTGATGTAGCCGAGATCTCCTACCATCACATCTGCTCCCCTCTCCTTCTGTTGCGGACACTTCCCGCCATGTCCGTCGGTATACCTCCCGGCTTCGTTGTCGACGGAAATCTCGGGCGTCCATGACCCATCTCGTCTGTCAGGGAGAGAAAAGAGAGAGAGAGGCGGGGCAGGGAAGGGAAGAGGTGGTCGTGACGGAAGAGGGAGCCGTGAGCGCGGCCGCGGCAATGCAGCCAAGGTAGAGGCGGAGAGGGGGGCACGAGGAGGGGACGCGTATTAGATCAGGAGAAGGTCAATTCTTTTACCGATGCTCTAGATAAAAGGTGGTGGATTTCCACGTGCTGGTAGAAAATTAGTTACACACGTCATAATTTCAGTCACGTAACCCAGGCATGTAATTCTCCATAAAACAGTAAAAAATCAAAAAAATCAGAAAAAGTGAAAGCTTCCCGGGTTAGTATTGTTACTTATTTATTTTTTAATATTTTTACTATCCAATGTGGTATTGTTTTTATTTTACGAAATAACCTGTTCGAGATCCAGGTTTGTATGTCACCTAGGCCAGATTCTCGTGGGCCTCAAGCCCCTCGAGCCATGGCCTTCCAAAACGACAGACAGGAAAAAGACAGACAAGAAAAAGACGGGAGCAACTAATTAGCGAGTACTTCCTCGGAAGCCTCGCAACGATCACTCTCACGCGTCGCCACTTGGCGCGTTCTCAGCCGTGCCACGTGTCGCATTATGAGTGTTCCCTTCAGATTTTTTTTTATTTTTTCGCACGCGTTTTCGGCTTTTTAGATTGTTTTTTTTTTCGGGTTTTTTCGGCGTTCCGGGTTTTCACCGGTCTTTCTTAAATTTTGGTGTGCGAAAAAACATGTTTTTTTTGCGAGAGGCACGGTTTTGCTTCCGCGAGAGACACGGTTTTGCTTTCGCGAGAGGCACGTCCGTGCCTCTCGGAAAGAAAAAAAAAACGCGTTTTTTGTTTTTTTTTCTTTTTTTTGCGAGAGGCACGGTGCTGCTTCCGCGAGAGGCACGGTTTTGCATTCGCGAGAGGCACGGGCGTGCCTCTCGAAAAGGAAAAAAAACGCGTTTTCTGTTTTTTTTATCGCGAGAGGCACGGTTTTTTCGTCTCCGGTTTTTTCCGTCCGGTTGTTTCGTGAAAAAAAACGTTCGTCAAAACCTATCAACATGGGATCTAGTTTTGAAGATCTCGACGCGAGGAACCCAACGGTGAAAACAATTCGAGAGTTGGACGCGCGGTTTAAGAGATAAAACGTTTTGAAAATATTGATCTATGAAAAAAGGGAAAACTCACAGGTTGCGACAAGTGGCACACACGCAGTGCACCACTTGTCACATCCTGGGAGGTGGGATTGATCCCTAAAAGGAGTACTCGCCAATTAGTGATTTTGGAAAAAGACTGAAAAAGAATACGTCTGCATGGATTGAGCCCAGCGGTTTCCTATTCGCCCGCGAGCAACCTGGTGTGCAGCCCCCCTTGCGCGCTGGGCCCATTTACCTTTTAAATTCCTAACATTTTTTTCTTCATTGAATTCAAAAAATATTTTTCGATATAAAAAATGGTCAGAAATTTTAAAAAGTTCGTCAAAATTAAAAAAAAATCATTGAATTAAAAAGTTAATTTTGAAATCGAATTCATTTTCTGTGTTCATCGGATTTAAATATGTTCGTCAAAATTCAAAAAAAATTCATTGAATTAAAAAGATGTTCTTCAATTTAGAATTTTTTTCATCATTTTCAATAAATGTTCATCAGATTCAAAATTTGTTCAGTGAATTCCAAAAAATTCATCCAGTGTTAATTTGTTTTATACTTGATTACAAATTTTGTTCCTCAAGTTCTAAAAATATTCGTGCAATTCCAAGTTTGTTCATCAAATACAAAAAAATGTTCATCATTATTAAAAATGCTCAAAAAAATGTTCATCAAAACAGAAAAATGTTCATGCTTTTCAAATCATGGACGTTTTTTAATTCAAGAATTGTCTTTTGACAGTTCACTTTTAAATTTTTTTATAACCTCTTTGTAACCCAGAATTATTTTAATATAGAATAAGTGAAAAATTGAACATAAAAAAGAAAAATAAAAAATGAAAATGAAAACGAAAACGGAAAAACATACTGGGGCTGTCCCGCCCCACGCATGCGCCAGTCCAACAGGGCACGGTGGGGCTACAGGGTGCGTGCTTCCACGACTGGGGGCGCCCTGGTCGCAAAATAAGGGCACCCTTGACCCAGGAGCTCCCCTCCAACAAATAAATTTGCCACAGGGTGAGCTCGAAAACCAGAAAATCTTATTGACGCATTTTGCATCAAACTGTCAACGAATCGCATAGACGAGGTGAAGTGACGAGCGAATTGGGCCAGCTCACCTACGTACGTACAACTTTCAAGTTTCGGTTTTCCCATCCGATTTGTACCAGTTTTGGGAACCTTCTAGGAGGTTTCTAAACCGGCTTTTCTATTTTTCTTTCTAATTTTCCTGTCTTACTGTGCCTTTTCTTTTTGGAAAATGCTAACAATCAGCCGGCGGATCGCTCAGCCGCATCTGCCGCCTGATCCACTTGCCACGTCGCTATCTTTCTAGGATGCACACTTCATGTATTTCCTAGAACCAAGCACGGTGTGTTCGCTGCTGCTGTAAAGTGCTTTGCAACAAGCGTTGTGTTGCAATAAAGTTGTGCAACAGGACCTATGTTGCAAAAAAACTGCACAAGAGAAAATATTCAGAAAAAATCTGCAATAAGGCCTCTGTTACAAAAAAAAAATCGCAGCATGACTTTTGTTGCAGAATTTTTTGTAACATGACCTCTGTTGCAGCAGAAGTTTCTGCAACACAGTCACTGTTGCAATTGTAAGGACACAGTTGGACTCTTGGTTGGCACAAGATCCGACGGTCGCCGAGGCGGCGGATCTTTTAAAAAGATCCACCGACCGACACCTAGCATGCCCTCAATAACTTTTTTGTGTTTCTTTTTTTCTATTTTATTTTGTTTCATTTTTCCTTTTCAAGTTTATTTATTTTTTCAACAAATTTTATGAAATTAAAAAAATGTTCATTTTCATTTTTCCAGATTGTGTTCCTGTTCTCAAACTTTGTTCAGAAATTCCAAAAGACTTTTAGCATTTCAAAATTTGTTCACTTCTTTTAAAAATGTTCATAAATTCAAAAACGTTTAAAATTTCTGAAATTTTTCTCATTTTTCAGGACAATTTTATAAATATTCGTGTTTGGAACAAAATATTTATAATTTTGGAATGTGTTAGTGTTTTTCATTTTTTTTCGTTTTTGAAAAAATGTTCGCATTTTGAAAAATTGTTTCTTAGTTTTGAAAAATGTTCTTCTTTTCAATTTTGCTCCTTTTTTACGAAAAAATGTTTGAGATCCCAAAAAATGTTCGAGTCTTTAAAGTTTGTTAGTAAATTTTGAAAATGTTCATTTTTCTAAATATATTTGCTTTTGTAAAAAAGAATACCAGGTTCAAAATAAAAAAAAACAATGTTCCGCTGCCTATAGTTCATAGAAACTGAGCTGACATTTTAGACAATCAAGTCTATGAACACAGTGGCTAGCAACGTGGTTCACTCACTTGAGGTTGTGTGTTTGATCCCACGCATTCATGTTTTGGAAAAAATGTGCGAGCCGTTCTTTAAATTTCATCGTTGTTGTTCACTTTTTTAAGTTTCACGGTGCAAAACCTCCACTATACTTAGCTCATCGCACTGGCTAGTTGCGTGGTTGTGTTTGACGCTAGTCGAGGGTTTGATTCCCACCTTTTTCGCCATGTTTTGTTGATTTTTCACGGCGCGCTACCTTAAATGGGCCGGCCCATGTCAGCCATCCCCGTTGTGAGTCATCGATTGTTTGCCGCAAATAAGGGACATATAGGAGGTCCCAACTCCCAAGTGAGCTACCTCATGCATATGCTGAATTGAGGGATACATTTTCTAATTAATAGTCCAACATCGCTCTTATAGACTAACTCCCATCGATTTATATACGTGCGACTACGAGAATCAGTAGACGGTGAGGTGAGAGATAGGAAAGAAAGCGAAGATCAGCAATAAAGGAAAGTAATAGACCATGGACGACTGAGCACATCGGTGGGACAACCGCAGAGAAGCCATGGACGTCAATAGATGAACGGATGACGGCTGAGCACAAGAACGTACAACATCGAAGGAGGAGTGCGCATACGAGCGACGCCCCGTGGATACCAGACCATGGATGACAATAGAGGGACCAGCTGAGCACATGCACGAACATACAACGTACAACAACTGACAAGCAGTGCAGATACGAGCGACACACTGTGGATACGAGACCATGAGTGACAATAGATGGACGGCTAACGGCTGACGGCTGAGCACATGCATGGACATACAGCGGAGGAGGAGCTCGGATACGACCAACGGCTGAATTGTTTCAGAAAGATTAATTTGCTTATACGGCGCATCACATGGGTGGACAATCTCTACTCCTAAAAGGGGAGTTGGTACCCGGCGTTCACCGGTTTATTTTCGTCTATCCTTCCATCTTCGTCTGTTTTTTTCCGTCTCTCCTCCACCACCCTCTCTTATCCTGGTCCATCGGTTTATTTTTCTCTCCACTCTTTTATTACAAACCAGCACTTTTCTAACGTAAGAGCATCTCCAGCCGTTGGCCCCCCAGGGGCTCGAAATAGCGCCGCCTGGGCCAGCCGGCGCTAAAATCGGCATGGGGGGGGCTCGGCTTCCCAGTCGCGCCCCCGGCGTCGCCCCCCAACCGACGCTTTCGGCCCAGTATGGGCATAGAATTGGCCCAAAAGTGGCCCAAACAGTAAACATAATTCGGGTTTTTCATTAAAAATAGAATACAAAACTAAAAAAAAAAAACTACGTCGTCCCACTGCTGTCGTCCCGTCGCCGCGCCGCCGCATTATACATGCCGAGGAGCTTGTAGAAGTTGGTGTAGTCGCCGCCGTCGTCCCCGTCGCCGTCGCCGTCGCTGCCGTCGCCGTCTTGCGCGCCGCGGCCGCCGTCCTTGATGCAGCCCTGCCCTGCGTCGCCGAAACGGTGCAGGTCGGGGTTGGAGGGCCCGGGCACCTCGCCGTCGCTGTCGTCGTCGAGGATGATGAGGCCGGCGATCTCCTCCTCGCGGCGGGCACGGTGGCGAGCCTCGATCTCCTCGAGAGCCCGGCGCTGCCGCTCCATCTCCTCCCGGACGTAGTCGTCCCGCGCCCACTTCATGGCCGCCTCGTCGGCGGCGGCCATGGCGAGGTGCTCCTGCTTGACCACCGCCGTGCCAGGCTCCGTCTTCGGCCTGACAAGGCGGAGGTGGCCGCGGGGAGGTGAGGGCTCGCGGCGTCGGCACTCGTTGATGGTGATGCCCCTGCCGCCGCCACGCCCGCTGTGCCGGAGCGGTGTCACGCCGGGCTCGGCCTTCACGGCGACTAGCGGCGTGCGCGCTGCGCCGGAGGAGTGGGAGGAGTGGGAGGACGATGACGACGACGCCTCCATGCGTCGTGGCTGCCACGACGAGCCCCTCCGGCGGGAGATGGACGTCGGCTCGTTCGGGTACTCGAGGCGCGGCTCATTGCCGCCCTCGATGTGCTCGAGGACGGCCTCGAGCGTGCGTCCGGGGACGCTCCACCAAAGACGGTAGCCCTCGCTGTTGTTGCGGCCGCACGCAGGGCCGCCGTTGGTGGAGGCGAGCTTCTCCTCGCGGCGGCGCTCGAAGTACGCAGTCCAGAGGTTGACGCTATCGGGAGCGTACCTCGGCTGCCGGCGCACTTCCTCGGACAGGGAAGACCGGATCCGGGCGATCTCGGCGCGCCGTTCGGCTCTGGTGGGCACCGGTGGCACGGGGACGCCGCCGGCGCTGAGCCTCCAGGCGCCCGGTGCCCGCATGTCAGGCGGTGTCGGGTACTCCGCCTCGTACAACAGGCGGGCCTCGTCCTCGTGGAGGTGCCGGCGGCCGAAGCCATTGCGGGCCGCGCCGTCGCCTGGGTAGCGCTCCGCCATTGGGGGGAGAGGGGGAGAGAAGATCGCCGCGCGGGGGGAGAGAGAGGGGCGTCGGTGGTGGGACTTGGGGGCAGGCGGCGATGTGTGGCGAACACCGGCGAGGTTGACTTTTATAGGAGGCGAGCGGGTGGCACCGTGCGGACGCGTGGGAGGCGAGGTGTGGACGCGCGTCGCCCCGTACTGACTGCGTCGCCCCGTGAACGCCGGCTCGTGAACGCGCCGCATCAATGGAAGGCTGACCGGCGGCAGCCTTGCATTGATTCCCCACGGGAAACCGAGGCGATGAGGACGACGACGCCGCGCGGTCGCTGACTCGGCGGACCCACCCGTTTTCGCGCCAAAAACGTTTCGCCCGACGCCCCCAGGCGCCCCCCAGCGCGCCGGGTTCGGCCTGGGTACGCCGGCGCAAAATTCGGCCCTAACCGGCGAAAAATGGGTTCCTAGGGGCGCGACTGGGCCGATTTTCGCCCGCCGGTGATAAAAAATGGCCTTGGGGGGCCTGTTGGGGGGGGGAGGGGGAGGGGGGGGGGGGGCTGGAGATGCTCTAACAAGTCAGGGATCTAAGTTTCCACTCAAATCAATCGATCCTCCCATTAGTGTAATTTGTTTTAGGAAACAAATAACAGATTTTTAGGAAACAAATAACATATTTTAATCTACCTTTACTAACTTATTCCAATCAATCGATCCTCTCATTAGTGCAATTCGTTTTAAAAAACAAATAACAGATTTTCAGAAAATAAATAATGAATTTTAAGAAAATTAACATCTAAATCATGACAAATAAATCTCATTATGAAAGCATTAAAGTTTATACGTCATTCGTCTCGTACCCCCTCCTCTCGATCGAACGAGAGCCTATCCAATCTCCCTCATCGATTTTTATTTTTTAACCATCACGTGCATCTCCCACCGGATTTTTATTTTTAACAATCTCCCTCATTCCTTGCCGGCGAATCAGATCTCAAAACTCTTTATATATGCAACACTACTCAGCCAAGCGGATGACCAAAAATCTAAACTATCCATATATACACCACCACTTTCGTTGTATCGCTTGCACAGACAATCAACGATACAATCTTTCTCATGGACGCCTCATGGATGCCTGATTCTTTCTCTGCCAGCGAATCAAACTTTCCATATCGTACGTCACATCTCTTTCCTTCACCCAGGTCTCTCCAGATGGACATATAATCTCCCTGTTTTCCGGTAATAATGCAAATCTCTCTTCATAATAATCCACGATCAACTTCAAACTTCCAGAGAGAGACCTATGCTAGAAGTGGACGAGTTCTCGAAAAGATTAGTTGCTCGCCAAGATTAGTTGCTCGCCAAGATTAGTTGAACGAGGTTAGTGGGCAAGTCGTAAAAGAAGTGGACGAGTTCTCGCCAAGATTAGTTGCTCGCCGTGTTCATCAGGCTCTTTTACTAATTTGTTATTGAGCGTGCCCACTTCCTAATTTGATTTGATAAGTTGATTTGGGGAATTGGCGATTTGGTGTGAATGAAGTTGTTAATACAATTTGTTTTGGTGCGTGTTATAATGACATATCTCTAAACCCGCGGCTCTATATTGTTTGTGTGTGAGGGCTATATTGCGGTGGATAAGGCCGATGGGCATTGATGGATTTCATATGGAGCTTATAGCACGGCGAGGGACAACCTTAATTTCTGTCTAATGTTTCATGTTGTGTGTTGGACTACCATTCAAAAATATAAGCATTAAGCATCAGATCTTTCTCTTTCTCAGCATGAAAATTGATGTGGTTGTTTCTGAATCATAATTTAGATGAATATTTTGAATCTGGAATAAGTTAAATTTATAGCTTGCCCACTAACTGCATGTGCACATGTACGTGCTAAATTGTGTAGCATGTTACCTTTCAGTAAAAGGGATCAGGTAAAAAGTAGATGTAAGAATACAATTTTTCATAACATATACAAATTGCAAATTTATATTGTGGCCAGTTCAAATACTTCTCTTTTAATGTTATGTGTGATGTAATAAATTGATATTTTTTCATTTTCTACATCATTGCAATTTAAAATTATTTAGTTCACACTGTTTTGGAGATTAGTTTCCTCAACAACAAAATTTCTGGATTGAACTGGATGCACATATACCGGCACACTCACTGACATTTACTAGGTGGACATTCACTTTCCATGTTTAAATAATGTTAGACACCTGACCTTTGTAGCAGCAAGTAGAAAGGAGCAGATCAAGCAACTAGAGCATAATAGAACAAACAGATTGGGTATAGGCAGGAGCTGCAGGTAGAATCAGAGCAGAGGATACAAGGTTCAAGTTCAATTTATAATCTGGCCAAAAGCATCCAGTATAGAGTAAGCAAAAGCTACTTAAAGAAAATAACTAGACACCTATATGTCAGCTCCTCATCGGACACATCCAATCCCATATTACATTGTCCATTCGGGGCCACTGGCGTGCTGGACGTCGACTGAAACGTCGAAGCTTCCTCCTCTGTTTACCTGACGGCTTTGGTTCACTGTCAGTTCTAGGCCCTAAGCATCTGCAGTATGCAGGTCCACGACAACTAATTTATAGACTGATTCCCATTTCTGAAACATTTCTATTTTTTCCCTACAGGGGCTTATCCAGTAATACATTGAAGGATTCAGTCCCACATTCTCTTAACTTACACAATTATATGTGCTCTTCCTCATGTGCATAAACATGTGAACGTGGTATGGTATATGTGTTAGGAGTCCACAAAAAATGATTATTTTCACAACCTATATATGCAGCAAGGTATGCAAGAAGTTTCTGTTAGGTGCAATACTATCAGATAACTTGTCAATTTCATTGAAACTTCGTGACTTATCTTTTAGTCTGTTACTTGTAGCTATCTAATTCAATCTGCATATTCGATTCGTGAAGGCAGAGGCATTAGTGTCATATACTTGCTCTTTCTTTTAGACCACAAATGATAAGCTATGTTACTTTCCTTTTGTATTATTACACCCTCATTTTCATATGTTAATGTAGCTTTACTGGAAATCCAGTAAATAATTCCTCCTTTGGTACTAAAGAATAAATAGAAGATGAACCAACTTGCACCTGTTATCTGGTATGTTGTTTATTTGTCAATTCTAACAGTGCTTACATTTCTTGCTTACAAATATGTTACAGCCAAAGAATGTATGTTTGAGGTTTACAACCAAAGCACCGGTTCGAAGTGCGTGAGCGAATGATTATCTCAATGTTATTAGAGGACTGCCAAGATAGTTCCAAGTTCCAACATGTGACACTAAAGGAAGGAGCACTAAGAGAGGGAGCGTAGACGAATCCCTTGTTGTCATACAATATCGATGTTCTACCAACTTCGCCGGAAAACCGATCGCCGGTGCTCCACCTTAGGTATGCCATACAATCAACACTATTAGGATCACATATATGCACCCGACTGATCTCTGTCCTTATCTTGCCAAGGTCGGAAAAAGTGCTTATTTTGCATTATGAAAGTTTTTTATTTAGTAAACAAATGATCATGTTTCAATTTGGTTATTTCCTATAGGTTTTCTATGAAGCATCCAAACAAAGATTTGGTGAAGACGCATAATTTAAAGATAGGGCTCAACAAGCTGTAGTTCAGTTACAGGTGAATTGATCTTCTTATTTGTAGAACCTAGGAAGATCATGGTCTTCTCATTCTCTTCTAAACAATATATACACTGCTTGGAGGGGAGGAGAAGTATATTGCCGCTTGGAAAAAGTTATGATAAATTAGCATTTAGCAGGAATGATTCGACTATGTTTACAAGCTCTTAGTTGTACATCTTGATGAAAAGGCAGTCTTACTTTCTACTGGGATTTGACTTAGAATTCTGAAAAATTGTTGAGCAAAGTATCAACGGAATGTAGGAGCAAGCTGAATCTTTTAGGTCAATTGGACATTAGATGAACATGCACACAATTGTTTCTAGAATGTTGCCCTCTTGTTGTCTGCAAACTGAACCTTGTACTTTATAAAACTAAAATTTGTGCATTGGTTGTTGACTAGCAATTTTTGCTTAAAGCTTTGTATTTTCTCTCTCTCCTTTGAACCATAATGAAGATTATTATGTCAAATTATATGAGTTTATTCATCTTGGTTTATTTTCTTATTGTCATCTGAAGTCCCAAATATAAAAAAATCTACATTTGCAGCCAACATTTTACAATTTAGCTTTATTTATTTAGTGGTGTGCATCTTTTTTCTTGAGAAATTTGATATCTTGATTTCTTCAGATTTAGATATTACCAATCAACATTTTGTTGAGATATTTACAAGACTTCAGAAATCTCGTTATGTTTGTCTAAGTCATTTTTGGCAACACCATATTTTTTGACCTTGTGTTAGTACATCTGAAATCATTCTGATCAACCATTTGCTTACCCTTCTGGTTAATCACTTGCCATGGAATGCTTATATCAAGTTGTATGTGTCTTCCTTGGAAGCAACCAAAAGCGTTATTGGTTTATACTTTGAAACAGTAAGAAACATAGCTAATTACTCACCTTTCAGTTGTATAGCTTTTATAATCCTTATATTGCACAAGTTCTGGAGCTATCGAGTAAGAATGGTTTGGTCGAAGAAATTGGTGGTGCTCATGAAATTTTTACGGAAGTTCATCAAATCCCTTTCACAATGGTTAAAACAGATGGTGGCTTCAACTATTTCTCAACACAACAGATTTCGAAGCCATTTAGTTAGTTACTGAATAATAATTGACATGTTTTTTCTATACCTCATTCTTTCTTGGTTCTCATTTAGCTGTTTTCTGTAGAATCAAAGTGGTTTGGAGCAGGGTGATGATGTAGCAGACCAATGACGCAATAACCAAAGATGTTCTCATTTATTTGTTTTATGTAGAATCGAAGCGGAAGGGCTTGTGAAAGAGAAGATGGGATGCCAACGATGCAACCTTGTTGTGTGATTATTATATGTATATTTCAGGTCATCATAAAAGAAGTCTTAGTGAGGTAAATTGATGGAGTCTCACCTTAGGTAGGGATGGAAGCAGAGCCCGTGCGGAGGCTGGAGACAAACAGAGCATTATGCATAATCACTTTGTGAATGAACGTGTGATGGAAATAATGTTTCCATGTCCATATGCCCCTTTTCTTATTATTTTTGTACTAAAGTGAGGTGCCTTATATCTCACCATTTGTTGATGGTGTTCCACTTTGCACGGCGTACATGGTAGAGCGAGACAATAAAACGATGACATAGAAGCCACATGTAAAGTCAAGGGGCAATTGATTGAAAGGACTAATGATGTATGGACAAAGAAGGTGATGATCGAAAATTTCAATGGAAAAGAGTGGCTAAAGTATTATGTGGTGTTTGTTGGAATAGGAAGAAGAGATGATTGTTGGCCCGTGGCAACGCACGGGCAGTCAACTAGTAGTCAACAGTTGAGGAGAGCGAGGATAGGATGCCATGGACAGGCAATCTACTATATCTAAATAGGAGCCTCCCATGACCTTATTTTTTTTGGCATGCACACTATCCAAATAAGCGGTGAACATGCAGCCTATCACCTTTGTAGTTTAAGCCATGTGATCAACAAATCTCATGCATGCACTTTTAACGCTGCATCCGCACCAACATGATTTTCCCTGCACTCCCCGGTACACGATGTGCTTTGCACGTTCGCCTTGTTTTCCAACCGAGTAACGTATGACACGTGAATTCGGCCTCTTGTTTTTTTAGTTTTTTAGCGGCTTTGTTTTTTAGCTGAATTAACTCAACTCTTCGTGATTGTTCATGCTACCATGCAAACCATAGGCTGATACGTCTCCATCGTATCTATAATTTTTGATTGTTTCATGCCAATATTATACAACTTTCACATACTATTGGCAACAATTTATATGATTTATTGGACTAACCTATTGATCCAGTGCCCAGTGCCAGTTCTTGTTTTTTGTGTGTTTTTTGTTCCGTAGAAATTCCATATCAAACGAAGTCCAAACACGATAAAAATTTACGGAGATTTTTTTTGGAATATTTGTGAATTTTGAGAAGTGGAATCAACGCAAACGGGGGGCCACAGCCACCACAAGAAACCAGGGCGCGCCCAGGGGCCCAAACGCGTGGTGATGGGTTGTGCCCTCCTTGTAAGTCAGTTGGAGATCTCCTTCGGGCGCAAGGAAGCTAATTTTCAGATAAAAATCCCCTCAAAATTTCAACCCGATCGGAGTTACGGATCTCCGGGAATATAAGAAACGGTTTTCGGCCAGAAAACAGGAACGCGAAACAGAAGAGAACAGAGAGGGAGATCCAATCTCGGAGGGGCTCCTGCCCCTCCGCCGCCATGGAGGCCATGGACTAGAGGGGGAACTCTCCTTCCATCTAGGGGGGAGGCCAAGGAATAAGAAGAAGGAGGGGGGCTCTCTCCCCCTCTCTCCCGGTGGCGCCGGAATGCCGCCGGGGCAATCATCGTGACGGCGATCTACACCAACAACTTCGCCGCCGTCAACACCAACTCTCTCCCCCTCTATGCAGCGGTGTAACACCTCTCCTCCCCACTGTAATCTCTACTTAAACATGGTGCTCAACTCCATATATTATTTCCCAATGATATTTGGCTATCCTATGATGTTTGAGTAGATCCGTTTTGTCCTATGGGCTAATTGATAATCGTGGTTGGTATGAGTGTATATTTTATTATGGTGCTGTCCTACGGTGCCCTCCGTCTCGCGTAAATGTAAGGGATCCCTGCTGTAGGGTGTTGCAATGTGTTCATGATTTGCCTATGGTGGGTGGCGTGAGTGACAGAATACACAGACCCGAGTAGGTGGGTTGTTGCATATGGGAGTAAAGAGGACTTGATACTTAATGCTATGGTTGGGTTTTACCTTAATGATCTTTGGTAGTTGCGAATGCTTGCTAGAGTTCCAATCATAAGTGCATATGATCCAAGTACGGAAAGTATGTTAGCTCATGCCTCTCCCTCATATAAAATTGCAAGAATGATTACCGGTCTAGTTATCAACTGCCTAGGGACAAATAACCTTCTTGTTTGACAAAAGCTTTCTACTAAACAACTGACTTTTATTATCTTGCAATTTACTCGTAGTTTTATTCCCACTAAGTACTTCTAGTTTTATTCGTGCAAACTATCCTATCAGCTACAAAATAGTTTCATACTTGTTCAAGGTACAACAAGCATTAGCGTGCGTAGAGTTGTATCGGTGGTCGATAGAACTTGAGGGAATATTTGTTCTACCTTTAGCTCCTCGTTGGGTTCGACACTCTTACTTATCGAAAAAGGCTACAAACGATCCCCTACACTTGTGGGTTATCAAGACCTTTTTCTGGCGCCGTTGCCGGGGAGCAATAGCGTGGGGGTGAATATTCTCGTGTGTGCTTGTTTGCTTTATCACTAAGTAATTTTTATTTTCTGTTATTAGTTGTTTTATATCTTTAGTTATGGATATGGAACACGAAACACCAAAAAAAATTAGTGGTACTTGCTACTCATGGAGATGGGGAACCTCCTAAAACCCTCGATGCTAGTTATGTGAAACACGTTAATTACTCCTTTGATAATCCTGAGAAATCCTCATTGAACTTTATAATGGGAGACACGTTGGATCAACGTGAGTACTTTAGGGATTATCGCTTATCTCAAAAAGGGAAACACTTATGGGATCAAATTAGAATATTGCAATGGTTTGCTTGGGATGCATGCTTGAGATGTGACTTTACTTGTTGCACTAAGATAGAGGCTCCACACCTTCCCTTTCAATGTAAATTTAACGATAATGAAACCTTGGCTTCGTATGCTAAAGGTATTTATGATTACTATGATGTGGAACGAATAGAAGAATTTGTTGCTTTTAAAGGTGCTTATGAAATTGCTTCTTTGCTTGAAAAGTATGATGATGATGTTCCTTACGAATCTGAAAATTTATCCATACTTAAATATTGCTATGATAATTATAAATAAAATGCTGATTTATGTCCGCTGTCTTGGAAGAGACTAATATTTTGCAGGGACCTATGGAAGAAGAAGTTGCTGAAATTGTGAGCTCATTAGATGAAAAAGATGAGGAGGAGAGCGAAGAACAAAGGGAGGAAGAGCGGATTGATCACCCGTGCCCACCTTCTAATGAGAGTAACTCTTCAACTCATACATTGTTTAATTACCCTTCGTGTTTACCGAAGGATAAATGCTATGATGATTGCTATGATCCCTTGGATTCGTTTGAAATATCCCTTTTTGATGAACTTGATGCTTGCTATGCTAGTGACCAAGATGCCAATATGAATTGTGCTTATGAAGATGAACTTGATATAGTTCCTTATGTTAAGCATGAAATTGTTGCTATTGCACCCACACATGATAGTCCTATTATCTTTTTGAATTCTCCCAACTACACTATATTGGAGAAGTTTGCACTTATTAAGGATTATATTGATGGGTTGCGTTTTGCTACTACACATGATGATTTTGATGAATATAATATGCATGTGCTTTCTGATCCTACTTGCAATTATTATGAGAGAGGAACCAAATCTTCACCTCTCTATGTTTCCAATACTATAAAATTGCAAGAAACTACTTATGCTATGTATTGGCCTTTACTTAATGTGCATGAATTGTTCTTGTATGACATGCCGATGCATAGGAGGAGAGTTAGACTTCTTCATTGCATGATATATGTTGCTTTGTTCTCACTACTAAATTACAAATCATTGTTAATTAAAATTGGCTTTGATATACCTTGGGATCTGGGTGGATCCATTACTTGAGCACTTTATGCCTAGCTTAATGGCTTTAAGAAAGCGCTGCCAGGGAGACAACCCGGAAGTTTTAGAGAGTCATTTATTTCTGTTGTGTGCTTTTATAAATTTAAAAAAAAAAATAGAGGGGAACCTAAAACTTCACAAAAGGAAAGGTGAAAGTGAGAGAGATGATGAGCATCGTTGAAGTGGGGGCTAGCCTTGAACTTTTGTTCATGCCCATGGAAACTTTGTGAATCTTGAATCACGGAAACTTTTCCAACAAAAATAATTATCCCCTTGTACAAATCCATTGTATTATAAAAATAATGTGCCAAGATTTGCCTTTAGGATGATTAGATTGCTTGTTGGTATGTGCGGTGTAAAAACAGAAACTTCTGCTGTAGTGTTTGAATTTTCATTTTTTACTGGAACTTCAAAAGTTTCTGAAATTTTTACACAGTATTGCTATATAATTTTTTTATTTCGTCCTAATGTTTCAGAATTTTTGGAGTTACATAAGTATGGTCAAAGTTCAGATTACTACAGACTGTCCTGTTTAAGACAAATTCTGTTTTTGATGCATTGTTTTGCTTGTTTTGATGAACTATCGATTTTATCGGTGGTATAAGCCATGGAGAAGTTATAATAAAGCAGGGATAATGAAAATATAAAATATTAATGGGTTTGCAACAGTACTTAAAGTAGTAGTTTGCTTTATTATACTAACGGATCTCACCAGTTTTCTGTTAAGTTTTGTGTGGATGAAGTGTTCAAAGATCGAGGAGGTCTGGATATGAGGAGAAGGAGGAGAGGCAAGAGCTAAAGCTTGGGGATGCCCAAGGCACCCCAAGTAAATATCCAAGGAGACTCAAGCATTTAAGCTTGGGGATGCCCCGGAAGGCATCCCATCTTTCTTCAACAAGTATCGGTATGTTTTCGTTTTCGTTTCGTTCATGTGATATGTGTAAATCTTGGAGCGTCTTTTGTGTTTAGTTTTAATTTTTCTTTTATGCACCATGCTGGTATGAGATAGTCCATGGTTGATTTATAGAATGCTCATTGCACTTCACTTATATCTTTTGAGTATGGCTTTATAGAATGCTTCATGTGCTTCACTTATATCATTTGAAGTTTGGATTGCCTGTTTCTCTTCACATAGAAAACCGTTATTCGTAGAATGCTCTTTTGCTTCACTTATATTTATTAGAGCATGGACTTTTGTAGAAAGAATTAAACTCTCTTGCTTCACTTATATCTATTTAGAAAGTCAACAGGAATTGGTCATTCACATGGTTAGTCATAAAATCCTACATACAACTTAGGGATCACTGAATATGATATGTTTGATTCCTTGCAATAGTTTTGCGATATAGAGATGATAATATGTGGAAGGTACTAGTGGATGATTGTGTTTAGTAAGATATTGGTGTTAGGGTTTGTGATTCCCGAAGCATGCACGTATAGTCTCCCGTTATGCTAGGAAGTTGGAGCACAATTTATTCTTGATTGTCTATCTTTGTGTGAAGGTAGGGGGCGCGCGATGGTTAACTCCTACCAACCTCCCCCCTAGGAGCATGCGTAGTAATACTTTGCTTCGAGGGCTAATAAACATTTGCAATAAGTATGTGAGTTCTTTATGACTAATGTGAGTCCATGGATTATACGCACTCTTACCTTTCCGCAATTTGCTAGCCTCTACGGTACCGTGCATTGCCCTTTCTCACCCCGAGAGTCGGTACAAACTTCGCCGGTGCATCCAAACCCCGTGATGTGATACGCTCTATCACACATAATCCTTATTATATCTTCCTCAAAACAGCCACCATACCTACCTATTATGGCATTTCCATAGCCATTCCGAGATATATTGCCATGCAACTTCCACCGCTTCTGTTTTGATGACTTGAGCATTCATTGTCATATTGCTTTACATGATCGTAAGATATCTAGCATGATGTTTCCATGGCTTGTCCGTTTTTTGATATCTTTGCTACGCTAGATCATTGCATTCATATAGAGTCATACTTTGTTCTACTATCGTTATAATATTGAGTTGTAAGTAAATAGAAGTGTGATGATCATCATTATTCATTATTAGAGCATGTCCCAGTGAGGAAAGGATGATGGAAACTATGATTCCCCCACATGTCGGGATGAGGCTCCGGACAAACAAAAAAAATAGAAAAAACAGAAAAAAATAAAAAAAAAGAAAAAAAAGAAAAAAAAGAAAAAAAAAGAGAGACAAAGAGAGAAGGGGCATGCTAATTCCACACTTGTGCTTCAAAGTAGCACCATGTTTTTCATATAGAGAGGTTCCTATGTTGTCACTTTCATATACTAGTGGGAATTTCTCATGATAGAATTAGATGCACACCCACTTAGTTTTCATATTGAACTTTCATACACTTATAGCTCTTAGTGCATCCGTTGCATGGCAATCCCTACTCCTCGCATTGATATCTATTGATGGGCATCTCCATAGCCCGTTGATACACTGAGTTGATGCGAGACTTTCTTCTCCACTTTTACCCTTTTGAAACCTACCACCATATTCTATTCCACCCATAGAGCTATATCCATGGCTTGCGCTCATGTATTGCTTGAGAGTTGAAAATGCTGAAGCGCGTTAAAAAGTATGAACCAATTGCTTGGCTGACACCGGGGTAGTACATGATTTAAACTTTGTGTTAAGAAGACAGAGCATGACAAGGCTATATGATTTTGTAGGGATAGCGTTCTTTAGCCTTGATATTTTGAAAGACATGATTGTTTGTTGGTATGCCTGAGTATTAATGTCTTTATGTCAACACTAGACTATTTCTTTGAATCAGTTGTGTCTTAATATTCATGCCATGATTAGATATATGATCAAGATTATGCTAGGTAGCATTCCACATAAAAAATTATCTTTTTTTTATCATTTACCTACTCGAGGACGAGCATGAATTAAGCTTGGGGATGCTGATACGTCTCCGTCGTATCTATAATTTTTGAATGTTTCATGCCAATATTATACAACTTTCACATACTTTTGGCAACAATTTATATGATTTATTGGACTAACCTATTGATCAAGTGCCCAGTGCAAGTTCCTGTTTTTTGTGTGTTTTTTGTTCCATATCAACCGAAGTCCAAACGCAATAAAAATTTACGGAGATTTTTTTTCAAATATTTGTGAATTTTGAGAAGTGAAATCAACGCAAACGGGGCCCCACAGCCACCACATGACACCAGGGCGCGCCCAAGGGCCCAAACGTGTGGTGATGGGTTGTGCCCTCCTCGTAAGTCAGTTGTAGCTCTCCTTCGGGCGCAACGAAGCTAATTTTCAGATAAAAATCCCCTCAAAATTTCAGCCCGATCGGAGTTACGGATCTCCGGGAATATAAGAAACAATTTTCATCCAGAAAACAGGAACGCGAAACAGAAGAGAACAGAGAGGAAGATCCAATCGCAGAGGGGCGCCGGTATGGAGGCCATGGACTAGAGGGGGAACTCGCCTCCCATCTAGGGGGAGGCCAAGGAATAATAAGAAGGAGGGGGGGGCTCTCTCCCCATCTCTCCCGGTGGTGCCGAAACGCCGCCGGGGCAATCATCGTGACGGCGATCTACACAACCAACTTCGCCACCGTCAACACCCACTCTCACCCCCTCTATGCAGCGGTGTAACACCTCTCTTCCCCGCTATAATCTCTAATTAAACATGGTGCTCAACTCCATATATTATTTCCCAATGATATTTGGCTATCCTATGATGTTTGAGTAGATCTGTTTTGTCCTATGGGCTAATTGATGATCGTGGTTGGTATGAGTGTATATTTTATTATGGTGCTGTCCTATGGTGCCCTCCGCTTCGCGCAAATGTGAGGGATCCCCGCTATAGGGTGTTGCAATGTGTTCATGATTTGCCTATGGTGGGTGGCGTGAGTGACAGAATACACAGATCCGAGTAGGTGGGTTGTTGCATATGGGAGTAAAGAGGACTTGATACTTAATGCTACGGTTGGGTTTTACCTTAATGATCTTTGGTAGTTGCGGATGCTTGCTAGAGTTCCAATTATAAATGCATATGATCCAAGTATGGAAAGTATGTTAGCTCATGCCTCTCCCTCATATAAAATTGCAAGAATAATTACCAGTCTAGTTATCAATTGCCTAGGGACAAATAACCTTCTTGTTTGACAAAAACTTTCTATTAAACAACTAACTTTTATTATCTTGCAATTTACTCGTAGTTTATTCCCGCTAAGTACTTCTAGTTTAATTCGTGCAAACTATCCTATCACCTACAAAATAGTTTCATACTTGTTCTAGGTAAAGCAAGCATTAGCGTGCGTAGAGTTGTATCGGTGGTCGATAGAACTTGAGGGAATATTTGTTCTACCTTTAGCTCCTCGTTGGGTTCGACACCCTTACTTATCGGAAAAGGCTACAAACGATCCCCTTCACTCGTGGGTTATCACAGGCCTGCTAGCCCATCCTCATGGTTTTTCCGACTCAGAAATCTTCATGCAAATAGGCCATTGACGAGGCTTGAGACTGCGTCGGTATTTCCCCAAAGAGGAAGGGATGATGCAGCACAATGACGGTAAGTATTTCCCTCAGTTATGAAACCAAGGTTATTGAACCTGTAGGAGGATCACCACCACCCAATAAGCAGCACCTGCACACAAACAACAAATACTTGCAACCCGACGCGACAGAGAGGTTGTCAATCTTTCAACGGTAAAAAGATAGATTAGGTAGTGATAGATAGGAGAGATATATCTCTCAAGAACACAAAATAAAAAGAGCAAATAAAAAGTGCAGCAATATGTTTTTGGGTTTTTGGTTTTGTAGATCTGAAAACAAAGTGGCAAAAAGATAGATCGGAAAGCAATATGTTGGAAAAGTAGACCCGGGGGCCGTAGGATTCACTAGTGGCTTCTCTCATGAGTATAGCGCACGGTGAGTGAACAAATTACTGTTGGGCAATTGATAGAAGATCAAATAATCATGACGATATCGAAGGCGATGATCATTATATAGGCATCACGTCCAAGATAAGTAGACCGACTCCTGCCTCCATCTACCACTATTACTCCACACATCGACCGCTCTCCAGCATGCATCTAGCGTATTAAGTTCATGGAAAAACGGAGTAATGCAATAAGAACGATGACATGATGTAGACAAGATCTATTCATGTAGGAATAGACCCCATCTTGTTATCCTTAATGGCAACGATACATGCGTGCCTTGCTGCCCCTTCTGTCACTCGGAAAGGACACCGCAAGATCGAACCCATCACAAAGCACCTCTTCCCATGGCAAGAAAAATTGATCTAGTTGGCCTAACTAAACCAAAGATTCGAAGAAGAAATACGAGGCTATAAGTAATCATGCATATAAGAGATCAAAGAAGACTCAAATAATATTCATGGATAGAAACTGATCATGAACTCAAAATTCATCGGATCCAAACAAACACACCGCAAAAGTTTACATCAAATAGATCTCCAAGAGACCATTGTATTGAGAATCAAAAGAGAGAGAGGAAGCCATCTAGCTACTGCCTACGGACCCGTAGGTCTATGGTGGACTACTCACGCATCATCGGAGAGGCACCTGTGAAGAAGATGAACCCCTCTGTGATGGTGTTTAGATTGGATCTCGAGGTTCTGGAACTTGCGGCGGCTGGAATTGTGTTTTGTCGACTCCCCTAGGGTTTTCTGAATATTTGGGAATTTATAGGCATCAGAGGCGGTGGAGGGGGGCCCCTTGGAGGGCACAACCCATCAGGGCACGCCGGGGCCCCCCTGGCGCGCCCTGATGGGTTGTGGCCTCCACAGCCCACCTCTCTGGTACTTCTTTGGCCCACTGGGTGTCTTCTGGTCCAGAAAAAATCTCCAAAAAGTTTCATCGCGATTGGACTCCGTTTGGTACTGATATTCTGCGAAGTAAAAAACAAGCAAAAACAACAACTGACACTTGGGCACTATGTTAATAGATTAGTCCCAAAAAATGATATAAAGTTGTTATAAAATGATTGTAAAACATCCAAGAATGATAATATAACAGCACGGAACAAGCAAAAATTATAGATACGTTAGATACGTATCAGCATCCCCAAGCTTAATTCCTACTCGTCCTCGAGTAGGTAAATGATTAAAACAGAATTTTTGATGTGGAATGCTGCCTAACATGTTCATCTCATATTCTTTTCTTTTGTATAGCATGGACATTTGGAATTGTAGATGATTCAAAGCAATAGTCTAGTTTTAACATAATGACTTCAATACTCAAGCATGCCAACAAGCAACCATGTATTTCA
This sequence comes from Elymus sibiricus, assembly GCA_039707655.1. Taxonomy (NCBI): domain Eukaryota; kingdom Viridiplantae; phylum Streptophyta; class Magnoliopsida; order Poales; family Poaceae; genus Elymus; species Elymus sibiricus. The sequence goes on along the minus strand of CM077663.1, from coordinate 369,474,195 downwards.
AAATATCAACACTAAAGAAAGTTATCCCTAGCCCGTCATGCTCAATCATTGATCCATTCATGAAACACACTCAAATATTAGCTATGCCCAATGCTCAAGTACGATCATAGTGCCTCCTAGTTGGTGCTTTATAAGAGAAGATGGAGACTCAAAGTAAAAATAAAAATTGCATAAAGTAAATAGATAGGCCCTTCGTAGAGGGAAGTTGGGATTTGTAGAGGTGCCAGAGCTCAAGGTTTAAATTGAGAGAGAAAAATATTTTGGGTGGCATGCCTTTCCTGTCAACGAAAACGACAAAGTAGCTCACAATACTTTCCATGCTAGATATATCATAGGCGGTTCCCCCCAAAAAAGTTTATTCCTTTTTCCACAAAACTTTCACTTTCCATGGCGGGCCCTATCCACGGTTGCCTTCCATACCAACACTTTCCAAGGAATTTACTATTTGACAACCTAAAGTAAATATTTTTTTCTTTTTCATTTCGGGAATGGGCATCCCTATTACCGTTGCACTCTCATTCAATGACAAGTGAATAAACACTCATCTTGAGAATAACACAACTTGCATGGAAAAATATTGGACACTCCCCACCGTTTCATGAGCGGTACGAGCACACAAAAGAGAAAATTTATTTTGAAAATTTAGAGATGGCACATACAAATTTGCTTGGAACGGCATGGAAATACCGCATATAGGTAGGTATGGTGGACTCATAAGGCAAAACTTGGTTTAAGGGTTTTGGATGCACAAGTAGTATTTCTACTTAGTACAAATGGAGGCTAGCAAATAGATTGAAAGCAACCAAACCAAGAAACAAAAATTCACATAAGCGAGCATTGAGCATAACTAACACCGAATAATGCACCATAAGTAGGATGTAACTTCATTTCATAACATTGACTTTCGTGCATGCATAGGGAATCACAAACCTTAACACCAATATTCCTACTAAAGCATAATTACTCACTAACATGACTCACATATTACTATCATCATGTTTCAAAACTATTACAAGGAATCAATTTTAATTTGTCCAATGATCTTCATGAAAGTTTTTATTATATCCTCCTTGGATATCTATCACTTTGGGACTAGTTTCATATATTGCCATTGCTTTTTTGACAAGCTCAAACAAATATAAGTGAAGCACATGAGCATAAAGATTTCATCTCTCAAAAAGATATAAGCGAAGCATGAGAGGATTTCTTCAAAATTTACTTGCTCTCAAATTAATCTAAGTGAAGCATGAGAGTATTTTTACAAAAAAATTCCAAGCACACCGTGCTAAAAAAGATATAAGTGAAGCACTAGAGCAATCCTATAGCTCAAAAAGTTTAAGTGAAGCACATAGAGCAATTCTAACAAATCATAGCATAATTTTGACTCTCTCAAATAGGTGTGTCCAGCAAGGATACAAGTGACAAACTAAAAATCAAAGCAAGCAAAGACTCAAATGATACAAGACGCTCCAAGCAAAACTCATGATATGTGACGAGTAAAAATATAGCTCCAAGTAAAATATCGATGGTCGTTAGAAGAAAGAGGGGATGCCACTCGGGGGCGTCCCCAAGCTTAGTTGCCTATTTCTCTTTGGATATATCTTGGGGGTGCTGTAGCATACCCAAGCTTAGGCTCTTTTCTCTCCTTATTCCTTCATCCATCGTGATCTCACCCAAAACTTGAAAACTTCAATCACACAAAACTCAACAAAATCTTCGTGAGATCCGTTAGTATAATAAAGCAAATCACTACTTTAGGTGCTGTTGCAAACCCATTCATATTTTATTATTGCATTATACCTACTGTATTTTAACTTTACCATGGCTCATACCCTTCAATATAACCCATAGATTCATCAAAACAAGCACACAATGCAACGAAAACAGAATCTGTCTTAAACAGAACAGTCTGTAGTAATCTGTACTCTAACCATACTTCTGTAACTCTAAAAATTCTGAAACATTAGGAAAACGTAAATAATTTTTATAGCAACACTGTGCTAAAATTTCAGCTCAATATCACGTTCCAGTAAAAAATGAAAATTCAAATACTGGACGCAAAGTTTCTGTTTCAGATTCAGCATCGCTTCTACTCATCTTATGAATCATCCTAAAGGCTCTACTTGGCACAAACACTAAATAAACCATAAAAACACAATCATAACAAAGGCATAATTGTGTCAACACTCAAAAACAGAAAGAAAAAAGCAAAAAATTATTTATTCATTGGGTTGCCTCCCAACAAGCGCTATCGTTTTACGCTCCTAGCTAGGCATAACGCATAGATTCAAGTATTGTAATCCTTGGTTTTGGATGAGGTGCTTTTGTCAAGAGGTTTTGTAAATAGAACTTGAAACACATCATCCATAGCAACCTTAGCACTATCAAGTTGTTCCTCTACGTACCCCCTTTGATTCCCGGCCACAATCCAAGAATATTGTTGGTTCACGTCATTGAAAACTTGTTGGATCATATCTAAAACGGGGACTTCCTTTTTGAGATTCTCATAATTTTTTTGATTATTTCCATGCAAATATCTCATCATGTAATCATTATTGTAAAGGATTTCTCCTATTACTGGTTTTTCACGGCTCATTCCATAAAAGTCAAAGATCTCCCTAGATTCCCGTACTATGAGATCAAATTCATTCATAAGGACAAGGGTAGATAACTTCTTAGCTTTGGGATTCTTTAAGACGGGTAGCTCATAAAACAATCTTTGCAAGGTAGGATGGGTACGAATAAATATATTTTCAAGTTTTAGAACTAGCGCCGAGATAGCTTCCGCATAAGATTTAGTTCTTTTCAGTATAGGAGTATCATCGTGAGTCAAATTCCCAACGCAATTGAAAAACTATTGGATAGTTTCTTTTCCTATAATGTTCCCTTGCCCAAAACAAAAGTTTTAGAATCCAGATTACTAGAAAGTCCAATTTTAGGAGTCCTGCCATCATCTGTTTTTGCCATACCAAAATCACTCATGGTGACAAGAGAACAAGAGATTGGATGAGAAAAAGGCAAACGAAAAAGAAGGCGAATAAAACGGCAAATTGCTGAAGTGGGGGAGAGGAAAACGAGAGGCAAATGGCAAATAATTTAATTGCAAGGAGATGAGATTTGTGATTAGGAACCTGGTAGATGATGATGGAGTCTCCTCGGCGCCTGAGATTGGCACGTAGAAGAGACCGCTTCCTCCCCGGCAACGGTGCCAGAAATTCCTTTGACGAGGCTTGAGACTGCGTCGGTATTTCCCCAAAGAGGAAGGGATGATGCCGCACAGCGACGGTAAGTATTTCCCTCAGTTACGAAACCAAGGTTATCGAACCAGTAGGAGGATCACCATCACCCAATAAGCAGCAGCTCCACACAAACAACAAATACTTGCAACCCGACACGAAAGAGAGGTTGTCAATCTCTCTACGGTAAAAAGATAGTTTAGGTAGTGATAGATAGGAGAGATAGATCTCTCAAGAACACAAAATAAAAAGAGCAAATAAAAAGTGCAGCAATATGTTTTTGGGTTTTTGGTTTTGTAGATCTGAAAACAAAGAGACAAAAAGATAGATCGGAAAGCAATATGTTGGAAAAGTAGACCCGGGGGCCGTAGGATTCACTAGTGGCTTCTCTCATGAGTATAGCGCACGGTGGGTGAACAAATTACTGCTGGGCAATTGATAGAAGGTCAAATAATCATGATGATATCCAAGGCGATGATCATTATATAGGCATCACGTCCAAGATAAGTAGACCGACTCCTGCCTACATCTACCACTATTACTCCACACATCGACCGCTATCCAGCATGCATCTAGTGTATTAAGTTCATGGGAAAACAGAGTAATGCAATAAGAACAATGACATGATGTAGACAAGATCTATTCATGTAGGAATAGACCCCATCTTGTTATCCTTAATGGGAATGATACATGCTTGCCTTGCTGCCCCTTCTGTCACTGGGAAAGGACACCGCAAGATCGAACCCATCACATAGCACCTCTTCCCATGGCAAGAAAAATCGATCTAGTTGGCCTAACTAAACCAAAGATTCAAAGAAGAAATACGAGGCTATAAGTAATCATGCATATAAGAGATCAAAGAAGACTGAAATAATATTCATGGATAGAAACTGATCATGAACTCAAAATTCATCGGATCCCAACAAACACACCGCAAAAGTTTACATCAAATAGATCTCCAAGAGACCATTGTATTGAGAATCAAAATAGAGAGAGGAAGCCATCTAGCTACAGCCTACGGACCCGTAGGTCTATGGTGGACTACTCACGCATCATCAGAGAGGCACCTTTGAAGAAGATGAACCCCTCCATGATGGTGTTTAGATTGGATCTCGAGGTTCTGGAAATTGCGGCGGCTGGAATTGTGTTTTGTCGACTCCCCTAGGGTTTTCTAAATATTTGGGAATTTATAGGCGTCAGAGGTGGTGGAGGGGTGCCCCGTGGAGGGCACAACCCATTAGGGCGCGCCGAGGGCCCCCTGGCGCGCCCTGGTGGGTTGTGGCCTCCACAGCCCACCTCTCTGGTACTTCTTTGGCCCACTGGGTGTCTTCTGGTCCAGAAAAAATCTTCAAAAAGTTTCGTCGCGATTGTACTCCGTTTGGTACTGATATTCTGCGAAGTAAAAAACAAGAAAAAACAACAACTGGCACTTTGGCACTATGTTAATAGGTTAGTCCCAAAAAATGATATAAAGTTGTTATAAAATGATTGTAAAACATACAAGAATGATAATATAACAGCATGGAACAAGCAAAAATTATAGATACGTTGGATGTTTTACAATCATTTTATAACAACTTTATATCATTTTTTGGGACTAACCTCTTGACATAGTGCCAAAGTGCCAGTTGCTGTTTTTGCTTTTTTTTTCACTTCGCAGAAAATCAATACCAAACGGAGTCCAATCGCGATGAAACTTTTTGAAGCTTTTTTCTGGACCAGAAGACACCCAGTGGGCCAAACAACTGCCAGAGAGGTGGGCTATGGAGAGCACAACCCACCAAGGAGCGCCAGGGGGGCCCCGGTGCGCCCTGATGGGTTGTGCCCTCCTCAGCCCCCTTCCGCACCGCCTCTGACGCCTATAAATTCTCAAATATTCGGAAAACCCTAGAGGAGTCGACAAAACACAATTTAGCCGCTACAAGTTCCAGAACCGCGAGATCCAATCTAAACACCATCACGGAGGGGTTCATCTTCCTCATAGGTGCCTCTCCGATGATGCGTGAGTAGTCCGCCATAGACCTACGGGTCCATAGGCAGTAGCTAGATGGCTTCTTCTCTCTCTCTCTCTCTTATGATTCTCAATACAATGGTCTCTTGGAGATCTATTTGATGTAAACTTTTGCGGTGTGTTTGTTGGGATCCGATGAATTTTGAGTTCATGATCAGTTTCTATCCATGAATATTATTTGAGTCTTCTTTGATCTCTTATATGCATGATTTCTTATAGCATCGTATTTCTTCTTTGAATCTTTGGTTTAGTTAGGCCGACTAGATCGATTTTTCTTGCCATAGGAAGAGGTGCTTTGTGATGGGTTCGATCTTGCGGTGTTCTTTCCCAGTGACAGAAGGGGCAACAAGACACGCAAGTATCGTTGCTATTAAGGATAACAAGATGGGGTCTATTCCTACATGAATAGATCTTGTCTACATCATGTCATCGTTCTTATTGCATTACTCCATTTTTCCATGAACTTAATACACTAGATGCATGCTGGATAGCAGTCGATGTGTGGAGTAATAGAGGTATATGCAGGCAGGAGTCGGTCTATCTATCTTGGATGTGATGCCTATATAATGATCATCGCCTTGGATATCGTCATGACTATTCGATTTGCTATCAATTGCCCAACAGTAATTTGTTCACCCACCGTGCGCTATACTCATGAGAGAAGCCACTAGTGAACCCTACGGCCCCCGGGTCTACTTTTCCACCATATTGCTTTCCGATCTATCTTTTTGCAATCTTTGTTTTCAGATCTACAAAACCAAAAACCCAAAAACATATTGCTGCATATTTTCTCTTTTTATTTGTGTTCTTGAGAGATCTATCTCTCCTATCTATTACTACGTAATCTATCTTATTACCGTAGAGAGATTGACAACCTCTCCTTCGCGTCGGGTTGCAAGTATTTGTTGTTTGTCTGCAGGTGCTGCTTATTGGGTGTTCGTGATCCTCCTACTGGTTCGATAACCTTGGTTTCATAACTGAGGGAAATACTTACCGTCGCTGTGCTGCATTATCCCTTCCTCTTTGGGGAAATACCGACGCAGTCTCAAGCCATGTCAAAGGAATTTCTGGCGCCATTACCGGGGAGGAAGCGGTCTCTTCTACGTGCCTATCGTAGGCGCCGAGGGGACTCCATCATCATCTACCAGGTTCCTAATCACAAACCTCATCTCCTTGCAATTACATTATTTGCCATTTGCCTCTCGTTTCCTCTCCCCCACTTCACCAATTTGCAGTTTTATTCGCCCTCTTTTTCGTTTGCCTTTTTTCTCGTCAGATCTGTTGTTTGCTCGTCACTATGAGTGATTTTGGTATGGCAGAAACGGATGATGGCAGGACTCCTAAAATTGGATGTTCTGCTAATCTTGATTCTAAAACTTTTGTTTTGGGGCAAGGGAACATTATAGGAAAAGAAACTATTCAAGAGTTTTTCAATTGCGTTGGGAATTTGACTCTCGATGATACCCCTATTCGGAAAAGCACTAAATCTTATGCGGAAGCCATCTCGACGTTAGTTCTAAAACTTGAAAATAGATTTATTCGTACTCATCCTACCTTGCAAAGATTGCTTTATGAGTTACCCGTCATTAAGAATCACAAGGCTAAGAAGTTGGCTACCCTTGTTCTCATGCATGAATTTGATCATATAGTATGGGAAGCTAGGGAGATCTTTGACTTTTATGGTATGAGTCGTGAAAAACCAATAATAGGAGAAATCCTTTACAATAGCGATTACATGATGAGATATTTGCTTGGAAATAATCAAATCTTTGATGAGAATCTTAAAAAGTAAGTTCCCGTTTTAGACATGATCCAACAAGTTTTCAACGATGTGAACCAACAATATTCGTGGATCGTGGCCGGTAATCAAAGGGGTTACGTAGAGGGACAATTTGATAGTGCTAAAGTTGCTATGGATAATGTGTTCCAAGTTTTATTTGCTAAACCTCTTGACAAAAACACTTCATCCAAAACCAAAGATGACAATACTTGAATCTATCCATTATGCCTAGCTAGGGGCGTAAAACGATAGCGCTTGTTGGGAGGCAACCCAATGAATAAATAAATTTTTTCTTTTTCCTTTCTGTTTTTGTGTGTTTACACAATTATGCCTCTGTTATGATTGTGTTTTTATGGTTTATTTAGTGTTTGTGCCAAGTAAAGCCTTTAGGATGATTCATAGGATGAGTAGAAGCGATGCTGAATCTGAAACAGAAACTTTGCATCGAGTATATGAATTTTCATTTTTTTTTCTGGAACGTGATCTTGAGATTAAATTTTAACACAGTGTTTCTTTACAAATTCCTTACGTTGTCCTAATTTGTCAGAATTTTTAGACTTACATAAGTATGGGTAGAGTACAGATTACTACAGACTGTTCTGTTTAAGACAGATTCTGTTTTCGTTGCATTGTGTGCTTGTTTTGATGAATCTATGGTTTAGATTGGGGGGGTATAAGCCATGGTAAACTTAAAATACAGTAGGTATAATGCAATAACAAAATATTAATGTGTTTTCAACAGTACCTAAAGTAGTGATTTGCTTTCTTATACTAACGGATCTCACGAAGATTTTGTTGAGTTTTGTGTGATTGAAGTTTTCAAGTTTTGGGTGAGATCACGATGGATGAAGGAATAAGGAGTAGCAAAATCCTAAGCTTGGGGATGCTACCGCACTCCCAATATATATCCAAAGAGAAACAAGCAACTAAGCTTGGGGATGCCCCCGAGTGGCATCCCCTCTTTCTTCTAACGACCATCGGTATTTTACTTGGAGCTATATTTTTATTCGTCACATATCATGAGTTTTGCTTGGAGCGACTTGTATCTTTGCTTGCTTTGGTTGTTAGTTTTTCCTTTGTATCCTTGCTGGACACACCTATTTGAGAAATCCAAAACCATGCTATGATTTTTTAGAATTGCTCTATGTGCTTCACTTAAACTTTTTGAGCTATAGAAATTGCTCTAGTGCTTCACTTATATCTTTTTGAGCACGGTGTGCTTGGAAACTTTTGTAGAAATACTCTCATGCTTCACTTAGGTTCATTTCAGAGTTAGTAAATTTTTAAGAAATCCTCTCATGCTTCACTTATATCTTTTTGAGAGATGAAATCTTTATGCTCATGTGCTTCACTTAAATTTGTTTGAGCTTGCCAAAAAGCAATGGCAATATATGAAACTAGTCCTAAAGTGATAGATATCCAAGGAGGATATGATAACAAATTTCATGAAGATCATTGGACAAATTAAACTTGATTCCTTGTAATAGTTTTGAAACATGATGATAGTAATATGTGAGTCATGTTAGTGAGTAATTATGCTTAGTAGGAATATTGGTGTTAAGGTTTGCGATTCCCTATGCATGCACGAAAGTCAATAGTTATGCAATGAAGTTACATCCTACTTGTGGTCCATTATTCGGTGTTAGTTATGTTGAATGCTCACTTATGTGATTTTTAGTTTTTTGGTTTGGTTGCTTCCCAATCTATTTGCTAGCCTTCATTTGTACTAAGTAGAAATACTACTTGTGCATCCAAAATCCTTAAACCAAGTTTTGCCTTATGAGTCCACCATACCTACCTATATGCGGTATTTCCATGCCGTTCCAAGCAAATTTGTATGTGCCATCTCTAAATTTTCAAAATAAATTTTCTCTTTTGTGTGCTCGTACCGCTCATGAAACGGTGGGGGGTGTCCAATATTTTTCCATGCTAGATGTGTTATTCTCAAGATGAGTGTTTATTCACTTGTCATTGCACGAGAGTGCAGCGGTAATAGGGATGCCCATTCCCGAAATGAAAAAGAAAAAATATTTACTTTATGTTGTCAAATAATAAATTCCTTGGAAAGTGTTGGTATGGAAGGCAACCGTGGATACGGCCCGCCCTGGAAAGTGAAAGTTGGTGGAAAAAGGAATAAACTTTATTTTCTGTTTGGGAACCGCCTATGATATATCTAGCATGGAAAGTATTATGAACTACTTTGTTGTTTTCGTTGACAGGAAAAGCATGCCACCCAAAATATTTTTCTCTCTCAATTTAAACCTTGAGCTCTGGCACCTCGACAAATCCCTACTTCCCTCTGCGAAGGGCCTATCTATTTACTTTATGCAATTTTTATTTTTGCTTCGAGTCTCCATCTTCTCTTATAAGCACCAACTAGGGGGCACTATGATCGTACTTGAGCATTGGGCATAGTTAATATTTGAGTGTGTCTCACGAATGAATCAATGATTGGGCATGATGGGCTAGGGATAACTTTCGTTTGTGTTGATATTTTGAAAGACATGGCTGTTTGTTGACATGCTTGAGTATTGAAGTCATTATGTTAAAGCTAGACTATTGCTTTGAATCATTATAAGTCCAAATGTCCATGCTATACAAAAGAAAAGAATGTGATGAACATGTTAGGCAGCATTCCACATAAAAAATTCTGTTTTTATCATTTACCTACTCGAGGACGAGTAGGAATTAAGCTTGGGGATGCTGATACGTCTCCAACGTATCTATAATTTTTGCTAGTTCCATGCTGTTATATTATCATTCTTGGATGTTTTACAATCATTTTATAACAACTTTATATCATTTTTTGGGACTAACCTATTGACATAGTGCCAAAGTGTCAATTGCGGTTTTTGCTTGTTTTTTACTTCGCAGAAAATCAATACCAAACGGAGTCCAATCGCGACGAAATTGTTTGGAGATTTTTTCTGGACCAGAAGACACCCAGTGGGCCAAACAATTGCCGGAGAGGTGGGCTATGGAGAGCACAACCCAACAAGGCGCGCTAGGGGGGGCCCGGCGCGCCCTGATGGGTTGTGCCCTCCCCGGCCCCCTTCCGCACCGCCTCTGATGCCTATAAATTCTCAAATATTCGGAAAACCCTAGAGGAGTCGACGAAACACAATTCCAGGCGCCGCAAGTTCCAGAACCGCGAGATCTAATCTAAACACCATCACAGAGGGGTTCATCTTCCTCATAGGTGCCTCTCCGATGATGCGTGAGTAGTCCACCATAGACCTACGGGTCCGTAGGCAGTAGCTAGATGGCTTCTTCTCTCTCTCTTATGATTTTCAATACAATGGTCTCTTGGAGATCTATTTGATGTAAACTTTTGCGGTGTGTTTGTTGGGATCCGATGAATTTTGAGTTCATGATCATTTTCTATCCATGAATATTATTTGAGTCTTCTTTGATCTCTTATATGCATGATTGCTTATAGCATCGTATTTCTTCTTTGAATCTTTGTCTTAGTTAGGCCGACTAGATTGATTTTTCTTGCCATGGGAAGAGGTGCTTTGTGATGGGTTCGATCTTGCGGTGTTCTTTCCCAGTGACAGAAGGGGCAGCAAGACACGCATGTATCGTTGCTATTAATGATAACAAGATGGGGTCTATTCCTACATGAATAGATCTTGTCTACATCATGTCATCGTTCTTATTGCATTCTCTGTTTTTCCATGAACTTAATACACTAGATGCATGCTGGACAGCGGTCGATGTGTGGAGTAATAGAGGTATATGCAGGCAGGAGTCGGTCTATCTATCTTGGACGTGATGCCTATATAATGATCATCACCTTGGATATCATCATGACTATTTGATTTTCTATCAATTGCCCAACAGTAATTTGTTCACCCACCGTGCGCTATACTCATGAGAGAAGCCACTAGTGAACCCTACGGCCCCCGGCTCTACTTTTCCATCATATTGCTTTCCGATCTATCTTTTTGCAATCTTTGTTTTCAGATCTACAAAACCAAAAACCCGAAAACATATTGCTGCATATTTACTCTTTTTATTTGTGTTCTTGAGAGATTTATCTCTCCTATCTATCACTACCTAATCTATCTTATTACCGTAGAGAGATTGACAACCTCTCTTTCGCGTCGGGTTGCAAGTATTTGTTGTTTGTGTGCAGGTGCTGCTTATTGGGTGTTGGTGATCCTCCTACTGGTTCGATAACCTTGGTTTCATAACTAAGGGAAATACTTACCGTCGCTGTGCTGCATCATCCCTTCCTCTTTGGGGAAATACCGACGCAGTCTCAAGCCACATCAGTAGCACATGGTTGTGAGCTACCCACGTTAACTCTTCCGCTTCGATCCCCACCGACGCCGCTACCTCTTCCACTGCTGCAACGGAACCTCTACCGGACATAAATGCACATGAAACTTCAACATTCATCTCTCCTCATTACCCCAGTCTCTATTTTTGGAAGAGAGTTCTCGATCTAAGTAACCCAGCCACTATTATTGGAAGAGAGTTCTCGATTTAATTAAGTGGTCGGGGCCTTTGCATCTAAAAACATGTCTCTGTTGTCATCCTTCGACATGACTGTTGAACTGCCTCTCCTTTGATGCAACTCTGGGCGTTGGGACACGTGTCGGGCCACGGTTTCGTTGTCGGCCACCCAAAATTCCATATTATCAAGGAAGGCATAGTCGTTGAAGTCTCTTTGCGCTGTTGCTTTGCTCCGTGACCGGCGATAGCGGCAATGATTCTGTCTCAATCAGCAAAGATTACTTTCAAAGGGACTCCAACTTTAGAGGTAGCACATCCTCTTACGAGGTGAGCACCTCCATGCTTATGTTTGAATAACATCGTTGACAGCTTCTCGGTGGTTGGTCATTCCAATTCTGCCTTTGCTTTCACCTTTTAGGCCACACTCTGCAGTCAGCAACATATGTTAATCCATGCCTCACGCCTCGACACTCTCCAATGGACGTCAAGACGATGCTCTTCACTTGACATAAGGTAGGAGATATTCCTTTAGATTGTACAAATTTTGACCATTCTTTCTTTTCTATTTGCCTTAGACAAGTGTTTGATTGCTAATTTATTACATATGTCTTTGAAATTCTCATGCCATTTCAGAAATAGTATTAATGTGTAACAACATGATTCCTAACCAAGGAGTTGCCAAAATTGTCAAGCAGGTTGTGTTATATATGTATTAGTAAATAGTAATGCATCTTTTCTTGCATCTGGATAGTATTTATTTTGGAGGTAGGTTGAATTTTCTTCCTCCCCAATTAAGCTTTTCACTTCACGATCATTGTTGCAAGTTATGCTATGTCATATTCACTGAGGTGCACCTATTCCTCCCAAATTGGAATTGTGATGCTTGTGCAACTATTAGTATGATATTTTGCAATTTGCTCCATCTAACAGGTTAGTGTATAAATGTCCTACCGAATAGGTCATTATATAAAAGCTAAAGTTTTAAGCCATTGATCCATATGCAGTTCTGGAGTTTATGATAGATGTAGGTGCATTAAAATTCAATATACTCTTATCTTAAATATGTTAAAATTTCACCTGCTATTTTCCTACCTTATTAATTGACTAATGAAATGAACTTAGGTGTCCAAATACATTGCTTATGTACAATGAATAAATGTGCTTCCTTTTTATTTGTTATTAATAGTTTGGCATGTTATTGTTAGTTGCCCTAACTAACCTTGATTTTGCATTTCTTGATGCATTTTTTTCTCTTGCTACATCTTGCCTATTTGGGGATGGTATGTAAATTATTATTGCACCCATCTATTTTGTGACATATTATCTGTGCGATTTTGCTTTCTTTCATTAGTCTTTTTTTCTTACACTTATTTATTTCTAGTAGAATGTGGTAAAAGATCAATAGATGTGCATTTTTGTTGCTTCTCCGAGTAGAGCCAACTCTACAAGCTCGCTCGGTGCTTTGAATTTTAGAACTGTTTCCTATTGGTAATGTGGTCTGATGTTCACCTATTGTAATAGTTTAATAATTTGTTGGTTTCGGAACTAAATGTAATATTATTATGCATCCATGCAACAAAGGATATATTTCTGAAGTATTTCAAAAGCAATAAACATAGATGGACACCCATTCATTACTTTTTTGTGAGATGACATGATTTAGTTAAGACTTTTTTGTATTTATTTTTTGGAGATTCTCTGTGCAAATTACCACTTTGTTTATTTGGATGCTTAGTGTTCCTTTCTACTTTCTTATGCATATAGGATTTATTTTGCACCTACAACACCAGGCACCGATAAGATTATTTTCTTTATAACGTGCCCATCTTACTCAATACTCTATAATGGTTTTTTCATGTAATTCTATAAACATGTTTCTATGCATTTTTGTCCCGCGGCAGCAGGCGGGGTATCATCTAGTAAGACAGAGAAGCAAGCGCCATGAGAAGAGGTGGTCGTGTGCGGCACGATACGCAAGCTACATAGCTAGCTGCTTGCATTTCTAACCGATCCCTAAGAAATAGAGGAGGATCTGACCAAGTAAATCTTAGCGGTGTATTTATACTTCACTAAGTTTTGGTCGGTTCTAGCCAATCCCTAAACTTAACGGAGTAAAACATAAATTTGCATAAATTCAACCAAGTTTCAACCGACATTTGCATACATTTAAACATAAGTTCAATCTAGTCTTGACAACCAAATATTAAACATAAATTCAAACTTAAACTACACTAAACTTAAACTAGCCATCATCATTATTATCCTTGCCATAGTGGAGGTTGAGCCAATCTTGCCTCAACATGCCACCGTCGGCGAGACATGGATCTCGGTCGGTGCCGAAGTCGTCGCAACCGATGAAGACGTGTCGCCACTCCTCGATGTCGAACTCCTGCTCCTCCTCACCGCCCTGCACCTCATCATCGGAGATAACGATGACCTCCCCGCCATGCTCCACAAAGATGGCCCACTCTGCCTCCATGATCTTGGGGTGCTGCCGACGTAGATCCGCCATGTACGCCTCGTCGGCGGCCTCCTCCGCAAGGTGCTCCCTCGCCTCCCGAGCCATCTCCGCATCCACCACACTTGGCACCACCGGGGCGAGGTGGACCGGCGCCCTCACGGGAAGTTGAGCCTCGCCGCTAAGCTGTGGAACGGACGTGCCACCGGTCGTATTTGATGGCGGCGAGCCTGCTGTGTGGAACGACCCGATCCACTTGCTCGTGTGGGTCTCCTGGTCGGTGATCTCCGCCACCCATGTCCCCCACGCTCGCTGGCGGGCACCAAGGTATGTCCTTTGCGAGTGTCACGACGGAGGGAGGTCCGGGAAGTCGACAAAGCGGGTAGTGGTCGAGTGGTGGTGGCTCCAGAATGCGCCGCTTGACGATGAATCGCAGGCGTGGCAGCACGGATCCGCGCTGCGGGGACCTCCGGCCACTATGTCCGACCATTGGGAGGGAAGGGGGCGGTGAGGAACTGCGGGGGAAGTCGCTGTTGGCAGGGAAGGGGAGGAGAAGTGGCAGAGCAGGCGAAGATAAAGACGAGAGGAACTTAGGTATTTTTACTCGACCGGCCCTCGATGGTGTAAATATAGGAAGGCGCACCGCATATGAGGATAATTTTACTCCTGTAACTGCGATTGGGGACCGGACATGTGTCGGTTAGAGGAGTAAAACCGGGTTTTTACTCCTCTAACCGATTATTGGGGATCGGTTACAAATGCCCTTAGAAAGAAAACGAGGCAGCGTTGGAGGGAATTTCCTAACGGAAGTTCGTTGTGTCAAGTTGTTGCTGGTTCGCATAGAGGCGAACGACCTAGCGACCGAGATGGGCTGGCCCAATTCCGAGATCACGCTAGCACTACAATATCCGATTTTGGGAACATCCTAGAAGGTTCAGGACCGGTTTTGGGAACCTTCTAGAAAGTTCCTGAACATGTTTCCCTACTGTTTTACTTTTAGGTTTTTCTGTTTCTGCTTCTTTTCTTTCATTTTTGTTTTCTTTTTTGTTTCTTTTTCTTTAATTATTTCAATTTTTCTATTCTTTTCTAATTCCTTTTTATTATGTTTTTTTCTTCAGAATTTCAAAATTTGTTCGAAAGTTTAAAAAATGTTCAGAAGTTCAAAAGTGTTCATGTTATAATTTTTTGTTCACAAAAAACTGATGTTGATGTTTAGAAAATGTTTGCACATTTGAAAAATATTCCTCCTTCCAAATAAGTTCATAAGTTCAAAAAAATATTATTGTTTTTAAATTTTGTTCATAAATTCAAAATTATTTGCAGATTTCAAATAATTTCATTTTTTCATAATTTTCTTCATAGCTTCAAAATTTGTTCACAAATGCAAAAATGTCCCTTTTTCCAAAAATGTTCATGTCTTCAAAAAATCTTCCGCTTTTTCAAAACTTGTAGACAGATTCAAAAATTGTGCACATATTATAACTTGCTCGTGTTTGTCAATTTTTTCGGAATTTTATAAATGTTCCTGTTTTTCAAAATTTATTCACAAATTTATACATTCGTCCCATTTTTAAATTTTGGTTACAATTCTTCTAACACTTGTTCATGTTTATGAATCCGAATTTTCATGACATGTTTGAAAAAAAAGGAAAATAATTGGAACTACCGATATTGTTAGTTCTTAAGAATTCCCGCTGCATATTCATCACGATTGCTAACCAACTCCAGTGGTTAGGTACCCCTCTCTATTAGAGGCAAATCACGAATTCCAATCCTGGCTAAGGCGGAGGTTGCCTATTTTTTTACACCGCCGCAGTTTTTGTTTAATTTTTACACCCCTGGCTTCTGCTGCGTGGGCCGGCCCAGGTGGAGGTTGCCTGTGCACAGCCTCGTCAATCCGCCGCAGAATGCGGCATGAGCTGGAGAAGCCGGAGCAACTAGTTAGCGAGCACTCCCTCACAAGCGTTCCAGCGATCACTCCCACGCGCTGCCAGACATGTTCCCAGTCGCCGTCACGTGTCGCGCTCTGAGCGTTCCCTTCGGATTTTGTTTTATTTTATTTTTTCGCACGCATTTTCGCCTTTTTTGAGTGGTTTTTTTCCGGATTTTTTTGCTGTTCCGGTTTTTCACCGGTCTATGGTACCTTCTGGACGAAAAAAAATTTGCGCGAAAAACCGCGTTTTCTTTTTTTTTTTACGCGAAAAAACACGTTTTCTGTTTTTTTTGCGAGAGGCACGGTTTTGCTTCCGCGAGAGGCACGATTTTGCCTTCGCGAGAGGCACAGCCGTGCCTCTCGGAAAGGAAAAAAAATGCGTTTTCTGTTTTTTTTTTGCGAGAGGGACGGTTTTGCTTCTGCGAAAGGCACTGTTTTGCCTTCGCGAGAGGCACGGCCGTGCCTCTCGAAAAGGGAAAAAACGCGTTTTCTGCTTTCTTTTTTTTTTCCGCGAGAGGCATGGTTTTGCTTCCGCGAGAGGCACGGTTTTGCTATCGCAAGAGGCACGACCG
Organism: Elymus sibiricus; assembly: GCA_039707655.1. Lineage (NCBI taxonomy): Eukaryota > Viridiplantae > Streptophyta > Magnoliopsida > Poales > Poaceae > Elymus > Elymus sibiricus. Next base: position 369,457,744 of record CM077663.1, on the reverse strand, counting down.
TGCCTCTCCCGAAAGGGAAAAAACACGTTTTCTGCTCTTTTTTTTTCGCGAGAGGCACGGTTTTGCTTCCGCGAGAGGCACGGTTTTGCCTTCGCGAGAGGCACGACCCGTGCCTCTCGGAAAGGGAAAAAAACATGTTTTCTGTTTTTTTTTCTATCGCGTGAGGCACGGTTTTTTCGTCCGTTTTTTTTCGTGAAAAAAAAAGTTCGTCAAAACCTATCAACATGGGATTTAGTTTTGAAGATCTCGACACGAGAAAGCCAACGATGAAAACGGTTCGAGATTTGGACGCACGGTTTAGGAGATAAAACGTTTTGAAAATACGGATCTACGAAAAAGGAGAAAACTCCCAGGTTGCGACAAGTGGCACGCATGCAGTGCGCCACTTGTCACAACCTGGGAGGTTGGAGTAATCGTTGGAAGGTGTACTCGCTAATTAGTGATTTCGTGGAGAAGCATATCTATCTACAGCCGTTCGTGCATGGGCTCCAATGGGCTAACTGCTATATGGTTAAGGCTGGCCTTAGGACGAACATTTTTGTTCTATTTTATTTATAATTTAAAAAACTTTTGGATTGTTTGAACGTCCAAACTTTATGTAACAACTTTTGAAAATTTTAATAGGCTTATATGGACCATTAAAGTTCGAAAAGAAATATTTACATATTACACATAGTTAATATTTTCTATTTTCTTTAGACTTCAAAAAACTTTTAGACTGTTTGAACATCCAAACTTTATTCAAAAGCCTTTTAAATTTCCAGTAGACTTATATGGATCATTAAAGATCCAAGTAAAATATTTACATGTTACATATAATTAATATTTCCCCTTCGAAAATATAAAGTCAATTTAAATTCTAGTACATTCAAACTCTAAATATGTCATTTTATTTTATAAATTTCTGGATATTTTACGGTTCCTCCTACTATCAATTTTACGGTGCATCGTATAGGTTTGCATGTGCATCTACTCGCTGGAATACAATCCTCTTCCATGTGCATCATGTGCGTCATGAGGGAGCTACGGTCGAAGATGATAAGAGAAATGTACAGAGGAGACGTTGGTTGCAACGCCATGGACGTACGATGACAAGCGTAAGGAGCCACACGGAAGGCAGATAGGCTGAAGTAGGCACCGTCACTCTCAACGCTATCTCTGAGACTCTGACCATGAGTGGGAGACGCTTCCTACTACTTTATGGAGAGATCTGCACTACACGTACAGTTTCCTCACCTTCGCGTTATGTTTTAGGGTCTTTTCCATTCCCAGAGTCGGGTGTTTGTTTCCTTCCGACAAATTCAGAATCTCCTTTGACCGAAAGGAGTGTGGCACATCGGTGGTGCCTCGGCGGCATCCACGACCCGTCGAGGTTTTGATGGAGTACATGATGGTGGCCTTAGCTACACCCATTAGCTGGGCTCCTGATGCATGTTATCCGTTGAATCATGTGCCACAGGGCAGAAGCAATCCTCGACCTGCTGGCACCCATACTGCACGAGGAGGACACGTAGGATGGTGTTTACTCCTGTTGCAATGCACGGGCATATGCGCATGTCACTACAAAGAAAAGTCTGACCTGACAAGTTTCATGTGGCTCCTATTCTATCCTCACAGCCGCTACATTTTTCTCTGATTTGCACTTGAGCAAAATTCTCGAGAAAATAACTACAAGACAAATGAAGTTCTATCACAATGTATACTTTACAGGTACTATGTATCTCAGTTTCTTTGATAAAAAATAGCACATATGCCCGTGTGTTGCTCCGGAAAATAAATCTCATGCTTCTGGTCCAATAAAATATGGCTCAAAACTCTCAAAGGTCCAAATCATTTATTTGAACATGACGCGGAACTCGTATTGCTGCTTATCCTCTTTTTCGCTCGGCTCAAAACTCTAAAATTTCGATGTTATATATTTCAAAATGTATCGCTGCTTATTCTCTTTCTCGCCCTCGTCAACGATGGCATGGTTTCCACCTGAGCACAACACGTCCGAACTTCTCAATCCAAGACGATGAGCACGAGCTCGCTGCCGCCGAAAGTGGTAACCCTAGCTAGGAGGAAAAATAAAAGATGGGAAGTTGGGTCGTGGAGGAGAGAAAGAGTCGGTGCCCAATCCGGCTTGATGAAATCGTGTTTTGTTTCTCTCTTCGTTCGCAACGAACCACCAATCAAAAGTCAGCTCCTCCGACAACGTGACATAGCCGAGCGGACGCCTAGATTTTTCCTCTTGAAGAGCGTAATTCCACCTCTAGTGCTACCAAAAGATAGTATGCTCCAGTTCGTGAGCCCCCTCGACATACTAAGCAGTTTATCATGTAGCTGTTGCACACTCATGCAAGGTCCTTCGGAAGCCCATTATGTTCTCACTGTCCCGCCAAGTCCCTCATGCTTTACCCACATCGCCTCATACCGAAAGGTATGTTTAGCCATGGTTTCTTGGGATCAACCAAGATCTAAATATATCGGCCCATGATCCGAGGTCGCCGCTAAGTGATGTTCGAGGCTAGCCAAAGGGAACCGTGCCGACCACTGTCCATTAGCATATATAGTATGTAGAGGGTCCACCTTGACAGGAAACACAGATAGACGATCGGGAGACAATCACAAGGCGATTGTCGCTCAACACTAGGGTTAGGGTTTTCTGCCAGTGGTGGTGTGGATTCCGGTGGCTCGTGAGGGGACGACGGCGTTCCCCGTGCGGGCGGATTGGATCGGGTGTTTGGCCACCGTGGTTTTCCATGGAGGAGAGGAGCGGTAGAGGTGGGATGGCGACTCCCAAGTCGGTGGCTACCTCTCGTGCGACAGTCACTGGAAAGGCATTGGCAGCGTCAGTTGGGAAGACGGCGGCTCCAAGGATTTCTTCCAGAGTGACACCGAAGGCTACGAGATCGCATAGTAGAGGCTCATCAAAATCTCTCGCAGATGGCAAGGAGTCATCGGAGGCGGCTGGTCCATCGGAACATACGGGAGGATTGATTCTCACTGATAAGGAGGCATCGGGCTTCTTCTTCGAGGACACTGGTCGGGATATGCCAAGAACTAGAAAGTAGTCGGTAATTGGGAAAGCGTTTACGCCGAGACGTCTAAACTTTAGGGCTCTGGAAAACACAATGCAAAGGGCATGGGGTCTGCATTGAGAAGAAAAATTCAAGGATATTGGGGGGAATAAATTTGTTGTCCACTTTGGAAGTGAGGGGGATTGGAAGCATGCACTTAAAGAGGGCCATGGCAATTTGATTTCAATTTGGTGGTGATCAAGGACTATGAGGGGAATATAAGGTCGTCAGAGATGTCTTTTGATACGGTGGAGGGTTGGGTGAGGTTGATTGATCTCCCTCTTGACAAACGATCAAAGGCTTTTGGAGAGGCGTTGGGTAATTGTCTTGGAGAAGTGGTGAGGGTGGATGTGGAAAATGACTGACGGGGATATTACCCCTGGGTATGCCAAGACAAGGGAGTTCAAGCCCCTTTTAGATAAAACTATACGGCCGGCTGGTCCATGACCGGCTGGCGGGCGGCCGGCTGGCCCCCTGGCTGGCTGGCCCACGGCCGGCTGGTCCATGGCCGGCTGGCCCACGGCCGGCTGGACAGGAGGCCGCCTGACCCCTGGCCGGCCCGCAACCGGCCGCCCCGCGGCCGGCCCTCCCGCTAACCTCTGGACGGGCAAGCACTTGTCTCCTCCCGCTGCGACCAAGTACACTGACAAGACACGACCCCCGCGATGGACTCCGGCATGGCTACAGCTACTGCTGACGCACGGGCACGCGTGGCTACAGTCCGGGCGGTCGTACCGCTCGCCCTGACCGATCGAGACCCGGCGGGGCAACAGTGCGGCCACGCCGCCATCTACTCCATTACATGCGCCGGCGTGCCTACAGCACAGCCGGCCGTACCGCTGACTTCGGCCGGCAGGCGCAAGACGACGCCGCGCAGGGCGGCCCGTGCCGCGGCAGGGGAGCCGGCTGGCGGGCCCCAGTCCGCGATGGGACCGCGCAGCCGGTAGGCCCTACGAGCGACAAGACGGCCCAGCCGGTGGGACCGCAGGCCGGCTAGGGAGGCTGCCGGCCGGGGCCCCCATTCAGTACCTTATGTATATTATAAGCCGGGGGGTTGGCCTTTAAAACCTCCCGAGGCCCCCCATGCATCGGGGAGGCATTCACCCCATCTCACACTCACACTCCCACGTAGCAAGAGAAGAAGAGCCGGCTGCTCCTTCTTCTTCCTCTAGACAGCAGCTCAAGGAGCACCATTGTAACACCAGACCCCATCAACTAGACAAGCAGGACTAGGGGTGTTACCTCCCACGGAGGGCCCTGAACCTGGGTACATCGTGTGTCCCTCATCGCTTGTGCCCAATCCCGCTCCCGGAGTCCGCCGTCGTCCTTCGGCCCCAACCACTCTCGATAAGCCACCCCATGGCATCTATCGTGAGAAAATGACAATAGTTGGCGCCCACCGTGGGGCCGTCCGCGGCGCCGGCCGGAGTCACGCTTCGGGCGGGATCCTTCACCACCTCCCCCGGCCGCCCCGCGTCCGGGTGAAACTGCACGCTCGTGGGGCTTGCTCTCACGGGGCGGGACCCCGTTTCCGCCAGCCCTGCGGGCGTCAAAGCCGACTTCTCCAACGAGGGGCGTAGCGGCGACCCTCTGTCCGACGTCGCCATCTTCACCGAGCGCGTCGGCAGGCTGAGCCTCACCGACGAGCCAGCTGCCGACGAGTACCCTGGCCAGGTGCTCGACTACCTCGACCCGCCCTCGTTTGTGGGCGCACTCGCCCCGGGCGATGCTGATGGCTCATGCGTCCGCGCGGGAGTAATGGCCACCGGCTCCTCCATGACTTCCGGCCGCGTCCGAGCGGAGGCGGAGGCGGCCGCCGCTGCTGCCCGCACCGGCACCTCCGATCCCCTCGGCTCCGTGCTTCGGGGCCTCAGCACCCCCGTCGCGCCTACAACGAACCCGGCCACGGCCACGGCCGAGCTGGAGGCTGCTTGCCGACTGCTGCTCACGGAGGCGACCACGCTCGCCACCACCAAGCGCCGGATGGAGTCCCCCCGCCGGCAACGAGCCCAGCCGGCGCGGTGACGTCCCCAACCGCGGCCGCGTGGTCGCTGAAATCCTCGGTGGCAGGCTCCCCACCTACGACACGCCGGCTGCCAACATGAGGGCCGCCCAGGTGGCCTATGCCGACCTCGCCGACCTGGTGGGCGAGGAGCGGGAGCAACAGGAGCGACACATCCAAGACCTCATCGCCGCCGCCAACGCTCAGCAGGCCCGGCTCGATTACGCCAACGCCGGCTCCGAGGTACCCGTCCCCGAGGGGGACGCCCCGCCAACCGCTGGCCAGCACCGGCCGGTCCAGCAAGCCTCTTCCCCCCGCGGCTCCGGCCGGCGGGGCGCTGGGTCCCATAACGGACGCTCCCGACAGGGAGACGAGTCGCCGACCGTCAACAGCCGGTGCAACGACGCTCCGGCTGGCGGCAGCCGGCGCAGCCGCGCCAACACCCCGCCTCCACGGCGGGAGCGCGCACGCTCGCCTGCCCCGGCTGTCCGTCCCGAGCTCGCCGCTCGGCTCTGCCCTCGCGTCCCGCGGAGTGAGAATGATGCCCGGACCTGCATCGATCGGCTGGCGCAATCCGCCCTCCTGGAGGAGGAGGGTCCGATCGGCCTGGCGTGCTTCGGCCCGCGGATCCGCAACGAGCCGTTCCCGACCGGCTTCACGCTCCCCCGCGATACCCCGAAGTACAACGGCACCGCCAAGCCGGAAGACTGGCTAGTTGACTACACCACGGCAGTCGGCATCGCCAGGGGGAACAAGCGTGTATCCGTGCGCTACGTCCCCCTCATGTTGATCGGCTCGGCTCGGACCTGGCTCAACAACCTGTCCGCCGGCAGCATCAAGACTTGGACGGACTTTGAGGAGGCGTTCGTCCGCAACTTCACCGGCACCTACAAGCGGCCCGGCCGGCCCCGTGAGCTGGCCATGTGCATCCAGGGGCCGGACGAGTCCCTCCGTGACTACCTCACGCGTTGGACCGAGCTCCGCAACTCCTGCTAGGGGGTACATGAGGTGCATGCCATCCAGTACTTCATCGAGGGTTGCCGCGACGGCACCCACCTCAAGCACAAGCTCCTATGCTCCTAGCCGGCGACCTTGTCGGATCTGATGGCCAAGGCAGATAAGTATGCCACGGCCGACTCCGCGATGCGGATCAAGGTCACCACGCCTGCCAAACCGACCCCGCTGCCTGCCGCGCCGCGGGCGTCCGCCGACAACCGGCAGCAGCAGAACAACAAGCGCAAAGCCGACCAGCCGGATCCCCGCTATGGGAGCCGGCAGGTCGCCACTATCGAGGAGGAACAGCCGACTGCCCAGGCTTCCAGCCAGCGTCAGCGAACCGGCAAGAACGCCTGGCAGCCCAAGCTCACCTTCGAGCAAATGCTCGACGCACCCTGCAAGATGCACTCCGGGGCCAAGCTGGCCACGCACATGCTGCGACAGTGCAGCTTCTCCCAGCGGCTAGCCCGAGGCGAGGGCTTCCCAGTTCCTCCGCCTCTGGCTCCCCGCGCGCCGGCTCCGGCTGCCAACGACGGCCGCCTTCACGACCAGTTCCCCGACCAGGACGGGACCTACGTCGTCTTCACCAGCGAGGGGACCGACAAGCACAGCGTGCGCAGACGCCGGCACGAGGTGAACGCCACCGTTCCCTCGGTCCCCCAGTATATGCACTGGTCCGAGAAGCCGATCACCTGGAGCCAGGCGGACCACCCCGCCGTGATGCCGAACCCCGGCAGCTACGCCCTCGTCCTCGATCCCACCATCGTCTCCGAGAGGCTCACCTGCCACTTCTCGCGGGTGCTGATCGACGGGGGCTGCAGCATCAACATCCTCTACCGCGACACGCTGCTCAAGCTAGGGCTCAAGGAGAAAGCCTGCAGACGAGCTGGACGGTTTTCCACGGCATCGTGCCGGGAAAATCCTGCACCCCCATCGGCAAGATCCAGCTTGATGTCCTCTTTTGCAACAAGAGCCACTTCCGCCGCGAGCCAATATGGTTCGAGGTGGTGGACCTCAACAGTCCCTACCACGCGCTGCTGGGCAGGCCGGCCCTCGTCAAATTCATGGCGGTCCCCCATTACGCCTACCTCAAGCTCAAGATGCCGGGTCCCAAGGGCATCATCACTGTCGATGGTGACTACAAGAAGTCAATCGAGTGCACGCGCGATAGCAGTCGGCTGGCCGAGGCCCTGGAGATAGCGGAGGAGAAGCAGCAGCTCGACCGGCTCGTGGCTCACGCCTCTGAGCAGTCGGCCGTGCCGGCTCCTCCGTCCCAGTCGGCCGGTGAGGCGTCGTTCCAGCCGTCCAAGGACTCCAGGCAGGTGCCACTCGACCCGGCCAACCCCAAGCAGTGCGTCACCATCGGCGCCCACCTCGACAGCAAATAGGAAGGCGAGCTCGTCGACTTCCTCCTTCAGAATCGGGACATCTTTGCATGGTCTCCAAAAGACATGTCGGGTGTTCCGAGGAAGTACGCCGAGCACAAACTTCATGTGCGGCCGGACGCCAAGCCGGTTAAGCAAACCCTGCGCCGTTTCTCCGAGGAGAAGCGGCGTACCATAGGAGAGGAGATCACCCGGCTGCTCGCAGCCAGCTTCATCATGGAAGTGTTCCACCCGGACTGGCTGGCCAACCCAGTCCTGGTGCTGAAGAAAAACAAGACCTGGCGCATGTGTATCGACTACACCAGCCTGAACAAGGCTTGTCCCAAGGACCCTTTCGCCCTGCCGCGGATCGATCAAGTTATCGACTCCACGGCCGGCTGCGATTTGCTGTCCTTCCTGGACGCCTATTCCGGCTACCACCAGATCAAGCTGGACCCAGCCGATCGGCTGAAGACCTCCTTCGTCACCCCTTTCAGGGCCTACTGCTACATCACCATGTCCTTCGGCCTGAAGAACGCAGGCGCCACCTTCCAGCGTTGCATGCAAAAATGCCTCCTGCCCCAGATCGGCAGGAACATCCACGTCTACGTGGATGACATCGTCGTCAAAACCAAGAAGCATTTCAGCCTCCTGGACGACCTCCGAGAGACCTTCGCCAATCTGCACGAGTACAAGGTCAAGCTCAATCCGGAGAATTGTGTTTTCGGCGTTCCCGCCGGCATGCTCCAGGGTTTCTTCGTGTCCGCCCACGACATCGAAGCTAACCCGGAGAAAATCAGAGCTATCGAGCGCATGCACAAGCCGACCAAGCTCCGCGACGTCCAGAAGTTCACCGCTGCCTTGCCTCGCTCAGCCGGTTCATCAGCCGGCTAGGCGAGAAGGCTCTGCCCCTCTACCAGCTCATGAAGAAGACGGCCAAAGTCGGGCCGGGCCACGACCCGACGACGAAGCCGGCCAAGTTCGAGTGGACCGACCAGGCGGACGAAGCATTCCGCGACCTCAAACGTGCCCTCTCCAGCACACCCGTCCTGGTGGCTCTGACCGAAAAGGAGCCTTTGCTTGCGTACATCGCGGCGACCACGCGCGTGATCAACGTCGTTCTCGTGGTGGAGCGGCCGGAGGAAGGCCGGGCGCTGCCGGTCCAGCGTCCCGTCTACTACCTCAGCGAGGTCCTCTCCGCCTCCAAGCAGAACTACCCCCACTACCAGAAGATGTGCTACGGCATATACTCCGCCGCCAAAAAGGTCAAGCAGTACTTCCAGGAGCACACCATCACCGTGGTGAGCACGGCAGCGCTCGGGGAAATCATGAGCGGCCGGGACGCCACCGGCCGGATCGCCAAATGGGCTATCGCCCTCGCCGACCACGAAATCCGGTACGAGCCACGCACCTCCATCAAGTCGCAGGCGATGGCCGACTTCCTCGTCGACTGGGCGGAGACCTAGTTCGTGCCACCTCCTCCAGACCACGCATTGGCGCATGCACTTCGACGGCTCAAAGATGCGGACCGTCTTGGGAGCCGGCATCGTCCTGTCGTCCCCAAAAGGGAACCAACTCAAGTACGCGCTCCAAATCCTCTTCGCCTCCTCCAACAACGTAGCCGAATACGAGGCGCTTGTCCACGGCCTCCGGCTCGCCAAGGAAATCGGCATCCGACGCATCCTCTGCTTCGGCGACTCGGATCTCGTGGTGCAGCAGGTCTCTAGCGAATGGGACGCCAGGGACGCCAACATGGCCAGCTACCACTTCCTCGTCCAACAGCTCACCTGTTCCTTCGAGGGATGCGAGTTCCACCACGTCCCCCGGGCGGACAACGAGGCAGCGGACATGCTGGCCAAAATCGGCTCCACCCGGTAGGCAATCCCAGCCGACGTCTCCCTCGAGCGGCTGCTCAAGCCGTAAATCAAACCCTCCGCTGAATCAGAGTCAATCTTCGTGCCAGCCGACCCCGCCGGCTCCAACAAACCCGCCGCCTCCAACCGCCGCCCCAGTCCCGCTGGGTCCAGCCACTAACGACCCCGCGGCCGTCCTCATGGCAATCGATCTGCCGGCCTCGGGGATTGATGGCTCGGTCCCGGGGGCTACAGCCGGCCACGAGGGCCACCTCGAGCCGGTGTCGGCCCCTGTCACGGCTCCCTCCTGGGCCCAGCCCATCCTAGCCTTCCTCCTGCGCGGCGAGATCCCTCCCGACGAAGCCACAGCCCGGCAAATCCAGCGCCGGGCCCCCGCCTATAGCATCATCAACCACGAGTTGGTCCATCGCAGCGCAACCGGCGTGTTCCAGCGTTGCGTCGAGCCGGAACGGGGGCAGGAGATCCTCCGAGACATCCACCAGGGCGAGTGCGGGCATCATGCCGCCTCCAGGACCCTGGTGGCCAAGGCGTTCCGCCACGGGTTCTACTGGCCAACGGCCCAGGAAGAAGCGAAGCGGCTGGTCGACAAGTGCGAGGGGTGCCAGCGCTTCAGCACGCAGAGCCACCTGCCGGCTACGGCGCTCCAGACCATCCCCCTTTCCTGGCCCTTCGCGGTCTGGGGCCTCGACATGGTAGGACCCTTCAAGACCGCTCGAGGCGGCATGACACATATGTTGGTGGCCGTCGACAAGTTCACCAAGTGGATCGAGGCCCGACCCATCAAGAAGCTGGACGGCCCCACGGCCATCCGGTTCATCGAAGACATCACAGTACGCTACGGCGTCCCGCATAGCATCATCACCGACAACGGCACCAACTTCGCCAAGGGCGCTGATACGTCTCCAACGTATCTATAATTTTTGATTGTTCCATGCTATTATATTATCTGTTTTGGATGTTTTATATGCATTAATATGCTATTTTATATTATTTTTGGGACTAACCTATTAATCTAGAGCCTAGTGCCAGTTTCTGTTTTTTCCTTGTTTTTGAGTATTGCATATAAGGAATATTAAACGGAGTCCAAACGGAATAAAATCTTCGCGATGATTTTTCTTGGACCAGAAGAAACCTACCAGACTTGGAGATGAAGGCAGGAGACCTGCCGGGAGATCATAAGCCTGTAGGGCGCGCCCTAGGGGGGGCACTCCCCCTGGCTTGTGGCCCCCCTGCAGGTCCTCTAACCCTATTCTTCGGACTATAAATTCCCAAATATTCCCCCAATACCAAAAAGGAGCCACGAAAATACTTTTCCGCCTCTGGAAGCCTCTGTTCCCGTGAGATCCCATCTTGGAGCTTTTTCCGGTAATCTGCCGGAGGGGGATTCGATCACGGAGGGCATCTACATCAACTCCATTGCCCCTCCGATGATGCATGAGTAGTTCACCACAGACCTTCGGGTCCATAGCTAGTAGCTAGATGGCTTCTTCTCTCTCTTTGTTCTTCAATACCATGTTCTTCATGATCTTCATGGAGATCTATCCGATGTAATACTCTTTTGCGGTGTGTTTGTCGAGATCCGATGAATTGTGGGTTTATGATCAGATTATCTATGAATATTATTTGAATCTTCTCTGAATTCTTATATGCATGATTTCATATCTTTGCAAGTCTCTTCGAGTTATTTGTTTGGTTTGGCCAACTAGATTAGTAATTCTTGCAATGGGAGAAGTGCTTAGTTTTGGGTTCAATCTTGCGGTGTCCTCACCCAGTGACAAAGTAGGGGTAGCAAGGCACGTATTTGTATTGTTGCCATCGAGGATAAAAAGATGGGATTTTCATCATATTGCTTGAGTTTATCCCTCTACATCATGTCATCTTACCTAATGCGTTACTCTGTTCTTCATGAACTTAATACTCTAGATGCAGGCAGGAGTCGGTCGATGTGTGGAGTAATAGTAGTAGATGCAGAATCGTTTCGGTCTACTTGACACGGACGTGATGCCTATATGCATAATCATTGCCTTGGATATCGTCATAACTATGCACTTTTCTATCAATTGCTCGACAGTAATTTGTTCACCCACCGTATTATTTTCCATCATGAGAGAAGCCTCTAGTGAAACCTATGGCCCCCGGGTCTATTTTCCATATTATATTTTCAGATCTATAAACCAAAAATACCAAAAATACTTGGCTGCAATCTTTTTTACTTTTGTTTTACTTTTTGTTTTAGCAATCTTTTATATCTATCTCTATCAGATCTCATCCTTGCAAATAACTTTGAAGGGATTGACAACCCCTTTATAGCGTTGGGCGCAAGAGTTTGATTGTTTGTGTAGGTGCGAAGATTGGGGACTTGCTTGTATCTCCTAATGGATTGATACCTTGGTTCTCAACAACTGAGGGAAATACTTATCTCCTTTGCTGCATCACCCTTTCCTCTTCAAGGGAAAACCAACGCAAGCTCAAGAAGTAGCAAGAAGGATTTCTGGCGCCGTTGCCGGGGAGATCTACATCAAGCCTACCAAGTACCCATCACAAACTCATCTCTTTCATTTACATTATTTGCCATTTGCCTCTCGTTTTCCTCTCCCCCACTTCTAAAACGATTTTCAGAAAAAACCAAAAATATTTGCCTTTTTATTCGCCCTTCTTCCGTTCGTCTTTTCGTTTTCTTTTTGTTTGCTTGTGTGCTAGATTGGTTGCTTTGTCACGATGACTCAAGAGAATACCAAGTTGTGTGACTTCTCCAATACTACTAATAATGATTTTATTAGTACTCCGATTGCTCCCACCACTAGTGCGGAATCTTATGAAATTAATGCCGCTTTGCTTAATCTTGTTATGAAAGAACAATTTTCCGGCCTTCCTAGTGAAGATGCCGCATCCCATCTAAATACTTTCGTTGAGTTGTGTGATATGCAAAAGAAGAAAGATGTGGATAATGATATTGTTAAATTGAAGCTATTTCCGTTCTCACTACGAGATCGTGCTAAAACTTGGTTTTCATCTTTGCCTGAAAATAGTATTGATTCATGAAATAAGTGTAAATATGCTTTTATTTCTAAGTACTTTCCGCCCGCTAAGATCATCTCCCTTAGGAACGATATAATGAATTTTAAGCAACTTGATCATGAGCATGTTGCACAATCTTGGGAGAGGATGAAACTAATGATTAGAAATTGCCCCGCGCATGGTTTGAGTTTATGGATGATTATACAATTTTTTTATGCGGGATTGAATTTTGCTTCTAGAAATCTTTTAGATTCCGCCTTGGGTGGTACTTTTATGGAAATCACATTAGGAGAAGCTACTAAACTCCTAGATAATATTATGGCAAATTACTCTCAATGGCATACCGAAAGATCTCCTACTAGTAAAAAAGTGCATGCTATTGAAGAAATAAATACTTTGAGTGAAAAGATGGATGGATTAATGAAATTGTTTGCTAGTAACAGTGCTCCTATTGATCCTAATGATATGCCTTTGTCTTCTTTGATTGGAAATAATAATGAATCTATGGATGTGAATTTTGTTGGTAGGAACAATTTTGGTAATAACGCGTATAGAGGTAATTTCAATCCTAGGCCGTTTCCTAGTAATTCCTCTAATAATTATGGTAATTCCTACAACAATTCTGATGGAAATTATAATAAGATGCCCTCTGATCTTGAGAATAATATTAAAGAATTTATTAGTTCGCAAAAGGGTTTCAATGCTATGATTGAAGAAAAATTGCTCAAGATTGATGATTTGGCTAGGAACGTTGATAGAATTTCGCTTGAGATTGATTCTTTGAAAATTAGATCTACTCCACCCAAGCGTGATATTAATGAGTCTTTAAAAGCTATGAGAATTTCTATTGATGAGTGTAAGGAAAGAACCGCTAGAATGCGTGCTAAGCGTGAATGGCTTGAAAAAGTGTGTTGTCGTGATAATATTGATGAAGATCTTAAAGTGATTGATGTGACTCCTATTGAATCTTTGTTTTCTAATATAAATCTTGATAAAGATGGGACTGGAGATAAGTCAACTTTAGTTAAAAGGCGTCCCAATGATTCGGAGTTTATAGATCTTAATGCTAAGATTGATAAAAGTGGGATTGAAGAGGTCAAAACTTTAAATAGCAATGAACCCACTCTTTTGGATTTCAAGGACTTTAATTATGATAGTTGTTCTTTGATTGATTGTATTTCCTTGTTGCAATCCATGTTGAATTCTCCGCATGCTTATAATCAAAATAAAGCTTTTACTAAACATATCGTGGATGCTATGATGAAATCTTTTGAAGAAAAACTTGAGTTGGAAGTTTCTATACCTAGGAAGATTTATGATGAGTGGGAACCTACTATTAAGATTAAAATTAAAGATTATGAGTGCCATGCTTTGTGTGATTTGAGTGCTAGCGTTTCCACGATTCTGAAAACTTTATGTGATGTGCTAGGTTTCCATGAATTTGATGATTGCTCTTTAAATTTGCATCTAGCGGATTCCACCATTAAGAAACCTATGGGAAGGATTAATGATGTTCTTATTGTTGCAAATAGGAATTATGTGCCCGTAGATTTCATTGTTCTTGATATAGATTGCAATCCTACATGTCCTATTATTCTTGGTAGACCTTTCCTTAGAACAATCGGTGCAATTATTGATATGAAAGAAGGAAACATTAGATTCCAATTTCCATTAAGTAAAGGCATGGAACACTTTCCTAGAAAGAAAATAAAATTACCTCATGAATCTATTATGAGAGCTACTTATGGATTGCATACCAAAGATGACAATACCTAGATCTATTGCGTTATGCCTAGCTAGGGGCGTTAAACAATAGCGCTTGTTGGAAGGCAACCCAATTTTATTTCTTTTGCTTTTGTTTTTGCTTATGTTTTTGAGTGATTTACACATTATTACCTCTGTAGTAATTGTGTTTTCTTGTTTTAATTAGTGTTTGTGCCAAGTAAGACCTTTGGGATGGTCTACGGTGATTGTGATTTGATTTTGTTGAAAAACAGAAACTTTTGCGCTCAGTCGAGGAATTTTCTAAATTTACCAGAGCATCGAATGAGTCTGAAATTTTTACACAAGATTGATATATATATTTCCCTGATTGTCCTAATATTTCAGAATTTTTGGGGTGACAGAAGTATTCGAAGTCTATAGATTGCTACAGACTGTTCTGTTTTAGACAGATTCTGTTTTCTTTGTGTTGTTTGCTTATTTTGATGTATCTATGGGTTGTAACGGGGGGTATGAAGCATGGAGAAGTTGGAATACAGTAGATATTACACCAATATAAATAAAGAATGAGTTCACAACAGTACCTAAAAGTGGTGATTTATTTTTCTTATACTAACGGATCTCACGAGTTTTCTGTTGAGTTTTGTGTTGTGAAGTTTTCAAGTTTTGGGTAAAGATTTGATGGACTATGGAATAAGGAGTGGCAAGAGCCTAAGCTTGGGGATGCCAAGGCACCCCAAGCCATATTCATGGATACCAAAGATCCTAAGCTTGGGGATGCCCCGGAAGGCATCGCCTCTTTCGTCTTCAATCCATCGTTTGCCACAATTATCCTTGCTGCACACATCTTTTGAGGGGGACAGGCGCGCTGGCACGTTTCTGTGCCAAACAAGGCATCCGGCTCGACCTTGCATCGGTCGCCCACCCGCAGTCGAACGGCCAAGCAGAGAGAGCAAATGGCTTGATCTTGTCCAGCATCAAGCCCCAGCTCATGGCACCGCTCGTTCGGTCAGCCGGCTGCTGGATCGAAGAGCTGCCGGCCGTCCTATGGAGCCTCAGAACCACGCCCAACCGCTCAACCGGCTTCACGCCCTTCTTCCTCGTGTACGGGTCCGAGGCAGTCATCCCCATGGACATCGAGTTCGAATCGCCTCTCGTCACCCTGTACACGGAGACAGATGCAAAGGAGGCAAGGGAAGACAGCGTCGACCTCCTCGAGGAGGCCCGCGAGCTAGCATTGAGCCGAACGGCTATCTACCAGCAGAAGCTCTGGCACTACCACAGCAAGCGGATCCGGCCCCTCTCGTTCCGCGAGGGGGACCTGGTGCTCAGACGGATCCAGCAAACCGCTGGCCAGCACAAGCGTACAACAATGCGTACTACCTAATAGACGCCCAGAAGCCGCAGAAGCGCAAGAGAGACGCCTCCGGCGAGGAGACGGAGCGCCCGTGGAACGCGGCGCTCCTCCGTCCGTTCTACTGCTACAAAGAACCAGTGTATGTATGCATCTTCCTTTCTATTGGAACTCAATGAATGCAACGGGGGCCCCAAGCCATCACTTGGGGCACACCCCTTTTTTCAATTCCATCAAAGGCTTGTCATCTCTTGAGCAAGGCACCCGGGCCCGGCTCCCTGGGCCCGGGGGCTCGCCGACTCTTCTCCAAGGCGGTCAAGTAGTGTGAGCAAGCAATCTCCCCCCCTGCCCAGCCACAGACCGGCCCCCGGCTGTCCGGCTGGCGGGACCATGGGATAGGAAGGAACTTATCACACGAACGCCACCTGAAGAGTAGCAGCCGGATAGGTCCAACCAGACCATGTTATCTCTAGAAACCGGCCTCTGCCGGCTTGCCCCAACACTAGCCGGACGACTCTAAGGCCCGCACGGTTTCCCCAAGGATGATGCCCCGTCCCTGTCCCAGTCCGGCTCCCGGCTGGCTGACAGGCGGGGCGGAAGCCAGAAGGAATCCTTGCGTGAGATATGAGTCGAAAGGTAAAGAGCAAAGGATGAGCCGACACGCAAACATTTTAAACTTCAAGCAAATTTATAAACAAAAGGCCGCAGGCCGAAGGTTCTTTACAATACATCCCCAGTGGGTGGAAATGCGTCTTAAACAAGTCTCGCAGCAAAGAAAAAGATACGGTAAAAGAAGGGCCGCCTAAGCCTCCGACGCGTCGCCAGCTGGCCCGACAGACTTCCCAGGAGCGGCAGCCGTCTCCTCCTCCATGGCCTCCGTGGCCTCGGTGTCGCTGCCGGTGCTGGAGGCGGTGCTCTCGTCGGCGACCTCCTCATCCCCGGGCCCTTGGGGAATGCCGAAGGAGTCCTCGGCAACCGGCTCTCCATCCTCGCCAAGCGCCGGCAGGAGCTCGTCCGGGTCGACGTATGAAGCCAGCTCGTTGGCCCGACGGACGAGGGCGCCTTCGCGGGCGACTCGCTCCGCCTTGGGGACCTCGCACATCGTGGCCAGCCGGTCCAAGTTGACGCCGGGGTACCACGAGGTGACAAACCGAAGGGCCATCTGCGCCCCGGAGCGGGCCACCGATGCCTTCCAAACCTCGAGCCGGGCCACCGCGTTCTCCAGCCACAGCGCCACGCGGCCCGCCGGGGCCCCACGACCCAGCCAGAGGGCCAAAATCATCTCCATGCCGGCCGTGTGGAGCCGGTCCATGCAGCGCTGAAGAAAGATCAGCCGGTTCTCGATGGCCAGCGCAAACTCCGGCAAGTCCCAGCCGGCGTGCTCCTCAATCCCCTACCCACGCTGCCGCAGGCACTCCCGATGCTGCGCCACGACCCGCTCGGCGCGGCGCCGAGTGTCCGGGAACCGGTCTAAGGGAGGACAAAGAATCAAGAAACAAGTCGAAACAGCCGGCAAAGGAAGAAGACTTAAAAAATAGAAACTTACGCTGGAAGGCCTTGTCCACCTCGATGGCGAACTGGAGGCCCAAGCCCTGCTCCCTCTCGCGCGCCTCCTCCGCACGGGCGAGGGTGGCTTCACGCTTCTCAAGCTCACCGCCAAGGCGAGCCACCTCGTCCTTCAGGGCGGTGACCCGCCGGCTGGCGTCGGCCGCCTGCTTGGCGGCCTCCTCCCGGGCCGCCACTTCCCTCTGCAGCTTCGCTATGAGGCGCTCCTGTGCCGCCTGTCCATCCACGACTAGGCTACCCAGCCGGTCCCGCTCTGATGTAACCGCCTGGAGGTCCCGCTCCAGCCGATCCCGCTCGGAGGCCACCTTGTCCCTCTTCTGCCGGATCGGGGTCAGGACGGCCAGCTCCTCTGCAAAATGACCAACCCAGATTACTCAAAATGCGGAAGACTCGAGCCGCCTGCCGAACAGCCGGCCCGACTCTCGGGGGCTACACCAAGTGGGTGCGCTGGCACGCCCCCACTGGAGCAAACGTACCTCGCGCCTTCCGCAGCTCCTCCTGGACCTCATAAAAGCCGGCCTTGCCGCGGTTATGGATGGCAACTGCCTCGTCAAAGAGTGCCTGCCGCTTGGCATTCTCTGCCTGCTCCACGCCAGGAGACAAGAAGTTAGACAAAAAAGGGATCGATCCGGCCCGGCTGCCACGTAGCCGAGCAGCCGACCCGAATCTCGGGGGCTACACCCAGTGGGTGCGCTCGCGCGCCCCCACTGAAAGTTCAACGCAAGCTAGAGGAATCTCACCTCCACCGCCTCCTCCACGTGCCGGAAATTGCTTTCGGCGGCTTCCGGAAACCTGGCCAGCCCCTCACGGCAGTGCGCCATGATGCGGCTTGGCTCCCCAGGCACAAGGGCCTGGCTGCTGGCTGGCCGGGCCGGGACGACCGGGGCGAGGGCCAACGCTTTCCAGTCCCGGATCACGTCGAGCATGGTCCTCCTTGATGACCCACAAGTATAGGGGATCTATCGTAGTCCTTTCGATAAGTAAGAGTATCGAACCCAACGAGGAGCAAAAGGAAATGACAAACGGTTTTCAGTAAGGTATTCTCTAAAAGCACTGAAATTATCGGTAACAGATAGTTTTGTGATAAGATAATTCGTAACGGATAGCAAGTAACAAATGTAGAAAAGGTGCAGCAAGGTGGCCCAATCCTTTTTGTAGCAAAGGACAAGCCTAGACAAATTCTTATATAAAGCAAAGTGCTCCCGAGGACACATGGGAATTTCTGTCAAGCTAGTTTTCATCATGCTCATATGATTCGCGTTCGTTACTTTGATAATTTGATATGTGGGTGGACCGGTGCTTGGGTGCTGCCCTTACTTGGACAAACCTCCCACTTATGATTAACCTCTCTCGCAAGCATCCGCAACTACGAAAGAAGAATTAAAGATAAATCTAACCATAGCATGAAACATATGGATCCAAATCAGCCCCTTACGAAGCAACGCATAAACTAGGGTTTAAGCTTCTGTCACTCTAGCAACCCATCATCTACTTATTAATTCCCAATGCCTTCCTCTAGGCCCAAATAATGGTGAAGTGTCATGTAGTCGACGTTCACATAACACCACTAGAGGAGAGACAACATACATCTCATCAAAATATCGAATGAATACCAAATTCACATGATTACTTATAACAAGACTTATCCCATGTCCTCAGGAACAAACGTAACTACTCACAAAGCATATTCATGTTCATAATCAGAGGAGTATTAATTATCATTAAGGATCTGAACATATGATCTTCCACCAAGTAAACCAACTAGCATCAACTACAAGGAGTAATCAACACTACTAGCAACCCGCAGGTACCAATCTGAGGTTTTGAGAAAAAGATCGGATACAAGAGATGAACTAGGGTTTGGAGAGGAGATGGTGCTGGTGAAGATGTTGATGGAGATTGACCCCCTCTCGATGAGAGGATCGTTGGTGAAAGATCGTGGATGTCGCCTAGAGGGGGGGGGGGTGAATAGGCGCTTTAAAATAATTACGGTTTAGGCTTAAACAAATGCGGAATAAAACTAGCGTTTAAATTGTCAAGCACAAAACCTAAATCGACTAGGCTCACCTATGTGCACAAACAACTTATGCTAAGCAAGATGAACAACTAAGTGATAGCAAGATATATAACTAGAAACAATATGGCTATCACAAAGTAAAGTGCATAAGTAAAGGGCTCGGGTAAGAGATAACCGAGGCACGCGGAGACGACGATGTATCCCGAAGTTCACACCCTTGCGGATGCTAATCTCCGTTTGGAGCGGTGTGGAGGCACAATGCTCCCCAACAATGCCACTAGGGCCACCGTATTCTCCTCACGCCCTCGCACAATGCAAGGTGCCGTGATTCCACTAAGGGACCCTTGAGGGCGGTCACCGAACCCGTACAAATGGCAACCCTTGAGGGCGGTCACCGAACCCGTACACTTTGGCAACCCTTGGGGGCGGTCACCGGTACCCGTCAAATTGCTCGGGGTGATCTCCACAACCTAATTGGAGACCCCGACGCTTGCCCGGAGCTTCACCACAATGGAATGTGGCTCCGAGGCACCACCAAGCCATCTAGGGCGCCAAGGCACCCAAGAGGAACAAGCTCAAGGGTGCTCAAACACCCAAGAGTAATAAGCTTCTCAACTACTAACTTCCACGTATCACCGTGGAGAACTCAAACCGATGCAACTAATGCAATGGCAAGGGCACACGGAGTGCCCAAGTCCTCCTCTCCCAAATCCCACCAAAGCAACTAAAGCTATGGAGGAAAATGAGAGGAAGAACGAAGAAGAACACGAAGAACTCCAAGAACTAGATCCAAGGGGTTCCCCTCACTTAGAGGAGAAAGTGATTGGTGGAAATGTGGATCTAGATCTCCTCTCTCTTTTCCCTCAAGAAGGAGCAAGAATCATTGGAGGGATTGAGAGATAGGCAAGCTCAAGAAGGTCAACAATGGGGGGAGAAATGAGCTCAAAGGATAAGAAAACCGTTGGGGAAGAAGACCCCTTTTATAGGGCCACCCCAAATCCAACCGTTACCCGTGCAGGACGCGCACAAGCGGTACTACCGCTCTTGCGAGCGGTACTACCGCTCGTGCGGTAGTAATTCAAAAACAGCAGGCAATCAACAAGGAACTGGAGCGGTAGTGCCGCACTAAGCGGTACTACCGTTCCGACGAAGCGGTACTACCGCTTAGGAAAACTGGGCAACAGAACAAAGCACGGCAGTGGCACGGTAGTAGGGGGCGGTAGTGCCGCACCAAGCGGTACTACCGCTCTACTACCGCTCAACTACCGCTTAGCGAAAAAATGATACCAGAAGAAATCACGGTAGTGCAACGGTAGTAGGGGCGGTAGTACCGTGTCAAGCGGTACTACCGCTCCACTACCGCTTTACTACCGCTAAACGAAAAAGAATGCCAGTAGAAATCACGGTAGTGCAACGGTAGTAGGGGCGGTAGTACCGTGTCAAGCGGTACTACCGTGGTCCCGAGCGGTACTACCGCTTTGGTGACAGGTAAACTGCCCAGACAAACAATAAACCCTGAACTGCCATAACTTCTGCAAATGAGCTCCGAATTGAGCAAACTCAAGCTTGTTGGATAGAGGACGACAAATACTATCCAACAACGACTGGTTATATTAAGAAGTGGCAGTAGAGAAAATACCAATGATATAGAGATGAGAAACCTCTATGAATGAAGAACCGGCATAAACTCCAACATCGAAAACATCATAGAAGATGCATATATGAACTCCGTTTTCGATGACCTCGAGCTTGTCATGAAGATGACCAAAAGCTCAAAGACTCACAAAGAGAAACACCAAACACAAACCAAGAAATATGATGCAAGGATGCAATGGTTTGAGCTCTCTACGAAGATATGATAAAGCTACTCACTTGAGAGCCCCCCTTGATAGTACGGCTATCGATCCTATAACCCGGTCTCCCAACTACTACCATGAGACCGGTAAAATAGAAAACCTATCAAGGGCAAACCTTTGCCTTGCGCAAAGTCCACTTGAGCTAGATGATGACGATCTTGACCTCCTCAAGTTGGACCACCTTTCTTGATTGCGCCGGCTCGATGAAGACTAGCTGATTGCTCCCCCATACTCCACTATGGGTGAGCCACTCTTCGGCACATCTTCACAAGTCCATTGTCACCACAATGGACAGCAAGCTTCAAGCATGTGATCTCTTCGTGATGCTCCACTTGAACTTGCACACCGCAATCTTGATGACGATCACCACTTGATGTCATCCTCCATGGGTTGTGTGATATCTTCCTTTTGATGCACGCCCATGGAAACAAACCTAACCCCACAAAGAACTCTCGCATAGAACATGGGTTAGTACACAAAGCGTAATGGACAATGCTTACCATACCATGAGATCACTTGATCTCGCTCGGTACATCTTCTACGCTTTGTGTGTTGATCAATTTGAATCACTCTTCATATTTTAGTCTTGATCAACATGACCAATCTTTGGATAAATCCTTGATCGGATCTCGCGGCTCGCTCGATGGAGGCCTCGACATCCGCGTCGACTCCGCCGCCGAGTCCATCGCGCACACCGGGTCTGAGGGCCGCCTCCGCCTCCCGTCACTCGAGGCTCCCGAACGCGAGGGCGCGCCCTTCGCCCCTACCTTCGCGGCTCGCATTTCGGCGAGCCTCCTCTTCTCCTCCCGCACCATGGCCGCATGCTCCTGGGCCTACAGGCTGGTAGCCTCCACCGGGTCGGCGGTCAACTCCGTGTCATGAAGCTCGATGGCATCCCTGGAATAAACAAAGGATGGGCCCTCAGGCGCTTGCCGGCTCGAAACACGAAAAAACCTACGAGAACTCGGAAAAGTACTCACCCGACGACAACGGGAAGGGCCCGCCTGGCCCGGGGCGGCGGCTTCGCGACGGCCGCTCGCACCTTCTTGCGAGCCGGCGGCTGTGTCGACGGCTGCCCCGAGGCTGGCCTCTTCTCCCTCCAGGAGGCCTCGCCCGTCCGGCCGCGGGACGGCTGCTCCTCACTCCGTCCACATGGCTCCTGCCGAGCTGCGGGGGGAGGTGCGTCCAAGATCCGGACATCATCATCATCATCGTCATCGGTCCAATCTCTGATCGTGGGTTCGGAGGTGAACTCACCGTCAGCTCTGGACCCGCCGGCTCCCGGGTCGCCATCGTCCCGTCCGCCTCGACCTCTCCCGAGGATACGACCTCCTCCTCGACACCTCCTCCCAGCTCAAAATCCTCCGGGTCGGAGTCGGCGCGATCCGCCTCGAACACCTGAGGATGCGGGCCGTCCACCATGTTTTGTCGCACAAAGCGCTGCGGTCAGCAGGGCGCGTAACCACAGAGGCCGACTGGAGGAACGTAAAAAGAACGAAAAAGGGAGAGGCGCCGGGTCTAAACATACCAGGGGCGCCGGATCGAGCCGGCTGTAGGGCAGCTTGCCGAAGTGCCAGGTGCGCAGCGCCAGCTTGAAGTTGGTGACGGCGTTTACCCGCACCGCCACCTGGGCCACTATCAGCTCGAAGGTGCACAACCGGCAAGGGTCTCGCCAGCCCCCCATATCGCATATCCGGTGCGGCCTCAGCTGCAGGGGCAGCACCCGGTGATCGATAAAGGCGGCCACCAGGTCGGTCGCGACCAGCCCCTCCCCAGTCCTCCTAGTGTGGAGCCGGCCCAGCATCCCGCAACCTCCCCGGCCGCCACTTCGGTCGTTCAATTCACCCCGGAGGATGGGACGTTGACGAAGGGTGGCAGTCGGATGTAGTCTCGAGCTGGGTCGACGTTCTTCACGTAGAAGAACTTCCGGTTCCATCTTTTGACGGATTCGATGAGGGAGAGGCGGGGGAAGAGTGTGCCGCGAACGCACACTACCGCGCCCCCGCAAGCGTATGGCTCGTTGTCGTTCTTCAGGATCATAAGATAGAAGAGCTTCCTCCACAGTGTCATGAAGGGAAGAAGGCCGAGGTATCCCTCGCAGAGGGTCACGTAGCTCGACAGCTGCAGGATCGAGTTCGGCCCCAAATGATGCGGCTGCAGATGGAGGGAATCAAGAAGTAACCTGAAGAACTGGCTCGCTGGCAGCCCGAAGCCGCGTGAGAAGTGCGAGGCGAACACCACGCACTCTCCCTCCTCGGTCTCCGGCACCACCTCAGCGCCAGGAGGACGGGCGGCGACGCGGTCCTCTGACGGCAGCATCCGGGCACGGCGGAGGTACGTGATGTCCCCTTCGGTGATGGTGGAGCCGCCCCAGCTGCCGGAGGGGCCGTTGGCCATCTCTGTGGAGAACCGGAGCGGAGGCGCGAACGGGCGATGCGGCGGTGTGAGCTCGGAGCGACAGAGGTGAAAGGAGGAAGACGACAGGAGAGAGGCACGTTAACTGCCTCCGTCTCTCCCCCTCCCCCTTATAAATAAGGGGGCGAAGCCCGGGGGACGTGGGATTAACTACGCCCACTTCCCCCGAGAAATCCGCGGGGCGTGGGGCGCCTCGGGCCGTGACCGCTGGGATCCGGGCGCAGAGGATCTCGGCCGGCGGCCCGTGGCCTTCTGGGCTAGGCCCATGGCCTACCGGGCTAGCCCTAGGGCAACATCCCGTCACGCCTCCAGGCGCGGGGTCCACCACGTCGCTGCACCCCACGTGGCGCGTCGCCGCTCAGTGCGGGTTCCGAGGCGGCGCGGTTGAACCTGAAGTGACGGACGTGGCCGCCTGCTGATACGTCTCCATCGTATCTACTTTTCCAAATTCTTTTGCCCTTGTTTGGGACTCTAATTTGCATGATTTGAATGGAACTAACCCAGACTGACGCTGTTTTCAGCAGAATTGCCTTGGTGTTATTTTTGTGCAGAAATAAAAGTTCTCGGATTGACCTAAAAATTTACGGAGAATATTTTTGGAATTAATAAAAAATATTGGCGACAGAATCAAGCCAGGGGGGTCCACCTGTTGGCCACAAGCCAGGAGGGCGCCCCCCCCTAGGGCATGCCCTGTTGGCTTGTGGGCCCCCCGTGGCTCCTCCGACCTCGATTCCAACTCTATATATTCACATACGTGGAGAAAAAAAATAGGGGAGAAGAGTTCATCGCGTTTTACGATACGGAGCCGCCGCCACCTCCTGTTCTTCCTCGGGAGGGCAGATCTAGGATCCGTTTTGGGCTCCGGAGAGGGGAAATTGACGCCGTCGTCATCACCAACCATCCTTCATCACCAATTTCATGATGCTCTCCTCCGTTCGTGAGTAATCTCATCGTAGGCTTGCTGGACGGTGATGGGTTGGATGAGATTTATCATGTAATCGAGTTAGTTTTGTTAGGGTTTGATCCCTAGTATCCACTATGTTCTGAGATTGATGTTGCTATGACTTTGCTATGCTTAATGCTTGTCACTAGGGCCCGAGTGCCATGATTTCAGATCTGAACCTATTATGTTTTCATGAATATATATGTGTTCTTGATCCTATCTTGCAAGTTGTAGACACCTATTACGAGTTATGATCCGCATCCCCCAAGGTGACAATAACTGGGATTCTTTCCGGTGATTACCGTAGTTTGAGGAGTTCATGTATTCACTAAGTGCTAATGCTTTGGTCCGGTTCTATATTAAAAGGAGGCCTTAATATCCCTTAGTTTCCATTAAGACCCCACTGCCACGGGAGGGTAGGACAAAAGATGTCATGCAAGTTCTTTTCCATAAGCACGTATGACTATATATGGAATACATGCCTACATTACATTGATGAGTTGGAGCTAGTTCTGTGTCACCCTATGTTATAACCGTTGCATGATGAATGCCATCCGACATAATTATCCATCACTGATCCATTGCCTACGAGCTTTTCACATATTGATCTTTGCTAAGTTACTTTTCCGTTGCTACTGTTATAATCACTACAAAACTGCTACTATCACTTTGCCATCGTTACCGTTACTTCCATACTACTTTGCTACTTTATACTTTGCTGCAGATACTAAGTCTTTAAGGTGTGGTTGAATTGACAAATCAGTTGCTAATACTCGAGAATATTCTTTGGCTCCCCTTGTGTCGAATCAATAAATTTGGGTTGAATACTCTACCCTCGAAAACTGTTGCTATCACCTATACTTGTGGGTTATCAAAAAAAAATTCTGGCGCCGTTGCCGGGGAGCATAGCTCTATTCTCTGAGTCACTTGGGATTTATATCTGTTGATCACTATGAAGAATTTGAAAGATGCTAAAACCAAGATCTACCCCTCCACTACGAGGACAGGTAAGGAACTGCCATCTAGCTCTGCACTTGATTCACCTTCTGTTATGAGTAAACTTTGGACACCACCACCTGCTAGTAATTATGATATATCGCAAGTAATTGATGATTCCACTTCTGCTATGCATGATGCTTATGATGATACTTTGCTTGATACGACTATGCCACTGGGTGAATTTCTTGATGAAAAAATTGCTAGAGTCAATGCTGCAACTGATGATATTTCTAAAACTGATGAAATTATTGAAACTGAACATTATGAGACACCTGCTAGACCTAGCTCTCCTAGATATGAATTGCCTAATATACCTAATGGTTATGTTACGGAGGGAGAGGTAGCTAGGGACTTTCTTGCTTGTAAGGATAGAGATGATCTTAAGAAATTGCTATGCAAGTGGAAGAAAAAATCTTTGAATGCTAGAATGCAATATGATCCTAAGTTTGCTACTTCACCTATCTTTGTTACTGATAATGTCGTGGTTTTATCACGGCAGATGTCCGAAGACTTAGGTTCGAGGCCATCGCTGAGGCGGTGGACTCAAAGGGGTTGGTCGAGATGAAGGACACGAGTTTACCCAGGTTCGGCCCCTCAAGATGAGGTAAAATCCTACGTCCTGCTTGTTTTGTATTGATTGGTGTATCGATTACAAGGGAGCGGATTCGCTTGACCTAGTTCTCGATTGATTGGTTTCCTCTAAGCCGCCCCAGGGTCTCACCTTTATATAGGAGGTCGAGGCTCTGGGTTACACGAGTCCGAAACAGACTCATACAACGTAATCAACCCTGCCTCTAAGCCGCCTTGCCACCTTGGGCAAGCCCTCTCCGGGCGGCTTAACCGCCCGGGTCTCACACCATCTTCTGTCTCTGGGCCTTCGTCTTGGCCCGTCTAGTAAGCCGCCATACGGCCTAGCCTTCATCTTCCGGCCCACCTTATGGGTCTTGGCTATGAGCCGCCTGTAGGAGATATGCCCTAGAGGCAATAATAAATGTTATTGATTATCTCCCTGTTCATAATTAGGTTTATGTTCCATGCTATAACTGCTATGGTTCTCGAGTCTGCAATAACCCCGAGGCTCGGAGGAAGACTCATATGCACGTGTGGAATAATAAACGGTAAATTGTATTCCTAGTCTGGCCTCTAAGACTAGCTCAAGTGTTGCATGATGGTTCTGTTTTCCTGATCATGAGCATGTCTATGCCAGCAACTTTGAGGGCACAATGTTAGAAGAACATTTGTGTTGAATCGACCCGAATTGATGTTATGCTATGAGATACATTCGTCACAAGTTAAATGGTTAATAACACAGAGATGGTTAACGTTTGCATGATTCCTTAGACCATGAGAGTATCGAGTTTCTTCATGCTTGCTTCATGAACTTTGGGGTTTGTTAAACGTCATCCGTAAATGGGTGGCTATTACGGCGGCTTACGGGTTCATGGAAAAGTATGTCAAGTAACTTGATAGCTCAAGATTGGGATTTGCTCCTCCGACGATGGAGAGATATCTTTGGGCCCTCTCGGTGTTACGGTATCCATCATCGTCTGGCCAGACACTTTGTGATTTGATCACGGGGATGCCGGAACACGGGAACGAGAAAAGAGAACAATACCGGTAACGAGGTAACTGGCATAGTGGACAAGTTGTTGATCCACGGGGATGCCAACATGTCTCACCTCGGGTATTTGTAACATATCGCGAAGCAACAGGAATAGCACACGGCAACTGGAGGTTCACTCGAATATTCATTCGTGTGGGTATAGGGGTCAATATGGGTGTCCACGGCTCCGATGTTGATCATTGATCGGAAGGGGTTCCGGGTCATGTCTATACTTCACCGCACCAATAGGGTCACACGCTTAAGGGTCATCTATCTGCTGAATACTAGACAGGGAGTCTGAGAGAAAGTTTCCAAAAAAAGTTTTCGGAGACAGCGGAAAAGTTCCGAAGAGAGATGTCACCGGATGAGTTCCGGTGAAACTGAAAAGTTGTTTCAGGGGATACCATAAAGTCAAATTGGTTTCGGCACATGCCTGTTAATTCCTAGAGGGTGCCAGAATCGTTCTAGAAACTTTCTGGAATTTTTCGGGATGAAAACCGGAAATGTTCCGGAGCTGCCGGAACCGCTTCAGATGCTTTTCGCAGATGAAAATCACTAAACCGAAATTGTTTCGGAACACGTTGAAAATTATTTTAGTGGGTACTAGAAATGTTCTAAGCCCACATAAATATTTTCAGTTCAAACAGACGCTGAAAAATGTCGTCGTGAATAGTGAAATCAGCTTTATGGTTACTTATTGGAAAGCCACCTTTTTGGGCTTTTGCTCCAAAATATCTTGGAGATGACATGGATGGATGTGGCTGAAATTTCAGCCCCTCCACCCCTCCTTCTCCCAAAACTCATCCCTTCTCACATACAAGTGCCATGCATGATGTGGCTTTCTCTCTCCCTCCCAGCGAAATAGTTTCGTAGAGCCGAAAGGCTGTCTGGGTTCCGGTGGGAACTAGTTCTGGACGGCGAAGCCCTGCCGGATAGATGACACCGTATGTGTGCAACTCTGTAGAGAGATCGTAGTTTCGGTCTTAGTTCGAGAGTGCCTCCCGAAGGGCTGTCCGGGTGACCGTCCGAGTTTCGGAGGTCCTCCCGAAGGGCTGTCCGAGTGACTGTCCGAGTTTCGAAGGTCCTCCCGAAGGGCTGTTCGCGACACCGTCCGGGGGACTGTCCGACCACCTCCCGGAGGGCTGTCCGAGGGGCAGATGAGGGTATACATCCTCGCTGTTGGGAGGTTGTAAATCCTAGCTGCGGGGATCTGCACCGCTAATCGTCATCGACTCTACTTCCGCTGCGCTACGAGTCGGTAACGAAAAAGATCAAACCTTGTATGCAGTCTCCATAGTGGTCCTGGGCTGGTGCGTAGGTCGGAAATTTTTTGTTTTCTGTTGCGTTACCCTACACCGCCAGGTATGACCCGGCCCCTCCTGGGTGAGTCCTACCACGGGGTTATATCCCCAACATTAGGCCCTAGATTGATTTGAGCCTGTTCTTGTCAATCTTCGAACTCACTTGGCGGCGAGTCTCACATTTTTATCACCTGAAAAAGAAAAACTCATAACCCGCCGTGACGTCACGTCGAATATGCTAAAAAGATTCCGTGACGTTCGCAACGGATCTTCTCATTTTTATCACTTAAATGGTCGGCCTGAAAATCAAGGCGTCCCCTTCGGTCAATCAATACTGCACCTCTTCGATTTTCGCACGCACTGTTTCCATCCCATCTCATAAATAGGGACACGAGGGCCCCCTTTCCTTTCTCTGCCGCCACCGTCTTCTTCTTCCTCCTTCAGACACTCGCGCCTCTAGAGCTCCGCCGCACTGACCGAACATCACCGTCGTCCTCAACGCCGGCCGCTGCATCAACCTGATTTGGTCCAGAGTTTCGCCAGCCCGTCCGCATCCGCAAGGTACCATTCTCAACCCTTGTTGAATCTGTAGTCATCTCGATTAGGATATCCCCGAGTTCATCGGGTTTCTTTTAGTGTTCTTCGCTATTCGTCAGATTGTTCTTCGTAATGTAGACTGCCAAATATCCCCTTGAATCTCATATTGTTGTTTATCCATTGTGGCCGTCTGCTCGTTTGTCAATATCCGCTTATCATAGATCTGTACCTCACTCTTCTCTACGCACTGACCACCTGTTCTTCCACTGCCATTTTAGGTCATGAATATATTTCATTTTTATCCTCACCTGTAGATCTTACAGCCATGGTTGCAATATGTGAAACCTGTTTACCCATACTCAACAATATTTCTAGTATCGTCTTATCCACTTAACCCGCCATTGCATTGCCGGCTCTCTGATAAAATATGTCGACGGCTTAACACCTCATCATCATGCTGACCATAGCTACCTTAATTATTTGACGTTTTTCTAACCCGCCATATTCTACACCTTCTCACAGTTTAACCCGCCACCATATCGAGAGCACCCGCGTCTTGCGATTGGGTTGGCTCCGGAGTCACCGAGCAGCTTCTGCTTGACCTCGTAGAATCGGGTATCTTGCCGGCGCAGGACGTTATACATTGGCGGATTCCAGGGCCAGAAATAAGACCTACTCCTCAGGAAGGAGAGGTTGTCGTATTCACTGATCACCTCCTCCGTGGTTTTAGCCCGCCCGGGTCGAAATTTTTCCGGGACGTTCTTCACTCGTTCAAGCTTCACCCTCAAGATATAGGTCCAAACTCTGTCACCAATATGTGTCAGTTTCAAGTCCTATGCAAAGTTTACTTGTGGCGCCCCGCCTGATTACCACTATAGCCAGACGGTCGCCACGCATACCAGCCCAGGAAATCACTCTGGCATGCGCGATAACAACAAGTATCATGAACATAGGCATTTCTATTAATGGATATATGAGTCTTACATGGGGTATATTATAAAAGTGATGGCAGCGGAAAGGCTCTATCTAGGGCAGCATGGTCTTGGTGCGGCTCCAATCCACAGGGATCTGACTAGGTTACTCTGCTAGCCCGCGAACGCTCCGGCTCCTCGATGGCGGACGACTAATCCTTATGTGAACCTGGCCACATTGAAGGCCGCTGAGTACTTTTGAATGTACTCGCAAGCAAACCAAACTAACATATACACCAAGCAAAGCAATCCATGGCATTCAAGCATGCATTTGTTATTAGAGCAATATTAATTGTCATGGCAAAACAGGATTATCTAGCAAGATAACTATTGAAGTAAATATAGTAAAATAAAGCATACTAAGTAAGTATTCCATACTCCGGACATTCTCACAATCCAATCTAAATCTGATCCAATCCAAATCATGTGGTCATCTGACCACTCACCTCATAGCCATCCCATGGCTAACATATCATATTCCTGACATCATCTGATGTCTGCTCAAGATGAGTTCTTCCATCATTACTAATACTGCTATGGCTGACCATCTACTGAGGTCTGGACGGGCTGTCCAATACCGTGGACGCGGCTATTCGAATAGATTTTTAACTCTGCAGAGGTTGCGCACTTTACCCACACCATGAAGCACCTGGTCTCGTGATCCCACTCGGGTGGACCAGCGTTGCTTCAACAAAACCTGCCTGACCGGTGACTCTCTCAATGTACCACCGGCACTCATCCTCCCCCGGAGGCCTGCCTTGGGTGGCCCCTGTGTCCTCATGACACCTGCCACCGTTGTGGCCAAACTATGTAGACCCAAACGGGGACCACGCGCAAACAAACAACAACTGGGCTCACAGGATTATCGCGGCCTACCTGATCAGGGTAGCACGCGCGCATAACCCTCCCTCTTTGGAGGTACCGGTGAAAGATCACGCAGTCAGGCCAAGTCAAGGCCGTCCCATACCGGCAAATGTGGCTGCACGGATAAGCCCGGACAGGCATGTGGTTCGCCACAATAACTTATGAGGGCAGCAACTAGGCATTTACTCATTTTACTATGAAGTATGAAAGTAATGAAAACAGTAGGTGCAATATAACAGGAATTAAATTATTTCTATCAAATGCATAATCAATAAGTAAACACGCAAGAATAACACAGAGCGATGCTTTAGAGCATATGTCAGATGGTCGGCTTGCCTGGGGGTCGAAGAATACTCTGGGAAGAAGTGCGGAGAGTCCGCGGAAGGGATCGCCGGAAAGGATTCTCTTTCGGAGGGCTGATAGGAGAGCAAGGGCAAAATGGTCATTTCCACTGTGTGACCACCTTGTGAAAATGATGCCAAAAGGACGGGCTCGACGAGACGAAGATGTGGGCTTTGGAATTACCGTGATCGGAGATAGGATCAAAAAGATATAGTCGTTTGAAGTATAGGGATTAATCTGTAAATAAAGTATTCACAGACAGGCCCCTGGCAGCTTAAACCGAAGGCGCACTGGGCAATTTTTGTTTCCGGAAAAGGAAAGCGCACTTTCAGTCGTAGTGTAACTACAATACGCCTTCCAACTCTAGAAACGTACTTTGCGAAACTACGCCTCCACTTATTGACGTGGCCGGCTCCCTCCTACTAACGAGTGGGCCCGGGCCCCACACGTCAGGTCTCTCTCTCCTCCCTCCTTCTCTTCTTCCCTCTTCTCTGCTCCTCCCCAATAGTGCAGAGGCAGGGGCAGGCCGGCCGCCGGCGTAGCCGTCGCCTCGCCGCACCCTAGGGCAGGCCGGCGGAATCTCTGGCACTAGCGCACATCGCCGCGCCCGAGGATGGTCGCGGCCTTACCCGAGACAGCCCGTAGCGGCGCCGCCACTAGCCAGAGTGCGGCGGCGGAAGAGCTGCAGTGGGGGTGCGCCGGCGAGGTTTCCCCGCCGGAATGGAGCGCGGAGGAAGCTCCATGGGTTCCAGGGGGTCGAGGGGCAGAGAGCATGGTGTGGGAGAAGGCCACGGTCGCGGTGGCTCGCGGTGGCCATGGGCAGAGGCGGTGGCCAACCTCGGGAGCCATGGCCACACGTGCTCCGGCGACAAACTGAGGGCAGGGGGTGGCTCGCCGGAGTACGGGTGATCTACCGAAGGTGAAGGGAGGGAGGGGGAAGCGCCATGCCGCGCGAATT
The DNA here is from genome assembly GCA_039707655.1 of Elymus sibiricus. Classification (NCBI taxonomy): domain Eukaryota; kingdom Viridiplantae; phylum Streptophyta; class Magnoliopsida; order Poales; family Poaceae; genus Elymus; species Elymus sibiricus. Next base: position 369,425,980 of record CM077663.1, on the reverse strand, counting down.
TGAGAAGGCCCAAGCGGCGGCCATGGTGGCAATGGCGGGCGAGAGAAGCTCCTCCGGCTTGGCCGCGAGGTCGGGGAGGACTCTGGGATAGAGAGGAGGAGGCTGAGGGGCTCGGGGATGCCGGGGAAAGGCTCGGGGTTGCGGCTTTTATAGCCGGCCGCCCGGAGCGGATAGGAACGGCCACCGTGGCGTTCTTAGCCACGCACTGGCGCTCCGGCGAGGTGGCGAGCGCTCGGTGGTGCCGACCTGACGCTCACCAGGAGGAGGGGACAGCTCGGGAGGGGAAGAAGCCAACGGAGAGGAAGACGATGGCGTCACGGGTGGCACAGAGCGATGGCGGCGGTCGCCGTGGCGCGAGGAGGAAGAAAGAGGAGGGGGAAGGACCTGGAGAGGGGGTACGTGGGCGGTGGGGATCTACTGGACATGCTCGGACAAGTAGAGGGCTGGCCGGAGGTGACCGCACGGAGCTCACAGAGAGCAGAGCACCGTTTCTGCATGGCCATTGCTTGGTCACCACGGGCACAACACGCTCTGGCCCGCGTCTTCTTGTCACACCTTGTCCAACAGGTCCTTCACTGCTCGAATAGATAAGAGAACTGGCTGGAAGAGGCTAGGTGGCATTGGGGTGGAAGAACCTTGCACAAGAAGTTCTGACAGCAACCTGTTTGTAGTTGTTTCTCGAGAAATAGATGGATGAATGGACTTGGACCTTTGTCACAATGGAATAGAGTAGGAAGGACTATATGCTGGTAGAAGTTGAAGGCATTAGGACCAAGTTTGCATGCACTTGCTTTGCAATGCAAAATTCTGTCCAGAAACTAAATTTTGATTCTATGCTCAAATGGCTCAATGAAATGATCTGGGTTTTGGTGGAGATTGATGATTTGAGCATATGAATATACTGGAAAAGTTTTAGCTCATTTGAAAATTGCCAAGTGGTACTTCCTTCATAGAGCTTCCAAATAGGCAGAAACTTAGGAAAATTGTTGTGGAATAATCGATGAATGAATTAAGCTGATATTTGGTTCCCATGGGTGATTTATCAATGTTAACCACCATGAAAAGTTTCAGCTCAAATAGATAAAGGAATAGAGCACTTCCTTTGCAACTTGCCCAACTGGACAGAATATACAAATGGATGTGGTGCTCAAAATTTGAACTATGGAACTTGGGTTTTTGGTGGAAATGGGGAAGATATGGATATGAGAAGCTCCACAATTTATTTGGGATTTTTCTTGGCTACCAAAATGGTAGTTCCTTTAGAAAGTGCCCAAAATGCAATATTGGCATTAAATTGGAAAAGGCAATTTCCCTTATTTAACTATGGCCAATATTTTTGTGGGAGCTCAATATGATCACAAAGGATATCTCCACAAGTTTTCATGAACTGTGGAGATGGATAGATATTTTCCTGGATTTAATTCCTTTAACTGGCAGAAAAAGGAATTAATTATAAATGAAAAATATTGCAAATGACTTGGCAATATTTTTGCATATCCAGGGTTTATAGATGAAGGAGGATCACTAGGAAAAGTTTGGGGGTCAGCAGGTCAAAGGAAATTGGGGTTCCTATGTAACTGCAAGGATCAGGGTTTTCCTTCCGGCAACTCGGAAGGTAGGGTTTCGATGGCAAAGTCCGGAGATAGATCTTGGGTGGCAAGGTTGGACTGGGGATAATCTCTGGTTGGATAGGGAAGGCAAGGCTAGATGACCATCTTCATATACCCAAGAGTGAAAGAAATCCGATAACATCGAGAAAAAAGACGGGAGTCAAATCCCGCAAAGGAAAAAAACCAGGGAGCGAAAACCAGGGAGTTACATTACCTGCAAGAAGAGCCGTCTGTTGACCTTTTCCGTGATTACTTTTATGTCAACCGCCAAACTGAAGTGGCGGCTGGACCAGTTTGGAGCTTGGCGGCGTTTCTATCCAAAGACGGAGAGATTTGCCCTACCCAGCAGCCGTCTTACCAAGTCACCCCAAAGATTGCAACAAGACCTGGTTTTATTGCAAGGACACTTCTCATAAGGAAGAGAATCCGCTGCCGGGTTACCGTCCTACCCGGCTTTGCACCTCCGGAGAACTCCCAGACCGGATGTCCACCACAGAGCGAGCGAAATATGCTCTGGCCTTCGCGAAGATCAGGGCCTTAATGGCGAACGGCTTGACTGGCGTCGACTTAACCCGTTGCTAGGTTACCTGGAAAATCTTGCCACTGAGCCAGCGTGACCGACTCATGTACGAATTCACGGGTGAACCAAATGACCCTCTCTGTTTCAACGTCACCCCGTTGACAGAACAAGACATCAACTCCTCCGTCAAATCACTTCTTGGCGAAAACCAAGAGACTTGCAACAAAATTGGGCTGAATCCTTTTTGCGTCAAGAACCCGGCTCCAGCTGTAAGAAACCTCTTTTAGCAAACTGCTCATTCTTTGTCTTGACCTTCTGCCTTGCTTCTTTTAACCTTTTTAGCGGCTTATGCACAGGCCGGCTCTACTTTCTGGAAGAAGAAATATACTCCTCCTGTGAGGAAGCCTAAGGTGGGTAAAACCCGCGGCCGTAAGAAGAAAACTCCTGCTCAGGAACTGCCTGAGCTTGACGACTCGGAGGTAGAACTTGACTCCCTTGGCCGTGTCTTTATGCAACTTATTGACAACAATTATTCACAGGAGGAAACGGAGACAAGCCATGCGGACGCCCCGGAGGTAACTTACATTTCCTCTGACTCAGAAAACTTTCCACAAGAGAAAACACGGCGGGTCATCCGGAAAGTTCCCTTTTCTCATCCTCTTGCTTATTTAGACCCCAACTTTCTTTTGAAAAAGCAACAACACAACTCCAGACGTCAGACCCGGAGCACCGGCTCTGAAGAGCTTTTGGCCGGCTTACCAAACTCTCCGGCTCCTCGGAAGCGGCCTGCTGAGGTACTCTTTTAACCAAGTCCAATTTTTAACAGTCTTGCATTGTAACCTTACTCTCTTTTATATCGTCTTAACATTTTTAGGAGTCGCCCCCTTCGTCTGGCGATTCCACTGCATCCAAGCTGCCTCCTCTGAAAATCAACCCGGAGTGCGTACCTTTTACTTGCACCATACCTTTTACCACCCTTGTCCTCTATGTAACAATCTTTTTGCTTCTAGGGCTCAAGCAAAACGAAGAAAGACAGGCGGGTCTACCGCCGCTCCTGCTGCCCAAGAGCCAGAGACTACTGAGCCGGACTCCCCTGCAACTTATGTTGAGCCTACCGAGGCTAGAAAAGATGCGCCTGAAGATGCTCCTCAGCCCTCTGAGCCGACTGATGATAACATGGCCACTCCTGAGAGTCCTCCAAAGGCTGATCCTAAACCGCCCAGCCCTTCAACAGCCGCCGAAGACACAGCTCATCCAGAAGTTGTTGTCACTGGGACGGGCTATCAACTCCCTGATCCTCATGTGTTAACAAAACACACCAGCAGGACTGAAACATTCTCACCAGGAAAACTTGACTTTGAATTCCCAGTGTTAGAAAAACTGACCGTGGATGAATTACATGCTGGTTATCTGAACCGCCTCTCTACAAGCCGTAATATGGAGTCCAAGCTTGTTGGACTAATGAAGAAAAAATATGAGGTACTCCTTCTCTTGCTTTTTCCTTATACCCTTATGTAGCCCCCAAGAGCTGGTTTAATATTGCAAATAGTAGACCGGGTCTTGCAATTTTTGTCATACTCCAAATAGCTTAGCTTGTAGCCCCCAAGTATCGGGTTAATATAGATAATAAGCCGGTACTTACTTGAAAATTAGATCCGAGTGTAGCCCCCAAGTCCGGGTCATTATAGTAATGATGAACCGGAGCTTCACTTCTAAAAACTCACGAATCATAACCCCCAAACTCCGGCTTAAAAAATGAGCTGGAGAAGACTGCGTTGTTTAGAAGCGCCGCGTGTAGCCCCCAAGTGCTGGCTTAAATTTACAAAGATGAGCCGGAACTTGTTTGTAGATTGTGAAAGAAAACACAGACATTAGCCCCCAAGTGTCAAGTATATTGCTTGCAATCTGCTTGAGACTTGTATCATAACAGCTTCATCACTCTTGTCTACTAATATCTCATCTTGGCGACTTAAACCTCCTGAACTTTTTGTTTTTGTACGATACAGGAAGCTTTGGATGCGGCCGAGTCTGATCTGTCCAGCCTAAAGGACAATATTGCTTCGCAACAAGCCGCCCGGTCTGAGGCGGAAGAAAAATGGCGGGCTGCCGTTAAAGAGCTTGAGAAGGTTCAAGCTGACTTTGCTGCCTTCAAAGAGACTGCTGAGTCCAAACAAGCCGCCCTGACAAAACGCGCAGACGATGCTGACAAGCGGCTCAAGCTTGTGTCAGAAGAACTGCAAACCCTCAAGCGTCATATATCCAGGATGACTTCTGCTATCTTTGGTAAGTACTAAAAACTAAGGAAACTCCCTTTCCCTTGTTGAAAAACTGTGCGGGCGGCTTATAACGCCTAATCTTACCTTGCAGGTCAAAGAAGCCGCCAACTATCTTCTGACAGCTTGTTGAAGTTGAAAGCAATATATACCTTGTTAGAACAGCTATACTGCGGGACCCTTTGCACCATCAAAGCAATGTTGACTGAAAAAGGCGTCCCCAAACTCATGAAGGGAGTAATAGAGGTCTTGTCTACTCTGCCCAAGCAAATTGATGAACTCAAACGATCAGCCGCCAGAAAGGAAGCAATGGCCGCGCTAAGCCGGTCTTTGGCCTTTGCCCCTGAACTGACCGCAGAAGAGATGATGGATGGCTTTCCATCCAAGAAAGATGACGGCTTAGACTTTACCGAAGCTGATTATGCCAAATGTATGAAGACCTCCCGAGTACTCGCAGCAACACTTGTCAATGAAATTGATCTGACTTCATACCAGGCGGCTTACGGCGAAGACAGCAAACGAGTGCGCTGCCCAACTTTTGAAGCCAGGGACTTAACTCCTGCACGCCGTAAGCCACTCTTTGCTCCTGAAATTGACCCGTCTCCCCTCTTTGACGAGGCCTAGTTTGAGCTTTAACAAACTACAACTGGGCCGTGGACAATCTTCAGATCGATGAGGTCGAAGACCCGACGCAGGATGACCCACCATCAAGCTGAACACGTTGCTCCTGAAATTGATAACCCGGCTTTCTGAGCCGCCGAGACTGGAAGTGTGTAAAAAACTTTAAGTCCGTTGCATTTTGGGCTCCCTGGAGAGCTTTGTAATAGGCGTAGAAAAACTTGATTGCCTCAGTCGTGCCACTTGATGCACTTTTATCTGCCTTATATTCTGCCCGAGATACTTTTCATCTCACTTTAACGGCGGCTCGTCTTAGTAGACAAAACCTGCAAAAATAAACAAGACAGAGCATGTTCTGTATCATTGTGAGGGCGGCTTGAAAAGCATAACCCGGAGATGTTAAATCTTTTATGACCTTACTTGTTTCTTTTTTGAAAACTCATATGCCGGCTCTTATGGCATGAACTTGTTGTTTGAACTCTTAACAGTACAGGGTCTCTAGTGAGAGTGACCGTCAACTCCTTTGAACGGCTCAAGGTCTCTAGGCGAGATTAACTGGTAAGAGCAACAACAAACCATAAAGAGGCGCAGCAGGGCATGAGTACCCCCAAGGCCCATAAGCTACTTCTCACATGACATAAATCCGTCGTTTGAACCTTAAACAGTGCAGGGTCTTTAAAAGAGTAATTGTTTAAGAGTACGAACGGGCCACATAGCGGAGAGTATGCAGCAGATGGGTGTGTTTATCCTCGCTCTCCGTAAGCCGGCCCTCACATGACAAGAGCCGCCGGTTTAACCTTGACCAGTACAGGGTCTCTAGTGAGAGTGACTGTTAAATACTTTGAACAGCTCAGGGTCTCTAGTCGAGATTAACTGGTAAAAGTTCGGCGGGTCACCTAGCGGAGCAGCAGCAGCATACAGGCAGGTTTAACTCGAACTTGCGGTGGCTGAAGAGCCGATCAAGAGGGTGTGTAAGCTAAACCCGGTGGGTTGGAAGCCCCCAAATGACCTTGTTGACGGAGTCAAATTTTTGGGTATATAATCTGGCCTTACGGTGGTTGAAGAGCCGATCAAGAGGGTGTGTAAGCTAAACCCTGGCGGGTTGGAAGCCCCCAAATGACCTTGTGGTTGTGTCCACCTTTGCACAATCTGAAATGTATAAAAGGCAGAGGCCCCGGCTTGCAGGGATGCCAACTTTATTATATATATATATATAAGAAAGATATGTACAATGATGGATGTACAATGATGGGAGTCGATGACTCAAGTATAGTAAGGCCACAGATGAGCGGTATTCCACGCCCGGTGGGTCTCCTGCCCAGAAGTGCGTGACTCGTCTCGTACGTCAATGAGATAATATGACCCATTGTTGAGATTTCTGCTGACCACAAAAGGCCCTTCCCATGGGGGAGATAGTTTGTGTGCATCAGTCTGATCTTGAATCAAACGTAACACCAAGTCGCCTTCCTGAAACGTCCGGGTCTTAACTCTGCGGCTATGATAGCGACGCAGGTCTTGTTGATAAATCGCCGATCGAGCTGCTGCAAGATCACGCTCTTCATCCAAAGCATCTAACGCGTCCTGACGTGCTGTCTCATTATCTGTTTCAACGTAAGCCGCCACCCGCGGCGAGTCATGACGTATATCACTTGGTAACACGGCTTCCGCACCATAAACCATAAAGAAAGGCGTATAGCCTGTTGACCTGTTGGGGGTAGTTCTGATGCTCCAGAGAACTGACGGTAACTCCTCTACCCAACAACCCGGCGTTCGCTGTAGAGGAACCATAAGCCGGGGCTTGATGCCTCTCAAGATCTCCTGGTTAGCACGCTCTGCCTGACCATTGGATTGTGGATGAGCAACAGCAGAGACGTCAAGCCGGATGTGCTCACTTTCACAGAATGCCTTCATAGCCCCCTTGGATAGGTTTGTGCCATTGTCCGTGATGATACTATGAGGGTAACCAAAACGGTAGATCAATTTTTTGACAAACTGAACCGCCGTAGCCGCGTCACATTTGCTGACCGGCTCAGCCTCAACCCACTTGGTAAACTTATCCACCGCCACCAAAAGGTGGGTCTTCTTGTCTTTAGATCTCTTGAAGGGCCCGACCATATCAAGCCCCCAGACCGCAAATGGCCAGGTAATTGGAATCATCCACAATTCCTGAGCCGGTACGTGAGCACATCGCCCGAACTTCTGACATCCATCACACTTGGTGACCAAGTCCTCTGCGTCCTTATGAGCCGTCAGCCAGAAGAAACCAAAGATTTTGAGTCGGCGTGATGACCGCAATCGCCAGCGTGAATTTCATTTAAGATCTCCTTACCCTCTTCAGGAGAAACGCAATGCTGAAAAACACCAGTGACACTGCACTGATGTAACTCGCCATTGATGATAGTCATAGATTTAGATCATCGTACGATTTGTCTCGCCAAGTTCTCGTCTTCGGGCAACTCGCCACAAGTCAGGTACACTAGGTACGGCAACGTCCAATCAGGGGTAGCATGCAGAACCGCCACCAGCTGCCCCTCCGGGTCAGGTATAGCCAGATCCTCCTCTGAAGGTAGCTTAACAGATGGGTGATATAACACATCCAAGAAAACGTTAGGCGGTACCGGCTTACGCTGAGAGCCCAGCCTTGACAATGCATCAGCCGGCTCATTCTTGCGACGGTCAATATGATCCACCTGATACGCCTTGAAGTGACCAGCAATGATGTCCACCGCCTAACGATAAGCCGCCATCCGTGGATCTTTGGAATCCCACGTGCCTGAAACTTGCTGAGCCACGAGGTCTGAGTCGCCAAGGCATCTAACCCGGCTCAGATTCATCTCCTTAGCCACACGGAGGCCATGAAGTAAAGCCTCGTACTCAGCTGCATTGTTAGTACAAGGAAACATCAGCCTTAGCACATAACATAACTTGTCACCTCTAGGGGAAGTTAAGACAACTCCAGCCCCTGACCCTTCCAATTGTCTGGATCCGTCAAAGTGAATTGTCAAATACGTGTTATCCGGCTTCTCCTCGGGCGACTGACACTCTATCCAGTCATTTATAAAGTCCACCAGGGCTTGAGACATGACAGCCGTGCGAGGCACATATTTCAGATTAAGAGGCCCAAACTCCAATGCCCACTTAGCAATCCGGCCAGTGGCTTCTCTGTTTTCAATTATGTCTCCCAACGGGGCAGAGCTAACCACGGTGATCTGGTGTCCCAGGAAGTAATGCTTCAACTTACGATTTGCCATGAACACCCCATATATCAGTTTCTGCCAATGTGGGTACCGTTGCTTGGATTCTATCAGGACTTCACTGACGTAGTAAACCGGCCTCTGAACCGGGTATTCTTTCCCTGTCTCCTTATGCTCCACAACAATCGCGGCGCTGACTGCCCTATTGTTAGCCACCACGTAGAGGAGCAAAGGTTCCTTCTCAGCCGGAGCGGCCAAGACCGGCGGCTCAACCGGCTGCTTTCTGAGTGCCTCAAGCGCCTCACCCGCCGCCATACTCCAGACAAAGTTGTCTGTTTTCTTCATCATCTGATACAGAGGAATAGCCTTCTCACCCAGGCGGCTTATGAACCGGCTTAACGCAGCGATTCGACCCGCCAGGCGCTGAACGTCATTGATGCATGCCGGCTCAGACAGGGAAGTAATAACCTTTATCTTGTCCGGATTAGCTTCAATGCCACGCTGAGAGACTAGAAATCCCAGGAGCTTGCCTGCAGGAACTCCAAAGACGCACTTGGCCGGGTTAAGCATCATCTTGTAGACCCGTAAGTTATCGAACGTTTCCTTCAGGTCATCAAGTAGAGTCTCCTTTTTCCTTGACTTAACCACAATATCATCCACATACGCATGAACATTGCGCCCAATCTGGTCGTGAAGGCAATTCTGCACACATCGTTGATAAGTGACCTGCGCACTCTTGAGCCCGAAGGGCATAGACACATAGCAGAAAGCCCCAAAAGGTGTTATAAATGACGTCTTCTCTTGGTCATTAACTGCCATCTTGATCTGATGATAACCTGAATAAGCGTCCAGGAAACATAAACTCTCACAACCCGTCGTTGCGTCAATAATTTGGTCGATACGGGGGAGAGCAAACGGGTCAACTGGACAGGCCTTGTTAAGATCCGTGTAATCCACACACATACGCCACGTGCCGTTCTTCTTAAGCACCAACACCGGGTTAGCGAGCCACTCCGGGTGAAAAACTTCAACGATGAACCCTGCTACCAAGAGCCGGGCCACCTCTTCCCCAATAGCCTTGCGCCTCTCCTCATTAAACCGACGGAGGAACTGCTTGACCGGCTTAAATTTAGGATCCACATTAAGGTGGTGCTCAGCGAATTATCTCGGTACACCCGACATGTCAGAAGGCTTCCATGCAAAGATGTCCCGATTCTCATGGATGAATTCGATGAGCGCGCTTTCCTATTTGGGATCCATATTGGCCCCAATAGTGAACTGCTGTGATGAGTCGCCCGGCGTAAAGTCCACCATCTTGGTATCTTCCGCCACAAACTTGAGGGGCGGCTCAGATTCCGTGTTAGGCTTCTTCAGTGGAGTCATATCTGTCGGGTCAACATTTTCTTTATAAAATTTGAGCTCTGCCTCCGCGCAACTTGACTCGGCGTATACTGCATCACCTTCCTCACACTCAAGAGCCGTCTTCCGATCACCATGCACAGTAATCGTCCCACTTAACCCGGGCATCTTGAGATGTAAGTAAACATAACAAGGTGTAGCCATGAACTTGGCGTAAGTCGGCCATCCAAACAGAGCGTGATATGTGCTTTTAATTTTGACCACTTCAAACCACAAAGACTCCACCCTGTAGTTGAATTCATCACCAAAAGCTACCTCCAAAGAAATCTTTCCCACTGGATAGGCCGACTTTCCGGGCACCACACCATGAAAAACTGTTGAAGTGGGCTTAAGATCCTTGTCAAGGAAATTCATCCGGCGGAAAGTGTCATAGTACAGGATGTTGATGCTGCTGCCACCATCCATAAGTACTTTAGTGAACACGTATCCTCCCAGTTGGGGGCAACTACTAAAGCCAGCTGCCCCGGGTTATCAACACGCGGCGGGTGATCCTCCCTGCTCCAAGTTATGTCATACTCAGACCACTTCAAATACTGCGGGAGAGCCGACATGACTGCATTAACCGCCCGCTTGCGCACCTTCCGGTCTCGCTTGTCAAGGCTGGTTGTAAAAACATGATACTGACCCCCGCTGAGCTGCTTCGGGTTACTTTGGTACCCCGACTGGTTATTCTGCTGCTGGCCTCCACCGCCAGACTGTTGATTATGACCTCCATGGTTGCCTTGACCCTGGTAACCGGATCCTGAGCCGCCGGCACCAAAGCCGGCTCCTGAACCGCCCGGCCCTGAGCCGCCTGACAGACCATTACCGTTATTACGATGCTGTTGAAGGCTGTAATCCCGAAACTGCCGCATAATACTGCAATCCCTCCATGTATGGCCCGCCGGCTTATCGGGTCGGCTGTGCTCTGGACAAGGTTTGTTGAGCATCTCTTCCAGGTTGAAAGGAGTTTTACCCTTATTAAAGGGCGGCCTGAAGTTCCCGTTGCCCTTAGCACGATTGTTCCCAGCGCTGGTGTTCGCCACCAATTCCGACCCGTCGTCTGGGTTCTTCTGCTTGCCCGGGTTGCTGCTTCCAGCCGCGTTTTGCTGTTGACCCTTGCCATTGTTATTTTTCTTACCCTGAACCGATCTCTCATCATCGGAGCCAGGGTCCTTCGTGTTATCAGAGTCTGCATACTTGGTGAGAGCCGCCATGAGTTCCCCCATATCTTGGCACGAGCGCTTGAGCCGGCCAAGCTTCTGTTTCAAGGGCGTAAAGTGGCAATTCTTCTCTAGAATCAAGACCGCTTGAGCCGCCGTAATGTGTTCAGAAGAGTGGATAATTGTTGAGACCCGCCGGACCCAGTGATGAGCCGACTCATCCTCACGCTGCACACAACGGTCCAAATCCACAATCGTCATGGGCTGCTTGCACGTTCCTTGAATTTTTTTTATGAACTACGCCATTAACTCGGCCCAGGAATTGATGGTGTTGGGTGGCAGACCCTTCGACCACGTGCGAGCCGGCCCTTCCAGCATCATGATGAAGTACTTAGCACATACTGCATCACTGACGTCTAACATCTCCATGGCCAGCTCATAGCTTTCAATCCAAGCCTCTGGAGGCAAGTTAGCTGTATAATTGGGCACCTTGCGGGGACCTTTAAAATCCGTCGGCAGACACTCATTCCGCAAAGCCGACACCAAGCACGACACTCCAACAGCCCTGGAGGTTACTCCGGCTCCTACTGAAACGGAAGGTGCAACTGTGGGTTCCTGATAAGCCGCCGCAGCCGCCAGAGCCGCCGCCTTTCGCTGTGCTCTCGCCCGATCCACCAGCGCCTGAGCATCCAAAGCCGCCCGATCAACTAGCGGCGGGTTCCGATGTCGGTCACTACTGCAAACCGCCGGCGACTCATAACGCCGGCTGTAGCTGCGGCTGGGGATGGGGGTTGAATGCACGCGGCTCCGGCTGTAAGTATATTTCTCCTGCTGGGCCACCGCCGTCTGCAGGTATCCAATAGCGTTCCGCACCTCCTCTGCAAAAGGCGCCTCATCGGGGATGGGGATTGTTCCAAGCCTGGTTGCCGCTGCCACCATGTTCTCCGCCGGGTTAGAATAATGACCCGGCGGCATCGGAAACGACTGTGGTGGGGTCTGATTCTGGCGGGGCTGGTCTGGCTGCTGATGCTGAACCCCCGCCCGGCTTCCAGGTATTTCCGCCGTCCGGGTTATGGTCAAAGGCACATTCCGTCCCGTCCGTGGCGTGTTAAAAAGATTTCTGGCTTCGTACTGATCCGGCAAACGGGATTGATGCCTCATCCGATGAACCGCCGCTGCAGACTGCTGCTCTAGCTCAAGGCGGAAAGTATCCGCCTGAAGGCGCTCCGCCTCAGCATCAATCTGAGCCTTGAGCGCGTTAATTTCCTGTTGGACTCCGGCCATCTGGTTCTTCAACCTCGTGATCTCCGTGTTACAGGCCGCTTGGTTTTCAGCAGTGACCTCCGTTTCCATCAGGGTTGTGAGCTCGTTCATCAGATCCAGAAGAACCTAAGCCGGCGGCCTGCCAGCCCCAGATCCGGTCGCACTGGTGGCTGTGCTTCTAGGGGCCGGTGCTGAACCCGCCATGAAGAAGGCAGCACGGTTCGGCGGCTCATATTCCTCCGACTCATGATATTCTGACTTGGGGTAATGCCCGACGTAGCCCTCAAGCCCACCATTGTGAAGCTAATAGATTGACTCCGTCTCTCCGCTCCAGGATCCATCCTCTGAGCAGATGAGGGTTTCTTCCTGCGACATAGAACCTTCAAGCTCCATGCCCTGGGTGAAGCCGACGAAGACATGCTTCCTGCCTAGGTTAACACGGGGCGGGTTGCGCGTGCCGGGCCGGCTCGACGAGGTCGGTGCAGATGTCCGGCCTGGGTTTAGGTCCGTCGACCTTGCCGATGAAGACGTGAATTCCGCCGAAGGGGACCCGGTATCCGTACTCGATTGAGTCGGCCTCGGGGCCCCAGCCGGCGTCGTCGATGTAGAGCTTGCCGCGGCGACTCTTGGTCATCCTGCCAACGGCGTATCCCTCGATCCCTGGCAGAGAGCCCTTTGAGAACTCCACACCACCGAGCGCTAGCCCCACGGTGGGCGCCAACTGTCGTGGTTTTGTCACGGCAGATGTCCGAAGACTTAGGTTCGAGGCCATCGCTGAGGCGGTGGACTCAAAGGGGTTGGTCGAGATGAAGGACACGAGTTTACCCAGGTTCGGCCCCTCAAGAAGAGGTAAAAGCCTACGCCCTGCTTGTGTTGTATTGATTGGTGTATCGATTACAAGGCAGCGTATTCGCTTGACCTAGTTCTCGATTGATTGGTTTCCTCTAAGCCGCCCCAGGGTCTGACCTTTATATAGGAGGTCGAGGCCCTGGGTTACACGAGTCCTATACCGACTCATACAACGTAATCAACCCTGCCTCTAAGCCGCCTTGCCACCTTGGGCAAGCCATCTCCGGGCGGCTTAAGCGCCCGGGTCTCACACCATCTTCTGTCTCTGGGCCTTCGTCTTGGCCCGTCTGGTAAGCCGCCATACGGCCTAGCCTTCATCTTCTGGCCCACCTTATGGGTCTTGGCTATGAGCCGCCAGGTATGACCCGGCCCCTCCTGGGCGAGTCTTACCACGGGGTTATATCCCCACCAGATAAGAATTATGAATTCTCTGTCGATCATGAGTTAATTACTTTGGTTGAATCTGATCCTTTCCATGGTTATGAATCTGAAACTATTGTGGCACATCTTACTAAATTGAATGATATAGTCACCCTATTTACTCATGAGGAAAAAATTCGTTATTACTATATTCTTAAGTTGTTTCCTTTATCATTAAAGGGTGATGCTAAGATATGGTTTAATTCTCTTGCTCCTGGTTGTGTGCGTAGTCCCCAGGATATGATATATTACTTCTCTGAAAAATATTTTCCTGCCCATAAGAAACAAGCTGCCTTGCAGGAAATATTTAACTTTGTGCAAATTGAAGAAGAGAGTCTCCCACCAGCTTGGGGGAGGCTTCTCCAATTACTTAATGCTTTGCCTGATCACCCTCTCAAGAAAAACGAAATACTTGATATCTTTTATAATGGACTAACCGATGCTTCTAGGGACCACCTAGATAGTTGCGCTGGTTGTGTTTTCAGGGAACTAACTGTTGAACAAGCTGAACTACTATTGAATAAAATATTGAGCAATGATAATGATTGGACTATTCCCGAACCACCTCCAAAGCCAACTCCGAAGAAAAGAGGTATTTTATTTCTCAGTCCTGACGATATGCAAGAGGCAAAGAAATCTATGAAAGAAAAAGGTATTAAAGCTGAAGATGTTAAGAATCTACCACCTATTGAAGAAATACATGGTCTTGATAACCCGACACAGGTATTAGAGGTAAATTCCCTCCGTAGATTTGATGAAGGTGATATTCCTTATAATAAGTCTACTAGCCAATGCTTGGATGAGTTTGATAACTTTATTGTTAAGCAAGAAAATTTCAATGCTTATGTTAGTAGACAATTGAAACATAATGCTTACATGCTTCATGGCTTAGGTGATTATATGAGTAGAACTGTTAATGATCTTAAGCTTATTAGTTAACATGCTTCCATGGTAACTACTCAAGTGGAACAAGTACTTAAGGCACAGAATGATTTTCTTAATGATGATGATTGGTAAGAACAATGATCATTCTGTTAGAGTTGTGAATAGAGGTGGTAAAATGACTCAGGAACCTTTGTATCCCGAGGGCCATCCTAAGAGAATTGAGCAAGATTCTCAGAGAGTTAATACTGATGCACCTAGTCATTCTAATAATAGAAGGAAAAAGAATGATGATAGGGCTTTGCATGATGCTAGTGAACCTGTTATAGAGACTCATGAGAACCCAAATGGTATTTCTATTTCTGATGCTGAGACACAATCTGGTAATGAACATGAGCCTAGTGATAATATTAATGATGATGTTCATGTTGACGCTCAACCTAGTAATGATAATGATGTGGAGATTGAACCTATTGTTGATCTTGATAACCCACAGTCTAAGAATAAAAGATATGATAAAAGAGACTTCGTTGCTAGGAAGCATGGTAGAGAAAGAGAGCCTTGGGTTCAGAAACCCATTCCCTTTCCTCCTAATCCATCCAAGAAAAAGGATGGTGAGGATTTTGAGCGCTTTGTTGAAATGCTTAGACCTGTCTTTTTGCGTATGCGCTTGACTGATATTCTGAAAATGTCTCCTTATGCTATGTATATGAAAGATATTGTGACGAATAAAAGAAAGATTCCGGAAGCTGAGATTTCCACCATGCTTGCTAATTAGAATTTTAAGGGTGGAATACCACAGAAACTAGGAGATCCCGGAGGACCTACTATACCTTGCTCTATTAAAGGAAATTATTATAAAACTGCTTTATGTGACCTTGGAGCCGGTGTTAGTGTTATGCCTTTCTCTTTGTATCGTAGACTTGATTTGAATAAGTTGACACCTACTGAAATTTCTTTGCAAATGGCTGATATATCAACTGCTTTACCCATTGGCATTTGCGAGGATGTGCCTGTCTTAGTTGCAAACGTTACTATCTTAACGGACTTTGTTATTCTTGATATTCCCGAGGACGACAGTATGTCGATCATCCTTGGTAGACCCTTTTTGAATACTGCAGGGGCTGTTATTGATTGCAACAAGGGCAATGTCACTTTTCATGTTAATGGTAATGAGCATACAGTACACTTTCCGAAGAAACAACCTCAAGTTCATAGTATCAACTCCATTGAAAAAATTTCAACGATTATTATTGGAGACTTTGAATTCCCTCTTCCTACTGCCAAAAAGAAATATGATATACTTATTGTTGGGGACATGCATATCCCCATTGAGGTAACCTAGTGTTATTCAAAAATTCTCCGGTTCCGTGTCATTCGAAAAAAGTTTGTCAATAAGACTTGATCAACCTTATTGATGGATTCTTTTTGATGAGCATGAGATGGATGAATTTAGAAAGCACAACCTTCTGCACCCAACTTTTATTTTCTGTTCTTTAGATTTAATTTAGTAAAAAAATGCTATTATTTTTCTGTTTTCTGTTTTATCCGTGCATTAGAAAAATGACCTAAAAATAAAAGTCCTTAGAATTCCCTGAAAATGTAGTATGATTTTTTCTGGAATATTTTAGAATTTTTGGCACTGAGAACACATCAGGGGTTGCACCAGTGGGCCACAAGCCTGCAGGGCGCGCCCCCCCTGGGCGCGCCCTGGTGGCTTGTGGGTCCCACGTGGGGCCCCCTCACTTATTCCAGCACCCATCCACTTCATCTTCCCCTAGAAAAAATCCCACCATTGCTCAAACCCGTGTTCTAGCTCATCTTGCTGCCATTTTCGATCTCCTTGCTCAAAGCTCCATTTGCAAAACTATTTTGGGGGATTGTTCTACGGTATGTGACTCCTCCAATGGTCCAATTAGTTTTTGTTCTAGTGCTTTATATATTGCATATTTTTGCTGCTGTGGTGACCTTGTTCTTGAGCTTGCATGTCAAATTTGTATGGTCCCGAGTAGTTTTGATGCATGATATAGCCTCTAGGCACTTGTGGGAGTAATTGCTATGAGTTTTGTTGAGTTTTGTTCACCTTTATTTTGAGTCACTAAAAATGTCAGAAATTGTTCAGGAAGAAAAAAATGATGAGGAGATTATTAAGAGGCTCTTCAAGCCGGGGCTCTAAGGAAGATAAAAATGAGGTGAAGAAGAAGTCCAAATATAATCTTCCTCGCGTAGCAGAGGTTCGGCCATGCGAATGGCCGAGTGATGCATTCTTGAAGGCGGCCAGAATTTATGAAGATGTTTATTATTTGGCAGAGAATGCAGGCATCACCGACTTCCTCAACGATAAGTGTGACCAGTACCTCCTACTCACTAATATCTTCATGCAGAATTTTCACTTTTATCCTAGGAAGAATCCTCCTATGGTAGAATTTCACTTATATGATGTGCCTAAGGAGATGAAACTTTACGATTTTTGCAAAGTTTGCAAAATACCTTATGAGGGCAGCATCAGTGAACCACATCCTAGAGACATGGAGGACTTTATTGCCGCAATCACTCTGGGGGAAGAGAGAGGGGTGTCAAAAGCAAGAGCAGCTAGTTTACATTTTTCCTGTTCTACGCTATTATTCATTATTTGCGGGGAGATGTTTAGTTGGTCGTGGGGAGAGTGGAAGCCTTAGTGCTCCCGACCTCGCCATTCTACGCCACGCTTTACTTGCTGATAGAACTTTTAGTTTGGGCGCTATGGTGGCTCAACGGTTGAACTTAAACCGTTCGAAAGGCCCCATATTCGGAGGTATCTATGCATCTCGTCTAGCCAAACACTTCGAGATACCCATTAGGCTTGACGAGGAAAAAGAAATGCTGCTACCCACAAGATATTTAGACTATGATAGTATGGTAGCGAGTGATTTTATTAGGAAGGATAATGATAGGAGGTTGCTTTACAATTTAGTATTTAGTCAGGGTACTTGTGAGATTATTGCTCTGCCTGCTTCTTCTTTGTTCAATATTCATTCAGGCAGGTACACTATTATGCCCGAGGACATTTACAGATATTGGGGCCTGTCGCAACCCCCAGCACCTGAGCCGGCACCAGCCCTTGATCCGTACCAGAATCCAGTTTTTCAGTGGGAGCCACAGGAGCTCGCCAACCAGTGTAACCCTCAGTCTCCTTCGGAGTATCCAGTAGATGGTTATTTTCAGCCGTGGCCCTAGACCAACTTAGGCCAAAAGCCTAAGCTTGGGGGAGTACGTATTTCTCACCGACATTACATTCATGTTCACACACTCATCTTAGTAGTCGGTGCTTATACTTTTTCATTGTACCATCCATGGTAGTTTATTTCTTCTTTTCGCTTTCTTCCTGTGTGTTTAATTAACCTTGAGAAAATCCAAAAAAAAATAGTTCTAGCTTTACCTTCTAGTTTGTTTAGTTGTATCGTTAAAATAAAACCCAAAAAGATTTCTAGTTCTTCTTTTGCTTGTTGGGAGTTTTCCCATGTAAATAGTTTCCGTTTCTTCTTTGGGTCCTAAGGAGGAGACCACGATGAAATGTTGAGTGGCTCTTATATGCATTATTGTTTATCTATCAGAGAGCCCATATTACCTTGCCTTCTCCTTTGAGTTATTGTTTGCAGATTCCAGCTTAGTCCAATGCACGTGCACTCTCCTTATTATTCACACCGTTCGGTCGTGCAAGTGAAAGGCAATAATGACGATATATGATGAAGTGATTGAGATGGAGAAAAGCTGGTATGAACTCGATCTATTTTGTTTTTGTAAATATGATTAGCTCATCGTTATGGATTCAGCTCATTATGGATGAAACATGTTTGCAATGACAATTAGAGATTATAGTTACTCATGCCGTGCTTAATTAGCTAAGAGTGTATAATGGTTTGTCTTGAGTGCCAACATGCATTTTAAAATGGTTGTGATGTAGTATGATAGGATCGTATCCTCCTCTGAATGATTCAAGTGGCTTGACTTGGCACATGTTCACGCATGTAGTTGAAACAAAGCCAACATAGCCTCCACGATGTTTATGTTCATGGTGATTTATATCCTACTCATGCTTGCATTCAATATTGGTTAATCTCAAAGCATGTTTATGACTGTTGTCGCTCTCTAGTTAGTCGCTTCCCAGTCTTCTGCTAGCCTTCACTTGTACTAAGCGGGAATACTGCTTGTGCATCCATTTCCGTAAACCCAAAGTTGTTCCATATGAGTCCACTATACCTACCTATATGCGGTATTTACCTGCCGTTCCAAGTAAATTTGCATGTGCCATACTCCAAACCTTCAAATAATACCCTGTTTTGTATGCCCGAATCGCTCATGTAGTGACTAGGGGCTGTCAGTATCTTCCATGCTACGTGGGTTATTCTCACGATATGTGTTGATTCACTATCATTCATGAGAAAGTGGCTGGTATTCGGGATGCCCAGTTCCATGCTCAAAAATCAAACCAAAATATAATGAAACAAAACTCCCCCAGGATTGTTGTTTGTATGGACGGTACCCGTGGATTCGGCCCGCCGTGGAGTGTGATTGATTGGTGGAGGGGGAGTAAAAACTTTAATATTCTGTTTGGGAACCGCCTATAATGTATCTAGCATGGAAGATACCGAGATCTCTTAGTTGTTATGTTGACATTGAAAGCATACCGCTCAAAATTATTATTCACCCCTATTTTAATAGCTCGAGCTCTGGCACCTCTGTAAATCAATGCTTCCCTCTGCAAAGGGCCTATCTATTTACTTTACTGTTGAGTCATCCTCCTCTTATAAAAAGCACCAATTAGAGAGCACCACCGTCATTTGTACGCTTTGTTATTAATTGATATTGAGTATGAGTGTGATTGGATCTCTTTTACCATGAATTACAATGTCTAGTCAGTCCTTGTTCTTCAGAGGTGTTCTGCATTTATGTTTTGCGGTCTCAGAAAGGGCTAGCGAGATACCATTATATCATATTGTATCATGATTGTTTTGATAAAATTGTTGTCATCCGAGACTTATTATTATTGCTCGCTAGTTGGTTATGCCATTGATATGAGTAAATGTGAGACCTAAATGTTATTGTGAATGTGGTTAGTTTATAATCTTTTCTGAAAATCTGAACATCAGTTAGACATATTTACAACAGCAAGATCAAACAGAGTTTGTAAAAGTTTTTCTTTATCACTTTCAGTTTGTCAACTGAATTGCTTGAGGACAAGCAATGGGTTAAGCTTGGGGGAGTTGATACGTCTCCATCGTATCTACTTTTCCAAACTCTTTTGCCCTTGTTTGGGACTCTAATTTGCATGATTTCAATGGAACTTACCCGGACTGACGCTGTTTTCAGCAGAATTGCCTTGGTGTTATTTTTGGGCAGAAATAAAAGTTCTCGGATTGACCTGAAAATTTACGGAGAATATTTTTGGAATTAATAAAAAATATTGGCGAAAGAATCACGCCAGGGGGGTCCACCTGTTGGCCACAAGCCAGGAGGGCGCCCCCCCTAGGGCGCGCCCTGGTGGCTTGTGGGCCCCCCGTGGCTCCTCCGACCTCGATTCCAACTCTATATATTCACATAATTGGAGAAAAAAAATAGGGAAGAAGAGTTCATCGTGTTTTACAATACGGAGCCGCCGCCACCTCGTGTTCTTCCTCGGGAGGGCAGATCTGGGGTCCGTTTTGGGCTCCAGAGAGGGGAAATCGACGCCGTCGTCATCACCAACCATCCTTCATCACCAATTTCATGATGCTCTCCGCCGTTCGTGAGTAATCTCATCGTAGGCTTGCTGGACGGTGATGGGTTGGATGAGATTTATCATGTAATCGAGTTAGTTTTGTTAGGGTTTGATCCCTAGTATCCACTATGTTCTGAGATTGATGTTGCTATGACTTTGCTATGCTTAATGCTTGTCACTAGGGCCGGAGTGCCATGATTTCAGATCTGAACCTATTATGTTTTCATGAATATATATGTGTTCTTGATCCTATCTTGCAAGTTGTAGAAACCTATTACGAGTTATGATCCGCATCCCCCAGGGAGACAATAACTGGGATTCTTTCCGGTGATTACCGTAGTTTGAGGAGTTCATGTATTCACTAAGTGCTAATGCTTTGGTCCGGTTCTCTATTAAAAGAAGGCCTTAATATCCCTTAGTTTCCATTAGCACCCCGCTGCCACGGGAGGGTAGGACAAAAGATGTCATGCAAGTTCTTTTCCATAAGCACGTATGACTATATATGGAATACATGCCTACATTACATTGATGAATTGGTGCTAGTTCTGTGTCACCCTATGTTATAACCGTTGCATGATGAATGCCATCCGACATAATTATCCATCACTGATCCATTGCCTACGAGCTTTTCACATATTGATCTTTGCTAAGTTACTTTTCCGTTGCTGCTGTTACAATAACTACAAAACTGCTACTGTCACTTTGCCATCGTTACCGTTACTTCCATACTACTTTGCTACTGAATACTTTGCTGCAGATACTAAGTCTTTCAGGTGTCGTTGAATTGACAACTCAGCTGCTAATACTCGAGAATATTTTTTGGCTCCCCTTGTGTCGAATCAATAAATTTGGGTAGAATACTCTACCCTCGAAAACTGTTGCGATCCCCTATACTTGTGGGTTATCACCTGCGCGGCCCGCCCATCGACCCCATGTACTGGGCCGGTGCCACCAGATGAAGCCGCCGGCTCCCCCTCATCGGAAGGACGCGGGCCCCCGCTGGCTTCGGGGCTACTGACGGGGATATTACCCCTGGGTATGCCAAGACAAGGGAGTTCAAGCCCCTTTTAGAAAAAACTATACTGCCGGCTGGTCCATGACCGGCTGGCCGGCAGGCGGCTGGCCCCCTGGCTGGTTGGCCCATGGCCGGCTGGTCCATGGCCGGCTGGCGAGTGGCCGGCTGGCCCACGGTCGGCTGGACAGGAGCCGGCCGCCTGACCCCTGGCCAGCCCGCAACCGGCCGCCCCGTGGCCGGCCCTCCCGCTGACCTCTGGACGGGCAGGCACTTGTCTCCTCCCGCTGCGACCAAGTGCACCGACAAGACACGGCCCCCGCGATGGACTCCGGCGTGGCTACAGCGACTGCTGACGCGCGGGCACGCGTGGGTATAGTCCGGGAGGTCGTACCGCTCGCCCTGACCGATCGAGACCCGGCGGGGCAAGAGTGCGTCCACGCCGCCATCTACTCCATCACCTGCCCCGGCGTGGCAAAAGCGTAGTGATAACCCACAAGTATAGGGGATCGCAACAGTTTTTGAGGGTAGAGTATTCAACCCAATTTATTGATTCGACACAAGGGGAGCCAAAGAATATTCTCGAGGATTAGCAGCTGAGTTGTCACTTCAACCACACCTGAAAGACTTACTATCTGCAGCAAAGTATTCAGTAGCAAAGCAGTATGGAAGTAACGGTAACAATGGCAAAGTGACAGTAGCAGTTTTGTAGTGATTGTTATAGTAGCAACGGAAAAGTAACTTAGCAAAGATCAATATGTGAAAAGCTCGTAGGCAATGGTTCAGTGATGGATAATTATGTCGGATGGCATTCATCATGCAACGGTTATAACATAGGGTGACACAGAACTAGCTCCAATTCATCAATGTAACGTAGGCATGTATTCCATATATAGTCATACGTGCTTATGGAAAAGAACTTGCATGACATCTTTTGTCCTACCCTCCCGTGGCAGTGGGGTCCTAATGGAAACTAAGGGAGATTAAGGCCTCCTTTTAATAGAGAACCGGACCAAAGCATTAGCACTTAGTGAATACATGAACTCCTCAAACTACGGTAATCACCGGAAAGAATCCCAGTTATTTTCACCCTGGGGGATGCGGATCATAACTCGTAATAGGTGTCTACAACTTGCAAGATAGGATCAAGAACACATATATATTCATGAAAACATAATAGGTTCAGATCTGAAATCATGCCACTCAGGCCCTAGTGACAAGCATTAAGCATAGCAAAGTCATAGCAACATCAATCTCAGAACATAATGGATACTAGGGATCAAACCCTAACAAAACTAACTCGATTACATGGTAAATCTCATCCAACCCATCACCGTTCAGCAAGCCTACGATGAGATTACTCACGAACGGTGGAGAGCATCATGAAATTGGTGATGAAGGATGGTTGGTGATGACGACGGTGTCGATTTCCCCTCTCCGGAGCCCAAAACGGACCCCAGATCTGCCCTCCCGAGGAAGAACAGGAGGTGGCGGCGGCTCCGTATCGTAAAACGCGATGAACTCTTCTCCTTGATTTTTTTTCTCCATGGATGTGAATATATAGAGTTGGAATCGAGGCCGGAGGAGCCACGGGGTGTCCACAAGCCACCAGGGCGCGCCCTAGGGGGGGCGCCCTCCTGGCTTGTGGCCAACAGGTGGACCCCCTGGCTTGATTCTTTCGCCAATATTTTTTATTAATTCCAAAAATATTCTCCGTAAATTTTCAGGTCAATCCGAGAACTTTTATTTCTGCACAAAAATAACACCAAGGCAATTCTGCTGAAAACAGTGTCAGTCCGGGTTAGTTCCATTCAAATCATGCAAATTAGAGTACAAAACAAGGGCAAAAGAGTTTGGAAAAGTAGATACGATGGAGACGTATCAACTCCCCCAATCTTAACCCATTGCTTGTCCTCAAGCAATTCAGTTGACAAACTGAAAGTGATAAAGAAAAACTTTTACAAACTCTGTTTGATCTTGTTGTTGTAAATATGTCTAACTGATGTTCAGATTTTCAGCAAAGATTATAGACTAACCACATTCACAATAACATTTAGGTCTCACATTTACTCATATCAATGGCATAATCAACTAGCGAGCAATAATAATAAATCTCGGATGACAACAATTTTATCAAAACAATCATGATACAATATGATATAATGGTATCTTGCTAGCCCTTTCTGAGACCGCAAAACATAAATGCAGAGCACCTCTGAAGAACAAGGACTGACTAGACATTGTAATTCATGGTAAAAGAGATCCAGTCACAATCATACTCAATATCAATTAATAACAAAGCATACAAATGACGGTGGTGCTCTCTAACTGATGCTTTTTATAAGAGGAGGATGACTCAACAGTAAAGTAAATAGATAGGCCATTCGCAGAGGGAAGCAGGGATTTGCAGAAGTGCCAGAGCTCGAGCTTTTAAAACAGAGATGAATATAATTTTGAGCGATATGCTTTCATTGTCAACATAACAACTAAGAGATCTCGGTATCTTCCATGCTAGATACATTATAGGCGGTTCCCAAACAGAATAGTAAAGTTTTTACTCCCCCTCCACCAATCAATCACACTCCATGGCGGGCCGAATCCACGGGTACCGTCCATACAAACAACAATCCTGGGGGAGTTTTGTTTCATTATATTTTGATTTGATCTTTGAGCATGGAACTGGGCATCCCGAATACCAGCCACTTTCTCGTGAATGATAGTGAATCAACACGTATCGTGAGAATAACCCACCTAGCATGGAAGATACTGACAGCCCCTAGTCACCACATGAGCGATTCGGGCATACAAAACAGAATATTATTTGAAGGCTTGGAGTTTGGCACATGCAAATTTACTTGGAACGGCAGGTAAATACCGCATATAGGTTGGTATGGTGGACTCATATGGAACAACTTTGGGTTTATGGAAATGGATGCACAAGCAGTATTCCCGCTTAGTACAGGTGAAGGCTAGCAAGACACTGGGAAACGACCAACTAGAGAGCGACAACCGTCATAACCATGCATTGAGATTAACCAACATTGAATGCAAGCATGAGTAGGATATAAATCACCATGAACATAAACATCGTGGAGGCTATGTTGATTTTGTTTCAACTACATGCGTGAACATGTGGCAAGTCAAGCCACTTGAATCATTCAGAGGAGGATACCATCTTATCATACCGCATCACAACCATTTTAAAATGCATGTTGGCACTCAAGACAAACCATTATACACTCTTCGCTAATTAAGCATGGCATGAGTAACTATAATCTCTAATTGTCATTGCAAACATGTTTCATCCATAATGAGCTGAATCCATAACGATGAGCTAATCATATTTACAAAAACAAAATAGGTCGAGTTCATACCAGCTTTTTCTCCATCTCAATCACTTCGTCAAATATCGTCATTACTGCCTTTCACCTGCACGACCAAACGGTGTAAATAATAATAAGAGTGCACGTGCGTTGGACTAAGCTGGAATCTGCAAACAATAACTTAAAGGAGAAGGCAAGGTAATATGGGCTCTTTGATAGATAAACAATAATGCATATGAGAGCCACTCAACACTTTCATTGTGGTCTTCTCCTTACGACCCAAAGAAAAGAAATTTCAAAACAAGAACGAGAAAAACTATTTACACGGGAAATCTCCCAACAAGCAAAAGAAGAACGAGAAATCTTTTTGGGTTTTCTTTTAATACTACAACTAAACAAACCGAAAGGTAAAGCTAGAACTAATTTTTTTTTGGATTTTCTCAAGGTTAATTAAACACACAAGAAGAAAGCGGAAAGAAGAATAAAATGCCATGGAAGATTCAATGAAAAAGTATAAGCACCGACTATTAAGATGAGTGTGTGAACATGAATGTAATGTCGGTGAGAAATACGTACTCCCCCAAGCTTAGGCTTTTGGCCTAAGTTGGTCTATGGCCATGGCTGAAAATAACCATCTCCTGGATACTCCGGAGGATACTGAGGGTTCCATTGGTTGGCGAGCTCCTGTGGCTCCCACTGAAAAACTGGGTCCTGATACGGGTCAAGGGCTGGTGCCGGCTCAGGTGCTGGGGGTTGCGACAGACCCCAATATCTGTAGATGTCCTCGGGCATAATAGTGTACCTGCCTGTATGGATATCGAACAAAGAAGAAGCAGGCAAAGCAATAATTTCACAAGTACCCTGACTAAATACTAAGTTGTAAAGCAACCTCCTATCATTATCCTTCCTAATAAAATCATGTGCTACCATACAGTCATAGTCCAAATATCTTGTAGGTAGCAGCATTTCCTCTTCCTCGTCAAGCCTAATGGGTATCTCAAAGTGTTTGGCTAGACGAGATGCATAGATACCTCCGAATACGGGGCCCTTCGAACGGTTTAAGTTTAACCGTTGGGCCACCATTGCACCCAGACTAAGAGTTCTATCAGCAAGTAAAGCGTGGCGCAGGATGGCGAGGTCGGGAGCACTAAGGCTTCCACTCTCCCCACGACCAACTAAACATCTCCCCGCAAATAATGAATAATAGCGCAGAACTGGAAAATGTAAACTAGCTGCTCTTGCCTTTGACACCCCTCTCTCTTCCCCCACAGTGATCGTAAAGTGGCATTTTCTTAGGAAGTGGTTCATGTCTCTAGGACGTGGTTCACTGATGCTTGCCTCATGAGGTATTTTGCAAACATTGCAAAAATCGTAAAGTGGCATTTTCTTAGGAACATCATATAAGTAAAACTCTACCATGGGAGGATTCTTCCTAGGATAAAAGTGGAAGTTTTGCACGAAGATATTTGTGAGTAGGAGGTACTGGTCACACTTATCGTTGAGGAAGTCGGTGATGCCTGCATTCTCTGCCAAATAATACAAATCTTCATAAATTCCAGCCGCCCTCAAGAATGCATCACTTGGCCATTCACATGGCCGAACCTCCGCGATGCGGGGAATATTGTATCTAGGCTTCTCATTTTCATTTTCTTTAGAACCCCGGCTTGAAGAGCCTCTTAACAATCTCCTCATCATTTCTTTCTCTGAAAAATTTCTGAAATTTTTAGTGACTCAAAATAAAGGTGAACAAAACTCAACAAAACTTATAGCAACTACTCCCACAAGTGCCTAGAGGCTATATCATGCATCAAAACTACTTGGGACCATACAAATTTGACATGCAAGATCAAGAACAAGGTCACCACAGCAGCAAAAATTTGCAATATATAAAGCACAAGAGCAAAAACTAATTGGACCATTGGAGGAGTCACATACCGAAGAACAATCCCCCAAAACAGTTTTGCAAATGGAGCTTTGCACAAGGAGATCGAAAATGGCAGCAAGATGAGCTAGAACACGGATTTGAGCAATGGTGGGATTTTTTCTAGAGGAAGACGAAGTGGATGGGTGCTGGAATAACTGAGGGGGGCCTACGTGGGACCCACAAGCCACCAGGGCGCGCCCAGGGGGGTGGGCGCGCCCTGCAGGCTTGTGGCCCACTGGTGCAGCCCCCTGATGTGTTCTCAGTGCAAAAAAATCTTAAATATTCAAGAAAAAATCATACTAAATTTTTAGGGAATTCTGAGAACTTTTATTTTTAGGTCATTTTTTTATTGCACGGATAAAACAGAAAATAGAAAAATAATAGCATTTTTACTAAATTAAGTCTAAAGAACAGAAAGTAAAAGTTGGGTACAGAAGGTTGTGCTTTCTAAATTCATCCATCTCATGCTCATCAAAAAGTATCCATCAATAAGGTTGATCAAGTCTTATTGACAAACTTTTTTCGAATGACACGGAACCGGAGAATTTTCGAATAACACTACGTTACCTCAATGGGGATATGCATGTCCCCAACAATAAGTATATCATATTTCTTTTTGGCAGTAGGGAGAGGGAATTCAAAGTCTCCAATAATAATCGCTGAAATTTTTTCAATGGAGTTGATACTATGAACTTGAGGTTGTTTCTTCGGAAAGTGTACCGTATGCTCATTGCCATTAACATGAAAAGGGACATTGCCCTTGTTGCAATCAATGACAGCCCCTGCAGTATTCAAAAAGGGTCTACCAAGGATGATCGACATACTGTCGTCCTCGGGAATATCAAGAATAACAAAGTCCGTTAGGATAGTAACATTTGCAACTACGACAGGCACATCCTCACAAATACCGATGGGTAAAGCAGTTGATTTATCAGCCATTTGCAAAGAGATTTCAGTAGGTGTCAACTTATTCAAATCAAGTCTACGATATAAAGAGAAAGGCATAACACTAACACCAGCTCCAAGGTCACATAAAGCAGTTTTAACATAATTTCCTTTAATAGAGCATGGTATAGTAGGTACTTCAGGATCTCCTAGTTTCTTTGGTATTCCACCCTTAAAGGTATAATTAGCAAGCATGGTGGAAATCTCAGCTTCCGGTATCTTTCTTTTATTTGTCACAATATCTTTCATATACTTAGCATAAGGAGACATTTTCAGAATACCAGTCAAGCGCATACGCAAAAAGACAAGTCTAAGCATTTCAACAAAGCGCTCAAAATCCTCATCATCCTTTTTCTTGGATGGCTTAGGAGGAAAAGGCATGGGTTTCTGAACCCAAGGTTCTCTTTCTTTACCATGTTTCCTAGCAACAAAGTCTCTTTTGTCATATCTTTTGTTCTCAGGTTGTGCGTTATCAAGATCAACAGCAGGTTCAATCTCCACATCATTATCATTACTAGGTTGAGCATCAACATGAACATCATCATTAATATTATCACTAGGCTCATGTTCATTACCAGATTGTGTCTCAACATCAGAAATAGAAATATCATTTGGGTTTTCATGTGTATCTATAACAGGTTCACTAGCAGCATGCAAAGTCCTATCGTCATTCTTTTTCCTTTTATTACTGGGACGACTAGGTGCATCAGTATTAATTCTCTGAGAATCTTGCTCAATTCTCTTAGAATGGCCCTCGGGATTCAAAGGTTCCTGAGTCATTTTACCACATCCAATCACAACTCTAACAGAATGATCATTGTTCTTACCAATCATCTCATTAAGCAAATCATTTTGTGCCTTAAGTACTTGTTCTACTTGAGTAGTTACCATGGAAGCATGTTTACTAATAAGCTTAAGATCATTAACAGTTCTACTCATATAATCACCTAAGCCATCAAGCATGTAAGCATTATGTTTCAATTGTCTACTAACATAAGCATTGAAATTTTCTTGCTTAACAATAAAGTTATCAAACTCATCCAAGCATTGGCTAGCAGACTTATTATAAGGAATATCACCTTCATCAAATCTACGGAGGGAATTTACCTCTACTACCTGTGTCGGGTTATCAAGACCATGTATTTCTTCAATAGGTGGTAGATTCTTAACATCTTCAGCTTTAATCCCTTTTTCTTTCATAGATTTCTTTGCCTCTTGCATATCTTCAGGACTGTGAAATAGAATACCTCTTTTCTTCAGAGTTGGCTTTGGAGGTGGTTCGGGAATAGACCAATCATTATCATTGCTCAATATATTATTCAATAGTAGTTCAGCTTGTTCAACAGTTCGTTCCTTGAAAACACAACCAGCACAACTATCTAGGTGGTCCCTAGAAGCATCGGTTAGTCCATTATAAAAGATATCAAGTATTTCGTTTTTCTTGAGAGGATGATCAGGCAAAGCATTAAGTAATTGGAGAAGCCTCCCCCAAGCTTGTGGGAGACTCTCTTCTTCAATTTGCACAAAGTTAAATATTTCCTGCATGGCAGCTTGTTTCTTATGGGCAGGAAAATACTTTTCAGAGAAGTAATGAACCGCAAAGTAGGGACTTGCGAGATGACCTGGATCACAAGAGGGAAAAGGATCTGAGAAGAGAGCGTAAGAGTAGACAGATGGATATGCGCCATGAGCTAATGAAACGATATGCCTCCAAGAATTATGATAATGCAGGGGGGTCTGGGCAATACATGGAGAGGGAGAGGCGCCCGAGATATTATGTCAGGCGCCCACGAGCTGAGTATGAGTACGTACCTAAGAAAACTCAAGATTGGCATTATCCTGATAATTGGAAGAGGGGGCCAAAACAGCTTTGGGTGGCGAAGGGTGATGCAGATAGGCAAAATAGGAATGATACTTTCATTCGCGCAACGAGGCAGAAAACGGCTTCAGTGTTTGAACGTATCGATGAGCACGAGGACACATCGGCAGACCCCGCTGCGCGGGGCCGCCAAGACCAATGAGTATCTTGGCCTGGAACTATCAAGGACTAGGGTTGGACTCGACAGTGGGCGAGCTGCGAGACCTGGTTAGGTCCTACAACCCAGCGGTGGTGTTTTTGAGCAAAACAAAAAAGAAGGCAAGTGCTATGGAGAGACTGAAATGGAGACTGGGCTTCCGCAATGGTGTTGCAGTGGATTGTGAGGGTCTCAGTGGGGGTCTTGCATTATGGTGTAGAGACAATGCTCAGGTGATAGTGAGACCATGGTGTCGGTATTTTATTGACTCGGAGATACAATGTGAAGGGAAGACCTGTAGATTCACTGGTTTCTACGGGGAGCCATAGAGAGAGTTAAGGAAGAAATCTTGGGATGCAATACGATGCCTGAGAGCCCAAGATAATTTTTCCTAGTTGTGTGCAGGGGATTTTAATGAGGCCATGTTTCAAGCAGATCAATTTGTAGGGAACACACAGAGTTTTGCTCAGATGGAGGATTTTAGGGTCTGTTTGGCTGATTGTGGACTAGTGGATCTTGGGTACCAGTATACGTGGGATAATAAGAGAGAAGGTGTTCAAGTTGGGTTGGTCCGTGTGACATGCAATGATGGCTTTGCAGAGATGTTCCCGGACACGAGTGTTGAACACATTATAACTGAGAAGCCTGACCATGTTGCCCTCGCTATTCGTGCGATGGAGACGGCTCCATGCAGTGCTAGGATGGGGCCTCGGTCGTTCAAGTGGGAAGAAGCATGGGTGAAACAGACAGAGTATGAGGCGATGGTCACTATAGTGTGGCAAGTGGCAAGCAACAGAGATAAAGGAATAGTTGCGGTCTGGGCCAAGCTAGAAAGGGTATCTGGTGATATGCAGCAATCGGGTCTGGCTGTCTTTGGGTCCATCAGAAAACAAATTGGCAAGCTAAAACACCAGCTGGAGGATGCAAAATGGAGAGCTCTAGTTACCGGATGCTCACTGGAGGTCCGGGACTTGGAAGGGCAGCTCCGGGATATTTGTGAGAAGGAGGAGATCCTCTACGAAGAAAGGTCCAGGGTGGATTGGTTGGCAGCCGGAGACCAAAATACAAAATACTTTCAGAATCATTGCTCGCATAGGAAGAGGAAGAACACTGTCAAGGCTTTGGTGGGGGAGGATGGATTGCGGTGCACCACTGATGAAGGAATGAGGGAGATGGCGGCCACATTAAATGAGAAATTGTTCATGTCCGGGGGATCGGTGAATGCTCAGCAGCTACTGGAAAACATTGTGCCGGCCGTCACTTGTGCAATGAATGCTAACCTAACGGCTGTTATCACTGATGAGGAGATTGAGAGGGCGTTGTTCCAAATGGGTCCGACTAAGGTGCCAGGACTGGATGGCCTCTCTGCAATGTTCTATCAAGGACACTGGTCGTTGGTAAGGGGAGATGTGTGCCGAGCCGTGCGGGATCTTTGGCAGGATATAGCAGTGATACGTCTCCAACGTATCGATAATTTATGAAGTATTCATGCCATGATTGCCTATGTTTATAATACTTTTATATGGTTTTGATGCACTTTATATGATTTATTTAGAACTAACCCGGATTGACGCTGTTTTCAGCAGAATTACCGTGGTGTTGTTTTTGTGCAGAAAATGAAAGTTCTCAGAATCGCCCAAAACTTTTTGACGATTTTTTTTGGAACAAAAGAGGCACTAGACGCCTCGTGGGAGGGACAGAAGAGCCACGAGGTGGGCACAACCCACCAGGGCACGCCAGAGGGCCCAAGCGCGCCCTGGTGTCTTGTGCCCTCCTCGTGGCCCATCTTCGCGTGAAACCAACGCTCAAAAATCCTATAAATACAGAAACCATCAGAAATAATCCTAGACTCCTCGTTCCGCCGCCGCAACTCTCTGTATCGATGAAAAACCAATCTGGAGGCGTTCCAGTACCCTGCCGGAGAGGGGAATCCATCTCCGGTGGTGACGTGGCTTGAGACTGCGTAGGTATTTCCCCAAAGAGGAAGAGATGATGCAGCACAGCAACGGTAAATATTTCCCTCAGTTATAAAACCAAGGTTATCAAACCAGTAGGAGGATCACCACCACCCAATAAGCAGCACCTGCACACAAACAATAAATACTTGCAACCCGACGCGAAAGAGAGGTTGTCAATCTCTCTACGGTAAAAAGATAGATTAGGTAGTGATGGATATGAGAGATATATCTCTCAAGAGCACAAAATAAAAAGGGCAAATAAAATATGCAGCAATATGTTTTTGGGTTTTTGGTTTTGTAGATCTGAAAACAAAGATGCAAAAAGATAGATCGGAAAGCAATATGTTGGAAAAGTAGACCCGGGGGGCATAGGGTTCACTAGTGGCTTCTCGCATGAGTATAGCGCACGGTGGGTGAACAAATTACTATTGGGCAATTGATAGAAAATCGAATAGTCATGACAATATCCAAGGGGATGATCATTATATAGGCATCACGTCCAAGATAAGTAGACCGACTCCTGCATGCATCTACCACTATTACTCCACACATCGACCGCCATCCAGCATGCATCTAGTGTATTAAGTTCATGGAAAAACGGAGTAATGCAATAAGAACGATGACATGATGTAGACAAGATCTATTCATGTAGGAATAGACCCCATCTTGTTATCCTTAATAGCAACGATACATGCGTGTCTTGCTGCCCCTTCTGTCACTGGGAAAGAACACCGCAAGATCGAACCCATCACAAAGCACATCTTCCCATGGCAAGAAAAATCGATCTAGTTGGCCTAACTAAACCAAAGATTCGAAGAAGAAATACGAGGCTATAAGTAATCATGCATATAAGATATCAAAGAAGACTCAAATAATATTCATGGATAGAAACTGATCATGAACTCAAAATTCATCGGATCCCAACAAACACACCGCAAAAGTTTACATCAAATAGATCTCCAAGAGACCATTGTATTGAGAATCATAAGAGAGAGAGAGAGAGAAAGAGGAAGCCATCTAGCTACTGCCTACGGACCCGTAGGTCTATGGTGGACTACTCACGCATCATCGGAGAGGAACCTATGAAGAAGATGAACCCCTCCGTGATGGTGTTTAGATTGGATCTCGAGGTTCTAGAACTTGCGGCGGCTGGGATTGTGTTTCGTCGACTCCCCTAGGGTTTTGGAATATTTGGGAATTTATAGGCATCATAGGCGGTGGAGAGGGGCCCCGAGGAGGGCACAACCCATCAGGGCACGCCGGGGCCCCCCTGGCGCGCCCTGGTGGGTTGTGGTCTCCACGACCCACCTCTCCGGCTCTTCTTTCGCCCACTGGGTATCTTCTGGTCCAGAAAAAATCTCCAAAAATTTTCGTCGCGATTGGACTCCGTTTGGTATTGATATTCTTGGAAGTAAAAAAACAAGCAAAAACAGCAACTAGCAATTTGGCACTATGTCAATAGGTTAGTCCCAAAAAATGATATAAATTTGTTATAAAATGATTGTAAAACATCCAAGAATGATAATATAACAGTATGGAACAAGAAAAAATTATATATACGTTGGAGACGTATCAGCATCCCCAAGCTTAATTTTTGATGTGGAATGCTGCCTAACATGTTCATCTCATATTCTTTTCTTTTGTATAGCATGGACATTTGGACTTGTAAATGATTCAAAGCAATAGTCTAGTTTTAACATAATGACTTCAAGACTCAAGCATGTCAACAAGCAACCATGTCTTTCAAAATATCAACACTAAAGAAAGTTATCCCTAGCCCATCATGCTCAATCATTGATCCATTCATGAAACACACTCAAATATTAGCTATGCCCAATGCTTAAGTACGATCATAGTGCCCCCTAGTTGGTGCTTTATAAGAGAAGATGGAGACTCAAAGTAATAAAAATTGCATAAAGTTAATAGATAGGCCCTTCGGAGAGGGAAGTAGGGATTTGTAGAGGTGCCAGAGCTCAAAGTTTTAAATTGAGAGAGAAAAATATTTTGGGTGGCTTGCTTTTCCTGTCAACGAAAACGACAAAGTAGCTCACAATACTTCCATGCTAGATATATCATAGGCGGTTCCCAAACAGAAAATAAAGTTTATTCCTTTTTCCACCAAACTTTCACTTTCCATGGCGGGCCGTATCCACGGTTGCCTTCCATACCAACACTTTCCAAGGAATTTATTATTTGACAACATAAAGTAAATAATTTTTTCTTTCTTTTTCATTTCGGGAATGGGCATCCCTATTACCGCCGCACTCTCGTGCAATGACAAGTGAATAAACACTCATCTTGAAAATAACACATCTAGCATGGAAAAATATTGGACACTCCCCACCGTTTCATGAGCGGTACGAGCACACAAAAGAGAAAATTTATTTTGAAAATTTAGAGATGGAACATACAAATTTGCTTGGAACGGCATGGAAATACCGCATATAGGTAGGTATACTGGACTCATAATGCAAAACTTGGTTTAAGGATTTTGGATGCACAAGTACGTAGTATTTCTACTTAGTACAAATGGAGGCTAGAAAATAGATTGGGAAGCAACCAAACCAAGAAACAAAAAATCACATAAGTGAGCATTGAGCATAACTAACACCGAATAATGCACCATAAGTAGGATGTAACTTCATTTCATAACTATTGCCTTTCGTGCATGCATAGGGAATCACAAACCTTAACACCAATATTCCTACTAAAGCACAATTACTCACGAACATGACTCACATATTACTATCATCATGTTTCAAAAATATTACAAAGAATCAAGTTTAATTTGCCCAATGATCTTCATGAAAGTTTTTATTATATCCTCCTTGGATATCTATCACTTTGGGACTAGTTTCATGTATTGCCATTGCTTTTTGGCAAGCTCAAACAAATTTAAGTGAAGCACATGAGCATAAAGATTTCATCTCTCAAAAAGGTATAAGTGAAGCATGAGAGGATTTCTTCAAAATTTACTAACTCTCAAATTAATCTAAGTGAACCATGAGAGTATTTCTACAAAAAATGCCAAGTACACCGTGCTCAAAAAAGATATAAGTGAAGCACTAGAGCAATTCTATAGCTCAAAAAGTTTAAGTAAAGCACATAGAGCAATTCTAACAAATCATAGCATAATTTTGGATGTCTCAAATAGGTGTGTACAGCAAGGATACAAGTGAAAAACTAACAAACAAAGCAAGCAAAGATACAAGACGCTCCAAGCAAAACTCATGATATGTGACGAATAAAAATATAGCTCCAAGTAAAATACCGATGGTTGTTAGAAGAAAGAGGGGATGTCACTCGGGGGCATCCCCAAGCTTAGTTGCTTGTTTCTATTTGGATATACCTTGGGTGTGTGGTAGCATCCCCAAGCTTAGGCTCTTTTCACTCCTTGTTCCTTCATCCATCGTGATCTCACCCAAAACTTGAAAACTTCAATCACACAAAACTCAACAAAATCTTCGTGAGATCCATTAGTATAATAAAGCAAATCACTACCTTAGGTGCTGTTGAAAACCTATTCATATTTTATTATTGCATTATACCTACTGTATTTTAACTTTACCATGGCTCATACCCTTCAATATAACCCATAGATTCATCAAAACAAGCACACAATGCAACGAAAACAGAATCTGTCTTAAACAGAACAGTCTGTAGTAATCTGTACTCTACCCATACTTATGTAACTCTAAAAATTCTGAAAAATTAGGTAAACGTCAGGAATTTGTATACAAACACTGTGTTAAAATTCTAGCTCAAGATCACATTCCAGAAAAAAATGAAAATTCATATACTGGACTCAAAGTTTCTGTTTCAGATTCAGCATCACTTCTACTCATCCTATGAATCATCCTAAAGGCTTTACTTGGCACAAACACTAAATAAACCATAAAAACACAATCATAACAGAGGAATAATTGTGTCAACACTCAAAAACAGAAAGGAAAAAGCAAAAATTTATTTATTCATTGGGTTGCCTCCCAACAAGCCCTATCGTTTTACGTCCCTAGCTAGGCATGATGATTTCAATGATGCTCACATAAAAAGTAGTAATTGAAATATGAAAAAGAGCATCATGAATAGCATGAAAAACACATTTAAGTCTAACCCACTTCCTATGCATAGGGATTTTGTGAGCAAACAATTTATGGGAACAAGAATCAACTAGCATAGGAGGCAAAACAAGCATAACTTCAAAACTTTGAACACATAGAGAGGAAACTTGATATTATTGTAATTCCTACAAGCATATGTTCCTCCCTCATAATAAATTTCAGTAGCATCATGAAGTAATTCAACAATATAACTATCACATAAATCATTATTTTCATGATGCACAAGCATAGAATTTTCATTACTCTCCACATAAGCAAATTCCTTATCATCCATGGTAGTGGAAGCAAACTCAACAAAATAACTATCATGAGACACTTGATTGACATAACCACATTGCAAATTAAAACCATGATGATAAGTTTCATGGTTATTATTACTCATTATAGCATACGTGTCATCACCATCATCATGAATAGGAGGCATGCAAACATCATAATAAATTTGCTCATCAAAACATGGGGGACTAAAAATATCATCTTCATCAAACATAGCATCCCCAAGCTTGTGGCTTTGCATATTATTAGCATAATTAACATTAATAGAATTTATAGTAACATCATTGCAATCATGCTTTTCAATCAAGGAGCTATCATGAATCACCTTATAAATTTCTTCTTTCAACACTTCATCAAAATTTCCAGATTTATGATTTTCAAGCAAAACTTCATAGAGATAATCAAGTGCACTCAACTCACTAGCAATTGGTTCATCATAATTTGGTCTTTTGAAAAGATTAGCAAGTGGATGAGGATCCATATCAATAGATTTTTAGCAAGCGAAGATGCAAGAAAATAGAAGGCACATGGCAACACAAGCAAAGATACCAAACAAGCAAACAAAAAGAGATCCGGAGAGAAAAGGGCGAACGAGAAAGAGGGCGACTAAAACGGCAAATTGGGTTAAGTGGGGGAGAGGAAAACGAGAGGCAAATGACAAATAATGTAATTGCAAGGAGATGAGATTTGTGATTAGGAACCTGGTAGATGATGATGGAGTCTCCTCGGCTCTTGAGATAGGCACGTAGAAGAGACCGCTTCCTCCCCGACAACTGCGCCAGAAATTCCTTTGACGTGGCTTGAGACTGCGTCGGTATTTCCCCAAAGAGGAAGGGATGATGCAGCACAGCGACGGTAAGTATTTCCCTCAGTTATGAAACCAAGGTTATCGAACCAGTAGGAGGATCACCACCACCCAATAAGCAGCACCTGCACACAAACAACAAATACTTGCAACCCGACGCGAAAGAGAGGTTGTCAATCTCTCTACGGTAAAAAGATAGATTAGGTAGTGATGGATAGGAGAGATAGATTTCTCAAGAGCACAAAATAAAAAGGGCAAATAATATATTTAGCAATATGTTTTTGGGTTTTTGGTTTTGTAGATCTGAAAACAAAGATGCAAAAAGATAGATCGGAAAGCAATATGTTGGAAAAGTAGACCCGGGGGCCGTAGGGTTCACTAGTGGCTTCTCTCATGAGTATAGCGCACGGTGGGTGAACAAATTACTGTTGGGCAATTGATAGAAAATCGAATAGTCATGATGATATCCAAGGCGATGATCATTATATAGGCATCACGTCCAAGATAAGTAAATTGACTCCTGCCTGCATCTACCACTATTACTCCACACATCGACCGCTATCGAACATGCATCTAGTGTATTAAGTTCATGGAAAAATGGAGTAATGCAATAAGAACGATGACATGATGTAGACAAGATCTATTCATGTAGGAATAGACCCCATCTTGTTATCCTTAATAGCAACGATACATGCGTGTCTTGCTGCCCCTTCTGTCACTGGGAAAGAACACCGCAAGATCGAACCCATCACAAATCACCTCTTCCCATGGCAAGAAAAATCGATCTAGTTGACCTAACTAAACCAAAGATTCGAAGAAGAAATACGAGGCTATAAGTAATCATGCATATAAGAGATCAAAGAAGACTCAAATAATATTCATGGATAGAAACAGATCATGAACTCAAAATTCATCGGATCCCAACAAACACACCACAAAAGTTTACATAAAATAGATCTCCAAGAGACCATTGTATTGAGAATCATAAGAGAGAGAGAGAGGAAGCCATCTAGCTACTTCCTACGGACCCGTAGGTCTATGGTGGACTACTCACGCATCATCGGAGAGCCACCTATGAAGAAGATGAACCCCTCCGTGATGGTGTTTAGATTGGATCTCGAGGTTCTAGAACTTGCGGCAGCTGGGATTGTGTTTCGTCGACTCCCCTAGGGTTTTTGGAATATTTGGGAATTTATAGGCATCATAGGCGGTGGAGAGGGGCCCCGAGGAGGGCACAACCCATCAGGGCGCGCTGGGGCCCCCTGGCGCGCCCTGGTGGGTTGTGGTCTCCACGACCCACCTCTCCGGCTCTTCTTTCGCCCACTGGGTATCTTCTGGTCCAGAAAAAATCTCCAAAACTTTTCGTCGCGATTGGACTCCGTTTGGTATTGATATTCTGCGAAGTAAAAAAACAAGCAAAAACAGCAACTGGCACTTTGGCACTATGTCAATAGGTTAGTCCCAAAAATGATATAAAGTTGTTATACAATGATTGTAAAACATCCAAGAATGATAATATAACAGCATGGAACAAGCAAAAATTATAGATACGTTGGAGACATATCAGGTGGCCATCTTCGTCATCCCGGCGGAGGCTATGACGAGGAGGTAGTAGTCCACCCTCGGGGCTGAGGGTATGTACCAGTAGCTATGTGTTCAATCCCTCTCTCTCGTGTTCTTGAGATGTCACGATCTTGATGTATCACGGGCTTTGTTAATATAGTTGGATCATATGGTGTGTTTCCCTTACTATCTTGTTGTGATGAATTGAATCTTTCCCTTTGAGATATCGTTATGTTGGATTGAATATTGGATTTGAGAACACTTGATATATGTCTTGCATGTGGATACCCGTGGTGATAATGGGGTGTTCTATTGATTCACTTGATATATGTTTTGGTACTCAACTTGCAGATTCCTGTGGTGACATTGGGGTAATCTATGCATAGGGGTTGATACACGTTCTTGTTCTACTTTCTCCGATAGAAATCTTGGGGTACTCTTTGAGGTTCTTTGTGTTGGATTGAGTATTATGAATCTGAAATTGTTTGATGCGTATCGTATAATTAACTCATGGATACTTGTGGTGACATTGGAGTATCTAGGTGACATTAGAGTTGGTTGATGCGTATCATATGGTGTTATTCTAGTATGAACTCTTAGATAGATCGATCGGAAAGGATAACTTGGTGTTATCTTAGTACGAACTCTTGGATAGATCGATCAGAAAGAATAACTTAAGGTGGTTTCGTACCCTACAAACAATTTCTTCTTATGTTCTCCGCTAGATAAGAACTTTGGAGTGATTCTTCGTTGCACGTTGAGGGATGGTTATGTGATCCAATTATATTAGCATTGTTGAGAGATTGCACTAGCGAAAGTACGGACCCTAGGCCTTGTTTTCAAGCATTGCAATACCGTTTGTGCTCACTTTTGTTACTTGCTACCTTGCTGTTTTTTATTGTTACTATTACAAAAACCTATATCTACCATCCATATTGCACTTGTATCACCATCTCTTCGCCGAACTAGTGCACCTATACAATTTGCCATTGTATTGGGTGTGTTGGGGACACAAGAGATTTCTTGTGTTTGATTGCAGGGTTGTTTGAGAGAGACCATCTTCATCCTACACCTCCCATGGATTGATAAACCTTAGGTCATCCACTTGAGGGAAAATTGTTACTGTCCTATAAAACTCTGTGCTTGGAGGCCCAACAAAGTCTACAAGAATAAAGTTGCGTAGTAGACATCAAGCAGCACCGGACAACTTTAATTCAATGGTCATTGTGATGATTCCCAAAGTGAAATCATCAGAGTTACTATCACAATTCTGAATGATTAGTTTATGTAATGTTTTATACAAAATTGCTGCTAAGGACGGAACGATTCAAACCTCCGAGTAACGGGACCAAAACCCGCTGCCTTATCACTTGACCACGCCCATTTCGGGTTTTATGGGACACTAATAGACAGCTAATCTAGTTCCCTATACACGAATCTGTTTGCAAGTTCGTTATTACGGGTAGTTCCTACAAAGAATCGGAGCAACGATCTGGTATTAGGTATATTGGGTCCTAGAAATATTCTCTGATGAGCGGACGGGAAAATCGTTCTTGCTAACAGGTTAAAAATAAATTCTTCTAGTGTTGTTCTCCGAAGAACAAAGTGCTTTCGTTCTGGGGAGGTTAATCACGGACAATGTGCTTGTGGTGTATGAGAGCGTTCATGCAATCAGAACAAGGAAGAGAAAGAAACCTTTGTGTGTTGTGAAGTTGGATATGATGAAGGCGTATGACAAAGTGGAGTGGATCTTCCTAGAACAAATGTTACCATGCTTTGGTTCTGCACAGGGTTGGATATCAATGGTGATGAGATGCATCACATCAGCAAATTTCGCGGTCAACTTAAATGGTGGCAGCTCTAGGGTTTTTTACCATCCCGAGGATTACATCAAGGAGACCCTCTTTCCCCTTATTTGTTCTTATTTTGTGTTGAGGGTTTTTCGGCATTGTTAAAAAGGGCACAAGAAAACCAAATTATTAAAGGAGTTTCATTTGGGAGCACTGGCCCCCATGTGACACATCTTTTGTTTGCTGATGATAGCATTGTGTTTATGAAAGGAACTCATGACAACCTAGTTGTACTGAACGAAATTCTACAGAAATATGAGGCTGCCTCTGGGCAAAAAGTTAATATGTAAAGTCTTCAATTTTCTTTGGCAAGGGATGTTTTCAAGAGGAGAAGGGACACTTATGCAGATAATTGGAATTGAAACCGAGGCCCTTAGTGAGAGGTATTTGGGACTGCCAACAGTGGTTGGGAGGTCCAAGGATGGAACTTTCAAATATGTCACGGAGTGTTCAAAAGGGAAGGTCTCAGGTTGGAAAGGACAAGGGCTATCAAAGACAGCCAGAGAAATGCTAGTAAAATCAGTGCTACAAGCTACACCGACTTTCACCATGAGTTGTTTTCAACTCACAAAGAAGATGTGCGGAAACCTGAATTCGACCTCGTCAAATTTCTGGTGGGGCCAGCAAATGGGGAAAGGAAGGTGCATTGGTTACCATGGGAGAAAATGTGTACTGCTAAGCGTGATGGGCGGATTGGATTCAGAGACCCGACTGTTTTCAACCAAGCATTGCTAGCTAAACAGACATGAAGGGAGGAGGGTACTGCAGAACCCGGACTCACTATGTGCTAGAGTGTTGAAGGCAAGATACTTCAAGGACAGATCAATCTTGAATGCAGCATGCCCCTCGGGAGCCTCATATACATTCCAAAGTATACTTTATGGACAGGATCTGTTGAGAGAGGGCACTATATGGCGCATTGGTGATGGATCAAAGATCAATATCAATCTGTTTGAGTGGGGTTTCCAGTCAGGTCAGCCTACCATCTAAAAATGTCCATGAGTGGGGTGAGGACCGGACGACCGGGTTCCTCCTCCTTGGTTCACAAACACAAGGACTCTACTGCTCCAAATAAGGCAAAAATTCACATGTGGATAATCATGAGAAATGGATTAGCAGTTGTGGCGGAGCTTCAACGACGACACATCAAGGCAGATGTATTTTGTGCGGCATGTGGCAGAGAGGAGACCCTAATTCACAGGTTCTGGACGTGCCCACATTCTGCCCTCTTGTAGAAAAAACTACGCTCGAAGAAAGGAGTTGCGGTGCAGCCCCACCGGGTCACATTGACTCCTCGAGTGCTTTATCTACCTGGCTGCTAGGATGGTTTGCAGACGCAAACAATGATGAGTGTGCGGTGATGGTCCAGGATTGCTACGAGCTATGGCTGGCTCGCAATGAAGCAAGGGATGGGAAGAAGATTGCAGCGGCACATGAAATAATGAATTCCGTGTGTGCGTATATGGCAGAATGGGCAATTGTACACACGAAGGAGGCACCGGTTGCGACGAGGAAGGAAACATACAAGTGGACATCACCTGACATAGGATGGATCAAAGCTATTCCGATGGTGCGGTGTCTAAGCACAGCGACAAGGGAGGAGGAGTGATTCTGAGGGGCCATGCGGGGGAGTTCCGTGCGGCTGCATGTCAGCTTGGCTGCCGAGATCAATGTACAGAGGCTGCACTTAGAGACGGATAATAAAGTTGTGGCGCTGATGCTTCAAAGAAGATAGGAGTATAAAAAAAATGGCTGCTGTTGGGCCAAGGGTGGGGGAGATTAAAGAGATGTTTCGCTACTTCGACGAGGTGAAAGTATCGTGGGTTGGACGATCTGCGAATTCTGCAGCTCATAAGCTTGCTCTCCGAATTCTGCAGCTCATAAGCTTGCTAGAGTAGGGGTTAGAGAGGATTTGTGTAAGGTGTGGCTCATGGTGCCACCATACTTTATTCTTAATGTGGTCTCTGATGAGATCCCAAACTCGTTTTAGTTGATTAAATAAAGCGGCGATTACCCTAAAGAAAAAAACACATCTGGTAGTGCCACCGGACACCTTCTCAAGGTCCAAAAATGACCCATCTACCCAATCCCCTCGTGTTCGTTTGGACGTAGGACCCATTAAATCACCAATACACAATCAGGGGAGGGTGCTTAAAGTGTTTATGTTTTTCAAAACTTCGCACGTCTAATAATGTCTCAAGTAGAGTCTGAGGCTCACTATACACACTAGACATTCTCCAAATATCATGACCAGTTTCGATCAGGTGATAACAAGAGTAACCCAAAATATCAACTTTTATTGCATTGTTCCACAAAATCCCTATTCCACCACTCCTACCTTGACTATCAACGGCATAAGCTCTATCATAGCCCAGAGTACTAGCCCAGCTCTCAGGCCGGCGCAACAAACGACGATCACATCACTCCAGGCCGGCGCGGCCCGGGCGCGTGCGCCGGCTCATGGCGCCGAGCTCTCCGGAGTGCCGCCTCGCCCTGCCCATGTTGTTCTCGGTGTCCTCGCCGGGGTGCTGCCCGGGCGCGCGGCTCGTGCTCTGCGCGGCGTCGCCGCCACTGCTCGAGCTGGACGCACAGAGCCCGTACTCGCTCGTGGCCTCGCTGACGAAGCCGGTGGCGCCCGTGTTGTCACTGTCGGCGCCCCGCTGCAGGAACGCCATCCTCCTCATCCGCAACAGCTGCTCCGTGGTCGTGCCGTCGTGCGCCTCGCTCTGCCCCGGCTCCACGCCGCCGTTCAGGGCCTCAAGTGGCAGCTCGCCCTCCAGGTACCGGACGATCTGCGTTTGTTGTTGCCACGTGCGTCGTTAGTTCATTTTTCTAACAGTGTCGTCGAAGGAACGGGCATGGAGCCTCACTCACCTGGCTCACTCGGGGGCGGGAGCGGGCCGTGTGGCGCACGGCGGCGGCGGCGCAGGCGATGAGCCGCCGCATTTCGTGGGCGTCATAGTTTGCTTCCAGGCTTGGGTCGACCAGCTCGTCGGAGAGTTGCCCCTCCAAAGCTTTTGTCAGCAGAGGCCGTGCCTGCACCAACTAAAAGAAATCAGACATACAAAATACACTTTCTGATGGTAAAATCGTCAGAACGACATGGACCGTCAGTATAATAGCCATGGTCATGGAGGAGAAATGTCAAAAGTTCTCCCAGTGTTTCGTCCGACAGCTGCGGTCTAACCTGAGAGACCGGAATTTCAGTTCAGGGTAAGCGACTCACCCAAGAGACCAGAGTCTCGTCGTCCTCGTCGGGCTCGTCGGACAGGACCGGCCTCTTCCCGGTGATGATCTCCAGAAGCACGACGCCAAAGGAGAAGACGTCGGACCTGTCGGTTATTTTTCCGGTGTTCGTGTACTCCGGCGCCATGTACCTGCCAAACCAGTCAGCAATGCCATTGTGTTTTATTCAGGTCAGGAACAGTTAAACGTAACGGCAAGGCAATTGGAACGCTA
Source organism: Elymus sibiricus (assembly GCA_039707655.1). Lineage (NCBI taxonomy): Eukaryota > Viridiplantae > Streptophyta > Magnoliopsida > Poales > Poaceae > Elymus > Elymus sibiricus. The sequence continues at coordinate 369,382,802 of CM077663.1, read as the reverse complement.
GGCTTACCCAAAAGTCCCCATCACCCGCGTAGAAACATGGCTGTCGTCTCCGTGCTGGATCTTGGCCAGCCCAAAGTCGGCAACCTGCCAAAGAGAGAAAAGCTCGATCAAATTCAGGGATGAACATTCAGAATCTTCCAACCAAAACCATTTTACCTTGGGCTCAAAGTTGTCATCCAGAAGAATGTTGGCCGCCTTGATATCGCGATGAATAATCTTAGGATGGCCTGACAAGATATATTCAGTCAAGAACAGGCAGTGCAATGGTACAGCGTTAGTCACAACAAATTCAAACATGTCAGAACTGAAGGAGCTACTACCTCTCTTCCGGTTTATAGAGCTCGATTTAAAAATCTTCCAACCAAGATATATACTGAGTGGTGGAATATTTTTTGTAGTTTGCAAAATTATTCAATTAATGTGCTCGTTTTCCTCAAAATTATGTTTATCAATGCATTAATTATAACGTATGCGTGACCAATAAATGACAAAGAACTTTTACATGCATTGGTCTATTTTCTCTTGGTCCTTGCACGCAATGATTTTTAATGCACCTTGAAATCTGAACGTGTGATGAAAAACAATCAAATTGAGACTTATAAAATGAGAAAACTAAAATTTTGAGATAAGCCGTATAAACCGGAAGAGAGGGAGTAGTAGAGTCGACAACAAGCGACTTACAGTCCTCGTGTAGGTATGCCAAACCCTTGGCCGCCCCGAGCGCGATCCCCCACCTGCGCTCCCAGTCTAGCAATGTCGGCCCGTCGCCGCCGTGGTGCAGGTGGGACTCGAGCGTGTGGTTAGGGACGTGCTCGTAGACGAGGAGGCGCTGCTCGCCATGGATGCAGTACCCCACCAGCGAGACGAGGTTGCGGTGGTGCACGCGTCCGATGCTCTCCACCTCGGCGCGGAACTCGCGATCGCCCTGCCCGCTGTCGACCCGGAGCCGCTTGATGGCCACCTCCCGCTCGGCCGCGCCCATGCCGAGCGTGCCGCGATACACATGCCCGAACCCACCCTGGCCCAGCAGCTTCGCCTCCGAGAACCCGTCCGTCGCCGTCGCCAGGTCCGCGTACGACACCGTGCCGCCGGTGACCGCCGCGTGCGGGGGAGGCTGGTCGGACGCAGTGGCGCCGACGCCGCTCTGCCACGGGTGGACCGCCGCGTGTGGTGCTGGTGGTGGCGCGTACATTGGCGGTATGCTTGATAGAGGCACCGAGAAGGATGAACGTGCTGCCTGCGACGACGTCACCGGCAACCGCTTGTCGTAGGGATCGCCTGATGCAATGGCAAGTACATGAGTTAGAACATCAAGGATCAGCATACGAAAAAAAATTAGTGCCACTGAAGTCAACGATGAATCAAGGATCAGTAGGTAGCAGTTCATGATTCTGACTGTCAACCAGGGACGGAGCCAGGATTTGAGCCTGAGGGGGGCGAGAAAATAATGATCACAACACATAGAAAATGCCACTCATATATCAAGCCCGGCTATGTATGGCAATACACGTCAGGCGGTAAAATAGCTAAATTTTCATTAGCTTATTTTTGTAGAGAAGTAATGTAACTTTATAGATAAGATGAATTTATTGCTGCTACCACCATACTGTCGAACAAGCTGCTAATTCTTGATGCTTGCTTTTAAAAGGAGTTATCGTTGTTGTTTTCTTCTTCATATTTGAGGCATAGTGAAATACAATGATAACACACATCAAACATATATATTAATAGTAAGTTGTTGTATAAGTTGGTAGGTGGAGATTATCAATACATCAAAGAAATTTTGGTAACTACATAATATCCACCGGAGATTGTAGACACGAGATGACCATTAGCATAAAATACTTACAGTGATCGGTCCAAGAGACTCTGATCGATTGCATGTGTATGCCAGACGGCCGGGACTACGTTTGGTCTTGCAAGGGTGTGTCTAGAACACATCTAAATGTGACATAGTTATTGCACATCTAAATGATAAAATCAAGCATACAAAAAAAAGAAAAAAAAAAGAAAATACCCACACGAATCTCCATGTAAGATCAATGATATAGGACTTAGATATGCAATACTTATCTCTCATATATATGTGTTTTAGCAAAACCGCTTGCAAAAAACTAACTCTAGGCCACGTTTTGTCTCCGCCCGCCCCTGCTGTCAACTTTTCTCATATGCAACAGAACCAGTAACACCTAGCTAAAAACCAACAGAAACTGCAGACACTTGCAATCCTTCGTTTACATTCACAGTTTCAAGTACTAGTCTACTACGTAACATTTACATGCCGTTTGGCATTGGTTGCCCACTTGAAAAGAAACATTAAGAGATCAGGCCCTGCATCCATCGAAGGAAAGGGCACTAAACGCATGCACATTTCCACTCGCGTTATTGTACCATCGCACAGCACGCCGGCCGGCGCACTCCGACAACGTGTCGCCGTCGATCACCAACACTTTTTGACGTCACCGGCGCACGACCAGGGAAGTGCGCCGTGCGCGGCATGGTGCCGTGCGACCAGACCACGGCGCCGAGACTTCAAGTCAAGTAGTCAACGTACGTACGTGTCAAACGATCAAACGTAAGGTACGCGCCAACCCCCTGATGCAAGCTCGGTGTTGCTGTAGTTGCACCGGCGACGTCGAGGGCGTGTAAAGCGTATGTAAGAGAGCGGAAGTACGTACCTGACAAGCCGCGGCGGCGTTGGCGGCGTCGCGTCCGGAAGCAGTAGAACAGCCAGACCACGAGGGCGATCACGGCCACTGCCGAGACAGCCACTGAGACGCCGATCAATGCTTTGGATGCGTGCGATGAATTCTTTGGTGAGGACAGTGGCGCCGGTGATGGAGGTAAACCCTGCGGTGCATATGGTGGTGAAGGCGGTGCTCCTGGCGTGCCGCTTGGGGGCGACGGCGTTAAGCTAGGAGGAGCATGTGTGGCAGGGGTTGGGATTGGCAGTTTGCTCGAGGCTGGAGCGGGCGGTGGCATGGGCGGCGTTGTTGCAGGCGGAGAACTCGTTGGCGTGCCTGGAGAAGGTGGGGGCGTAGTTGGTGGTGCTGGGTTCGCCGGAGATGGCGTTGGTGGTGTCGGGTTGGCTGGAGACGTTGGTGGTGCCGGGTTGACTGGATGAGACGGCGATGGCATTGGTGGTGCCGGTGCCACGGGAGATGGCGGTGACACTGTTGGTGGTGCAGGGTTCACCGGAGCAGGAGGAGACGAAGCAGGTGGTGCTGGGTTCTCTGGTGATGTCGGAGGCGATGTTGGTGGCGCTGGCTGCGCTGGAGACGGCGTCGGTGGTGCAGGGTTCACTGGAATAGGCAGTGCTGGTGTTGGTGGTGTGGGCGTGACTGGAGTCACTGGAGACGGCGGAGACAACGTTGGTGGTGCCGGGTTCACCGGGGAAGACGGCGGTGGCGCTGATGGTGTGTGCCCCGCTGGGGACGGTGGTGGTAATGTCGGCGGTACCGGGTTCACCGGAGACGGCGATGGCATTGGTGGGGCTGGTGGGGCCGGGTTTACTGGAGAAGGTGTCGATGGCGTTGTTGGTGTTGGCATCTCTGGTGAAGGCGGGGATGGTGCTGGGTTCGCCGGAGAAGGTGGGGACGGAGCTGGCGTTACCGGAGGGGACGGTGAAGGCGTTGATGGTACAGGCGCAACTGGAGAAGGCGGAGATGGCGTCGGTGGCACAGGTGGCGACGCAGATGGTGTTGGTGGCGCAGGTGTCACGGGCGGCACCACCGGTGGAGGAGAAGCCGCAGGCGGCTGAGGAGGAGAAGATTCTGGCGGGGCAGTAGGCGTCACCGGTGGCTGCGGAGGAGTGGACGATGCCGGTGGAGCAGCCGGCGTGTTGGGTGGCTGCGGTGGAGGGGACGATGCCGGTGGAGCTGCTGGCGTCACCGGTGGCTGCGGGGGAGGAGTTGATGCCGGCGGAGCAGCTGGCGTCACGGGTGGTGGGAGAGGAGAAGATGGTGGGGGAGCTGCTGGAGTCACCGGTGGAGGAGAAGACAGCGGCGGTGCAGGTGGCGTCACCGTCTGCTCTGGTGGAGTTGAAGATGGTGGCGGTGCAGTTGGTGTCACCGGCGGCTCTGGTGGAGAAGTCGACGGTGGCGGGGCGGCTGGCTGCTCTGGTGGGGGAGTTGATGGTGGCGGGGATGCTGGCGTCACCGGCGGCGGGTCAGCAGGCGGCTGTGGTGGAGGAGAAGCTGGCGGCGGTTCAACTGGCGTCACTGGCGGAGGAGAAGACGGCGGTGGATCAACCGGCGTGACAGGCGGAGGCGAAGACGGCGGTGGATCAGCTGGCGTCTGCGGAGGAGGCGAGTCGGCAGGCGGCATCACCGGCGGCTGCGGAGGAGGCGAAGCTGGCGTCTCCGGGGGTGGAGGAGACGGCGCAGGCGGTGGAGGCGGGATCACCGGCGCGACAGGGGGCGACGGTGGAGGAGCACTGGGCGGCGGCGGCGGCGGCAACGGTGCAGGCGGTGGACTGGACGGCGGCCGCGGGGGTGGTGTAGTGTCAGGCGGAGGCGGGGGGTCAGTTGGTGGCGTTGGTTGAGGCGGAGGCGGGGACGCGTCGGGAGGAGTATTAGACGGAGGCGGCGGCGCGGACATGGACTGCGCGCCGCTCAGCTCCGCGGACGCTGTTGCCAGAAACACGTGCCCGCGGTGCAGCTGACGGCGGCGGGAAGAGGCGTTCGCGCGCGGAGACGACGAGGAAGATGATGCAGGGAGGCGGCGGCGCGGGAGAGGTGGATGGATCGGGACGGCAAATCCCGGAAACGAACCGTATTTATCCGCCCGCAGCCCGAGAATCTCACCCGCCCAACTCGCCAGGGCGCGTTATAATTTCCTGGTTGTTTTGCCGCCTCTGCTGTGCTGTCTATCTTTCGCTTCCTGGACAGGACAGCGATCCGCTAGGATCGTGTTCTGGTTTCGGGCTCAGGATTTTGTTGGTTACGTACCGGTAACTAGCAGAGATAGATAGATAGATAGAGATAGCCTCAGGATTTTGGTTTCAGATTCTGCACTTGGGCAACGACGACCGATGTTTTCCCGCGACCACGGCACCAAACGCATGCATGGTCGACTCGCCAAGTTCCTCGAGTGATTCAGTCGCTCAGCTCACCGTTCTCACGCAGGAGAAGAGACCGGACTGTTCTTTCCAAGACCCGAGCTTGATCCCGAGGCCAGCCGCGGCGAAATCTTGACCCTCCAGTCGTCCTTGACATGCTTTCAGCCCAGCATGCAGTTGGCACGCGCACCTTGCTCTTCAGAGAAGCGGAGGGCGAGTATATAGCAAAAAACTACCACATTACAGGCGCTGATCACAAGAAACTACCATTTTTTTTATTTTTTTCAAAAATCTATCACCAAATTGTTTCGCTGCTCCAAAAAACCCAAATGACCACATTGTTTAGAACTGATCCGGATTATAACAGATCGGGCCCGCTCCTAAGTAAACCGTTTGTTGACTTTTTATTTGACCGTTAACTGACATGTGGGATCCACATGTCAGCTCTTTCTTCCTCCTTTTATCTTCTCTCCCAGAGCACCAGCAAAGACCGGCCACAGGTCGTGCCTGCTGCAGCGGCGGGCAGCAGCGGCAAGCGCCGCAGCCGCGGGGACGGCTGTAACACCCCAAAAATCGGGTTATCGATTTTTGTGCTGTTATTCCTTCCTAGCTTTTCTCTCCTAAATTTTTTCCTCTGGAAGCTGGTGAATGACCAGGTGAATCCAGTCATTCCCCAACCTCTCTGTGCCTTTCTCATGCTCTTGTGCCAGGCAACCTTCCGTCAGTAAACCCTGAATCTCATTCAAACCCTAGTTCCAAAATATTGGAACTGGAAATCCTGCCTTTGTGTTTACAAAGGAGCTATCATCTTCCTTGCTCTATTAATCCTCCCAAAATTTCCAGAGATCCTCCTTCTCTCATAAACCCTAGATATGCAAAAATATTGCTAAGTCATATGCAATATTTCTCATCTCGAATTAATTCCTTTTTCTGCCTTTCTGAGGAATTAAATCCAGGAAAATGTCTATCCATCTCCAAAGCTCATGGAAACTTGTAAAGATATTCTTTGTGATCATATTAAGCTCTCATAAAAATATTGGCCATAATTAAATAGGGGAAATTGCATTTCCCTATTTAAAGCCAATATTTCAATTTGGGGCCTTTCCAAAGGAACTACCATTTTGGTAGCTAGGAAAAATCCCAAATAATTTGTGGACCTTCTCATATCCATATCTTCCTCATTTCCATCAAAACATCAAGTTCCTCAATTCAAATTTTGAGCATCACATCCATTTGCAAATTCTGTCCAGATTTCCTGTTTGCAAAGGAAGTGCTTGATTCCTTGATCTCCTTGGGCTGAAATTTTGCAGGGTGATTCATTATGATAAATTACCCTTGTCCACAAAAAATAAGTCCATTTCATCTAGCCAATCTTCCTCAGCAAATTATCCAAGTTTCTGTCCAGATTGGAGCACTGTGAAGCAAGTACCATTTCTACTTATTTAAATGGTATGAAATTTGTACAGTGCCTCCATTTGCCTAAATCATTGGTCTCTACCAAATTTGAGACATTTTCATCTAGCCATTTGACCCCAGCACCTTCATTTCCAATTCTGGCCAGTTTGCTAAGTTGCAAAGGAAGTGCCAGTTTTATTTGTCCATTTGAGCTGAAACTCTGCCAAGTTAGTCACCTTAGTAGATGGATAACCCCCTGCCCAAGATCAGGCCAAGATGTGCACTGTGGTGGTCACACCACAGCACAAACAGGTTGCTGTTAGCAATTATTTGACCTTGGAGTAGTCACCTCTGACCTCTATAGAGTTAGTCAGACACATGGGTCAACTAAGTGATGCGTGGAGAACACCCTAGACATCTTTTGGCGTCGAGCAGGACGTGGCAAGGCCGTGCCCACGCGGTGACCGCGGGCAGAGCGTGCCAAAACTGCGCCCTGTGCACCCGACCCTTCGGGAGTCCTTTCCGGCAGGCCTCGGCTTGTCCGGGAGCGTCGTAGAGCTCCCCACCGCGCGCGTGGACCGTCCAGAGCCCGCTCCCCCTCGTCTCCTAGCTTCTAGCCGGCCCCGACGTCTTGTTGCTATGCGGCCACGGCGCCGCCGTCTCGGAGCTTCGGCAGCCGCCGCAAAGCCTCTCCCCGCGGCTATATAAGCGTGCCCCGAGCCCCTCTCCTGACGAGCAAGCCCTCTCCCCCTCCTCTCTAGCCCACGAGAGCTCCCCCTCTCCCCAATGGCCGAAGGCCGCCGTCGATCTCCGTGGCCAGGATCTCCCCGTAGCCCCTCCCCCTCCTTCTCTTGTGCGCGCGGAGCCACCCTGGAGTTCCCGGAGCCGCCGCCGCCCTCTGCGTGGACGGGGGAACCCTGCCGGCGCGGCCTCCCCGCGAAGCTCCTCTGCAGCCGTGGCACCGCCAGTGGAGCCGGCGCTGCAGGCCATCCCAGGCCACCCCGAGGCCACCTACGGGTGCGGCACAGTGCGGCCGATCCGCCCCGCTCGCCGGCCGGCCCGCGGGTGCAGCAGGGCGATGGCCAAGGCGCGGCCCGAGGCCCCCTCTGCCCCTGGTCGCGAGGAAGACGACGGCCAGGGAGGAGAGAGGAGGAGCAGCGCGGCGGGCCCCGCAAGTCAGCGTCACAGGCGTTGACCAGTCCGCCCGCTGACTGGGATTAGTGGAAACGCACTTTGCCAAAAGGCGCTTTCCTAGTTAGAAAGCGTATTCTGCTTCGGGCATAGGTAGAAGTGCGCTTTCCCTGCACTGAAGGCGTATTTCAGTAAATACGTTTTTAGCCTAGCCGCCGGCCAAACCTATTATTTAATGAACGTTCATTAGTTAAGAGCTGAAGTGGACACTATTATGTCCGCTTCTCTGCCTAACGCATGAACGTCCATTTCTTTGCGCTCGTGACTCCGATCGAGGTAAAACTAGCGCCCACGTTTTCGTCTCATCGAGCCCGTACCGATGACATTATTTTCATAATGTGTTCACATTGTGAAAATGACCATTTTGCCCTTGCCCTATATCTGGCCCCTTTGTGAGGGAACCCCTTTCCGGCGAATTCTTTCGCGAGGTGATCGCACTTCTTCCCGGCGTATCCATCGACCCCCAGGCAAGCCAACCTCTTATCATGAGCTCCGGACTTGCGTGATGACTTTGCTTGCACCCTGTGTGTTTATCTATTACCTGTTAGTCTGCATTTGCATACACCTGTTGTGCCACCCGTATTAGATGTTAGCACTACTTTTCATCTAAGGTTATGATTTGTTATCATACCTTGCCATGCTAGTAATAATATTGCTAATGACATAGTCATGTTAGTACTATGGTTGATCTCATGCCATAACTATCAGTACTATGATCTTGCTAGGCTAGCACTTACAGTTGTCGGTGAAATGGTACGATGATGGATATGTTGAGTTGGATTAATAAAATGAACTTAGTGGTTGATTTTGAGTCACCTGTTCGGGCTTATCCGTGCAACCACATTTGCCGGTATGGGACGGCCTTGACTTGGTCTGATCGCGTGCTCTTTCACCGGTACCTCCAAAGAGGGAGGGTTATGCACGCGTGCTACCCTGATCAGGTAGGCGGTGATAACCCTGTGAGCCCAGTTGATTGTTTAGCCCGGGAGTCCCCGTTTGGGACAGTTTAGTTTGGCCACGACGGTGGCAGGTGTCGCGAGGACACAGGGGCCACCCAGAGCAGGACTCCGGGGGAGGATGATTGCCGGTGGTATGATGAGGGAGTCACGGGCCAGACAGGTTTCGTTGGAGCAACGCTGGTCCACCCGAATGGCATCACGAGGCCAGGTGCTCCATGGTGTGGGTAAAGTGCGCAACCTCTGCAGAGTGAAAAATCTATTCGAATAGCCGCGTCCACGGTATTAGACAGCCCGTCCAGACCTCATTAGGTGGTCAACCGTAACAATGATAATAATGATGGAAGGACTTGTCTAGTGATCGGAAGTGCTCAGTGAGTTGTGAGTATTTCGATGATTGTGGGACAACCCAGAAGAGAGTAAGTTGGTATTCGGTAACAGTAAGTACTCTAAGCACTTAATGTGATCATCACCATGCTATGTTACTTAGGTTATATGCTGATCCATGATATGCCATGCTTGATCCATGCTTTCCTTGTTAAATTTCATGCCATGCTTAGGATTAAGTCATGCATAGCATAGGGCTTGCTTTGTCATCTGCTTCTTTGGATGCTATGTATTTGGTTGTCTTGCGAGTACATTCAAAGTACTCACCTGGCCTTGCACATGGCCAGTTGCTGGAGAAGGTCCGTCGTGCTAGATCGTAACCCAGTCAGTCCTGTGAGTTATGGAGCCCAGCCAGAGACGTCGTTGCCGCTAAACCAAGACCTCAGCTGCCTTTTAGTTAGCCTTGGAGCTATGTAATATTGTTGTAAGCAACAGTATTGTAACACTCCAATTCATTTAATAAAGCCATTTTGTGCCTGGAATTGCCGTATCATGTCTTTGACGTGCGCCAGGTCTTATCCTGGGGCTGGCGTGCGTCTGCCCTCTATCGGGGTGCCACAACGGCGACGGCGGGCAGCAGCAGCCGTAGCGGCGGGCAGCCGCAACGGCAACGGGGAGCAACGGCAGCAGCGGTGGCCACAACTGCGGCGGGGAGAACAACCGGCAAGAAACAGCGGCTGCGAGCAGCACACAACGGTAGGTAGAAGCGGCGGGGAGCTGCGGCGTCGACAGAGAGCAGCAGCGGGGGCAAGGAACAACGTCGGCGAGCAGCACCGGCGAGCAGCGAGAGGAGCTGCGGGCCGAGCGTGGGGTCGCCAGAGTTGAGCAGCGCTGGCCATGGCGACGTCTGACGGGAGCGAAACAGAGCACAGGGACCCGATTGCTTTTTTCCGAAATTAACAGGGACCCGATTGCTTTTTTTTTACAAAACTTATAGGAACTGTTTTGCTTTTTTTTGTAGGGACCGACACGTGGGCTTCACATGTCATAACAGTCAACTAACAGTCCAATATAACAGTGACCTGACAAGTGGACCTCCTCTGTCATAAACGCAATTAAAACTTAACGCTTCAGCAACTAGGGTTTTTTGGAACAGCGAACCAATTTTATGGTAGTTTTTTAAAAAATTAAAAAAGTGATAGTTTTTAAAACTTTAGCCCGTAATGTGGTAGTTTTTTGCTGTATACTCTAACGGTGACGGTGTACTTTGCCGGCACAACACGGCGCTGCTTTGTTTCACTTTCATGACACCACACGGCTGCACAATTAACACGGTGTGTATTGATCATTTCCGAGAAAGGGTTTACCCCGCTTTGTATTACAAAGCAACCAACCGAAACATGCAGTGATAGGTGCTAGGGCGGAAGCAGCACAGTCACGCCCAAAAGAAACGACAAAGAAAAACAAAAGAAATAAATGCCGACAACGGCGGATCAACAAAAACGAAGAAGCCTCGCGACCGCTGCGCCCACCGGGAATCTTCCACCAAGCTCCAAGACCCCGAAGTGTCGGCACCAATCAACACCTCCAAGAAGGATCATGACGATGACGACGCTGCTGCCAAGGGTTTCCCCCGGTACTCGACGAGGCGAGAGGAAGGGTAGCCCCCAACGCCCTGTAGGAAGGTCAGGCGGCACCCACAGGCGCCACCGCGCCGGAGTCGGCCATGCCGACAGGGTTTCCCCCGATCCCAACCCGCACCTCGGGCGCTCCGGGGCCTGCCACCAAACCAACCACCACCCTGCGCCAATACAGTCTTGAAGCCCCCACGCCGTCTCACCACGGCACCGCGAAGTGAGGACAACACGACGACGATTCGGAGCCGGGACTAGGGGCAGCAGCATCGTCGGCACGCGGGAGGGCTCCACCTCCACCGTCACCGTGTGTATTGATCATTCCCGGAGCCGAGATCTCTCATGTTTTGGCTTTGACCTCAAGCGTCGAGATTTTGTTTGGTTAAATACCTGTTTAACTAGCATATATGGACGCATGGTGGCTTGGTTGTATTAGACTTGTACCTGTAGCTTCTTGTAGGACTCGTATATGACTTGTACTTATCCTTGTACGTGTAATCCTTTTATAAATACAAACACAACGCCACCCTTTGAGGTAGTACAGTTGACCCAATCATTGTCTAAACCTAGTTTTACATGGTATCAGCCTAGGTTACGTATCCTACGCTTCCGCAGCCGTCGCCGTCAACGCCGCCGCCGCTATGATGTCTTACGATGCCTCAAGCCTCCTCGCCAGCTCGGGACTCCTCGCCAGGGATCCCGCCTGGGTCGTCCGCATCAGCTGGTGCACCTCCGCATGGATCTTCTTCGTCCACTGAGATGTGTGGATTGTCACCACCTCTTGGTGCCTCGTCCCCGGTCACCACTGCTCCATTACGCATGCCACCATCACCGCATGTTCAAGCTCATGTCGTCTGAACACGACCTCATACTCGCAGTCGCACTGGCATTCTCTGCCCCAAAGAGCGTACCGATGGCACGGTTGCCTGGCTGGCAGCTTGTATGGCTCATGCAGTCTCAGTCCCACATCGGAACCTCGTCATTATCAAGCTGCTATGAGTATTCCACACCGGCGGACTGCTATGGAACAGGAATATCATGCTTTCCTCCATAATAAGACATGGCATCTGGTTCCTCCTCCGCCTGGTGTTAATATAATTGACTCCAAATGGGTGTTTAAAGTGAAGGGACATTCTGATGGCTCCATTGAGCGCTACAAGGCCCGTCTGGTTGCAAAAGGTTTCAAACAACGCTATGGTCTTGACTATGACGATACTTTCAGTCCCGTTGTCAAGCCCACTATCATTCGCCTCTTGTTATCCCTGACGGAGGAAGTTTATATGAGGCAGCCACCAGATTTTGTTGATCCCGATCGTCCTCATCACCTTTGTCGCTTGGACAAAGTACTCTATGGTCTGAAGCAGGCTCCCCGTGCTTCGCATGCTCGTCTTGCGACTACTCTCCATGCTCATGGTTTTGTTCCGTCTACGGCTGTCACATCACTATTTCTCTTCCAGCGTTCAGATGTCACCATATATCTTCTGGTTTATTTTGACGACATCATTCTTGTCAGTTCCTCGGTGGCTGCTACTAATCGTCTTTTGTCAGCTCTTCGTTCAGATTTTGCTGTTAAGGACCTTGGCAAGCTTCACTTTTTCCTGGGTTTGGAGGTTACTCACATTTCTGATGGACTATATCTCACTCAGAAGGAGTATTCCTTGGAACTCTTGGGTCGTGCTGGTATGCTCAAGTGCAATCTCTCCTCCACACCCATGTCTGCTACTGATAAGATTTTTGATGTTGATGGTGATCCTCTATCTCCTGCCGATGCTATTAAGTACCATAGTGTTGTTGGTGGCCTGCAGTACCTCACTATCACTAAACCGGATATTGCCTTCGCTGTTAATCGTGTTTGCCAATACTTACATGCACCTCGGGATTCACATCAGCGTGCTGTCAAGTGCATTCTTCATTATGTTCGCCTAACAGCCTCTTATGGATTACATCTTCGGCCTACTCCCTTCGGTGTTCTTTCAGCCTTTTTAGATGCGGACTGGGCAGGCAATCCCGATGATCGGCGGTCCACGGGGGTATATGCGGTATATTTTGGCCCTAATCTGGTCGCCTGGAATGGTCGCAAGCAAGCCACGGTGTCTCATAACAGTACAAAGGCTGAGTACAAGAATGTAGCCAATGCAACTGCTAAACTTATTTGGATACAGTCTTTACTTCGTGAGTTATGAGTACCTCAACGAGAGGCACCGGTTCTTTGGTGTGATAACATTGGTGCTACATATCTTTCTTCCAATCTGGTATTCCATGCACGAACAAAACACATTGAAGTTGACTACCACTTTGTGAGAGAACATGTTGCACAGAAGCTACTTCAGATCAAGTTCTTCTCCTCTAAAAATCAGCTTGCAAACATCTTCACCAAGCCGTTACCGTTACCCTTGTTTGAGTATTGTCAGCACAATCTCAACTTGCGGAATACGGTTGAGATTGAGGGAGGGTATTAGACTTGTACCTGTAGCTTCTTGTAGGACCTGTATATGACTTGTACTTATCCTTGTTCATGTAATCCCTTTATAAATACGAACACAACGCCACCCTTTGAGGTAGAGTAGTGTAATGCGGAGGTTAAACCTCTTTCCGAAAAAACAAAATATATGTATGACCCCGTGCTATGGTGTCAGATAATCGTGTCGTTCATGGTTATGCGAGCTTCCTTCGGCACACAACGGTTAGACACAGTCACAATATTTGAGGGTGGTAGCATTTTGATATCAGCATCTGTTAGTCATGCAAACAAGGCCCGAACAAGGTATGCAATTCCCAAGTTTAGTGGTACCACAAATTTGTCCGTCAATGCCTTTTAGCATGCTTCTTTTTTGCGGGAGCCTTTTAGCATGTTATACAATTTTTACATGAGGGGTTTCTACCAAGTTTTTTTTAAGGGTGAGGTTTCTACTAGTAAGTTGATACTAGTTAAATGCACGTACGTTCCTATGGAGTCAACAAAATTACACTCTTGAAGAACGAACTCCTGGGTGGTCTCTTGACCACAACACGTAATCATTTTTTTTACTGTGCCGAACACCCAAAAGAAGAGAAAAATCGAGCCAGTCGTCTATCCTACCGTCTAGGATAACGCCTCCCTCACGTAATGCGACGGAGGGCCTCTTTTTTCCTTAGACTGCTCATAGTGAGGGTAACATAGGTAGTAACATAGATACCACCTAAACAAAAAATATGATGTGACAACTAATTAATAAGAAGAAAGAGGAATCGAGTAACATAGCTAGTTACTCATACTATGAGTAACATAACACATATCAAGACAAGATGAGTTTATAAGCTAATAAATGAAAGACTCAATGTTACTATCCCTATGTTACTACCTACTGTGGAGGTAGTAACTTAGACTACTAACATATGCATGTTACTACTCTATGTTACTTCGCATTGTGGGTAGTCTTACCTGTTGGATAATCTGCGTGCGCGCACACACACACTTACAGTTTCAGGTTATAATCTCTCTGAATAAAACTGGCCGTCAGCATGTGCTTGTGCACGTACGAGCTTCAGTTAGTTTTTTCCCTTCAGTTTTCAGTTAGGCAGTTCGCATATCTTCAGCTCGCCGCAGGAATCGCCATGGGATGGCATGGATCACGCATTCCTCGCCACGGGCACGTAGGGCTCTGCACGTCCGGGCGTCGTCGGATGGCACGACCTGTAAGCTCGGCGGGCACGACCGCTTCCTTTGCTCATTTTCAGGAACTCGTTGATGAGTTCAGATAAATAAGATCAGCGACAGAAAAGCCGCAGTAGTTACGCAGCACAAAACTCCCGTCTTCAACCTCTCGCTCTCTCCCTCTCTTGTGTCGTGCTTGCAGGCTTTTTGCAACAACAAGTGGCATCAGAGCCTCGGTGGTGTACGATCCATCCTGGGCGTCAGCGGTGTCTGATCCGCCGGAGAGATGGCCGGCAGCGATGATGAGAAGACGAAGAAGCAAGAGGAGGACGAGAAGGCCGCTGCGGAGGCAGCGGCGCTGGAGAAATCCCTGGCGCGTCTCTCCATGGAGGAGGGGTCGGGGGTGCGCGTGATCGAGCGCATCGTGCATGGCGGCGGCGGTGGTGCACCACCAATGATGCTCACGCGCACGAAATACTCCGACTAGGCCATGATCACCAAGCTGCAGCTATAGGCCGATGAGCTGTGGAGGGTGGTGGAAACTGGCCAAGGCACGGATCGCGACGACCGGCGCGCAATGATCGCCCTCCTGAAGGGGGTGCCGCCAGAGCTCATGCGCATCCTGGGCGCCAAGCCCACGGCCAAGCAGGCGTGGGACACCCTGAAGACCATGCGCGTCAGGGTCGAGCGCGTGCGTGAAGCCAAGGCGCAGACTCGCCGTTCGGAGTATGAGGCGCTCCGGTACAAGGACGGCGAGGGGATCGAGTCATATGTGATGCGTCTAGGGACGATCATCGACGAGCTGGAGACGCTCGGCGACCCGGTGGACGAGCACAAGGCTGTCCTCAAGGTTCTCCGGACGGTGCCGTGGCCCTACCGCGAGATGGCAGTGGCGATTGAGTCGCTCGTGGACACCGAACAGCTCTCACTCGAGGAGCTCTGTGGCCGACTTCTTGTGGTCGAGGAGCGCGAGCGCGATCAAGCACCGGCGTCGGGCGGCCAGCTGTTGTACACGGCCACTGAGTGGATGGCGCGACAGCGGCAACAGGAGCTCGGTGGCAGCTCGTCCGATGGGTCTTCGGGCAACGGAGAGCGCCGCGGACGCGGCAACGGGAAGCCGAAGGGAGCTCAAGGCGGTGGTGGTCGTGGCCAAGGTGCAAGCCGCGGCAACGGTGGAGCGGCGGCGCCAAAACGCAAAGGCAACTGCCGCTACTGCGGGATCGCCGGGCACTGGGCAAAGGAGTGCCGCAAGAAGGCCCGAGATCGCGAGCAACAAGAGCAGCAGGCGAACGTGGCTGTGGTGGAGGGCGACGTCGAGCAGCTAGGTCTGCTCCTTGCCGCCTGTGATGTGCTGGACGCGCCCGCCGCGGCCGCACCGGAGCCGGCGCCTGACGAGATCTTCCTCAACGAGGCGCGAGTGGTGCCGGTAGCCACCAACGACGACCGCTGGTACTTGGACACAGGCGCCAGCAATCATATGACCGGACGCCGTGACATGCTCACGCAGGTGGACGAGACCATGCACGGCATGGTGCGCTTTGGCGACGGCTCGGTCGTGCAAATCTACGGGTGAGGCGTGGTCATGTTCTCCTGCAGAAACGACGAGCACCGTGCCCTCACCGACGTCTACTACATTCCCCAGCTGCGAACGAGCATCGTGAGCCTGGGGCAGCTCGACGAGCACGGGTGCAAGTCCGTGATCGAGGACGGCGTGCTCTGCCTCTACGACCGGCAGCGCGTGCTCCTAGCACGGGTGCAGCGGACGAGCAACCGGCTATACGCCGTGGCTCTGAACTTGGTTGCGCCCGTGTGCCTTCTGGCGGGAGGGCACGATGCCGCGGCATGTCGCTGGCATGCGCGCTTCGGGCATCTCCACTTCCACGCGCTGCACGATCTGGGCGCGAAGGCGATGGTGCGGGGCATGCCAACGATACAGCACCTCGAGCAGTTCCGTGAGGCGTGCACTCTCGGGAAGATGCACCGCACGCCGTTCCCACGCACGTGAACGTACTCCCTCCGGTCCCTTTTAGTCTGCATATAAGTTTTGGTCAAAGTCAAAGTATCTCTAGTTTGACCAAACTTATAGAAAAATTTATTAACATTCACAATGGCAAATCAATGTTGTTAGATTCTTTATGAAATACAGTTTCATAGTATATATATATTTGATATTGTAGATATTGATATTTTTTAATATAAATTTGGTCAAACTTTGCAAAGTTTGACTTAACCGAAATCTAATACGCGGAGTAAAAAGGACCGGAGGGAGTACCGCGCACAACAGGGGCTCGAGTTCGTCCATGGCGACCTCTGCGGGCCCATCACACCGACAACGATGAGCGGTAACAAGTATTTTCTGCTCATTGTTGATGACCACAGTCGATACATGTGGCTTGAGGTGCTCAGGAGCAAGGACAAGGCGTTCCGCTTCTTCAAGAAGATCAAGGCGGCCGCAGAGATGCAAAGCGGTGCCAAGCTCAGGGCGTTCCGCACGGACCGCGGAGGCGAGTTCAATTCAAATGAATTCACCGCATACTGCGAGGAGCTGGGCATCCAGAGGAACACAACGATGCCGTACACGCCGCAGCAAAACGACATCGTTGAGCACCGTAACCAGTCCGTCGTGGAGATGGCACGCAGTCTCATGAAGAGCATGGGCATGCCGAGCGCGTTCTGGGGCGAGGCGGTGCGCACGGCGGTGCACATCCTTAACAGACCGTTGACAAGGAGCCTGCAGGGTGTGACGCCCACTAGTAGAAAACAGGCCTTTGGACCGGAGCATTAGTCCCGGTCGGGTTTTGCACCGGGACTAATGCGCCCACTAGTCCCGGTTCATGAGCCTATGCTTTAGTCCCGGTTCGTGAGGAACCTCTAGTCCCAGTTGGTGTTACCAACCGGAACTAAAGGGGTGGTGGCAGGATTGCGGTGGGCTGGGGCCATGCGAGACCCTTTAGTCCCGGTTGGTACCACCAACCGGGACTATAGAAATTCCTATATAGATGCTTCTTCCAGCCCGAGCCCAAGCTCTCCTTTCTATCCTCTTTGTTTTCTTCCTTCCCCTGAGCTCATGAGGATTTGCCAAGATTTGTGAAGATTGGAGGCACCCATCCATTTTTGCCAAGATTTGTGAAGATTGGAGGCACCCCATCGTTCTAGAAGGTTAGCAACTTCATCCTTTCATCTCTCATTACTGTTTGGGAGTAATTATGTGGGAGTTCATTTGATTTATATGCAAGCAATTTGAGCTCAAATCCTCTTCTTAGTTTGCATGTGTAGGTGTGTGGTTTACTTAGTGTCTTCCCGTCCCCGTCCTCGGTTTGAGCTCAAATCCTCTTCTTAGTTTGCATGTGTAGGTGTGGTTTACTTAGTGCCTTCCCGTCCCCGTCCTCAGTTTGAGCTCATATCCTCTTCTTAGTTTGCATGTGTAGGCGACGTATTATGTCTGGACGAAATCCTCAGTCTGGACAAAGTTCTCAGTCTAAACAAAGTTCTCAGTCTGGATGAAATCCTCAGTCTAGACAAAGTTCTCGGTCTAAACAAAGTTCTCCGTCTAGACAAAAATATCAGTCTAACTGTTCGGCAGATATATATATAAGATAACTATATGTTGTTTTACGAGAACTATGTAATTGTTTTTGATATACTTAATTATATAATGCAGGATGTACGGTGACCGAGGGACTTCCGACGCACTTCGTTTAAGATAAGAATTTTGAAGGAGTTTTATTATAAATTGAGATAGAATTTCAGAAGTTTCATTATAAATTGAGATAGAAATTTCAGAAGTTTTAAGATAAGAAGTTTCATTATAAATATATACATCATGCATTATAATTTTTTAATAAAAAAATAGGACTAGAAATAGAGAGTAAAAAAAATTACGTACTTTCGGTCTGTCGGAGCTCCTTGTGTGACTTTCATGTCTCTTCTTGATGGAGGA
The DNA here is from genome assembly GCA_039707655.1 of Elymus sibiricus. Lineage (NCBI taxonomy): Eukaryota > Viridiplantae > Streptophyta > Magnoliopsida > Poales > Poaceae > Elymus > Elymus sibiricus. Next base: position 369,364,666 of record CM077663.1, on the reverse strand, counting down.
ATCCCAACTGTTGTCGTGGGGGTCGTTTCCCTCTTCTTCTTTCGCGCGATATAAACATTGGTATATTGCGCGAGAGAAGAAGGGGAAACGACCAGAACCGACGGTCGAAATATTAGTGTGAGGTAGTGTCCACCAACATGCACCACCATATAAGTGTGAGAGAGTGCGCACCACATACACACCATGAGGCATGAGAGTTTTTCTAAGGAAAACCTTGACAGACCGGAAGTCAAGCCATGTTGAATTAGGTCTATTTGAACATGTGTCAATGTTATTACAGGGAACACCACCTTAATTACAAGTTAATAACATTTGATTTATATGCATGCAATTTGAGCTCAAATCCTCTTCTTAGTTTGCATGAGTAGGTATGGTTTACTGCATGTGTAGGTGTAGGTGAGACTGTTGTTCTTATCCTTTTTAATTTGTAAAAAAAATCTTATGTAGATAGGTAATTGTTCTTATCATTTTTCATTTGTACTGCTTTTCAATTTCAGGGTCATTCGGCGCAAAAAATCATTAAATGCATGAAAAATAGCAAATGAAGTTAGAAATGGTTGAAATTTGAGGATGTGGCTTATAATGGTGCATATTGAATGCACAAAAAAGTCTGTACTTGAAATAAGTGAAATGATGATACCATGCCAAGTTTCTACCTTTTAGATTTCATTTGTAGTGCTTTTTAATTTCAGGGTCATTTAGCTCAAAAAAATCATTAAATGCATGAAAAATAGCAAATGAAGTTAGAAAGGGTTGAAATTTGAAGATGTGGCTTATAATGGTGCATATTGAATGCACAAAAAGCCTGAAGATCATTTGGGTGATTTTGATTAAAACAAATGAGGGTATACAACTAAAAGAAAAAGAGTTAAACAGAATCTGGTTTTGATTAAAACACCTATTTAAATTATCCTAAAAATTCCCAAGTTTAACATAATGATAAAACATACTAATATTAAACAACAAGAAAAACAATCACTCAAAAATTAAATGCCTTTGTAACAGATGAGTTTTCATCCGAAACCCTCTTACTTCGAAGGAGATGGTCCAGTTTGTACACGAAGTGCATCTAGTTTTTGCCGTAACGCTCTCAACTTTTTAGCACATGCTATGTGGGTGAGATGATGATACCATGCTAAGTTTCTACCTTTTTAGATTTCATTTGTAGTGCTTTTTAATTTCAGGGTCATTTAGCTCAAAAAAAATTATTAAATGCATGAAAAATAGCAAATGAAGTTAGAAAGGGTTGAAATTTGAGGATGTGGCTTATAATGGGGCATATTGAATGCACAAAAAAATCTATACTTGAAATAAGTTAAAAATAAATAAATGCCTTTGTAACAGATGAGTTTTCGTCCGAAACCCTCATACTTCGAAGGAGATGGTCCAGTTTGTACACGAAGTGCATCCAGTTTTTGCCGTAACCCTCTCAACTTTTTAGCACATGCTATGTGGGTGAAATGATGATACCATGCCAAGTTTCTACCTTTTTAGATTTCATTTGTAGTGCTTTTTAATTTCAGGGTCATTTAGCTCAAAAAAATCATTCAATGCATGAAAAATAGCAATTGAAGTTAGAAAGGGTTGAAATTTGAGGATGTGGCTTATAATGGTGCATATTGAATGCACAAAAAGTCTGGAGTTCATTTGGGTGATTTTGATTAAAACAAATGAGGGTATACAACTAAAAGAAAAAGAGTTAAACAGAATCTGGTTTTGATTAAAACACCTATTTAAATTATCCTAAAAATTCCCAAGTTTAACATAATGATAAAACATACTAATATTAAACAACAGGAAAAACAATCACTAAAAATATTCTAACAGTTATTCCAAATCTAAAAACAGAAATTAGAAAAACAAAACAAAACATAACAAAAAAGAGAAAATACAGCTTTAGTCCCGGCTGAGGCTACCAACCGGGACTAAAGGTCCGTCCCCGCGCGGAATTTGGGCCGCCGAAAAGATGGGCCATTAGTCCCGGTTGGTAGCACTAACCAGGACTAAAGGGTAGTCCTTTAGTCCCGGTTGGTAGCACCAACCGGGACTAAAGGTCTTTAGTCCCGGTTGGAGCCACTGACCGGGAATAAAAGTCTTCAGTGTATGTAAGCACACACTTGGAAAAATTCCCCAACCTCTCCTATTCTCCCCAGATCGACGCCGACGCCGCCAGGCTGCTGCCGATCGCCGGCCGTCGCCGTCGCCCCGCCCCGACGCCGCCAGGCTGCCACTCGTCGCCGTCACCGCTCGTCGCCAGGCTTCCGCACGTCGTCGCCGTCGCCGAGCCCGCTGTGAGCCACTCTCTCCCTCTCCTCCTGAAGCCCCCCTCCCCGTCCGCCATGCATTGCCGCCATGGCCGCCCATCTCCGGTGTAGGAGCCCCGCCGCCCCGTCGATCTCCGACGTAGGAGCCCCGCCGGTGCCGCAAACACACACACACACACACACATATTGTGTTTAAAAATGTGCAAATATTTTATAATTGTTAGAACATCTTTTTAGTGTTATGAAAATTCTTGTGGTTGGTATGCAACATTTTTTTCATTAAACAATGTGTTAAGAAAATTGTAGTACATGGATAAGTAGATTGATATTGTTAGATGATTTTGTTAAATTATGATGCTTTTCATGTTTTAGTTTTAGTTGTTTTAGGTAATTAAGTGTTCATATTGTTTTAGTTAATTTAGTTGTTTTAAGTTTTAGTTGTTTAGTTTTTTTTATGTTTTAGTTAATTTAGTTGTTTTAGTTGTTTTATGTTTTAGTTGTTTAGTTTTTTTTATGTTTTAGTTGGAAATAATGTAGTATCGTCGGTCGTCGGTGACGCGATATCGAGGAGTCCCCGACGATCGTCGGTGAGGGAGAGTCCCCGACAATCATCGGTGAGGAGTCCCCGATGATCGCCGGTGAGAGAGTGCGCACCAACACACCATGAGATATGAGAGTTATTTAAGGAAAGCCTCGACAGACCGAAACTAATAATCAATTTATATGTCATGTGCGTATGTTATTGCAATTAGGTCTATTTGGTCATGTGCGTATGTTATTGCAGGGAACACCTCCTTGTGCCTATGTTTTACCGGAATGTTGATTTATTTCCGTTCCGGCAAATTTTAGGCGCTCAATATGTCTTACATTAGCAATGGTCATGCCGTAATTTTTGAATCATGAACACAGGAAATGTCGTTGTCTGATGACGACGATAGGATCCAAGCATGTGAACTCTGCGCGAAGATAAGGGTCTTTGCGACCAGCCTGGGCTGCGAGACGGCAGGTTCTTCACCATGAAGATTTACGAGGACTTCGATATTTCTACGGTACGCAACGATGACAACTGTTTTTTCGTAATTAAGCATGACTTCTGTTTCTTTGCTTCAACGTGTAATTTATGTTTTATACAATTCGACTAGTTCATCCCCTGTCATGCAAGACGGTATTTCTTGGAGAGGCTCGGTTTCGAAGAGCACGAGAGTTTCGAGACGAGGAGAGCCAACCTGAGGACTAAACATGGTCACACATTTCTGGTCAAAGTAATGAATGAAGTTAATAACACAGAATTAGGGTGCTCAAATTGGGAAGCTCTTTGCAAGGCATATGGATTTCAGGAGGATATGGAAATAACCTTCGATCTTCGTCCTGAAGATCGTATTGAAGGTAACATCGACATTTGGGTGGATGTCGATATGCTTCCTGTTTTACCTCCATGTGGGTTTATCAACCATGCATATTTGTCAAGTAATTTGCATTCTATATTTAAAAATAGTTGGTGTTCATCCATACTAAATTTGTTAATTTATAATTTACAGCTCATTTCGTTTCCTCGAGTGAAACACAGAACATAATTGACACGACACAATACACTTATGGATCACATCTAACTTGGGAGGAGAAGGATGATCTTATCAACTTTGTTATTGGTGTCCTAGTTGGTAGGGAGATCTTCCCGTATAATTTGGGAACTGGCCCAAATTATACATTGTACATGACACTAGTGCATAGGTTGAGGGCGGATGACATTCGCCGAAATATCTTGGTAAGAGTTGCTAATTAAGTAAACTACTGTTGCGTAAATGGTATTGATTACATTGCTAACTAGGCTACTATTATGTTCTTCAACAGAAACTGCCAACTGAAGTTGTGCCTCCGTTGATGCAAGCCGAAGGTAATATGACAATTAAAAGCCCCTTCCAGCCCGAGTTCTCTTTTGCATACTTGACTGGGCGCAAACTACCAAGACGGCTTCAAATTGAAGCATGGAGACAAATAAAGAAGGATCGCAAGCCACAAGTTGGAGACCGTTGGATCTCTTTGCTTCATCATGGAGACATAGGTGTTATTCTGTTTTATGTCATTTTACCTAGGAGGGAGGACTAGGTCCTATGAGAGAGAAGTTTCTCTGGTTTATATTAACTTGCATAATCGATTAGGATGATTATTATTATGATGTTTTTTTGTTTTATGAGATTTTAACTTCGTATGATTAAGATGATGATGAGTTGTTAGATGAGTAAGATGATGATGAGTTATATGGCATATATTTGATTAAAGTGGATGGATGCAAGTGATCATGTTGAATTAGAGGAAAAAATTAAATGGAAAACACAAAATGAAAAGGAAAAATAAACAATGAAGCCTTAATCGCTAAACCTTTAATCCCGGTTGGTGTTACCAACCGGGACCAAAGGTCCCCATGCCTTGGCGCGTGCTGCCGACCACGTGGCCAGGGTTTAGTCCCGGATCGTAGCCAACCGGGACTAAAGGCTTGGACCCTTTAGTCTCTATACTTTAGTCCCGGTTGGGGAACCGGGACTAAAGGCCCTTCCCAACCGGGACTAATGGCCTGTTTTCTACTAGTGGCCGTACGAGGCGTGGCGCAAGAAGAAGCCTGCCGTGGACTACTTCCGCACGTTCGGCTGCATCGCCCATGTCAAGATCGTTGGCCCCGGCATCAACAAGCTCTCTGACCGCTCGGTTCCCAGCGTGTTCCTGGGCTATGAGCCATGCACGAAGGAGTATAGGTCTACGACCCGATCGGCAGGCGCCTCTACATCACACGGGACATCCGCTTTGAGGAGGACCGCCGCTAGGACTGGAGCAGCACGCAAGTAGACGGCGGGCGCCACGGCAACGCGGAGTTCAAGGTGGTGTACACGGATGCGGGCGCAACCGTAACGACCGCATACTCTGTGTCACCACACGCAGGCACGCCGAGCGCGCCATCATCGCCCGTGTCTCCAAGGACGCCCGTCTCCGTGGGGTCTGGCGCAGCAACACCGGGCACGCCGAGCGCGTCAGGCTCGGTGGGAGCGAGTGGATCCACTCCAGCGACACCAGACGAGCCTGACGACGGCTGGGTCTCTCCACCCACCGGCGAGACGTTTGACTCAGAGGGGTTGCCACTCCGTTACAAGACGGTGGAGCACCTGATCGATCATGCACCGGTGTGCACGCTCGAGTACAGCGGCTTGTGCTTATCTGCTGCAGAGGAGCCCGCGTCAGTTGAGGATGCACTGGATGAGCCCGCCTGGCGCTGCGCGATGGAAGCGGAGATGGACTCGATCCGCTCCAACGACACGTGGTTCCTTGCCTCTCTACCCGCTGGCCACCATGCCATTGGACTGAAGTAGGTCTTCAAGGTCAAGCGTGACCCGGCTGGGAAGATTGTCAAGCACAAGGCCTGGCTAGTGGCGAAGGGATATGCTCAGCGCCAGGGGGTGGATTTCGACGAGGTGTTTGCCCCCGTTGCTCGGCTGGAAACAGTGAGACTGTTACTGGCGGTGGCTGCGCAACGGCGGTGGACAGTGCATCACATGGATGTGCGGTTAGCGTTCCTCAATGGGGAGCTGGAAGAGGAGGTATATGTGCTTCAACCGGTTAGTTTCATCGACAATGCAAACGCCAGCAAGGTGCTCAAGCTACGAAAGGCGCTGTACGGCCTCCGACAAGCTCCGAGGGCTTGGAACGCTAAGTTGGACAGCTCCTTGCTCTCACTTGGCTTCGAGCGTTGTCAATTGGATCATGCTCTGTACCTGCGTGAAAATGGTAATGATTTCCTGCTCGTTGGAGTGTATGTGGACGACCTGATCATCTCTGGTACTTCTGAAGACACCATCAAGCAATTCAAGCAACAGATGCAGGACTTGTTTCAGATGAGCGATCTTGGCCCCCTGTCATATTATTTGGGAATTGAGGTAAAAACAGGACGAAGATGGAATCACCATGTGCCAGTCCAGTTTCTAAGAAGATTCTCGAAGATGCAGGGATGGATCAGTGCAACCCAAGTCATACACCCCTTGAGAACCGTCTGAAACTGACGAAGAACGGAGGGGAGATAGTTGATGCAACAAAGTATCGCAGCTTGCTTGGAAGCCTGCGGTACCTTGTCAACACACGACCAGATATTGGCTATGCTGTGAGGGTGTTGAGTAGATTCATGGAAGCAGGGAAGGAGCACTGGATTGCAATCAAGCAGCTCCTGAGATACATCAAGGGGACTCTGAATCTTGGGTGTGTATACAGGGCAGAGGGAGAAAGTGCTCTGACTGGGTATAGTGACAGTGATCATGCAGGGAACCTCGATGACAGGAAAAGCACCACAGGTCTGGTCTTCTTTCTCGGATCAGCCGCTGTCACATGGTCATCTCAGAAGCAGAAAGTGGTGGCAAAATCATCTTGTGAGGCTGAGTACATAGCAGCAGCAACAGCAGCGAGCCAGGCTGTCTGGTTGAGCAGGTTACTTGCTGGAATGCTGGGAACAGAGGTTCAGAAGTTGAAACTGCGGATTGACAATAAGTCAGCTATTGAACTCAGCAAGAATCCGGTGCATCATGAAAGAAGCAAACACATTGATCTCAGGTATCATTACATAAGAGAGTGTGTTGAGCGAGGAAGGGTGGATGTTGTCCATGTCAGGACAGCTGATCAGGTGGCTGACGTTCTCACTAAGTCACTTGGAAGGAGCCGCTTCGCTGAGCTACGGCACAAGCTTGGGGTGATCCAGTGTGTAGCAGATTAGGGGATGAATTGTTGGATAATCTGCACACACACACACACACACACACACACACACACACTTACAGTTTCAGGTTATAGTCTCTCTGAATAAAACTGGCCGTAGCGTGTGCTTGTGCACGTACGAGCTTCAGTTAGTTTTTTCCTTTCAGTTTTCAGTTAGGCAGTTAGCATATCTTCAGCTCACCGTAGGAATCGCCATGGGATGGCATGGATCACGCATTCCTCGCCGCGGGCACGTAGGGCTCTGCACGTCCGGGCGTAGTGGGATGGCACGACCTGTAAGCTCGGCGGGCACAACCGCTTCCTTTGCTCATTTTCAGGAACTCGTTGATGAGTTCAGATAAATAAGATCAGCGACAGAAAAGCTGCAGTAGTTACGCAACACAAAACTCCCGTCTTCAACCTCTCGCTCTCCCCCTCTCTTGCGTCGTGCTTGCAGGCTTTTGCAACAACATTACCCACGAAGGCAACCATCGAGCCCCACGCCCTCGTCTTCTTCTCCACGCCTATGCGATCGCCGGCGATGCCAGCCGACGGAGGAGTAGCGCCGGCAGTGTTACAGAGCTGACGGAGGAGCGGGTGGGAGGAGAAGGTGCAGATGTTGGTTTCTATCCATGATCTGCCTTGCAGGAGGCGGCGTCGCAATCTGGCCTTGCTGTGGGAGGCCGGGGATGGAGAAAGGGACGACAACGTCCGTGGCCACGCAGTGGAGCCCCAAGTCGGGTGCGCGACGCCTAAACCCTAGCGCCGACGCCTCCACTTCTCTCCTCCTCATCTCCTATCCTTGCTCGCAGGTATCTTCCTCCCTCCCATGTCGCCGCCACTCCATGTGTGTGCTCGTTTCTGATCCGTGCGTGCTCTAAGTCCTGCAGAGGGGTGATTGGAGTTTCTGTAGGGGCGAGGAGAGGATCTGCAATGAGCGCATCGCCAGCCAGCGACGACTTCGCGGACCGGCTGCCGGAGATTGCCGAGGTCATCACCTGTAGGAAGGAAACCCTCGTCTTCCAGTACCTTCTTGATTCCTCCAACATCACTTGCTAAGCCAAGCAACGTAGTACGTAGTATACTTAGAAGAAAGGTACTTTTCGTGGATCTAGAATTTTTTCACCGGCCGGATTACGACTTAAGACTAGACCTCTGAATTTATCTCTGAAAGTACGCTTCAGTATACACAAACATTTCCATGTACCAAAAGAATAATATGTAGTAGATAGTTTATCAAAAAGGCTGCTATGTTGTGTAAAATATATACCAATCTGAGATCTGAGATCTGAGATCAACAGACTGCATAAAGCTTCATCAGTTATACTCATCCTTCGTCTAGGGAGCTTGGATGTTCAGCAAGCATGTCCCAAAGACAAAGGCTATTCTCCTATCACTTGAATGACACGAATGCTCTAGAACACCGAAAGTCCCAGATTTCCAGCTCTATATCCCGACGAGATTTTCCGCGCCCATGCACATCCAGGGACATGTTCTAGCAGTGTTTAGTTTCTTGAAAAAACTGGTGTAGAAGTGTTTGGTGACACTCCAAGATATGTCACTGGAGAATAAGTTCGGTCAGCGTAATGCTCAACTCGAGTTACCCTCTTTTTTGTTAATGCATATGAATGTAATCATGTAAAGTACAGTGTATTACTATTCCCTGATGAGAAAAAATCATCTTGCTCTCGGGAACACCATGATCCATTTGAATTGGTTGCCGATGTTCTTCGAAATAGACTACGGTCCATGCTAACTGATGAGGTTAGTAATTAGTGCATCCTACTCATATCAACACTCTGCGGTGCTAGGCTGTTGATTTTTTTTTAGAAAAGGAGGATTACCTCTGTCCTCTGCATCAGAGCGATGCATACGGCCTCTTTATTAATTAAAGCAAACACAAAGTCTGTAGTTCCGAACAATCTCTGAAAGAGTAACCAAATAACAAAATATAAAAAAGGGGGTGCCACAACCGGCTAAAATAGGCCAAGATGCCTAGCCATCTATCCTATTACTGGACCGCCATCCAAACCGGTTGTAGATATCCCGAGCTACCGTCTCTCATCGGATAGACCCAGTAACCAAAGGCTCCCTGTTTCCGCAGGAGTGAGTAAGGACCATGTACGGATCGACGCCGATGCCCTGTGAAGTACCTGCAAAAAATATATATGTGTTTGTCCGTTAAAAACCATGTCATTCCTGCGGTTCCATATTGCCCAAAGAAGTGCACATACTCCTATGCGAATATATCTAGCCATAGTTATGTCAACTCCATTAAGCCACGTACCAAACAACATGTCAATGCTATTAGGAGGAGTGATATTAAAAGCTATGTGAACTGTTTGCCATAAATTTTTTGCTAGCGGGCATTGGAGAAAAAGGTGTTTCATAGTCTCGTCATGATCGCAAAAGCTACAACGTGTACTTCCCTCCCAATTTCGCCTTGCCAAATTATGCTTAGTGAGAATCACCTTCTTGTGAACAAACCACATGAAGACTTTGATTCTTAAGGATACCGTAACCTTCCAAATATGAATCGACTTGGAGATAATCGTGGTGTCAATAAGGTTGAGATACATGGATTTCACTCAAAAGATGCCAGTAGTTGTTAATTTCCACTGAAGCCTATCGGACTCATCCGACAGCTGAACATCCATGAGTCTTCTCACTAAGTGAATCCACTCATCCCATCGATGACCTATCAAAGCTCGTCGAAATAGAATATTTAGAGGATTTGACTGTAATACCGTGGCAACGTATGCATCCTTACGTTGCACAATATTATAGAGAGACGAATTTTGTATGGCTAGAGGCGTCTCCCCCAACCAAGTATCCTCCCAGAATCTCGTGGACTGGCCATTCCCAATGGTAAATTTGGTTCTATGGGAAAACGTTGCTTTCACTTTCATCAAACCCTTCCAGAATGGTGAATCATTGGGCCTTACTGTGACCTGGGCCAAGGTTTTAGATTGTAGGTACTTATTACGCAGAATTTGTGTTGTGATATCGATCAGTGAGTCCCTAATCTTGGTCGTATGCATTGCGTGTATGATTAGCGTACGGTCGAAATTGGGGGCGTCACACCTAGGCAGCCATGGTGGCGGCAAAACTAATTGACGGCAGTGACTCAGTCGAGGGAGACGGCACCGGAGGAGAGGCCGGTGAGTATTGGAAGTGGACAACTGGCTCGGCAGCGGCAGCTTCGCGACGCAGCCACCGCGACAGGCCACACCGCCTGCGCCCCCACAGCCTACATCGTCGGTGGCACCACAACCTACATCGCCGGAGCCCCCACGGGCTACACCGTCTGCGCCCCCACTGCCTAGAGTTGCGGCCGCTACACCCCGAACCAGTAGCCATCGCTGGAGTACCAAGCGGCCAAGGCTCTAAGTTGCTGCCATGGCCGCGGATCCCGCTGGCTCCCATCACTAGGCTTCAGCATTTGATGGTGTTGAGTAAGTTGGCTTACTTCCTCTTCTTCTTCCGCTTCACTTTAATGATAAGTGTGTGCATAATTTGTGTTGTTTGTGTATGTCCTGTTTTAGGTTAGGAGTGTATTTTGGACAATTTCATTATAGTTTTGATGCTGTAGCAAATTGCACATTTAGTGATTAGTTATAAACTTAGATGTAGCAGCAATAACGTTAGTGTCATATATTCATTTAAGTTTTGATATTCAGTTAGAACTATAATATTCAGTTAAGTTTACATTCAGTTATAAATATTTCTGAATAACTGAAGCACTAGTTACTTTTAAACAGGCTTAATGATGACATTTGGGAGATGAGGCTGCATTTCCAGGGGAGGGACAACATGGAAAGAACCATTTGCCTTTCAGACATATCATTTCTGAATTTGATTGCACTTGTTGAGACTGAAAAAGGATATGGTTCAAATGACTACATGTACTATGTGAAGGATCAAGGAATTGGTATGGATGGTTTATTCCTTCTGGATAGAAAAGAGATAGTAGAGGAAATGATTGACCACTCAGATTATACAATTTTGAATATCATAGTGGCCAAAGCTGATGAATTTAATAGGGATGCAAATTTTTGTGAAGAACAGGTTCCAATAGGCAGCCCGGTGTGTGTGTGTGTGTGTGTGGGGGGGGGGGGGGGCTGGTTATGTGTTAAGTCTATCAAAAGATGGTGTTGTTCACCCTCTTGAAGCCATCTTGTGCGTTCCTGTGCGTACCAGTCTAGCTGGTGTAGCTGTGAACGTGCATATGCGGTCCAGAGGAGCACAATTGTTAAAATATGAATACAGTTAAGGCGATCTGGATGGACACACTATCCAACACAAGCCATCTTGCAATACATTATAATTTTTAATTGTATATATGGTCACATAGCTTACAAACTTGAAATTCAAGATAGGACATAAGAACACCAAAATAAGTCGGTACAAAAATATAACTGGAGCAACAACAGCAGAAATACTCTACAGATTTTTGACAAGAATGATCGGTGAAGTTCCTATATTTCAAAAGGGGTATGGTCTAAAAAGTAAAATTAGGACTATCACATAGGATGGCTACTCATACGATGAACCAAGAAAATACTGACTTTCTATATAAATGAAATGTGGCGCTGATCTGATTGCCCGGACATATGCTTTGTGAATTGCTGCTATCAATTATGAGGTTCTTTCGGCACACAAGATTATGCACAAGTCCATTAAATGGAAAGTACTTTATACAAGAAGAATGTAGTTTCAAATGGTACATGACAAGAAGATGAAAAAATTAAGACGTCGTATATCAAAGATCGTATCTCCCCAAGTTCCATAACGAATGACCTCCCTTTCTATATGCAATAGCCACATGCCCATATCATTATTAAAAATGTGCCATGTAAAAATACCCAACAAAAAAAAATGGTTACAAACATTAGCTGAGCAAAGTTTAGTCCACAAGGAAAGTAACTTGACTGGAGTTGTGCTCATGACATTAACATGAGTGGACTTGTGCTTATGACATTAACTATGGAAGATTGGAGACCTTTTCAGAAGGAGATACTAAGTTGCTAATGCAGATCATATCTTAAAAGCATCATATTCTCACAATTTATCTGCAACAATCAAGTAGAGTTCTTCTTATAAACAAACACAAATTAAATAACATATCATTGGTCAATCTCCAAATTTGCACCTCTCTTTTTGCATGTGTAGTTCTATATGGACCACCAAAAAACAATCTAAAAGAAAGGAATATGAAGAACACCCCCCCCACCCACCCCCCACCCCCCCGCGGAAGCTCCAGTCTGAACAATTAAACCATGAATTATAATAATTACCACCCTTTCGTCTTGACATTCTAGCAAACATAGTAACAAACGAAACTAAAGAACACAATTAATCTTGTACACAAGGCCAAACCGTCCTTCTCCAAGCTCCTTTTCAGTTGAGAAATTGTCTGTGGCATTTTTTATCTGTGAATGGAATGCATCATAAAGTGAGAGCATGTGTCTTCACTCTCCCCAAAGTTTGATTACATCTGAAACCATGACGAGAGGGTGATGATGTTATTTCCCTTTCCCTGATTCACAAAAGGGGATTATCATGTGTTTATCAGACTAAGCCATGGCATGCTCTTTTAACTACAAATTTTCCAACGCAGAATGGTTAGCTGTATTTTCCATCTCCTAATACAAATAAAATAAACGAGACAAAAGACATGGAATGCAACTGACGGAAGTACATACGCTATCCAAAGCATTTTGTGACCTGCAAAAAAGAAAGAGCATGGCACTTGAGATTTAAAGCCATCAGAGGTCGAAGAAACCTCAATCCCAAGAAAATAGCGAAGGGGACCAAGATCAGACATCCGAAATTGGTCGCGAAGGCGGGTCTTAACAAAGGCAATGTAGTCAGAGTCGTTGCCAGTGATGATCATGTCATCAACATATAGAAGGAGAAGCGTCCGACCACGAGGAGATGTGTGAATAAACAAAGCGGGATCATGATCACTGGGCAAGAAGCCCGCGACAGTCACGACAGAGGCGAACCGCTCGAACCAGGCACGGGGGGCCTGTTTAAGACCATAGAGAGAGCGTCAAAGTCGGCAGACCATACCATCAGGAACAGAGTACCCCGGTGGTGGCTACATATAAACCTCCTCACGCAACTCACCATTGAGAAAGGCGTTCTGAAAGTCAAGCTGAGACACAGACCAATGACGAACAGAAGCTATAGCAAGGAGAGTGCGGACAGTGGTCATGTGGGCCACATGAGCGAATGTCTCATCATAATCGCGTCCCTGCTCCTGCTGAAAACCACGAGCTACAAGACGAGCTTTCTAGCGCTCAAGAGAACCATCGGAGCGAGTCTTAATCTTATAGACCCACTTGCACGTGATGGGACGAACACCGAAAGAAAGGAAAACTAGATCCCACGTGCCAGAACGCTCAAGGGCAGCATTCTCCTCGGCCATCGCAAGTTGCCATTCAGGCTGAGTCAGGGCAGCCCGATAGGAAGTCGGCTCAGCAACGACAGAGAGGCCGTAATGGTCAGGAGAATAGCGATCAGGTGGGGGTCGAGGTCGAGCACAGAGATGATGAACCGGTGGAGGCGTGGAAGGAGGTGCTCCGGAGGTGGAAGACGTGTCAGGAGAATCATCCTCAACACGAGGGCGGCGAGTGTAGTGTAGAGGAAAAGGAGAGAGATGCCGACAGACCGGAGAGGATGGTGGAGAGGAGGATGGAGGGGAAGGTGGTGTCGGTGGCATGGGGGGAAGAGTGAGACGGGTCGGAGGAAGGGGAGAGACATGAGGCACAGAGGAGGATGTATCAGGAAGGAGAAGGAAAGAAATATCGTCCACAGAAAAGCTCGAGGAGGAAGAGCGGGGGTAGTAAGAACGAGACTCATCAAAAGTCACATCACGCGAAATGCGCAACCGACGACCAACAGGATCCCAACATCGATAGCCCTTGTGCTCATCACTGTAGCCAAGAAAAACACACTCTACCGACTGAGCAGTCAGTTTGGTGCGTTCTCGCGGGGCAAGAAGAACATAGCACACACATCCAAACATACGAAGAGCTGAGTAGTCAGGAGAACGACCAGTGAGACACTCCATAGGAATACCACCCTGCAAGGTAGTCGATGGCTGAAGGTTGATGAGATAGGTGGATGCGGAAACGGCCTCAACCCAAAAGTGGGGTGGAAGGGAGGCGGCGATCATCAGCGCACGAGCCGTCTCAAGCAGATGGCGATGCTTACGCTTCGCAATGCCATTCTAAGCATGGGCACCAGGACATGAGAACTGGGCAAGAATACCCTATTCCGCGAGAAAACCACGCAACATCTGGGAGAGATACTCTCCAGCGGAGTCAGCACGAAAAGTACGAATAGACGTGGAAAACTGGGTGTGAACCATGGCAGCAAATCGTTTATATATCGAGAGAACCTCGCTATGAGATTTCATAAAGTAGAGCCAAGTGTAGCGAGAGAAATCATCAATAAACAGAACATAGTAGCGATGTATGGGAGCAGGACTGTAAGAGCACATTTCTCCATGTGTGGTTTTGGGTAATTGATGACAATCCCTATGGACTAATGGTTGCCTTAAGTTATATTTGAAGGATTTGTCCATAGGTACTTCTTGAAGTCCATCTGTTGGTTTCAAGGAGTTTATATGGTGACCAAGGTGGTATTCAAGGTTTATCCAAAGATTGGTCATGTGGGAGTTGAGCTTATTGCAAGCATGTCTTGAAGAAGAAGATTGTGTGAGCATTCATGTCTACCTTCAAGACATCATCTTTATGAAGAGAGAAGATAAGACACAAGGTTGATCAAGATTAAGGCAATGAATGATTCAAGTTGATCAACACACAAAGCGTAGAAGATGTACCAAGTGGGATCAAGTGATCCCATGGTATGGTAAGCATTGTCCATTACGCTTTGTGTACTAACCCATGGTCTACGTGAGAGTTCGTTGTGGGGTTAGGTATATTTCCATGGGTTTGCGTCAAGAGGAAGATCTCATACAACCCATGGAGGATGACATCAAGTGGTGATCGTCATCAAGGTTGCGGTGTGCAAGTTCAAGTGAAGCATCACGGAGAGATCGTGCTTGAAGCTTAATGGACTTGTGAAGATGTGCCGAAGAGTGGCTCACCCATAGTGGAGTATGGGGGAGCAATCAGCTAGTCTTCTTCAAGCCAACGCAATCAAGAAAGGTGGTCCATCTTGAGGAAGTCAAGATCGTCATCATCTAGCTCAAGTGGACTATGCGCAAGGCTAAGGATTGACCTTGATAGGGTTTTCTATTTTACCGGTCTCATAGTGGTAGTTGGGAGACTGGGTTATAGGATAGATTGCCGTACTATCAAGGGGCTCTCAAGTGAGTAGCTTGATCGTATCGTTCGTTGAGAGCTCAAACCATTGCATTCTTGGCATCATCATCTTTCTTGGTTCTTGGTTGGTTTTTCTCTTTGTGGGTTCTTGAGCTTATGGTCAGCTTCATGACAAGCTCAAGTTCATCGAAAACGGAGTCCTTATGCATCTTCTATGATGTTTTCGATGTTGGAGTTTTTGCCGGTTCTTCATTGATAGAGGTTTCACATCTCTATACCATTGGCATTTTTATACTGCCTCTTCTTAAGAACGCTGTTGGATAGCTCTTGTCGTCCTGAATCCAACAAGCTTGAGTTTGCTCAATTCGGAGCTCATTTGCAGAAGTTATGGCAGTTCAGGTTTTATTGTATCCTTCTGTTGTGCTTGGGCAGTTTCTCAGCACGGTACTACTGCTTGACGGTACTACCGCTGCATACTTCCGTGGCTAGTACCGCTTGGAGTTCTCCTTCTGTGCAGCTTTCTGTTGCCTAATTTCTTTTAGCGGTAGTTTCACGGTAGTAGCCCGGTAGTATCACGGCATCTTGCATTGTGCAAGGGCGTGAGGAGATTACGGTGGCCCTAGTGGCTTCTTGGGGAGCATTGTGCCTCCACACCGCTCCGAACGGAGATTAGCATCCGCAAGGGTGTGAACTTCGGGATACATCGTCGTCTCCGCGTGCCTCGGTTATCTCTTACCCGAGCCCTTTACTCATGCACTTTACTTTGTGATAGCCATATTGTTTCTTGTTATATATCTTGCTATCACTTAGTTGTCTATCTTGCTTAGCATAAGTTGTTGGTGCACATAGGTGAGCCTAGTTGTTTTAGGTTTTGTGCTTGACATATTAAACGTTAGTTTTATTCCGCATTTGTTCAAGCCTAAACCGTAATTATTTTAAAGCGCCTATTCACCCCCCCCCTCTAGGCGACATCCACGTCCTTTCAAGGACCCCATACATCGGAATGAACTAAGTCAAAAGAGCGCTGAGATACAGACTCACTAGTAGGATAAGGTAACTGGGTCTGTTTTCCAAGTCTACAACCATCACAATGATGCCACTGTCAAGCGGGAGCCACAGATGTGACCAAGTCGATGATGCCACTGCTGGAAGGATGCAGAAGAGGAGGTAGCAAGAGCATGGGAACTGGCAGAAGTGGTGTTAGCGGAAGGAACACGAAGCCAGTCAACCTCCCAAAGGCCCTCTGACTCACGGCGCCGAGGGCCAGCACCAACCAGAGCCTTGGTGCGAAGATCCTGAACAGAGCAAGAGTCGGAATCAAGAATCACATGACAACCAGAATCAGTAAGTTGGCAGCGGAAAAAAGATTCATGGTAAGATGGGGAACATGAGAAACACTAGGAACAGAAAAAGACGGAGTAGAAAGAGTGCCACGACTAGCAACAAGAAGGGGTGTGCTATCGGCAGTGAGAACATTAATAGGAAAATCAAGAGATCGAAGAGAAGACAATGCAGAAGAATCAGAAGACATATGAAAGGAAGCTCCAGAATCCAGAACCCACGAAGATGTACCTGACTGTGTAGGTGCCGACGGTGATGGAGGGGTGGAGGCCGTCACAGCAGCAGCGGAACCCGTCGATGAAGATCCGAAGGAAGCCAGGAGGCGCTTGAGCCGCACAATGTCCTGGTCAGTGAGTGACGGAGTCGAGAGAGACGCATGAGTCCCACTGGAAGAAGAGCGCCTCTGGTCTTGCTGTTTCTGGCGACAATCAGACTCTGGGTGACCTGGCCTGGAGCAGTAGCCACAGAAAGTGTCACGGCGCGACCGGCCCTTCTCAGCATAAGGAGGGCGACCCACCCCCCTGAAGGTGTGGGCAGAAGCGGTGGAGCAGTGAGACGAGCAGACGACACAGGAGCTCGAGCAGCCAACACAGAAGGAACCGCAAGCAACCCAGCAGAACGGAGGCGGGTCTCCTCAGCACGAAGCTCATCAAGCACCTCCGAGATAGGAACACGACCACGAGCAAGCAAGTGAGCACGTCGAGGCTCAAACTCGGAACGGAGGCGAGATAAGAACTCATGGACATGCTGAAACTCCAAGTCGGACCTCATAGTCTGGCAACAACGGCAAGTTCCACAAACAAATGTCCGAAGAGAGTCAAGCTGGTGCCAGATGGCAGAACTCTGTGTGTAGAACTCATCAACAGAAGAGTCACCCTGCTGAAGAGCGTGCTCCTGACGCACCACACATAAGTAGAGCGCATCACCAGAGGGATGATAGCGCTGATAGAGGTAAGACCACATCGCTGCAACAGTGTCGAGGCTCATGAACTCCGAATCAAACTGAGGGAGGACACTCGAAGTGAGAACAGGAGCAGCTCGAGCATCATCATTGCACCACTGAGTGTAAGCGGACAGATCATCTCGGTAGAGAGAAAGAGCATCTGAATAGGCTGATACCTGCTGATCATAAGCATCAACCGCAGGATCATCGAGAGCCTTGGCTGCATCCCGATCAGCCTGGGAAGCACCAACAGCGAGAACAGGCGGCACCGGCGGGGTTGGAGCCACGGGAGCAACAGGGCAGGGCGGACAGGGGACCTCGCCAGAGAGAACGCCCCACAGGCGAAGACCGCGCATGTGGATACGCATGAAGCCCGCAAACTCAGCATAGTTGGTGCCATCGAAGATCACCGAGCACCGAGGAACAGCAACATAGCCTGAAGGGACATGAGGAGCTCTCTGTTTTTTTTTTGGTCAACCTGCACAGTAAAACCCGATCTGGATCGGGCTCGGACGGGAGGCATCCCAGACGCAGCGGCCGAGCGGGCGAGGCAACGCTGCACCGGACGGACTGGCGGCGGCTGCCGGGCGAGGCAGGCGGCGGCGGCCGGTGGAAGCAAGCGGCGGCGGCGGCCGGTCGAGGCAGGCGGCGGCGGCTTCTGCCGGACGAGGCAGGCGGCGGCGACAGCGGCCGGACGAGGAGGAGGCAGCAGCGGCCGGGCAGGCGGCGGCGACAGCGGCCGAACGAGGAGGAGGCAGCAGCGGCCGAGCAGGCGGCGGCGGCCGGTCGAGGCAGGCAGCGGCAGCGACGGCCGGACGAGGCAGGCTACGACGGCGCCTGCCGGACGAGGAGGGGGCGGGGTCGGCCGGCGTCGGGCAAAACGAGAAGGCCGTCGGGGGCGTCAGCGCCGGGCGAGGATGGCCAGCGACGGACGGAGACGAGCGTCAGATCCGGGCGGGGACGGACGGCGACGAGCGAGCGCACGGAGTTGCAACGTGCGGGAGAGCTAACCTAGCATCTGATACCATGTTAGAGAATGAGCAACTGACATTCACAAGGGCCAAAGGCCAGTACATATACATGTGTGGTAAAAGTCAAAAGAAGCCCCTTATACAATGGGGATGTACAGAAAATGAGCTATACACATCTAACATCAATGATGCTTTTTGTCTTCTTGGATTAACCCAATCTTCACATACTGTCTGCCCAGTGGAATTAATGCTTTACCATGCAATATGTTTGTTACCTGAGATACCGCTAGATTGTAATTATGATGCTGCGACGCAAAGACGAACAATTTCAACTCCATCCTGCGTGTCTGATAGCATGCCTTAAGCTGCAACCATCAGATAGCAAATGAGCATATGTCGCAGAAGAGCAATTTTTCATACAGGAAAATTGACATTCACTTCTGCAGTGGGTCAGGAGCTTGCCTAAGAGGCATATCAATTACCTATCTATTGCCGAAAAGAACAATGGAAATATGTTCACATACGCAAACAATGAGTCAATGCTGAAACTAAGGGCAAAGAAAGTAACCTAAATACAAGTATACAACCACTGTGAGGCGGAAAATAAATTAATAAACATACTCTGGCTCTTTCAGTAAAGTGCTTTTGGTTCAGAAGTTTATACATACTTGTTGTTAAGCGGTTCACTGTCACACTTTAGCCTGTACGGAGCTAGCTGTTGTTGTCGCCTGAAAAACAGCAGTATTTGGAAACACATGTCACAATTTACTACTGGCACAGGAAAATGCAGATGATAGATTTGGATAATAGTGTGAACTTACTTCCCCGGAAACATGGCAACAATTAATTGATTTGGCACCAGCATATTTTTTTTCTAGTCATCAAGAACTCGATATTCTAGTAATATTAGATACTGCAAATTTATGATATACGATAAAAGTGACGAAAGACTCCTTTTTAGGGGGAACATGATGCATTTTTTATTCCTCGAGTTAAATTATCTGTGAACGTTAGGGGTTTATTTCACCCCAATGAATAACGAAAATCTCCATTTTACAACAAATAGAGGCTGCAGCTCCTTTTTCAACAATACTAATTAAAATATAATGTAGTGCCATATCTAACCAATGATAAGGACCTGATGCTCCACGAGACAGTTTGACAGATAACCAAACAAAAAAATCTCCATTTTGCACATGCTACTCAAATATTTCACAGAATTTGACAGATAATACATTCACGTGTCACATCATGGCGTGGATAAACAACTAAGAGTCGCCTGAAGTGTTATTCAAAAAATGAGCTAGGTAGTCCATCTTCAGGACAAAATACGACGGCTTAGCTTGCACTTAGTTCGATTAAAATAGCTTCGGCTGTACAGTGCTAGGTTGTGACAAAACAATATTTCATATAAAGGATAGCAAGCAATTGGACAAATACCTGAACTCCATGGATCAATCATGTGTAATCCCTGTCCTGCTAGGTGGTCTTAGAATTTAAGGACTGAGCTCATGGTTATCCATAAAAAGGAAACTAAAAGAACTCGCAAGTGCAACAAAGTGGTAAGCTTTGCTTAAAAAAATGCAGCAGCATCGCAAGCAAAAAGGAGAATTAAAAGACTATAGAGATGTACTCGCTTTCTCTGTATCCAGAGTTGCAGCCTACCTTCGGATTTAGCTCATCAGATCAAAGTGTAAGCCAATGGTCATCGCAGGAGCAGCAATAGAACCGCCGGTTCCAAAAATTATTTTCAGCTCATCCCTGGCATAATCTATATAATCTACAGTTTTAGCGGAGAGGCAAACATGTGTGGAACCCATTTTTCAGAAACCCTACTCGATCCTCCTCCTCCTCCTCCCACCCCCTAGGAAAATTGTGCCCAGGAACAGAGGAAAAGAGACCATGGGGAAGAGAAAGGAAACAGGTGCAGGTGTCATGTTACCTGGAGAAAAGGAGGGCCTCCACCACGCCTCCTTGTCCGCCGGCGCGGTCGCCGTCCTCTTCGGGCGGCACCGTCTCCGTTCACCAGCGCCATGCGGTGGACGACACGACATCCTCCTCCCCCTCCTCCTCGCCGTGTCGGGATATCACGCCAGCGAGATCCCTCGTTCTAGGGAGGTCGCCCGTCGCCCAGATCCGCACCAAGACGGAGAAGAGTGGACGGCCAGCCGAGCTGCGCGCGGGTGTCCACGGAAACCGACGATGTCAGCCTATCTTTGCATCCGTGGCTCTCAAATCAAAGCTAATAATAAGAAGATGGCGAGATGGGTTACCGTCTTCCGCGGTGATGACTCCCTTGACGAGGATGGGCATGGTGGTGATGCTCTGCAGCCACTTGACGTCCTTCCAGCTCAGGGTGCGGTCGATTTGGCCGGCGACGTACGACGCCAGCCCGGAGTCATTAGCCTGCAACCGATCGAGACGGTAAGAAAAATATGCAACGCCGGAACGAACGAACGAAGGGAGGAGCGCGAGTGAACTAACCTGGTCCATCGTGCCGAGGTTGAGGCCCTCGAAGTTCTTGAGCGTGAGCGTGAGGCCCGGCGGCAGCACGAACCTGTTCTTGATGTCGGCTTCGCGGCGGCCGAGGCGTGGGGTGTCGACGGTGAGCGCGATGGCCTTGAACCCGGCCTTCTCCGCCCTCCTCACCAGCTGCTCCACCACCTTCCTGTCCTTGTACACCTGCAAATCAAGCACCCGTCGTCGCCCATGGCGCATCGCAGGCAACATTTTTTAGAGAAGGCAACATAACATGCTTAGCTTCATATACCCATGCCATGCATCGATCTGTCTGACACGAGCGCTGCTAGTGAGATGGATCCGGTTCTTACGTAGAGCTGGAAGAAGCGGATTCCCGGCCCAGTCGAGGCCACCTCCTCCACGCTCGAGGACGAGGTAGCCCACGATGACAGCGTCTGATAGACAAACAGAGAGCCAAGTGTTTTTCAGTTCAGAATCTTAGAGCATCTCCAACAGAGGCTCAAAAAAGAGCGCGCGCGGCAAAAGATGGTTTTAGCGCGCGCCGAGCGATTTCGCGCGCTCCAGCGGGCGTGGGAAAGTCGCGCGCGCGGGAAGCGTTTGCGCGCGCGCGAAAAGGCGGCCCTGCGCGCGGTAGTTTTGGCGCGCGGCGCTCGGCGCGCTCTATAAATCGAGCGCCCGAACACGCGCTCTTCCCACTTCCCCCGCGCACTGCCGCCGCTCCTCCTGCGCTCTGCCGTAGTTCTGCCGCCGCTCCTCTCGCGCATTCGTCACCTCGCCGCCGCGCCGCCGGGGATCGTCGGACTTCCGCGGCGTCCGGAAGCGCCCCTACGGCGCCTTCTCCGCCGAGATACGGTCCGGCGACATGCGCCTCGGCCTCGGCACTTTCAAGACCGCCCACGAGGCCGCCCGCGCGTACGACGCGGCGGCGTGGCGCCACCGGCGGCCTCGTAGGGAGATGAATTTCCCCGAGGTGACGACGCGGGAGTGGGCGGAGAGTCTCGCGCCTCCCCCGCGGCTTGTCACCGACGAGGACCGTCGCGAGAACCAGAGGCGGGAGCGCCGCCTCGGCATCGCCGAGACGGACGAGGTGGCCATGGCAGCGTGGCGCGAACGGTTTCCGCAGGACGTCATCGACGAGCGCGAGTTCTTCGCGCAAAGGAGGGCGGAGAGGAGGGCGCAGAGGAGGGCGGAGCGAGCCGCCTATCGCGAGGACAAGCGTACGCGGAAGGCGGCCGC
Organism: Elymus sibiricus; assembly: GCA_039707655.1. NCBI lineage: Eukaryota > Viridiplantae > Streptophyta > Magnoliopsida > Poales > Poaceae > Elymus > Elymus sibiricus. The sequence goes on along the minus strand of CM077663.1, from coordinate 369,342,405 downwards.
GGACTTCAACATCGAGCTTGGAGAAGCGTCGACCTGGGACGCCAACGATGAACGATTTCTTGATGCCTTCATCGAGATTTCGGATATGGACATTTCGGAGGACATTTTTACTACGGACTCGGAGGACGACGAGTAGTTTTTAGCGCGTCTATGTATCTTTTTTATTTTATCTATGCATGTTTCTATTTTATATATGTATCGTTGAACTATGCTATGCAAAATTTGAATTACCTAGTAGCTATGTTTGATTAGAATGTACTCTGCGCGCGCTAGTTTAGCACGTCTGCTGGAGCGCCGCACGCGCGCACAATTTTGCGGCGGCCGCCGGAGCCAGCGCTCGTCGGCGTGCTAAAAAACGCTACGCGCGCGCTAAAACCGTTTTTTGCGCGCCTGTTGGAGATGCTCTTACACACACGCATGCACATACGTATGCTGGACTGGCAGGAGCATACCATCACAGTTCCTGCTGCTGACGCTGCCCGTGCTGTTGCGTACTCTCCTGAATTAATCAATACACAAGGGGTCTCAGTTAGTTCGAGAGAAACATAAGACATACGTGTGTTGCAGTCAACTCTGATTTGATGATTATTCGCTATCTAGTTAACATAAGACATACGTATGGTTGTTTCTTGTTGTATTATTAAGATTTCCAAGCACTGAAGTATCTAACAATGTTTAGAGAATACACATGTTGTCTTCTAATTTCGTCCCTAGTTCCTTTTTTGTTGTTCTCCCACGAGAGAATGCAATGCAACTTCTGCTGGATCATGCACAAAGCATTCGCAGTTATAAGTTAGCATGGATAAATATTCATTGTGGCCAAACATGAAGAAAGAGAGGATTCATTTAACCAAGAAGACTGAAAAACATGCATTGTCTCATAGAAAACATTCATGAAACTAAATGGTAGAAATGAGAAAAGAAAAGTTGAGTTAATCAAGAATGCAATGCACAAAGGAGAACATGCTTGGTATGATGCCAGATGGTACTCATATATGTGGAAAAGTGGACATCGGTAAATGTTGGATGAAATCAATTTCATTAAGTGATGGTAGTCCAGATACCCGAAACAACATAATCACCAATACAACCCTTCTCAGCCTAAATTCCGATGAAACATTAATCGATGCTATTTAGTCTGTTCACAGTGTAAAATCCGATGTATATTTTTAAAAGGAGAGAGCTTGTAATTTCATGCAAATTTCAGTACCAGTCACTGTGCCTAAAAAAAAGTGGCATAAATTACACGGGCCAGTATTATTATTTTTTTTGCAATGTTCTCATGAGTGTTGACACAGATTAACAAGTAACCACATGAAAAAACAGAGTTCTACATAGCTTGGTCTATTAGTCATGTTTTACAGAAGTACACAAAGGATAAGAAGGTGATCGGAAGACTTGATTATATAACATAATAAATGGCGTTTAAAGTTTGAAGCCAACAGCTAACCTAGAGCTGAACAACACCATCATAGAGAGACCAAAAGGACCTTTCTCCCAAACAAAAAGTGGTAGTACTTTAGTTCACATACATACAAGTGGATTACATCTACTTTCAAGAGTCTTACACATCAAGAAAACACTCTGCATCGGCAAGGTACTTTAGTTTACAGACCACCAGCAGAACAGCCCGTAAGGAGGGCCTGAAATGTGTAGAAATACAGTCTGAACTCAATAAATTAGGTATGACCTGTATAGCATTGGCGAGTCCCTTTTCCATGAGTTCATCAATAACCGCTTCATAGATGCGCAATCCTCCGAAGGAAAGTGTACTTCCATCCTACATCATCACCAACAGAGCATTACTCCAAGCAACAAAAATGATGACAATGTACCCCGATTCAGAATAACCTGCACTTCACCTTCTACATCCCCAGAAAACGAAGTCCCGCCACAGTAGCGCACATGCACTTAGTTCAGTTGTAGAAATCTAATAGCACGCTGATCAAAATTATTGCAAGGCATATCAAACAGGTAAAAAGGACATGAAAGCCTCACTTTATCCAAGCAAACATGAAGAGGAGCAATGTAAAATGCTGGACCAGATAGAAGGAAGTGGCATGTGGGAGAGAAGCGCCGATGATTACAAGACACTAGTAGAAAACAGGGCTTTCGTCACACCCGGATCGGAGCAATAGTCCCGGTTGCGTTACAAACCGGGACTAATGTGAGCATTAGTCCCGGTTCGAGCGGCGCAGGCATCAGTCCCGGTTCGAACGGGACCTTTAGTCCCGGTTGGAGACACCAACCGGGACTAAAGGGTTTGTGACCGGCTTCGAACGGTGCCAGCCCCTTTAGTCCCGGTTGGTATCTCCAACCGGGACTAAAGCCCCCCCCCCCCCCCTTTAGTCCCGGTTGGAGATACCAACCGGGACTGAAAAAAAAATTAAAAAAAAAAATTCAAAATTTTTTAAAGGAATTTTTTTTTCAATTTTTTTTCCCAGCCCTTTAGTCCCGGTTGGTATCTCCAACCGGGACTAAAGATAGAGCCCCTAAACCCTAAACCCCTTTACGACATTAATCTTAGAAAAATCATAACTAAATCATTCTAATTCAGAAAAATACAAATAATATATCAAAATGTAGAGAAAAAAAAGATTTCTCCGAAGAAACTTTTCGTTTCGACAATTTTTTAAATCACCAAATTCCAAAGGGAAAATAGAGTTTTTCGACGTTTTAGACGTTTTAGACGTTTTAGGGTTTAGGGGCTAGGGTTTAGATTTCTAAGTTTAGGGTTAGGTTTTAGGGTTTGAACCTTTAATTTTACTGTTTATAATAGAGTTTCGGACGTTTTAAGTCCCGGGTTCAGGGTTATCAGACGTTTTAAGTCCTGGGTTTAGTGCTTTTCAATTTCAGGCTAATTTAGCTCAAAAAATCATTAAATCCATGAAAAAATAGCAAACGAAGTCAAAAAGGGTTGAAATTTAAGGATGTGGCTTTGAACGGTTCATATTGAACACACAAAAATTCTGGAGTTGAAATAAGATTAAAAAAATGAAATGTCTTTATAACAGCTGAGTTTTCGTCTGAAACCCTGTTACTTCGAAAGAGATGGTCCAGTTTGTACACAAAGTGCATCCAGTTTTTGCCATAACCCTCTCAACTTTTTAGCACGAGCTATTTGGGTGAAATGATGATACCATGCCAAGTTTCAACCTTTTCAGAGTTCATTTGTAGTGCTTTTCAATTTCGGCCTAATTTAGCTCAAAAAATCTTTAAATACATGAAAAATAGCAAATGAAGTCAGAAAGGGTTGAAATTTGAGGATGTGGCTTTGAATGGTTCATATTAAACACACAAAAATTCTTCAGTTAATATAAGTTTAAAAAAATGAAATGTGGTCAAACTCTGGTCAAACAGTGGTCAAACTACTTATTCAATAAATATTAGTGTTACTAAATAATTATTGTTTTTTAGAATAATAGTTTCAAACTCAAACGGTGAAGCGTGTCACATCATGGTCACATTTTTCTGATAATAATGGATATATTATTTGTCGAATTTTGATTTACAGATTTAAAGATATTAATTATGCCATTTTAAATGAATAAATGGCAAACTAATAATAATAATAATAATATTGCTTATTTTATTTTCATTGAAATTCAATATTATTATTACTTATTTTATTTTGACCTTTTTGTATTATTTTGGATTTTTGATAATTTTATTTTTATTTTTTTTCTTTTTTTAAAGTATTTTTTAGTTTTTAAATTAATCATTGTTATTTCTTAATCATTGTTGTTTATTTTAATAATTGTTTGGAATTCAAAAAATTAAATCATGTGACATCAAGACCTAAGGGTTAACAGGATTGATAGCTTACTATTGTCAGGAAAACAACAAGTGCAGACTTTGAAACTAGGGGAGATAGAACCTGAAAGTTAAGTGTGCTCGGGCTGGAGTAGTGAGAGGATGGGTGACCGGCCGGGAAGTTAGACGATTTGGAATGAGTGCTGATTAGAGACTAGAGATTAAATTCTGAAGCACTGAGGAGGGGTGATTAGAGATTAAATTGTCAAATAATTCAAAATTTGAAAATCAGAAAAAATAATAATAAAAAAATTCTTTTTAAATTCCTTTAGTCCCGGTTGGTGTTACCAACCGGGACTAAAGGTCCTCCAGCCCACGCACAGAGAGCGGCCACGTGGAGGGCCTTAGTCCCGGTTGGTAACACCAACCGGGACTAAAGGTCCTCCAGCCCACGCACAGAGAGCGGCCACGTGGAGGGCCTTTAGTCCCGGTTCGTAAGCCAACCGGGACTAAAGGTTTTGGGCATTAGTCCTGACCCTTTAGTCCCGGTTCCAGAACCGGGACTAAAGGCCCTTACGAACCGGGACAAATGGGGGTTTTCCTACTAGTGAGATTCAGTTGCTGATTACTGTCGAGGTTCCAGAACCGGGACTAAAGGCCCTTACGAACCGGGACAAATGGGGGTTTTCCTACTAGTGAGATTCAGTTGACAAATGGGGGCGAACCATTGCGGTTTCATGAAGTTAATATTGACCATGCAGCATTCAAGAGGTCACTACGACAGGTTCAGAAGGGGGAAGAGCGCAGGTGGCGCGGACGCAGCCATGAGAGAAGATGTTTGGCTCGTGGGGTTTTTTGAGATCCCAGATGCAAATGTCAACCCCTCCTACCCCCTGAAGAAGCCGATTAGAGCTCGCTAAACTCCAATCTGGTGACCTGCCAAACGGAATCAACACACCATTAGACAACAAATAGTTAACTATGGCATTGGAGTTCTGCAGAGGATTCGTCCTCTTGTTTGAATAATAGACGAGATTAGAGGCAATTTCACCATACACATCAAGATCATGGATAAATAAACAGAATGAAAAGATGACTTGCCAGCAACCCATGAGTAAAACATAAGAATAACTAACCTCCCGTTGTTTAAACTGTAGCTTCCTTCCTGCTAGCATTCATGTAAATGTATGCTATGCCTAGTTCTGGACTTGCGAAATTGGCATATTCAGGCATGGAACATAGTTGAAATAGACTCAAAACACGTTTCACAAATGAGCAAACAGATCAGAATATAAAGAGTATTTAACCAAAAACTACCACATTTCGGCCAAACGTGCCCAGAAACTACCACTTTACGATTTTGTGCCAAAAACTACCACTTTTTTGCTAATCCGTTGCAAAAAACTACCAAGTGTGAAACTCGTCCGCTTCGCAGTGGTTAAACGCGTTTCTGCCAAGCCGGGCCCATGTTTCAGGCGCTAGCGTGGCAAGGCGTTAACGGCCCCGTCGGCCGTCGGTGGTCAAGGTGGGGTGGACCCCCGGCCCTGCTCGCTCGCTCGCTCACTCTCTCCCGCACTCGCTCACTCTCTCCCTCCCTGCTCGCTCATTCTCTCCTTCGCCACCGGCGCCGCCGCCATTTTAGCCGGTAGAACTTGAGGCTGCCTTCCTGGAATGAGTCGGAGAGCTCGGACGACGACATCTCCATGGTTGCCATGGATCAACAGCTGTTTGTAAGTATCTGTTGTCCGGATCTAAGTTTTTGTTAGGGTTAGGTCATTTTTATCTGTTGCAATGGTTGATTCCATGTATGTTTTGGTTCGAATCTTTGCAGGAAACCCCAGACACTGTGGTGGATCCATCTTTCTGTGGTTCTGTAACTGAATCTGAACCAAAATGCATGCTCCATAGTCAGAGGCCTAGGAAGATGGTTGCTTTTGAAGGTACTCTGACAGGGAGGCGATTCCTAGGTTGTTCTGTGCAGGTGTGTCCTCTTTGAGCTCTAATTTCAGCAAAACATTATGTGGTTTGCTTCTGCATGTTAACTGAATTCACTCAAAACAATACAGTTAAAATGAACTGAATTTCAACTGAATTCAGTTAAAACAATACAGTTAAAATGAACTGAATTCAGTTAAAATATAGCTCTGAACCTAGGTTTTCAGTTAACAGTTAGTTAATATGCAATTAAGTACAATAGAATGAACTGATTTCAGCTATAATATAGCTCTGAACCTAGGGTTTCAGTTAATACTTAAATAATATTCAGTTAAGTACAAAAGAATGCACTGAATTCAGTTAAAATATAGCTCTCAACCTAAGGTTTTAGCTAACTGAATGCAGTTAACTGCATTTAGTTCATTGTATTTGTATTATAGAAACTGTGTGTAGTACTTGAATATGTGCTAATTTTTTAAACATTGCATTTGCAGCATGGAGGTGTGAACTGTGGGGTGGTGCAGTGGGTTGATGCTCCTTGGCCATTGATCCTACAAAGGTGCCTAGCAAGGATTTGGGACATGTACCATGAGCAGAATTTGGGTAGGGTGCAGGACAAAGAGGCTCATGAGAAACAGGTGGCCAAGCTACAGAAAGAGATTGACTCCTTAGGCAACAACTATAGCCAGTTGGTTAATGATGTATCCAACTTATTTGACTATCAAGATGGCAAGAAATCTTATGACATGGACTACACCAGCCAGGCAATCAATGAACTGAATGAAAAGAAGAAACAACTTCAGGATCAGGCAAAGATTGAGATAGACATGGAGAAGTTGAAGCTTGCCAAGGAGCAAAGGTGCATTCTTCAAACCCAAGTTGATATATTTCAAAACATGAGGAAATCCATGAAGGAAGTGGAGGGGGAGAGGGACCTACTTAAGGTGGAGAAGAAGAAGCTGGAGTATATGATTGGAGAACTGCTGAATGCTGGTCAAGGATGCAAAGCAAAGCTAGAGCAGATCAAGGTCATCCTGGATGAGTGAAGTCCTTTGGGTGTGTTGGTTAAGTAAATATTAGGCCTATATATATAGCTGGCCTTGGGGATGAGCAGATCAAGTTGAAGCTTCCGAAGCAAGTTCTTTTGGTGCTGAGAAATGGTATGATATGTGTAATGGTTTCAGAACTAAGTACTTCTATCTCTGATGTAATGAATTTTATGTTAAGACTATCTATGCTAAGTTAAGTTAGTAAGAAAATCTAAGTATGTGGCAGCTTGTTAGTCCTATATTTTGTTTCGCTAGAATTTTTTGTTGTTTTCAACTTTTCATATATTGGACTACTCCATATATTGAAAACAGCCTTAACAGGCAAAGATTGAAACAGATAGAACAGATAGATAGATAGATAGATAGATAGATAGATAGAAAGCAACATAGTTATAACATACATAGTTATAACATAGATGTGGCACTGAACACACATAGTGACCAGCTTACTGAACCTAGCTTACTGAACCCCCAGCTTACTGAACCACCAGCTTACTGAACCCATAGTTTACTGAACCTAGCTTACTGACCATAGTTTACTTGGATGTGGGTTTGCGCTTCTTGGATGCATCAGAACTACTTCCTGCAACGGAGTGGCCACCTAGTCTTGCAGAGCGATGCACCGGCAACTGAACTGGTGGCGCCACTTCCTGGACCTCATCCTCCTCTGTGTCCAGGATGACGATGGGCGTGCCATGCGTCAGCGGTGGTGCCACCACCTGAACTTCGTCGTCAGGAAAGCGAGTCTTGTACTCTACCCAGCGTTGACGCTGCTGTGGGTTGGCTGCATCAGCCTCCTTCATTGCCCACAGCAAGATGTCAATGGGGAGAAGACCTGGCATCGTCAGTCCATGGACTTGATGCATGTTGTTCTTCTCCTCTTGCATGGCACGGGCCCTTACTACATCTGCAGTAGCTAGCATCTCTTGCACGCTGCTGTACCTATTGGCTATTTCCATGTAGTCGATGAAGAGTTGGTGGTTTCCTCTTGCTGAACCAAGCAACATAGCCATCCATCCCGGCCCAGTTGGGAAAGGGTTGGGGTTAGGGTTGGCCATGAGCTTGGAGGAGAAGAGGAGGAGAGGAGCAGGTGATAGATGTGAGATTGCAAGGGTTGGCCAAGTGCTGTATTTAAAGAGATGAGAAGAGGTGGAGTGCTCAAGTGTGGTACAGAGAGTAAATATAGGAGTTATAGCTAGGTGGAGTGATCAGTGGAGAAGTTGAATGGTGTAAATTTAAAGCTAGTTGGAATGATTCAGTGGAGAAGTTGAATGGTGTGCAAAAAATTGACAGATTTGACTGCTAGCAGCAAGCAGATGGTAGTAGTTGCTGTATTAATGGTGGCATTTGCATTTCAGAAATTTTCATACTTTTAGGCAGCACACATTTCAGACTAAAATATATAACAACATTCATACATTCAGGCATTCAGATTTTCACACATAGATAAACAGATACATAGATAGAAACATTCAGACATAGATAGCAACATTCAGACTTTCAGACATAGATAGGAACATTCAGAGTTTCAGATATTCAGACATAGATAAACAGACTACATTCAGACATAGAAACAACTTGATGCAACAAGCTCACTCCATGCGCAGCTGCCGAAGACGCTCTGAACGACGAACAGGGCTCGTCAGCATCTTGACAGCTCCCTTCTTCTTCCTCCTTGATGTGCTTGGCTCCTCCACCTCCTTCATATGCTGCTCTTGCGCCACCTGCTCTTGGTGCTGCTGCAACGCCGCCATAGCCTGCTACTCCGTCTCCATCCAGGCCACGGGGATGATGGGCACAACCCTTTCGACCATGCAATCAACCTGACGAAGTTGGTTGCGGTCCTGGTACATGTACCAGCGAGCTCGCTTCAAAGGATCAGGCGAATCCCTCGCTTCCCCCATCGCCCAGATCAGATTCTTGATCGGAGGTCGATGAAGGTCAGGCAGGCGCCTACACTCCTCGTGAGTTGTGAATGCCCTCACGACCAGTGCGTGGTTGTTCAGGATGGCGGGGCTGGCGAACCAGGTGGTCACCTCCCTGGCATACGCCAGCTTCTTCTCGTCACCAGCGCAGATCTCCTCAAGGGCAAGCTGCCAACCGGCGCCAAAGGCCATCGCCGACGAAGAGGCAGAGAGAGGAAGTTGGAGAGGGAAGAGAGTGGAGAAGTGGAGCGGTTTGGTGGGGTGGTGAATGGTAGTGGTGAATGGGTGTGGTGAATGGGCGTGGTTATAAAGGAGGTGAAAGGGTGTGTGCCAATAAATTCTGGTTGTTGGGTGTGTGCAAGTAAATTCTGGTGGTTGGTTTGTGGCACTAAGATTCAGACATAACAAGCTAGTGTGTGCAAGTTAATAAGCATTGTAAAATTCAAACATAACAAGCAAGATATTCAGTGGAACAAGGATTCAGAGAAGACAATAAATCTTCAGTACATAGTTCACACACAACAACATAACATGCAACAGTTTCAGAGAAAACACCATAGAACATGCAATAGTTTCAGTGAAACTCATTCAGTAATTTCCACTTGCAGTGAAATAGGAATCCCACTTGCTGTTAGGTTTCCTCTTTCTCTTACTTGTCAGTACTTCAGTTGCTCCAACAACAGATGTTCTAGGTGAAATGAATCCCCTTGTTGTGTATCTTGGAAGACCTACTCTGGCTGGTGCAGATGAGGTTGGTACTACTGTCTTTGGTGCCCTCCTAACTTTAGTAGGATGAGGAGGAGCTGATGTTACAGGAGGAGTTGGATTTGGAGGCTGAGCAGATGATGACCCACCCATGAAAATTTCTCTGTTCTCCTGCAGGTTCAAAATACAAAAGTTAGTAATTTTAGCATACCAATATCTAATAATGATCATACAATCTTTTCACAATATCTACTAACCTGGTGTAAGTTCTTTCTCAGCTGAAGACTTGGTTTCAGACTTGACTGACAGTGGGTGTATCTATGGCCTTGTAGACTACAATTACTGCATGTAATTGTTCCCATTCTGCTTGTGTCCTTGGGTGCTGGCACCTCATATTGCCCTTTCCTCCTAGCTGTCTGTTTCTTGCCTGGTTTTTCTTTGAAAACAGGTGGCTCAATATCTGGGGTGTGGGTGTCAGGCCAGAATTCAGGTCCAGGGACAGGATAAACAATGTCTTTATATGCTTCTATGTATAGTGGCTTCTTGAAAAAATCATGCACATAGTCCTCTAGGTGAATATGAAGCTTGCTCATTGATGCTATTGCATGACTGCAGGGAACACCTGTCATGTTCCACCTCCTGCAGTCACATGATCTTGTTTCTAAATTAACTGAGTACTGTTTCTCACCACTTGACACTTGCCAAATAGAAGGACCAGCCCTATCAGCCTGGCAAAACTTGGCATGTTTCTTATTCTCCTCCAATATTTCAGAATAGTTGGGTGTGATCATCCACCTGCTGGTCTCTGTTTTTTCCCTTGTCTTCTGCCTTTTTATCATTTGTTTAGTCCTAATTCCTTCAAACATTGTCCTAATTGGTTTGGCCCTCACATCAAGGATCATTTTGTTGAAACCTTCACTCAAGTTGTTAACAACAAGATCAGTTTTGCAATTATAATCCATTGAAGACCTACACCAGGTTTCTATAGGGATTTTTTTAGCCAAGCCCATGCATCTTCACACTCTGCTTTCAACTCTGCCATTGCCAATTCATGGCCATGTTTGATGAATGAGTAGCTAGCCATGTCTGCATATTTTTTTAATTCTTTCTCTCTAAAACCAGCTGACTGGAAATTGGCATATATGTGCCTAAGACAGTATCTCTGAGGGGATTCAGGAAAAACTTCATTTATAGCCTTAAGAAGCCCCTATTCATAAAATGTATAACCATGATCATCAAGTACAATGAATAACCAACTAAATCTAGTATAATGCAGAGATGGTGTGCATACCTTTTGCCTGTCAGATATAATGGTGTAGGTTCCAAATTTACCTCCACTACCAATGCAGCATCTGAGCTGGGTTAGGAACCATGTCCAGCTGTCAGTATCTTCCTTATCAACCACCCCAAAGGCTATGGGGTAGATGTTGTTGTTGCCATCTCTTCCTGTGGCTGCAAGAATTTGTTGTCCTGTGGTTAGCTTGATGAAGCAACCATCAAGCCCTGCATCAATGCACAGATTAGCTAATTAATAAATTGTGAATACAATATTTTCTGTAAAGAACAATTGTTGCAAATTTACCTATAAAGGGCCTGCAACCATTAAGAAATCCCTGCTTTGATGCATGCAAGCAGTAGAACATGTACTTAAATCTAGGAGTTGGTGCTGGATTTTGTGGGTCCTCAAATGTTGTAACAATACACCTGCTGCCAGGGTTTGTATCCAGAACTGCTTGTAGATAGTCCCTCAGTCTCAGGTACTGCTGCTTGTGGTCACCTTGCACTACCTGAATGGCCTTCCTCCTTGCCCTATAGGCCACACTCCTTGATACATCAACAGAAAACTTGACTTTGCTTTTTTTAATTAGTGCTTCCACGGGTGCTCTAGGATCTGCTCTAAGAGAAGGCTCAACAGCTTTGGAAAGCCACTTAGTAGTAACCTTTGTGTTCTCTACTGATGCTGGACAAGTGTGCTCCATGTTACACTTCTTAATGCAGAAAGTTCTTTCATGACCTATCCTGGAGGCACACATGTAAAATTCACATCCATGCTCTCTCTGTGAACACCAAACAATAATTCTTGTGGGGGAGTTCCTGTGGTACTGAAAATACCTCAAAGTCCTTATATGAAAATCCCTTAAAGCATCTCTGAACTGATAAACACTGTCAAAACACAAGCTCTTGCACAACAGTAAATGTGAATTAGAAATTGAGGGATCAAACCATACCCTTTCTTTCATCCATTTCTTCCTCATCTTTGCCTTCTTCTGGAGGAATGGTAGTTCAAATTCATCTTCTGCTTCTTCTTCATCACTGATGCCATAATCACCAGGAAAACAAAACTCATCTGCTTCAGGAAACCAATCCGGAATTTGTTTCTTCTCTGACTCCTGGTGAGATCTAGAGGTTGGACCTGGATTCTTCACATGTTTGACAGGAAGTGTGTCTGCAAATGGTACCAATGCTCTTTCATCTTCAAAGACTGAAGTATCCACTTCACTGTCTGATTGAATAACTACAGCTTTATCACCCCCATCTGAATGAACTAAATCATCTAAACAAAATTCAGAGACTTCAGTATCCCCTTCAAAGTGGTTAAAATGTTGCTCTCTTTGAATCATGCTCCTCTCAAGCTGAGCCTTTCTATCATTTATTATATTGCAGCTCTGTTGAGTGTTCATGTAATTATCAACAGACTGTGTCCTACTGTCAGGTTCACCACCTTTGACTACTTTAATGTTCAGAACCTTCTGATGATGATAAAACTCCAACATTTCCTTAACACTACCTTCAGTACCTAAATACTTTACTCCTTCAATTCCAATCTCCCCTTCCTTTACATAATACATGAAATCACTCTCACCATAACCCTCACTAGCAATTAGTGATACTAGAGTCAGAAAAGAAATATCTCTCTCATATATACCCCTTTCCACAGGGTTTCTTCCGTTGAAATGAAACCATATGTGCCACTTCCCATCACTCAAACTGCATAATAAGTACAATACAGTACATAACACACGAAATTGAATTGAAATAATAACAACAATATAGTAAATAATGCTTACTAAGATTTATTCATGTCAAACAGAACAAAGTAAATACAAAAAACAGAGTATTATCATACCTGCAATCCATGTCGTCGCGTGAAGCAGGCTCTGCCTCCGGCTGCTGCAAAGCCACCTGTGAAGCAGGCTGCGTTGCGTAGCTGCTGCTCCCCAGCCAGTTATCGACTTCATAGAAAGAGCCAACCCTATCTGTTGCGCCGCCGCCGCCGCCATCGCCAAGGACGGATCCACCGCCGTCGCAACCTTGCTCAGGGAACAGCTTGGCGGTCTCAATACCAACCACGCCGCCACCCATATCGACCCCTCCGCTGGACGGACTCACCGACGCCATGCCGGCCTCCACCTAGGTCAAAGAGAGGGGAGAGCTCGTGATAGGAGAGAGAGAGAGTGAATTGTGCGAGCGAGAGGGCCAAGGGTCCACCCCACCTTGACCATCGACGGCCGACGGAGGCGTTAACGGCCGTTAACGCCTGGCCATCAACGACTTGCCTCGCTGGCGCCTGAAATGTGGGCCCGGCCTGCCACAAACACGTTTAACCGCGGCAAAGCGGGCGATTGGTAGTTTTTTGCAACGGATTAGCGAAAAAGTGGTAGTTTTTGGTACAAAATCGTAAAGTGGTAGTTTCTGGGCACGTTCGGTCAAAATGTGGTAGTTTTTGGTTAAATACTCGAATATAAAACACATCATAAGAATTTTATTGGGTCCTAATTTCACCTGTTTCTCAAGCTCCTTGGCTCTAGCTTCTGCTTCCTCGCATCTTTCTTTAGCATGCAGTAATTATTATTCTAGATTCAGAATAAACTTAGATAAGCCCGTCATAGAAAAGAGCAGAGAATTGCACTATATGATTTTGGCATTACCTTTTCTAGAACACTTTCATTCTCCTCTTGTAGCATATCAAGCTGTAGGACATTAGTGCGTTAGTCTTCAAATAGCTGAGCTCAAATAAATCCATAACTTTGTCTAGATTGCTATCCAATCATAATGTTATGTTGATGTGCATATCTAAGTTAGTAGGCTATCGAACCTATGGCATATCCCGCTATTATCCATGTCATTTCTTCATGCTGCAGCGTTTATAGTTTGAGTCTGAACAGTCGATGAATGATAAGCCTAGACGGCCTTGGAAGAGGAAAATTTTATCCTGTGTCGTCCGTACGCAGGAGTGCACGAGTCAAACAAAATAAAAAATAATGTGATTAAAAATGAAAGGAATATTTTGGAATAGCAGAGGTCTTGCAGACTTGGCTAAAACAAGGTTCCTGACAGAGACATCGATAGAGCAAAAGCTGGATTTTATGGCTTTACTAGAAACGGGTAGAGATAATTTCACACCACAATTTTTAAGTAATATCTCAGGAGGGGTTGATTTTGATTGGCATTGCTTACCACCAAGAGGTCGATCCGGAGGGATACTATTGGGGGTCAAATGCGAAACATTAGAAGTCCTCAATGTGGTGTATGGAGATTTTATCGTCAAATTTCGAGTGCGATCGAAAGTTGATGGGTTTCGTTGGGCTCTTGTGGCAGTTTATGGAGCTGCTCAACATGAGTTCAAAATGGAGTTTCTATCAGATCTTGTGAGGATCTGTGGAAATGAGGGCTTGCCCATTTTAGTTGGGGGAGATTTTAACATAATTCGAAGGAGAGAGGAGAAAAATAATGATAATTTTGATGCTAGATGGTCATACATGTTTAACATGATTATTGAAAGCCTTAACCTTAGGGAAATTGATCTCACTAGGAGGCAGTTTACATGGGCGAACACATTACCCATTCCAACATATGAGAAGTTGGATAGGTTGCTGACTAGTGTAGAGTGAGAACAGAAGTTTCCTCTAGTAACTGTCCATGCCTTACAGAGAGCAATTTCTGACCACACACCACTTCTCGTTGACTCAGGGGAGGCGACGCACGTGGGCAATAAGAATATCCTCTCTTTTGAATTAGGATGGTTCGAAAGAGACAGTTTTCTGGACCTAATAGCTAAGGAATGGGCTAAAGAGGCCGGAGGGAGTACTAGTATGGAAAGATGGCAGAACAAAATTAGGCATTTGCGCCAGTTTTTGAGAGGCTGGGCCAAGAATCAAAGTGGGCTATACAGAGTAGAAAAAGAGAAACTTATTCAGCTCATCAATGAGTTGGAGTTGAAAGCTGAAATATCACCTCTAAATAATGATGATCGGATTACCAAATATGAGGCCAAGGAGAAGCTTCGTGCACTACTTAGAGAGGAAGAGATTAAATGGGCACTAAGAGCCAAAGTGTCTACGGTCGTCCAAGGTGACGATAACACACAATTCTTCCACATGATAGCTAATGGAAAACGCAGAAAGAAAAAAATACTACAACTTGAACAAGGGAGGGCACAATTGTTGGGCATGAGAATCTGAAGTTATCCATCTCAGAGTACTATAAAAAACTATTTGGAGCCCCCGAAGCTAATTCAGTATCGCTAGATGAAAGCGTAACTGAGGGTATCGCTCGTCTCAATGATGATGACAATGAGGTTCTATCGGCTCCGTTTACCGAGAAAGAGGTGTTTGAGGCAATTATGCAAATGAAACAAAATAAGGCTCCTGGACCAGATGGGTTTCCAGCAGAGTTCTATAAGCGGTGTTGGCATATCATCAAAGGCGACCTAATGTCTCTGTTCCATGACTTATTTATCGGGGAGTTACAGCTATTTCACTTAAACTTTGGCACAATCACATTATTACCAAAGAAGGGAAGGGCCACACGCATTGAGCAATTCAGACCGGTTTGTTTGCTAAATGTGAGTTTCAATTCTTTTACTAAAGTTGCAACGAATAGGCTGACGCAGATAGCACATTCGGTTGTACAACAAAATCAAACGGCTTTTATGCCTGGTAGACACATCCTTGAAGGGGTTGTAGTCCTACATGAGACACTTCATGAAATTCATTCTAAGAAGCTAGATGGGGTAATTTTTAAGGTGGATTTCGAAAAAGCCTACGACAAAGTAAAATGGCCCTTCCTCCAACAAGCCCTACGAATGAAAGGGTTCAATGAAGCCTGGAGGGCACAAGTGGATACCTTCATTCAGAAGGGTAGTGTTGGGATAACGATGAATGATGACATGGGTCATTATTTCCAAACTCACAAAGGACTAAGACAGGGAGATTCGATGTCCCCTATTTTATTCAACATAGTGGCTGATATGTTCACAGTTCTCATAGGAAGAGCTAAGGAGAATGATCTCATAGGGGGTTTAGTCCCACATCTGGTGGATGGAGGGCTATCCATCCTACAATACGCGGATGACACAATCATTTTCATGGAACATGACCTCGCCAAAGCTAGAAACATGAAGTTGGTATTATGTCTGTTTGAACAACTGTCGGGACTAAAGATAAATTTTAAAAAGAGCGAATTATTCTGCTTTGGGAAAGCTAAGGAAGAACAAGAGGCATACAAGCAATTATTCAGTTGCGAGATGGGCTCTCTACCGTTTAGTTACTTGGGCATTCCGATTCAACACCGCAAATTAACCAACAAAGAATGGAAATGCATAGAAGATCGGTTTGAAAAACGACTAAGTTGCTGGAAGGGCAAGCTAATGTCGTATGGACGCCGGCTAGTGCTAATAAACTCAGTGTTGACAAGTCTACCGATGTTTCTATTATCTTTTTTTGAAGTACCAGTAGGGGTACGGAAAAGACTTGACTTTTATCGATCAAGATTTTTCTGGCAAAGTGATGAGAGTAAAAAGAAATATAGACTTGCTAAATGGGACATGATGTGACGCCCGGATAATTAAGCTACAGTAATCCCACGCTAATGGTGCCATGTCATCACTGTTACTGTTGCTAAATCTCAGTTCGTTTAAAATCCATATCAAATTCAAAATTTAATCAAAGTCAAATTTCAAATTTCTAAAATGTTCTAAGTGTGTCAGATAATAAACCCAGCTGCCCATCCGCCAGGCTGGCCCAGCCCACCCTACCATCCCTTACCTGCTGCCCTCCCCCCGTGTCGACGCCGCCATGGTCCAGTGCTCACCGCGCCGCCGCAGCCCGCCACGACGCCGGAGTGGTTGGGCAGGGGATAAGGACATGCCCTTCCTTTCCCCCCCTGGACGCCGCTCTCAGTCGCCCCTTCCTCTCCTCGCGCCGCCGCTCTCCTCCCTCACCTGCATCTGAGCGCCGCCGTCGCCGTGACTCCGGCGTAGCGCGGCCACCGCCTCCCGTTCGCCTCCCCGACGTGTCCACCGTGCTCACCGTCGTCGCCTTCTTCGACCGCGCCAACGAACCGAAGCCAGGAGCCACCGCATCGTCCCCCCGAGCTCTTCTTCCTCCTACGGCCGCCGTCGACTCGCCGCCGATTCCGGCGACCTCGAGCCTCCCCCGAGCCCATTACGCACACCTGCAGGCTCCCCGTGAGCACCCCGTCCTCCTCCCTCTCTCTCCCTACGCTCTCCTCTATGCCGTAGCGCCGTCCCCGACGAGCGCCCGAGCCCATCGCCGCGGGAGCGCATCGCCGGCGAGCTTCCGGTGACCTTTTGGTCACGCGCTGCTGTCCGTTGAGCTCACGCGCGCTCGTAGATTCGCCCTGGCCTTTTAGTTCGCTCGCTACCGCGCCGTAGCGTCGTCCTCGCCGCTCACCCGAAACCCACCGCCGCCTAGCTCGTCGCCGGTGCCGTTCCCGGCCGTCTCCGGCCACGCCACCACCTCCATTCGACGCGGCGTGGACTGGCCGTTCGAACGGACCAAGTCACGGCCCCGGAGACCCCTGGTAGCGAAATCCCGACGAGGGACTGGGCCCTCCGCCGCGTTTGGGGCTCGCCGGAGCTCTCCGACGCCGCCGCCTACGTGGCACCCTGGGGCCACCCCACTAGGTCACTGACCAGTGGGCCCGGGGACCCCTGTTGTCCAGTTGACCAAGTCAACTGTGCTGACTGGGCTGGCCCAGTCACTGACTGGTGGGGCCCTCCCCATAATTAACTTAAAAATAGATTAATTAAATTGTTAATTATATTAATTAGTTAATCACTCACTGACAGGTGGGCCACCCCCTATCAGATAATTAATTAGTAAATTAGATTAATGAAAATAATTAACTTAACCTAATCTGTCACTGACACGTGGGGCCCAGTCCCTAATTAAGCTAATTAACCCTCTGTTATATTAACTAGAGTATGACAGGTGGGGCCCTTCTTAGTTAATCAGATAATTAGATTAATTTAACTCTGTTTAAACATTGAGTCTATGACATGTGGACCCCACTGGTCAGGTTTCACTCTGGTCAGCCAGAGTTGACCTGCTGACGTCATGGTGATGTCATGATGACGTAACCATTTACTATTCTGGATAATTCGAATTTAAATAAATAATTAAATTCCAGAAAATCTTTTAAAACTTTAAAAATTAATAGAAATTAATCCGTAGCTCGGATGAAAAAGTTTTATACATGAAAGTTGCTCAGAAAAATTCCACTAATCTAACCGTGCTACCTGTTTCCATGTCGGGACCCTCTACGTAGGTGAACCCGCAACTTTTCGCCTGTTTCCGGCAGATGAATAGTGTATAACTACCGACTATTAATTCCAACTTTAATTCTAAAATAGCTAAAATGGTTTAGACATGATTTTAGGCAACCCTGCACTGCATCCTAGCTGTCACATGCCTCTAACACCGCAAACCTGGAACATTCCCCCCCTCCGGTCATCTGTCCGACATTTGTCCGGAACCGGGAAAACTTTCCCGGATGGGTTCCCCCTTTCTCGGTGTCGTGTAACACTGCGTTAGGACACACTCGGCACTGCGTATCGCCATGTCATACCTTGTGTTACGATTGTCTGCTTTATATTTATTGTTTCTTCCCCCCTCTTCTCTCCGGTAGACCCCGAGACTGATGGTGCTGCCGGGCACGACTACGCCCCTGACGATCAGATCTTTGCCGCAGAGCAGCAAGGCAAGCAAACCCCCCTTGAGCATTCCGATATCGCCTATTCCTTTCCCTCTTATTCTTGCATTAGATTTTGCTACTGTATTAGTTAGCTCCTATTCTGATGCATAGCCTGTTTTTGATAAACTGTTACTATACCTGCAATCATATCAACTGCTTAGTATAGGTTGATCAATGAATCCCCTGAGACCCCCCCTTAGTCCCAGGTGCCCCTGCTTCTTCATCGACTACTCGAAGACCCGAAGACTCGGTCAACCGACCGATGAGCCAGACACCTCACATCACCGCACACCCCTTAAGTATGGCACTGCAGAGCTACTATCGAGTGCCGAGGGTGATACCTCACTTAGCACTCCCGATGTTAATTCTGTAGCGTAGCTAATCGGTTGTGGGTATCGAGGGTGATTCCTCCTTCTCATTTATCGATAGCGACTCTTGTCATACACATACCTCGAGTGGGATCCATCGAGGGTGATTGCTCGGATATCCACTTGGTGTACAAACACACAGTTACTTTAACTTGACATTGTTTACATGTGAAAGACGGGACTGGAGGGACAGGCGGTACCACCCTGGTTGAGGTGGACCTGAGTTCCCGACAGTCTTGAGACGGGTCGGCCCCAAGGGTACCCGTGTGTGAGATGTGGTGGGATGCGCCGGTAAGGCATCCGGGTTATGTTGAAGCGTGGACGGGCAGGAGAGGCCCTTGCCACACATCCTCGAGACGGGGCGACGGGACCGCACTTTGAGGATCGCGCTTGCCCCGCATTAATAAAATGCTAATGGGTTGGGTATTTAATCTGAGTTGGGTCGTTGGCCTTTTTACGCACCAAACCATCACGTGGGAAAGTTATGGGCACTCAGCATCGTTGTATCAGCCGAAGCTCTTCGGACGTCAGCAATGGAGCGGCGCGCGCCCAACTGGTCCGCGACGGCATCGCGCTTGTTACTAAGGGGTGCTAGGACTGACCTCGGCCGCCCTCGCATCGTGCAGGTGTGCAAAGGGTGATTGGGCCCATGACCCCTGCGCGCATAGGATTTAGACCGGCGGGCTGGCCTCTTCGTTGAGCCTAGGTGGGGCGACGATGTGCTGCTATCCCGAGGCCGGGCATGACCCAGGAAAGTGTGTCCGGCCGGAGGTGATCAGGCGTGTTGGAGATGCGGTGCACCCCTGCAGGGATGATTAATCTATTCGAATAGCCGTGTCCACGGTAACAGGACGACTTGGAGTTGTGCCTTGACCTTATACAACTATAACTGAGATTTAATTTGAAATGAATTGTGGCTCCGAGATTGCTTCCTCGCAGGGAGTCGAGGAAGGATCTCTGGGCGTGGTTACTTAATAAAATTGCTACAATAATATGACTATATGTGAGATACCAGTCTACTCTCTTCTAATGCTGCAAGATGTTGAAGATGTTGAAGATGCTAGTCTTCGATAGGACTAGGCCTTCTCCCTACTCTTGCTTTCTGCAGTCAGTCCAGATATAACCCCACTCCTTGATACTGATGCATGCTTAGCATAGTTCTGATGTCAGTCTTGCGAGTACTTTGGATGAGTACTCACCGCTGCCTTGCTTTCTCTTTCCCCTTCGATACGATTCCGCGTTCAGACGATGGAGCCCAGGAGATGGAGTACGCCGGAGACGACTACTACACAACCGCTGGAGCCTACTACTACGTGGAGGCCGCCCCCGACGCTCAGGAGTAGTTAGGAGGTTCCCAGGCAGGAGGCCTCGCCTCTTTCGATCCGCTGCTTATGTTTGTGCTAGCCTTCTTAAGGCAAAACCTGTCTAACTTATGTCTGTACTCAGATATTATTTGCTTCCGCTGACTCGTGCTTTGTCGAGCTTTGTATTCGAGCCCTCGAGGCCCCTGGCTTGTAATATGAAGCTGTATGACTTTTATTTGTGTCTTTGGTTGTGTTGTGATATCAATCAGTGAGTCCCTAATCTTGGTCGTACGCATTGTGTGCATGATTAGCGTACGGTCGAGAGTGGGGGCGTCACAAGTTGGTATCAGAGCCGACTGCCTGTAGGTAGCCCCCTTTCCAACTCCTTGGCCGAAGTTGAGTCTAGTCATTGAAAAACTTTTACTAACATTGTTGTGTGGCTTACGAGCCCACATCTCAATCGGGTGGTATTAGGATCTTTTATTCCTCGTCTATACTCTGGGTTCTGATCTCTCTTCTCTTTCGGGTTAAAAATTTTATTAACTATAACTCTAGGTTCTCGTAACTACTTCTCCTGGAGAGCCCTCATACCAGAAGACCACCTGCTCCGTCAGAAGATTCTGAAGATACCCTTTTGATGTTTTCCGAGACTTTGTGCTCATCGGCCTTGCAATTCCTTACCACCGATAAGTCCCTATGGATGACTAATTACACTTGTCATTCATACAATCTTTTCTCGTTACTCTTGTTATTACAAGATGCCCCGAAATACTCTCCATTGCCCCGATAGCCCTTTGAGTTTACTGCCTTATAGTTCTTTTCCGCATGGAAGCCTTACGGATAATTCCTCACAATTGTCGAGGATCCGTTCATCCCAGTTGTTCATGTGTTTCACAAAATTCTTCGAAATACTTTTCGATCTTCCGAAAATCCTCTGCAGCTTGTTGCTCTTGAAATTCTTGCCTGCTCGCATAATGGTTAACTCCATATGTCTAGCAGTCTTCGTTGACATCCCTTGTCTTTGCCATTTTGAGCCTATTGATTCAATGTGTGCGTATGCACGCAGTCATCAGGTGATCCGTTTAAATTATCTTTCCGGCTCAGACGTCCTTCCGGACATGAGTTGATTCTCGGCAAATTCAAACCTTTATTGATTGTCCGAGTAAGTCTTTTCAACTTATCCATCCTTGATCAGAGCGTCTGCTTCTGATCCTTAGTTTTGGAAATCATAATTCCTTTGTAATTTAAGCCTCAGACTATTCAGGTGTTTCTTGAATCCGATACCTCTGCATTCTTCCTCCTCTGATTGAGTATCGATACTCACCTCAACTTCATTGTGAATCGCCCGATCCATTGTTGGATTATTATTCGACAGTGTCGTTCACATTCAAAATTCTTGTGATGTTCTTCCCCTGATACATGATACCATTGGTAAGATGTGTCTCCTTCCT
Organism: Elymus sibiricus; assembly: GCA_039707655.1. NCBI lineage: Eukaryota > Viridiplantae > Streptophyta > Magnoliopsida > Poales > Poaceae > Elymus > Elymus sibiricus. The sequence continues at coordinate 369,320,918 of CM077663.1, read as the reverse complement.
CTGTTAAGTTGTGTCCTATGCTTTCGTCAGCCATGCTCTGTTGTTGAGCATGTGTTAAATACTCTTGAAACTTGTGGTATATGTTCCTAAGATGCCCCAATGGGTTGGACCTATGCCTTCCTTAATTCGTGTGAACCCGACAGTTTTCACGAATCATACTTTTCTGGTGTTTTGTCAGATAATCTTTCAAAACTATAATTTCACCAAAGGCGAGGTGTAAATGGAAGGTGATGCATTGGTGAAGTGGGAGTCGACCTTGAACCTTGTGTTCATGCCCATGGAAACGATGTTGATCTTATCATACAAGCTTCTCCTTTCATATAATCATTCATTGTATGATTTGGTATTGTATCTTTGCTTTTATCCTTTGCGATCGTGGTTCCGACCATGTTGTTCTACTTTGATTTCATTCTCAGACAAGTTAAAGTGCTTGTCTTCCACAGATCAATACACCAGTCTATTCTTTATTCTGATCTACCTCCGAGTTTTATCCCTGGTATCTTGGAATATCACGGAGCTACTCCTTATGAGCTCCTCATAAACTATGATATTTCAATGATTCCAGTTTTTCCCTCGTGTTCTGAGTTGTGGGGCACTCAGGGACACTGATATCTGAATCGAGTACGCTTTGTGATTCAATAACTCTTGGAATCTTCTTTGCTTATGAGTTTATACTCAATCATGTCTTTCTAAGCTGTTAAATGTTGAAGCCCGACTATATGCCTTGAATGCATTAAATGAGTCGCCTCTTGAAGGGATTGAAAACATTCCAGTTGTCCGGGATTTCCAAGATGTTTTTCCGGAAGAACTTCCAGGGATTCCCCCTTCTAGAGCTGTCGAGTTTGTCATCGACTTGGTACCTGGTACCACTCCTATAGCCAAGCGTCCGTATAAGATGCCAACACATGAACTCCTTGAACTTAAGCAAGAAATTGACAATTCGCTTCATCTGGGGTTCATTCGTCCAAGTTCCTCTGCTTGGGGAGCACCTTCTCTCTTTGTCAAGAAGAATGGTGGTACGAATCGATTGGTTCAAAGATTATCGTCCTATCAACCAAGCAACGATTCAAAACAAATATCCACTTCCTCGGATCAACGACCTGTATGATCAACTTGCCGGTTCATCAGTGTATTCAAAACTCGACTTGAGGTTGGGTTACCACCGGATCCGAGTTCATGAAGAGGATATTCCCAAGACTGCATTTGTTACTCGCTATGGGTCATACGAGTACACCGTCATGTCCTTCGGCTTAATCAATGCTCCAGCAACTTTCTCTCATCTGATGAACTATATATTCATGGATTACCTCGATAAATTCGTCGTGGTTTATCTGGATGATATCCTGGTTTACTTCAAAAATAAAGAAGAGCATGTTGAACATCTTCGTCTTATACTGGAGACGGCATACAGATACATCCCGTATGTTCCTGCTGGAGTTGATACTGCAGCCGACGCTGAGATCTTGACCCCTTTCGCGCGTAGCAGTGTCCCGTCTTGCAGAGACCTCCATCCATGGCCACGTGCCATATGTCCTGGTCGATCGGTGGTCAGTCCCAGGTCTATCGCCCACGGTGACCTCTCCGCTGTTCTTATCCAAAGTGGAGGGGCACCACTGTTAATCTCAGCCTGGTCAGTCTGTCCATGCATGCGTCGGTACGGTAGGTGTCACTCGTGTCCCTCCGTGCCATGCATGCAACAATGTCGCGCATAGTGAAACTCTTTATCTAGCTCGTGGGTCGGTGGATGGGTGGTGTTTACCGTCTCATCCTCATGTAGATAAGGATCAATTATCTCCACCCCCACCTCCCCGCACTAAAAAGTAACCGCGCCCACATCCGCACCTCCGTGGATCTCGCATCCCCATGGTTGTCGTACCAAGCATCTGAAGTACCTGTTTACTCAGCCAAATCTGAATCTCAGTCAGATATGATGGTTGGGACTTTTTCCAAGGATTATAACTTTGGTCCTTATTACTCGGTAAGGTGATGTTGTAGCTAGCACACCTGGCCGGATGACCTATTGTCATAATGCTTGTTCGGCTAGGATTGCCATCCTTCCATGGGGGAATTGTAAGACTTATCTTATAATGTGTTCCTACTGAATCCTTTGTGTATCCAAACTCCATCCTTTACTCGAAACACCATATCATTGCTATCCCGAAGCATGAATGTGATATATCGATCATCAAAAGGAATAATGTAAGCTCAATGCTAAGTGTTTCTTGATCAATTATCCAAACCCCATTGTATGAGCATGTCATGGATTTTCCTCGCCCCTTTTACCTAAATGGTTATTTACTTGCTATCCTGTCATGTATATCATGCTCTGTTTTTCCTTGGGAAAGATATACTCCTAACACTTGAGTATAATCACATTTTCCTTTCCATTGGTCTGTTTAATGTGATGAACACATTTTCCTTTCCATTGGTCTGGTTGATCTAATAATCACATTTTCCTTTCCATTGGTCTGTTTAACCTTTCTTGAGATTATATGATCTAAGCAGTAATAATTCTCTGCTTAGGTAAGCACCTCGGTGATCAATTCCATCAGAAAGGCCATGTTACTATTGTTGATAACATTCCGGTAACCGCCGGTGAACGAGAACTTTGCCTATTGGTCCGCCTTGTTTCAACGAGCAGGAAGATGGTTATCTTCGTTCCCCGCCCTTGGTACCGATGTTGTTGCTGACATAAATGACAGGTTATCCTCTGACATATCTTGCTACCATGACCGTGCAAGATGTCACCGCTCTTCTTACTCTTAATCCACATGATGGTCCCATAACCCATAGTTCCACAGGATCGAAACCTGACTCTCCTGTACATTTTTGATTCAAAGGTATCTTTTGCACTTGGCTTCGTTTGTAATTCCCGAGCCACCGTCCAATGGAAGATCTAATCTAGTATCAGACGCAATATTTAATTCGTTGCTCTGAACCCTTCCATCTTTGATTAGGCGCCAAATGATTGCCTACCCATTTGAAACTTTCGTACCATCGCTTATTGCTCCTGATGAATTCCCTGAATTACAACTCGAGAGATAATTCATGTCTTCTCCCCTCAGTTCATCGTCAGACCCCCAACTTTGTGGAGACGCGTTCTTCCAGAGTTTTCCCTCCTATCGCACTCATAGGACGTTGAAGATCCCAAAGAAAGGATGACGACTTCATCACGATGACCTGAAATAGAGAAATGAAGACATCAACGAAAGGACTCAACCTCTTCGATGAGGGCAACCAAGACCGAGAAGATCTGTTAGAACTTCGTAACCAGAACTTTTTCCCTTACCCTACCTCTTAATTCTCGGGACGAGAATTCTTGTTAGACGAGGAGAATTGTGACGCCCGGATAATTAATCTACAGTAATCCCATGCTAATGGTGCCATGTCATCACTGTTACTGTTGCTAAATCTCACTTCGTTTAAAATCCATATCAAATTCAAAATTTAATCAAAGTCAAATTTCAAATTTCTAAAATGTTCTAAGTGTGTCAAATAATGTATAGGAAATATTGGTGAAGAATCCACATTTTTATAAAATAATTAAATGCACTAAAGTGATTTAAATAGCAGCAAAAACAATTAATTAAATGCCTTTTCAAATTTATAAAATATCAAACTACTTTTCTTCTGCCCAAAACTTAATGGGGCACTAGCATATTATTCACACTAAATTAGGGACTACTTTTATAATTTATAAAACTAAACTAAGAGTGAAACTAAAATAAAACAAAACAGAAAAGAAAAAAAGATAAATAAAAATAAAACAAAAAGGCCCCCTGGCCCAGCTGGGCCATGGCCCAGCTGCCCATCCGCCAGGCCGGCCCAGCCCACCCTACCATCCCTTACCTGCTCCCCTCCCCCCGTGTCGACGCCGCCGTGGTCCAGTGCTCACCGCGCCGCCACAGCCTGTTGGAAATATGCCCTAGAGGCAATAATAAATTGGTTATTATTATATTTCCTTGTTCATGATAATCGTTTATTATCCATGCTATAATTGTATTGATTGGAAACTCAAATACATGTGTGGGTACATAGACAACACTGTGTCCCTAGTAAGCCTCTAGTTGACTAGCTCGTTGATCAAAGATGGTTAAGGTTTCCTAGCCATTGACATGAGATGTCATTTGATAACGGGATCACATCATTAGGAGAATGATGTGATGGACAAGACCCAAACTGTAAACGTAGCATTTGATCGTGTCAGTTTATTGCTATTGTTTTCTGCATGTCAAGTATCTGTTCCTTTGACCATGAGATCATGCAACTCACTGACACCGGAGGAATACCTTGTGTGTATCAAACGTCGCAACGTAACTGGGTGACTATAAAGGTGCTCTACAGGTATCTCCAAGGGTGTCTGTTGGGTTGGCATGGATCAAGACTGGGATTTGTTACTCCGTATGACGGAGAGGTATCTCAGGGCCCACTCGGTAATACAACATCACAATGAGCCTTGCAAGCAATGTGACTAAAGTGTTAGCCACGAGATCTTGTATTACGGAACGAGTAAAGAGACTTGCCGGTAACGAGATTGAACTAGGTATAGTGATACCGACGATCGAATCTCGGGCAAGTAACATACCGAAGAACAAAGGGAACAGCATACGGGATTAACTGAATCCTTGACATAGAGGTTCGACCGATAAAGATCTTCGTAGAATATGTAGGAGCCAATATGGGCATCCAGGTCCCGCTATTGGTTATTGGCCGTAGAGGTGTCTCGGTCATGTCTACATAGTTCTCGAACCCGCAGGGTCTACACACTTAACGTTTGGTGACGATTAGTATAATTGAGTTATTATGTTGGTGACCGAAAGTTGTTCGGAGTCCCGGATAAGATCCCGGACATGACGAGGATCTCCGGAAGAGTCCGGAGGTAAAGATTGATATATGTGATAATAGTGTTTTGATCTCCGGAAGAGTTCCGAAGTTCACCGGAAGGGGTTCCGGATGTTTACCGAAGTGTTCGGGTGCAGCAACACTTTATATGAGCCAAAGGGATAAAGCCCACAAGGTATTGGAAAGTGCAAAAGTAGTTTTGCTGCCGCGTAAGCGGTACTACCGCTTGGTGAAGCGGTACTACCGCCGGAGCGGTACTACCGCTTGTGTGAAGCGGTACTACCGCCCAAGCGGTACTACCGCTTGTGTGAAGCGGTACTACCGCTTGTGCGCGGCTGTGCACGATTCGGCAGGGTCCGAATTGGACTCTTTTCCTGCGGGCCAAACCGACCTTGTGCGGGCAAAACCGACCCGGAGGAGGCTTTTACTCCAAGTTTAGACCCCAAGGCTCAACATATAAATAGAGGGGCAGGGCTAGCACACGGGACACATCAGGATTTCCCAAGCCGTGTGCCGGCAACCCTAGCCCTCTAGTTCCTCCGTCATAATCTCCGTAGCGCTTGGCGAAGCCCTGCAGAGATTGTTCCTCACCACCATCACCACGCCGTCGTGCTGCTGGAACTCAACCACTACTTCACCATCGCTCGCTGGATCGAGGAGGTGAAGGCGTCATCAAGCCGTACGTGTGTTGAACGCGGAGGTGCCGTCCGTTCGGCACTAGATCGGAAGGATCGTGATTGGATCGCGGGACGCTCGGCGATTTGGATCGCGAAGACGTTCGACTACATCAACCGCGTTTATTAACGCTTCCGCTTAGCGATCTACAAGGGTATGTAGATTCACTCTCCCTCTCGTAGATGCTCATCACCATGGATAGATCTTGCGTGTGCGTAGGAAAATTTTTGTTTCCCATGCAACGTTCCCCAACAGTGGCATCATGAGCTAGGTCTATGCGTAGATGAGATCTCGAGTAGAACACAAACGAGTTGTGGGCGTGGGTGTATACATATTGCTTGCCGTTACTAGTTGATACTTGATTCCGCGGTATTGTGAGATGAAGCGGCCCGGACCGACATTACGCGTACGCTTACGCGAGACTGGTTTCACCGCTGCGTGCACTTGTTGCATAAAGGTGACTGGCGGGTGTCTGTCTCTCTCACTTTAGTTGAATCGGTTCAATGAAGAGGGTTCTTTTAGAAGATCAAAAAGCAATCACTACACCACGTTGTGGTTTTGCGTAGGTAAGAATCGTTCTTGCTAGATACCCGTAGCAGCCACGTAAAATTTGCAACAACAATTAGAGGACGTCTAACTTGTTTTTGCAGGGTATGTTGTGATGTGATATGGCCAATTACATGATGAGATATATGTGATGTATGAGATGATCATGTATTGTATAGAATATCACGACTTGCATGTCGATGAGTACGGCAACTGGCAGGAGCCATAGAGTTGTCTTTAATTATTGTATGACCTGCGTGTCAATCATTAAGCGCTATGTAATGCTTTACTTTATCGCTAAACGTTAGCTATAGTCGTGGAAGCAACAGTCGGCGCGACAACCTTATGGCGACACGTTGATGGAGATCAAGATGATGGAGATCATGGTGTCATGCCGGTGACGATGGAGATCATGCCGGTGCTTTGGAGATGGAGATCAAAAGCACAAGTTCATGGCCATATCATGTCACTTATGATTTGCATGTGATGTTAATCCTTTTATGCATCTTATTTTGCTTAGGACGACGGTAGCATTATAAGGTGATCCCTCACTTAAATTTCAAGATAAATTGTGTTCTCCCCAAGTGTGCACCGTTGCGAAAGTTCGTCGTTTCGAGACACGCCGTGATGATCGGGTGTGATAGACTCTACGTTCGCATACAACGGGTGTAAGCCATGTTACACGTGCGGAACACTCGGGTTAAACTTGACGAGCCTAGCATGTACAGACATGGCCTCGGAACACAAGAGACCGAAAGGTCGAACATGAGTCATATAGTAGATATGATCAACATGAAGATGTTCACCATTGAAACCACCTCAACTCACGTGATGATCGGACTTGAGTTGGTGGATTTGGATCATGTTACACTCGAATGATCGGAGGGATGTCAATTTGAGTGGGAGTTTTTTAAAATATGATTAACTAAACTCATTATCTAAGAACAATAGTCTAAGTTGTCTTTGCTATATTTATGTTGTAGATCATGGCTCGCGCAGTAGCACCCCTGAATTTTAATGCGTTCCTAGAGAAAGCTAAGTTGAAAGATGATGGAAGTAACTTTGTGGACTGGGCCCGTAATCTAAGGATTATCCTTACGGCTTCCCAGAAGGCTTATGTCCTTGATGCACCGCTTGGTGATCCACCCGCTCCAGTTGAGTCTCTAGACGTTGTGAACGCCTGGCAGGCTCGTTCTGATGATTACTCAATAGTTCAATGTGCAATGTTGTACGGCTTAGAACCGGGACTTCAAAGACGTTTTGAACGTCATGGAGCATATGAGATGTTCCAGGAGTTGAAGTTTATCTTTCAGAAGAATGCCCGGATCGAGAGATATGAGATCTCCGATAAGTTCTATGCTTGCAAGATGGAGGAGAACGGGTCTATCAGTGATCACGTGCTCAGAATGTCTGGGTACTCCACCCGCCTGGCTGAGTTAGGGATGCCCCTTCCGCCAGAGGCTATCACTGACAGAGTTCTTCAATCATTGCCACCTAGCTACAAGAGCTTCGTGTTGAACTATAACATGCACGGGATGAACAAGTCAGTCGCCGAGCTGTTTGCGATGCTGAAGGCCGCTGAGTCTGAAATTCAGAAGGAGCATCAAGTGTTGATGGTCAATAAAACCACTAGTTTCAAGAAAAATGGCAAGGGTAAGAAGGGTAACTCCAAGAAGAGTGGCAAAGCAGTTGCTCCTCTCGTGAAGAAACCCAAGGCTGGACCCAAACCAGAAACTGTGTGTTTTCATTGCAAGGGAACTGGACACTGGAAGCGGAATTGCCCCAAGTATTTGGCTGACAAGAAGGCGGCCAACAACAAACAAGGTATATATGATATACATGTTATTGATGTGTACCTTACCAACCCTCGTTGTAGTGCCTGGGTATTTGATACCGGTGCGGTTGCTCATATTTGCAACTCAAAACAGGAACTGCGGAATAGACGGAGGCTGGCAAAGGACGAAGTGACGATGCGCGTGGGAAATGGTTCCAAGGTTGATGTGATCGCCGTCGGCACGCTCGCTCTTCGATTACCGTCGGGATTAGTGATGAACCTAAATAAGTGTTATTTGGTGCCTGCGTTAAGCATGAACATTATATCTGGATCTTGTTTATTGCGAGACGGTTACTCATTTAAATCAGAGAATAATGGTTGTTCTATTTATATGAGTAATATCTTTTATGGTCATGCACCCGATGTGAGGGGTTTATTCTTATTGAATCTCGATAGTAATGATACACATGTTCATAACATTGATGCCAAAAGATGTAGAATTGATAATGATAATACCACTTTCTTGTGGCACTGCCGTTTAGGTCATATTGGCGTAAAACGCATGAGGAAGCTCCATGCTGATGGACTTTTGGAGTCACTTGATTTTGAATCACTTGACACATGTGAGCCATGCCTCATGGGCAAGATGACTAAAACGCCGTTCTCTGGAACAATAGAACGGGCAAGTGACTTATTGGAAATCATACATACTGATGTGTGCGGTCCGATGAGTATTGAGGCGCGCGGTGGTTATCGTTACTTTCTCACCTTCACTGATGACTTAAGTAGATATGGGTATATTTACTTAATGAAACACAAGTCTGAAACATTTGAAAAGTTCAAACAATTTCAGAGTGAAGTTGAGAATCATCGTAACAAGAAGATTAAATTCCTACGATCTGATCGAGGAGGAGAATATCTGAGTTATGAGTTTGGCAGTCACTTAAGACAGTGTGGAATTGTTTCACAATTAACACCGCCTGGAACACCACAGCGTAATGGTGTGTCCGAACGTCGTAATCGAACCTTATTGGATATGGTGCGATCTATGATGTCTCTTGCCGATTTGCCACTATCGTTTTGGGGTTATGCATTAGAGACAGCTGCATTCACTTTAAATAGGGCACCATCGAAATCCGTTGAGACGACGCCATATGAACTTTGGTTTGGCAAGAAGCCAAAGCTGTCGTTTCTTAAAGTTTGGGGATGTGATGCTTATGTCAAAAAGCTTCAGCCTGAAAAGCTGGAACCCAAAGCGGAGAAATGCGTCTTCATAGGATACCCAAAAGAGACAGTTGGGTATACCTTCTACCTCAGATCCGAGGGCAAAGTGTTTGTCGCTAAAAACGGAACATTTCTTGAGAAAGAGTTTCTCTCGAAAGAATTGAGTGGGAGGAAGATAGAACTTGATGAGGTTGTTGAACCTTTACTTCAACCTGAGAGTAGCGCAGCGCAGAAAGTTGTTTCTGTGGAGCCTACATTAGCTGAAGAGGAAGTTAATGATAATGATCATGAAGCTTTGGATCAAGTTGCTATCGAACCTCGTAGGTCGACAAGGACGCGTACTGCTCCCGAGTGGTACGGCAACCCTGTCTTAGAGGTCATGTTGTTAGACAACGATGAACCTACGAGCTATGGAGAAGCGATGATGAGCCCGGATTCCGAGAAATGGTTAGAGGCCATGAAATCCGAGATGGGATCCATGTATGAAAACAAAGTATGGACTTTGGAAGTATTACCTGAAGGGCGTAAGGCCATTCAGAACAAATGGATTTTTAAGAGGAAGACGGACGCGGACGGTAATGTCACCGTCTATAAAGCTCGACTTGTGGCAAAGGGTTTTTCACAAGTTCAAGGAGTTGACTACGATGAGACCTTCTCACCCGTAGCGATGCTTAAGTCCGTCAGAATCATGTTAGCAATAGCTGCCTTTTTCGATTATGAAATTTGGCAGATGGATGTCAAAACAGCGTTCCTTAACGGTTACCTTAAGGAAGAGTTGTATATGATGCAACCAGAAGGTTTTGTCGATCCAGAGAATGCTGACAAAGTTTGCAAACTCCAGCGATCCATTTATGGACTGGTGCAAGCATCTCGGAGTTGGAATCTTCGTTTTGATGAGGTGATCAAAGCGTTCGAGTTTATACAAGTTTACGGAGAAGCTTGTATTTACAAGAAAGTGAGTGGGAGCTCTATAGCGTTTCTAATCTTATATGTGGATGACATATTGCTGATTGGAAACAATATAGAAATGCTGGAAAGCGTAAAGGAATATTTGAACAAGAGTTTTTCAATGAAGGACCTAGGAGAAGCTGCTTTCATATTAGGCATCAAGATCTATAGAGATAGATCGAGACGCTTAATAGGACTTTCACAAAGCACATACCTTGATAAGATTTTGAAGAAGTTCAAAATGGATCAGTCCAAGAAGGGGTTCTTGCCTGTTTTGCAAGGTGTGAAGTTGAGTAAGACTCAATGCCCAGTGACTGCAGAAGATAGAGAAAAGATGAGTGTCATCCCCTATGCTTCAGCCATAGGCTCTATCATGTATGCAATGCTGTGCACAAGACCCGATGTCAGCCTTGCCATAAGTATGGCCGGAAGGTTTCAAAGTGATCCAGGAATGGAACACTGGACGGCGGTCAAGAATATCCTGAAGTACCTGAAAAGGACTAAGGACATGTTTCTCGTTTATGGAGGTGATCAAGAGCTCGTCGTAAAGGGTTACGTCGATGCAAGCTTTGACACTGATCCGGATGACTCTAAGTCGCAAACCGGATACGTATTTATTCTTAATGGGGGTGCGGTTAGCTGGTGCAGTTCCAAGCAAAGCGTGGTAGCTGATTCTACATGCGAAGCGGAGTACATCGCAGCCTCGGAGGCGGCGAAGGAAGGTGTCTGGATGAAGGAGTTCATGACAGATCTTGGAGTAGTGCCTAGTGCACTTAACCCAATGACTCTGTTTTGTGATAATACTGGTGCCATTGCTCTAGCCAAGGAACCAAGATTTCACAAGAGGACCAGACACATAAAGCGACGTTTCAATTCCATCCGCGATTACATCAAGGAGGACGACATAAATATTTGCAAAGTACACACGGATCTAAATGTTGCAGATCCGTTGACTAAACCTCTTCCAAGGGCTAAACATGAACAACACCAGAACTGCATGGGTGTTCGATTCATTACAATGTAAATCACATAGTGATGTGAACTAGATTATTGACTCTAGTGCAAGTGGGAGACTGTTGGAAATATGCCCTAGAGGCAATAATAAATTGGTTATTATTATATTTCCTTGTTCATGATAATCGTTTATTATCCATGCTATAATTGTATTGATTGGAAACTCAAATACATGTGTGGGTACATAGACAACACTGTGTCCCTAGTAAGCCTCTAGTTGACTAGCTCGTTGATCAAAGATGGTTAAGGTTTCCTAGCCATTGACATGAGATGTCATTTGATAACGGGATCACATCATTAGGAGAATGATGTGATGGACAAGACCCAAACTGTAAACGTAGCATTTGATCGTGTCAGTTTATTGCTATTGTTTTCTGCATGTCAAGTATCTGTTCCTTTGACCATGAGATCATGCAACTCACTGACACCGGAGGAATACCTTGTGTGTATCAAACGTCGCAACGTAACTGGGTGACTATAAAGGTGCTCTACAGGTATCTCCAAGGGTGTCTGTTGGGTTGGCATGGATCAAGACTGGGATTTGTTACTCCGTATGACGGAGAGGTATCTCAGGGCCCACTCGGTAATACAACATCACAATGAGCCTTGCAAGCAATGTGACTAAAGTGTTAGCCACGAGATCTTGTATTACGGAACGAGTAAAGAGACTTGCCGGTAACGAGATTGAACTAGGTATAGTGATACCGACGATCGAATCTCGGGCAAGTAACATACCGAAGAACAAAGGGAACAGCATACGGGATTAACTGAATCCTTGACATAGAGGTTCGACCGATAAAGATCTTCGTAGAATATGTAGGAGCCAATATGGGCATCCAGGTCCCGCTATTGGTTATTGGCCGTAGAGGTGTCTCGGTCATGTCTACATAGTTCTCGAACCCGCAGGGTCTACACACTTAACGTTTGGTGACGATTAGTATAATTGAGTTATTATGTTGGTGACCGAAAGTTGTTCGGAGTCCCGGATAAGATCCCGGACATGACGAGGATCTCCGGAAGAGTCCGGAGGTAAAGATTGATATATGTGATAATAGTGTTTTGATCTCCGGAAGAGTTCCGAAGTTCACCGGAAGGGGTTCCGGATGTTTACCGAAGTGTTCGGGTGCAGCAACACTTTATATGAGCCAAAGGGATAAAGCCCACAAGGTATTGGAAAGTGCAAAAGTAGTTTTGCTGCCGCGTAAGCGGTACTACCGCTTGGTGAAGCGGTACTACCGCCGGAGCGGTACTACCGCTTGTGTGAAGCGGTACTACCGCCCAAGCGGTACTACCGCTTGTGTGAAGCGGTACTACCGCTTGTGCGCGGCTGTGCACGATTCGGCAGGGTCCGAATTGGACTCTTTTCCTGCGGGCCAAACCGACCTTGTGCGGGCAAAACCGACCCGGAGGAGGCTTTTACTCCAAGTTTAGACCCCAAGGCTCAACATATAAATAGAGGGGCAGGGCTAGCACACGGGACACATCAGGATTTCCCAAGCCGTGTGCCGGCAACCCTAGCCCTCTAGTTCCTCCGTCATAATCTCCGTAGCGCTTGGCGAAGCCCTGCAGAGATTGTTCCTCACCACCATCACCACGCCGTCGTGCTGCTGGAACTCAACCACTACTTCACCATCGCTCGCTGGATCGAGGAGGTGAAGGCGTCATCAAGCCGTACGTGTGTTGAACGCGGAGGTGCCGTCCGTTCGGCACTAGATCGGAAGGATCGTGATTGGATCGCGGGACGCTCGGCGATTTGGATCGCGAAGACGTTCGACTACATCAACCGCGTTTATTAACGCTTCCGCTTAGCGATCTACAAGGGTATGTAGATTCACTCTCCCTCTCGTAGATGCTCATCACCATGGATAGATCTTGCGTGTGCGTAGGAAAATTTTTGTTTCCCATGCAACGTTCCCCAACACAGCCCGCCACGACGCCGGAGTGGTTGGGCAGGGGATAAGGACCTGCCCTTCCTTTCCCCCCCTGGACGACGCTCTCAGTCGCCCCCTCCTCTCCTCGCGCCGCCGCTCTCCTCCCTCACCTGCATCTGAGCGCCGCCGTCGCCGTGACTCCGGCGTAGCGCGGCCACCGCCTCCCGTTCGCCTCCCCGACGTGTCCACCGTGCGCACCGTCGTCGCCTTCTTCGACCGCGCCAACGAACCGAAGCCAGGAGCCACCGCATCGTCCCCCCCGAGCTCTTCTTCCTCCTACGGCCGCCGTCGACTCGCCGCCGATTCCGGCGACCTCGAGCCTCCCCCGAGCCCATTACGCACACCTGCAGGCTCCCCGTGAGCACCCCGTCCTCCTCCCTCTCTCCCCGCGCTCTCCTCTGTGCCGTAGCGCCGTCCCCGACGAGCGCCCAAGCCCATCGCCGCGGGAGCGCATCGCCGGCGAGCTTCCGGTGACCTTTTGGTCACGCGCTGCTGTCCGTTGAGCTCGCGCGCGCTCGTAGATTCGCCCTGGCCTTTTAGTTCGCTCGCTACCACGCCGTAGCGTCGTCCTCGCCGCTCACCCGAAACCCACCGCCGCCTAGCTCATCGCCGGTGTCGTTCCTGGCCGTCTCCGGCCACGCCACCACCTCCATTCGACGCGGCGTGGACTCGCCGTTCGAACGGACCAAGTCACGGCCCCGGAGACCCCCGGTAGCGAAATCCCGATGAGGGACTGGGACCTCCGTCGCGTTTGGGGCTCGCCGGAGCTCTCCGGCGCCGCCGCCTACGTGGCACCCTGGGGCCACCCCACTGGGTCACTGACCAGTGGGCCCGGGGACCCCTGTTGACCAGTTGACCAAGTCAACTGTGCTGACTGGGCTGGCCCAGTCACTGACTCACTACTAGAAAAAGGGTTGTTAGTGGCGCACCTGTTTTTGCTATTAATGGCGCACTACAGGTGCGCCACTATTAACACGCCACTAGTAACAAATAGTAATGGCGCACCTCTGGTGCGCCACTAGTATCCCAGATAATAGTGGCGCACCACACAGTGCGCCATTACTATGTCCACCAGTGCGCCATTACTATGCCTCCCAGGGGGCCATATTTACCTTGTGCTCTGGGTTACTAATGGCGCACTTCTAGATAATGCGCCACTGGTGTGTTTATTGCAGTGCGCCACTAAAGTGCAATATGGTGCGCCACTACTATGAATATTAGGATTTTTTTTTTCTTTTCTGATATTTGCACAGGTTACAAAATACATTACTGCACAGAATATAGACAGCACAACATATAAACAGCAGATTTATCGAATACAATAGAAGATTAGTCTCCGAATACAATTCATCATATTAGTCTCCGAATTCAAAATACCGAACAAAGTTAGAACATTACAAGTCTCGAGACCGCGAGTAGCGAGTTTGTCTTCACATTACAAGTCGATATCGATCATCTAAACTACCATCACATAGAAGAGAGCTGCGGTCATCACGATGAGCATCATCGCGATGAAACTGGTCTTCATCCGGTTCCTCCAACGCTCCCTCCTCTCTCCCGCTAGATAGCACGCGTATCTAGCTTCCGCCTCCGCCCTAGTGGTGTACCCTTTGTAACTGTTACCGCTGAAACGGTGAACCTGTCTCCGACACTCCTCCCAGTCGTCGTAGACTCCGGGAACCTTACCCTTGTACACGACATACGACGGCATCTCTATGCACTAGACAAACAAAACGTTAGTAGCAATTCACAGACAATACATAAGCAATATATAAGTATGCAACAAAAGGATTGGAAGAGAAAAGCAACACATTAATAGCACAATTCATGGTCCTACTAATAAATAGCATCGATTACATATAAGTTGAACGATTGTCCAAACTAAAGAGACATACAAGTTCATTAAAGTTTAATTACAACATGAGCTAATCGATATTTCAGAACTACATAGCATCACTACTTTCGACTCGACTCAGGGACCGGAGCGTGGATGAAGCCACCGTCTATCGTGATGGTCATGAAATCGCGGTCGTTGTCAACCTGCATTTGTAGCGTGGTTTCTATCTCACTGTTGGACGGTTGATATCTAAGGTAGAACTGCCCCGAGGTACGAAGGACATCTTGATGGATGATTTCCGCAAACTTCGACTGGATGCGAAAGAATTCTTGTCTGATGTCCGCGTCCTGGATTGCCGACAAGCGTGCGGCCCAATCTTTGAGATTATTTGGTAGCAGAAGGTGATTATGGTCCCGCACGATCGCCCGCATGTGATGGAGGGCGTAGTAGGCATCCTTCTGACTGCCAGGCGGCTGCATGACGCAGAGGAACATCGTATTGTGGGTGAACACGTGCTTGCCGTACCTACAAATTGGCCTCTTGAAGGTGCCTCCAGATCTGGCGTAGCCGGGGAGAGCTTCATCAAGAACTTTCTTGATATTTGTGTAGTCTTTCTTCGACTGACGGTCCGAGTCGAAATACGTGGCCATGGAATATTTCGGGCTTAAGAGGATGAGTGTGCAATGTGTGTCACTGCACAAAACACGGAATGTTAGAAAAAAAAGAACGATCGAAATCTAAGAAATCATATGTTACGGGGCGGTGAGGGGATGACTTACTCGGGAAAGTAAGGCACGAGGAAGTTATCCTTATCTCGGTGTAGAATGTGTAGTCGTTGATATCGTACACCTCATACGTCATCAGGTTGTGCTCGGCGCCCTGTGACAAGGCGAATATGAGTTTTTCTTTCGCGGAAGAATCCTCATGTAAAGGGTACGACAGAAGCTTCTCCTTGAACCAACGCGTGAAACATGAGTTGTGCTCTTTGATTATATCTCTGTCCGTCCTCTGTTGGCCTCGGTCATTGTATGTCTTCTCAATAAAGGTTTTGTGCTCTACCACCCAAGGATCGACCACGTCTATGTGTTGTAGCGCGACTATGTTTGCTCTTTCAAAGTCGGCGAGTCGACCCTCGAAGTCGACATGCATTTCGCGGCGACCCTCGCGGTGACCCCATCCAGCGAGCCTGCCGAGGTTCCTGTTGACGGGCAGACCAACGGGGTTCTCGATGCCTAGATAATTCGTGCAGTAGGAGATGCACTCTTCGGTCAGAAAGCCCCTGGCTATGCTTCCCTCTGGACGTGACATGTTGCGAACGTATCCTTTGATGACACCATTCATCCTTTCGAACGGCATCATGCTGTGCAGGAACGTCGGCCCGAGTTGGATGATATCCTCCACGATATGGACCAGCAGATGCACCATAACGTCGAAGAATGCGGGCGGGAAGTACATCTCAAGCTCGCATAGTATCACCACGATCTCTTCCTGTAGCCTTCTGAGTTGCCTCACGCCAACCGACTTCCGAGAGATGACGTCGAAAAAGTTGCATAGGCCAAATAGCGTTTCACGGACGTGCGCGTCCATGATCCCACGGATTGCAACTGGAAGTATCTGCGTCATCAGCATGTGACAGTCGTGAGACTTCATCCCGCTGAACTTCTGCTTCGCTGAGTCTAGGTATCTGCTTATCTTCCCCGCGTAACCGTAAGGAAGTTTTACTCCTACGAGGCAGGTGAAAAACTGCTCGATCTCCTCCTGACTTAGAGTGAAGCACGCGGGAGGGAAGTCATTTCCGATCTTCTTGGCCTTTTTGCCTTTGCGACGACTTTCTGTGTCCTTCGCCTCATCATCATCATCATCATTAGCATGAAGCTCCTCCCTGATGCCCATTGATCTCAAGTCTGCCCTTGCTTTCGGCCCATCTTTGGTCCTCTCTGGCATGTTGAGCAGGGTACCAAGCAGACTCTCGTACACGTTCTTCGTGATATGCATGACATCAAGGCTGTGAGGCACACGGAGGATCTTCCAGTACGGCAAGTCCCAGAAAACAGACCTCGTTTTCCATACCTTCAGCAGCGGCTCTGGCGCCTTTCGCTTCCTTCCCGTCTCTGGCGCCTTCCCGGGCGATGGGCACTCTTTCCAATTTTTCAACAGCTCGTCTATTTCCTCGCCGCTCCTCGTACGCGGGCGTCTTCGGGGTTCGGTTTCACCATCGAACAGATCCTTGCGTTTTCTCCATGAGTCATCGTCGCGAAGCCACCTTCGATGTCCCATGAACACGGTTTTCGAAGACCCGGGATCTCTATCTAGCTGGCGATACGTTGTGTCATCCATGCACCTGACGCATCCAGAAAATCCGTGGACCACCTGCCCCGCGACATATCCGTAACCGAGATAGTCATGCACCGTCGTGAGCAGTGCGGCTCTCATAGGGAAATATTCTTTCTCTGCGGCGTCCCACGTATTGGCTGGCGTTTTCCACAGCGTGTCTAGCTCCTCTTTCAGCAGCCCCAGATACAGATTGATGTCGTTCCCTGGTTGTTTCGGCCCTTCAATTAGCATACTCATGTGAATGTACTTCCTCTTCATGCACAACCAGGGGGGAAGGTTGTACATCCACACAAACACAGGCCAGGTGCTATGTGTGCTTCTCTGGCTGCCAAACGGATTGACTCCATCGGTGCTCGCGCCCAGCACGATGTTCCTTGGATCGTCCCCAAATTTTGGGTGTTCGAAGTTCAACGCTTGCCACTGGCTCGCATCCTTAGGGTGACTCAGCATCTTGTCTTTTTTATTTATCTCCGGATCATTTCCGTCATCTTCTCGCTTCTTCTCCTCCCTATCCGCGTGCCAACGCAGGAGCTTTGCTACCTTAGGGTCCGCGAAATACCGCTGCAGACGAGGAGTGATCAGAAAGTACCACACCACTTTTCGAGGAGCTTTCTTCCTCTTCTTGTATCGAGTGACGCCGCACATCGGACATATGGTAGACTCCGCGTGCTCGTCCCGATAAATGATGCAATTGTTCATGCACACATGGTATTTCACGTGCGGTAAATCCAGAGGACACACGATTTTCTTCGCCTCCTCGAAACTGGTCGGGCACTTGTTCCCCTTGGGAAGACGTTCGTGCCAGAATGACATGTTCTCGTCGAAGCATGCGTCGGTCATTTTGTGTTTTACCTTCATCTCCAGAGCCATGAGCGTTACTTTCAGGCGGGTATCCTCGGGCCTGCATCCTTCATACAATGGAGTAACCGCGTCTATCTCCAGTTGATCCAGCTTGGCTTTCTCTGGGCGGCAGCTCTTGCGTTATCTGTCTGCTTGAGAAGCAGCTCTTGAATATGAGGGTCCTGCACCCAGCCCATCGATGGTCCATCGTCGTCTGCTCCGGCATCTTCATCTTCATGATCATGCCCTTCGTCTGCTCCGGCATCTTCCTCATCATCATGTCCGGCATCTTCTACATGATGACTGTGTACTGCATCTACTTCGTGATCATGTCCTGGAGATTCTTCGTCTTCTCGCCCGCCCTCGCCGCGGTTGTCTTGCTGCCCTTCCTCATTTCTTGCCCGGCCCCCATGGACGACTTCATAATCATCTTCATCACCTTGCCACCGATAGCCATCCATGAAACCACGCAAGAGCAGGTGGTCCCGCACCTGTACGGAATCCGGGTCCATAAGGCTCTTCAGCTTGCATCTTCGACACGGACATCTTATCTCCGTCTCGTTCTTTTGAAGCATCTCGGCCTTCGCGGAGCTCAAAAACCTATTCACGATGCCTTCGGTCATCGTGCGGACCATGGTCGCCTGCGGGGTAGAGCAAAACGATATTTTAAAACCAAAAAAAAATTGGCATGACTTTGCCTAAAAATAGGACCAAAAAGAATGCATAGTGCCAAATTCTCGCCGAAACGGAAATGAATCAACATTCCGGCAAAATATTGGCAACTATCGTATTTCAAATACCGGTACCTGCAAACACAAACATATGCAACACCACAAACATATGCAACACCACAAACATACGTAGATCTAGGCCATAAAAAGTGCATGTGCACGTTGTTGGAGGGAGAAAAAAGTAGATCTACAACATAAAGAAAGCTTTCCCCTTACTTACCTATCAAAAAAAGAAAATTTAACCACTTAATTTGGGTGAATCTATGGTGCAAATGAGGTGAGGAGGAGGAGGCACCCGAGACAAGCTTGGAGGAGGAGGTGGAGAGAATGAAGTGGGGAAAGTGAGTGTGGTAGGTGGCTGTCCAAAATATCTAGCTGCTCTCAGGTTACCAATGGCGCACCGCCTAACAATGCGCCATTAGTAACCCTGGTTACTAATGGCGCACCAGTTATGTGGTGCGCCATTACTAGTTTTGCAAAAAAAAAAAAAAAATTGTTAGTAGTGGCGCACCGCGGTTGTGGTGCGCCATTACTAGTTTGAACTAGTAATGGCGCACTATACCCAGGTGCGCCATTACTAGTTTTGAAAAAAAAAGTAAAAAAAAATTGTTAGTAGTGGCGCACAGAGTGTGTGGTGCGCCATTACTAGTTAAAACTAGTAATGGCGCACTATACCCTGGTGCGCCATTACTAGTTTTGAAAAAATAAAAAAATAAAAATTTGTTATTAGTGGCGCACCGTGGGTGTGGTGCGCCATTAGTGATATGGACAATAATGGCGTACCTACACATGGTGCGCCACTGCTATATAGCAGTGGCGCACCACATATGTGGTGCGCCATTAATGTTCATATTAGCTATAGCCCTTTTCCTAGTAGTGACTGGTGGGGCCCTCCCCATAATTAACTTTAAAATAGATTAATTAAATTGTTAATTAGATTAATTAGTTAATCACTCACTGACAGGTGGGCCACCCCCTATCAGATAACTAATTAGTAAATTAGATTAATGAAAATAATTAACTTAACCTAATCTGTCACTGACACGTGGGGCCCAGTCCCTAATTAAGCTAATTAACCCTCTGTTATATTAACTAGAGTATGACAGGTGGGGCCCTTCTTAGTTAATCAGATAATTAGATTAATTTAAATCTGTTTAAACATTAAGTCTATGACATGTGGACCCCACTGGTCAGGTTTGACTCTGGTCAGCCAGAGTTGACCTGCTGACATCATGGTGATGTCATGATGACGTCACCATTTACTATTCTGGATAATTCGAATTTAAATAATTAATTAAATTCCAGAAAATCTTTTAAAACTTTAAAAATTAATAGAAATTAATCCGTAGCTCAGATGAAAAAGTTTTATACATGAAAGTTGCTCAGAAAAATCCCATTAATCTAACCGTTCTACCTGTTTCCATGTCGGGACCCTCTACGTAGGTGAACCCGCAACTTTTCGCCTGTTTCCGGCAGATGAATAGTGTATAACTACCGACTATTAATTCCAACTTTAATTCTAAAATAGCTAAAACGGTTTAGACATGATTTTAGGCAACCCTGCACTGCATCCTAGCTGTCACATGCCTCTAACACCGCAAACCTGGAACATTCCCCCCCTCCGGTCATCTGTCTGACATTTGTCCAGAACCGGGAAAACTTTCCCGGATGGGTTCCCCCTTTCTCGGTGTCGTGTAACACTGCGTTAGGACACACTCGGCAATGCGTATCGCCATGTCATACCTTGTGTTACGATTGTCTGCTTTATATTTATTGTTTCTTCCCCCCTCTTCTCTCCGGTAGACCCCGAGACTGACGGTGCTGCCGGGCACGACTACGCCCCTGACGATCAGATCTTTGCCGCAGAGCAGCAAGGCAAGCAAACCCTCCCCTTGAGCATTCCGATATCGCCTATTCCTTTCCCTCTTATTCTTGCATTAGATTTTGCTACTGTATTAGTTAGCTCCTATTCTGATGCATAGCCTGTTTTTGATAAACTGTTACTATACCTGCAATCATATCAACTGCTTAGTATAGGTTGATCAATGAATCCCCTGAGACCCCCCCCCCCTTAGTCCCAGTTGCCCCTGCTTCTTCATCGACGACTTGAAGACCCGAAGACTCGGTCAACCGACCGACGAGCCAGACCCCTCACATCACCGCACACCCCTTAAGTATGGCACTGCAGAGCTACTATCGAGTGCCGAGGGTGATACCTCACTTAGCACTCCCGATGTTAATTCTGTAGTGTAGCTAATCGGTCGTGGGTATCGAGGGTGATTCCTCCTTCTCATTTATCGATAGCGACTATTGTCATACACATACCTCGAGTGGGATCCATCGAGGGTGATTCCTCGGATATCCACTTGGTGTACAAACACACAGTTACTTTAACTTGACATTGTTTACATGTGAAAGACGGGACTGGAGGGACAGGCGGTACCACCCTGGTTGAGGTGGACCTGAGTTCCCGACAGTCTTGAGACGGGTCGGCCCCAAGGGTACCCGTGTGTGAGATGCGGTGGGATGCGCCGGTAAGGCATCCGGGTTATGTTGAGGCATGGACGGGCAGGAGAGGCCCTTGCCACACATCCTCGAGACGGGGCGACGGGACCGCACTTTGAGGGTCGCGCTTGCCCCGCATTAATAAAATTCTAATGGGTTGGGTATTTAATCTGAGTTGGGTCGTTGGCCTTTTTACGCACCAAACCATCACGTGGGAAAGTTATGGGCACTCAGCGTCGTTGTATCAGCCGAAGCTCTTCGGACGTTAGCAATGGAGCGGCACGCGCCCGAGTGGTCCGCGACGGCATCACGCTTGTTACTAAGGGGTGCTAGGACTGACCTCGGCCGCCCTCGCATCGTGCAGGTGTGCAAAGGGTGATTGGGCCCATGACCCCTGCACGCATAGGATTTAGACCGGCGGGCTGGCCTCTTCGTTGAGCCTAGGTGGGGCGACGACGTGCTACTATCCCGAGGCCGAGCATGACCCAGGAAAGTGTGTCCGGCCGGAGGTGATCAGGCGTGTTGGAGATGCGGTGCACCCCTGCAGGGATGATTAATCTATTCGAATAGCCGTGTCCACGGTAACAGGACGACTTGGAGTTGTGCCTTGACCTTATACAACTATAACTGAGATTTAATTTGAAATGAATTGTGGCTCCGAGATTGCTTCCTCGCAGGGAGTCGAGGAAGGATCTCTGGGCGTGGTTACTTAATAAAATTGCTACAATAATATGACTATATGTGAGATACCAGTCTACTCTCTTCTAATGTTGCAAGATGTTGAAGATGCTGAAGATGCTAGTCTTCGATAGAACTAGGCCTTCTCCCTACTCTTGCTTTCTGCAGTCAGTCCAGATATAACCCCACTCCTTGATACTGATGCATGCTTAGCATAGTTCTGATGTCAGTCTTGCGAGTACTTTGGATGAGTACTCACCGCTGCCTTGCTTTCTCTTTCCCCTTCGATACGATTCCGCGTTCACACGATGGAGCCCAGGAGGTGGAGTACGTCGGAGACGACTACTACACCACCGCTGGAGCCTAGTACTACGTGGAGGCCGCCCCCGACGCTCAGGAGTAGTTAGGAGGTTCCCAGGCAGGAAGCCTCGCCTCTTTCGATCCGCTGCTTATGTTTGTGCTAGCCTTCTTAAGGCAAAACCTGTCTAACTTATGTCTGTACTCAGATATTATCTGCTTCCGCTGACTCGTGCTTTGTCGAGCTTTGTATTCGAGCCCTCGAGGCCCCTGGCTTGTAATATGAAGCTGTATGACTTTTATTTGTGTCTTTGGTTGTGTTGTGATATCAATAAGTGAGTCCCTAATCTTGGTCGTACGCATTGTGTGCATGATTAGCGTACGGTCGAGAGTGGGGGCGTCACACATGATGTGCAGACCGAAAGAGCAGGGCGGGTTAGGGATTGAGAATTTACAAATTAAAAACATATGTCTACTAAGCAAATGGCTATATAGATTATCGGTGGAGACGGAAGGAACGTGGGTACAATTATTGTGTAATAAGTATCTACAAACCAAAACTCTGGCACGAGTTACGGTGAAACAATCGGATTCACCATTCTGGAAAGGCTTAATGAAGATAAAAGAAGCCTTTTTGCACAGGGTGAAGTTTCACCTTGGAAATGGTAACACGACCAGATTTTGGGAAGACACGTGGTTAGGGGAGGCGTCACTAGCTACGCAGTATCCGGTATTATATAACATTGTGCAATGCAAGGAGGCTTATGTTGCTAATGTGTTGCAGACGTTACCTCTTAATATTCAGTTTAGGAGGTCTCTGGTAGGAGAACGATGGAATGTGTGGCTCCATTTGGTACGTAGGTTGATGGAAGTTCAACTCTCTGACCAACCAGACACTATTCATTGGAAATTAACTACAAGTGGTAAATTTTCAGCGAAATCTATGTATACACACCTCATTAATACCGGACCAATTCCTACTTCGCCACACATCTGGAGAATTAAAGTACCGCTCAAGATTAATATTTTTATGTGGTTTGTTCATAAAGGAGTAATACTCACAAAAGATAACTTGATTAAACGAATGTGGGTGGGTAATCCTAGATGTTGTTTTTGTGACAACAACGAATCAATCAAACACCTCTTTCTCGAATGCCCATTAGCCAGACTTTTATGGCGTACTATTCATATAGCCTTCAACATAAGCCCTCCAACGAGTATGAACATGTTATTTGGGACATGGCTTAATGGAGTGGAAGTTAACACGGCTAAACACATTCGGATAGGAGCGTGTGCGATGCTATGGGCTATATGAAATAGCAGGAATGATATGATTTTTAACAGGAAAAATTTCACCAATTTCTTGCAGGTTATATACAGAGCAACTGGTTGGATCCGTATGTAGTCGTTACTCACGTCTGCGGAGTCTAGGGAGGTATGGTTATTGGGTGCAACCGGTGGGAGACGGCAGCGCGGGCTATCTTCAACCGATATGGATGGCGTCAAATTAACAGGCTAGGTGTATAGTCATTGTAGTCTTTGTTGATGTGGCCACAAGTGGCATGTAATTTTCATTTTATTTCGAGCTTTCACGCTCCAACTGAACCTTGCACTTTGTTTTGAACTCGTTCGTTTAAATAAGATGGCTCCATGCATCGTCATGATGCATAGGCCGGGGACACTCCTCCTTTTCAAAAAAAAACGTTTACTGTTTGAGTGCAAATGGGAATTAGGATTGTAGCTAAATATTGTCTGATATGAACACATTTCAAAGCCCAAGAATTCTAATACGACTATGGAAATGAAAATAAAAAGCACCGTATGACGTAGATGGCATGAGACATTGTGTATCTCTCAGAATAAGAAACACAAACAATTCCACAGTTTCGGGTACAAAGGTATTTCAATCGGAAATGACTGCTCATCTACAACATGCCAATGAAAAACGTTCCGCGTGACGATAGAGTAAGAGTGTATGTTGTCATAATTAAAAACTAATGTGAAGGAAACATAAACTCGACTATAATTTGAATTCTAGTGTAACTTATCAGTCATGCGGCTAGTATTGAATGGTCATAAGACCTACCAATTTCGATTCGTTGACCATTGTTCCAAACAGTTGGCCAAGCTCCCATGGGCGTGTTATGCCTGGAGACTGCTGGATCGGGTGGGATTCAGTCGTGCCCATTGGTCCTTCGTTAAAGAGGGAGCGGCGCGAAGCTCTGCTATCTGTTCCCATCAGGAGCTATGTTTTGCTCCATGGTAAAGTCAGAGGCGGAGAATGTCATGGAAGCCGAGGTTGGAGGACTGGTAATGGTGATTGGAGCATACGGCGCTGAGGAACTTGCTTGGAGTTTCGGGATTCGTAGCAGTGGTATGTAAGTGGGGGCGACAACACATATGAATGTTCAAGGTCTTACCTTTCAGGATGAAAATTCAAGGCCTGGCCTTAGTTGGTTGTGCCTGGCAATGGCCTTGGTGAAGGCATTGTTTTGAGAGCGGGGACTATCTTCAGGGTGAAAACCAAGATCTACGATCGGGTGACGACGGCGCTGATGCACTACTTCCTTCTTTGAGGCGTCGGTTTTGGAGAACTTGGACTTTAGGTGTTGGTTTGGTGGTGGTTGTACTGTTGTTGCAAGGACTGGAACTCTATAGCGGGGCTTTTCTTTTTTAGCTTCTTCTTCTTTTTGTTTTGGATGTGTGCATTCGTAATGCCATTAGGGTATTGCGTTGTTGCAGAGGCTGGGTGTAATTAGTATCTTCGCGATATTAATATATTCCCTTTATAAAAAACAGTTGGCCAAGCATGAGGGAAACGTGTCCACCAAAGCAACTAAACGAGAAACCCCATGTTCAGACTAAATCAGGTGCATTTTAACAAACATATGATGGGCATGAGTGCACTACAAACCTGCTACGACCATAGTGCGATGCATTGCGGATGGCCTGGCGAGCACCGCAGCAACCCGCGCCTCGATACCGCGGCCCGAGCTTGAGGAGGTGGGAGAGCTGACGGATACAAGCTATTTAATGTTCCAAACGCAAATTTTGTGGATCCTCATATCGATCTGAATGAATCAGTCTTTCTACTGAGGACAATCTTTGCCTACTCAAATTATTAAAAAATAATAAAGTCTATAATGATAGAATGAAAATATACTCAAGGCTCTTTATTTTGGCGGTGTATATGATACCTAGGCCCCTGGGGGATCAGATCTAGTATGGATCGTACATGCACGATAGTTGGAGTCGGCGGCTCTCCTAGGCTTCCCCCATCTGGGATCCCTGAGGAAGAGGATCAAGTTGGCCCTTGCAAAGAAAGTAATCCAGCTCGTTGATTCCTACCACTTAATCTTAATATATTGTATCTTCCCGCCGAAGGCGTCCTTGGGGTGATCTCGTAGTTCCTACGAGGTGGAGACAATGGGGTCAGTCCATGGATTTTCCTTCCATTTGCTACATTTCGCTATCGGCTTACGAATTTATACCAACTATCAAGGAATTCCTAAAGTTTTGGGCTTTCTCTCCATAAGAACAGTGCGTTCCGAGGTGTGAAGTGGGAGAGAGGGGATGTGATGGTTGAGGTTTTGAATAAGGCGAGTGCCCACGGTGAGCTGTCCGGCGAAGACGGAGGCGAAGTGAGCAAGGGCGGTCGCCACTGAGGGATTTGGCTCCCATTCGTGCCGGCTCAACACGTTTGTCGCACGCCTCCAGATCCCGGAGGGGCACCGCGCCATCCTGCTGCGCTGGCCCGTCCTGTGTAGTCCGCTCCGGGCCTTGTTACGAGGGTGCCACAAAGAGGAGAAGACCCGGGGGAGAAGAGGGCCTTCCTTCGGTGGCCAGCGCCGGAGGAGCGATGGGGCAGTGGCGGAGGAAAACTGAAGAGCAGAGGTGGCACTACAGGTTCCTCACATTAAACGAATTTAACTGAAGAACAAAGGCGGCACTACGGGTTCCTCATTTCAACTGAATTTAACTAATCTCATAGTAGTATTTTGGGGTTCATACCACTACTGCTCACCGTGTTCCAAGGCCCCATGGGGAAGATGTGCGTCAGGCGGGGAGGTGGCCAGCTTGCCTACGGGGAGGCGGCGAGACAAGGCCACGGGTCTATGTGCATCAGTCACCACCGACACGCAACCGAGCTGCTCCCATGTCTCCATGGACGTGAGTGGCCGAGCTCGGACCCCGTGCGTCTACCAGTGAGCGGGGAGAGGAGATTGGTATCGGTGAGCATGGTCGTGGAGGAGGTCATCACCATCGCCTTGCTCCACAACTTCCTTCTCCACGACATGGGGCATGAGATCCAGCCGTGGGCAGGGACCATGTGTTCCTGTTGCTCGGTGAAGGAAGCCATCGGTGGCCGCGGTCGAGGGAGGAGCGGAGGAAGACCAGGTGAGCACAACACCGATGGTGAAGGAGGAGCAGCAGGTGGCGACGAGGCCCCTAGGGCGGAGGCCATTGTGACGAGCGAGGAGGGAGCGGGTGTGGCGGCGGGCGAGAGAGGAAGAGGAGGGGAGGGGTGTGGCGAATGTGGATTGGGGGGCTAGGGTTGGTGCGGTCCTGCCCAATGGGTGTCCCACCAGAACAACCAATCGCACCCTTCCGCGACCACACCCAGTCAACACAGAGCAGCCCCACCGACGGATTGGCACACCGGTCATGCACATGTGAAAGAAATAACGAGGTAAAACATGCACTGAATATCCAACGGCCAAGGGGAGAAGAGGTGGGAATTTTACCGCGATCTGACGGTCATGAACGACCCAATCGAGGGAGCTCCGTGGAGGCGAGTTGGCCAGCCTCCTTATTGGTTTAAATAAATTCACGGATGCTCGCCTTATTAGCTTATATACGTCGAGTATCTAAGGAAGAAAACACGACAATAAACTTGACCCAGCTTATATGACCGTCAGTTGAGCGTGAGAAAAAAAAAGATCAGCATATACCACAAAAAAAAAATTACAACTTACATAGCTATCCCGGCAAAGGTTCGCACCAGGAATCACGTAGTGATGGCTCCATGACGGTGTTGCGTATAAGCCAAGAGTATCTATATGACACGGCTTATATAAATCGTAAGCCGAGTAGTACCCATTTACACTCGGCTTATGCTTTATTGTTTTTTGCATACTTTTTAATGAAAACATGACATTTTAATGTTTTCCATCGCATTTGTATTTGCTTATTTGTTCTGAAATGACTTTTCATACGTACTCTAATCTAATCACAAGTAATGATTAATTACAGTTATTTGTTAACATCACATATTAACATGCATGGTAATGATATGAACAAACATATGGAACTGTACAAAAAGTACAACCAGTTTATTCCGGGGTCTAGAGGCTAACAGTTCTTATTAAACTTGCAAGTTAACAAATACGAGTTCGAATGCCAATATCCAAGGAGTCATCCTATAAATTCAATATTACATAGTATAATTCAAAAAAACTCAAAGACACTCAAACTATCTAGATTTTACTAAATCTCAACATGGTGTAGGCATTCCTAACATATTATGGTTAACCTATGTTTTGTGCCCTCATAGGTGTACCACTTCTTAATTTGCCTACTTCGAACATTAGTAGCATTAACTTCATATCGGATCTCATAGTTTCTGGTCATCAAACTTACGTGGGCGTGCAAATACGGTGCTTTCTACCGTATCCCTGGCACACGCGACTTGCCAACATGGCAAGGTCCCGCTGTTAGTGGCTGAGGAGATGGGTAATCCGCACGTGGTTTTTTCTCTCTCCAGAAAGCACCATTGCATTTCATTTATATTTATGCAAAAAATCTTGAAAAAAAAATGTAAAAGGCTGGAGCAGTATGGGTGGGATTCGACCACATGACCTGCTGCAATTCGCGAGCATATAGCTAGCTAGCCTATAGGCAACCTGGCTCTTGACGATTAACATGCACAATTCGATTTATATAACAGGACCGTACAAATTGAATTAGAAATCAAAACCAGAAGGTTCGCAAAAATATGGAAACCCGGTTCGAGCCATCCAGTTACACAGACACATAAAGAGATAAGCAATTTATCTTTATGTATACTTCTTTCTTTTTTTCTAAGTAAGAAAACAACTTATATTCTAAATAAATATTTGGTCATATTGACTAGATTTTTCTTATAATTTGAATATTCTTAAATTAAAATACCTAGATAAAAGAAAATTTAGTGCAGAATGAATGCACGTATTTTTTACGAAAAACAAGCCAAATTTCCATTTGAACTTGCAATGTTTTGAATTTGTAAATCTAGTTAAACAAAATATAGTGTAGAATGAATGTATGTTTTCGAACAAATCACCTAAATTTTTTGTTTGAATTCGAATAATTTTAGATTAAAAAATCAAGATAAAGTAAATTGTACTGCAGAATGAATGTACATAAATTCTTTTGGAACAATCAATGAACTTTTTGTTTGAATCCGGATAATTTTAAATTTGAAAATCTAGATAAAAGAAAATATAGGTTAGAATGAATGTACATCATTTTTTCAGACAAATCAACTATTTTTTAGAATTTTATTAATCTAGATAAAAGATAATATAGTTCATAATGAATGTACTTAAATTTCTTTCATACAAATCAACGGAATTTTGTTTGATTTCCAATAATTTAAATTTGAAAAACTAGACAAAAGAAAATATAGGCCAGAATGAATATACGTAAATTTTCCAGATAAATCAACTAAATTTTTGCTTGAATTCTAATAATTTTAAATTATAAAATCTAAACAAAGAAAATATAGTGCAGAATGAATGTACGTAATTTTCTTCCAGACAAATCAGCGGAAAATTTGTTTGAATCTGAATAATTTAAATTTGAAAATGTTGAAACAAGAAAAATATTGTTCCAAAATTCGCACCTTTAGTCTAACGGATAGTTACCTTGGTAGTCCGATTAAAAGAACAAGCAACATCAGGTGGTGTGGTTTGGACGCTACCGTTACTACATCTAATCGCCGGTTCGAACTTCCTTCGATCCATTTTTTCAGCCCAATTTATTTACAACGCACAATGATGGGTGGGACCCAGCGGAAGTAACATTACCTCTGTTGGAGGGCTTTTGTACGAAGTTAAAAAAAACTTGAGGATGTTTCTGTAACAAAAATCACGTGCACAACGCTTCAGCCGCTAACCGTGGGCCTTGGCCACGCTGACATGCCACGTAAGTAGTGAATACATGCGCGTACGGAAAATGTGACCGTATTTGCACACCCACACAAGTTTGATGACCAGAAACATGTATTTTGCAAGTTTATGCACCAAACTGAGTCGGGTGCAAGTTCAATGACTTCCGGTGCATTTACCTCCATTTACAACTACGACCAAGGTAACACATGGTCATACTATGAATTCACGACATACACTAAAATTGAAAATAAAGGACAAGTAGAATCAACTTGAATGTATTTTGAATGACCAACAAATAAAAACCGAATGTAAGTTTATACTTTTTTTAAATAATACGATAAATCCCACTGTTAACATTCATCCAAATTGTGGAAACGTTCCCTCACTTGCATGTATATAATGGTGGTGTAAGGTGGATATAGGCAATACACAGCTTCGGCTCAGTTTTGGTTTTCCATATTGCTATGACCTACCCTGACACAAACAAAGAGAAAATCCTCATGGTCCACCCCTTTGGAAGCCGGTCAAATGGCAAGACGACGTAGGTCCCATGGATCAGGGTTTTCATCCGAAACCGCGTGAGCTAGGATATATTCAAATCTTAACCTATTCTTTTACCTTTGGTAGTGTCGATCAATTCATCAATCTTGGCGGTTAGCTCATCATTCATCTCCTCACAGATGGAGTTCACCTTTCTTTTGGTCGACCTTGTCACATGCCATTGGGCATGGTATTCTTGCATGTCATAAAGTAGTTTCTTAGCATTTCAATTTGCCGTCCCATGATGATTCCTCATGCAGCTATGTCTAACATGGATTTTGACATGGGGCAAATGGCATTATAAAACATATGAATAATAAGTCACTCTTTCCACCCCCATGGTTTGGGAAGTTTATTGTAGCCTCCTTCATGCGGTCCATGCAGGTGCTAGTGCCTCACGATCTTCTTGCTTAAAACTTGCAATCTGCGATCGTAGTTGCATAATTTTTATACGGGGATAAAACTTAGAGATAAACATGTTTCGACATAAATTACATGAACTTATAATTCTTCTAGGCAAAGCTAAAAGTCATTCTTTCCTTTTTATTTTAAATAAAAAGGAAATAGAGCAACTTCAAAGTGTTAGGTACATAATATTTAATATGTGGCATATCACACAGATCAATAAAAGTATGCAAATGCATACCAACACCTTTGAATGAAGAGCCTCAAAGTTTGTTTTGTTGAACCACAGTAGAAAAGCGAGGCTTAATTTCAAATTGTTCAGTAGCAACATTGGGTAATGTGATTGATGCACTCATAAAGTTCATCGGGAGTTGCAAACTCTTCGAGTTTCTTAGCCATGATAACTTTTTGGTGTTTTGATTGAAACAATAACTATAAAAGCAAATAAAGACAAACAGAAAAACAGAAACAAGAACTAATACAAAAACTCTAATCTAATGACTAGTGACAGCAGTGCCTTCCTGGCAATGTCGCCAAAAACGTGGTTGATGACCATTTGTGATCCGGTTTCAAATTGCAGATAGTTCTCTTACCTTTTTCCCAAGGTGTGATCCTGGGCATTGAACCCACGTGAGGATGTGCTTATGACAAATATTCAAACAAGATAGTGTTCTCGCAAAATTTTCTAGGGTCTGGACCTTTTAAACAACCTTTTAGATGTAAACAATAATATTGAAATAGGTGTGGGTATGAGGACTTACACTTACAACCTTGTACTTGTGAGCGAGGTCTCATCTTGTTCTACAACATGGCTTTGACAGATACCCGTTACGCGTGCTCACGACGCGATGAAGTGAGGGATGTGTCCAAAGTACATAGCGATGGATTCACGAACTGAATTGAGAGCTAGTTGTCCAACCGATGTAAATCGCCTAATGTTTAAATGCAACAAAGCGGTCGAGTTATGGCACCTTTTAGGGTTGGATGAGATTATGAAGAGGGCATGCGATGTCGACGGGGCAGGTGAAATTGTACTATATTTTTTATTTCAGATTCATGTACAAGACCTTGGTCTTCTTTGTCAGAATAATATACATGAAATAATAGCCATCTCCTCTTGGTACCTTTCGCAAGAAAGAAGGAAAATTGTCCATGGTGAGCAAACACATAATTCTAATCAAATAGTATCATCCATCGTCCAGCCATCTGTCCAGGTATCGATAGTAGACCCGTCCCCTATGCGCCAAACAAGGCCAGCCTTCAACAGTTCTTGCCAAAACATGATGCTACACCAAGTGCATGATGCGTTCTTTGGGCATGTGGCACCCAGAAATCCGGTCTCTTGAAAGTACCGTGCTTTCAACACTCTAGCACAAAGAGACGTTGGTTAGACAGAATCCACCAAGCCTGTTTGAAGAGCAATGCTAGGTTGAAAACTTTGAAGTCTCTAAACCCCATATCTCCCATTCTCTTGCTCATGCACACAATAGTAGAAAACAGGTCATGAGTCCCGGTTTCAGAGGGCCTTTAGTCCCGGTTCTGCAACCGGGACAAAACGATCGGGACTAATGCCCATCATTTTTAGTCCCGGTTGGCTTACGATAAAACTCAAGAGGTCTAATTTAAAGAAGGGGGTCAATAAAACTCAACACAATTGATGGTAATAAAATAAAAATGTGAATATTGTTTACGTACTTCAAATTGTTCTAAAGATATGCCCCGGCCCGCGCAGAGGTCGAGTGGCGAATGAACTCGCAAACTTAGTAAGCACATAAATTAGTCCCGGGTGCCTGCCACAAGCACTTTACGAGAATAGAGTTCAATCAAAATGATAATCAAGCATGATAATGGTATTGAAACTAGAATCAATGAGAGATGCGCGGTACTAGAGTAGTAGTTACTTTGGGGTTTAAAATTGCAGCTCTTTTTTCCAGCTGACACCCTTAACCTGTTTGGTGAAGTTTTTCCAAACCCTGCCCGGCAAAGAAAATGATTACTTGATATGAGGAAATGAACGAAAGTTGTCGATATGGTGCGATAATGATTGAACTTACTTCTGAAGCATTTGACTCATGTTCGTCCACTCCTTAGGGTCTTTACGTCTCGAGTCCAAGACAGTTACTTTTCCATCTTCAAGTTGAATGTCTAGCAGAATAAAGTGGTAACTGCGCACACATAACTCATTAATTGCACTTAACCTCGAGTAAGCGAAGCAGAATGTGCACAAGATAGTAACACTCACTTGAAGTTGTAAGGAAATAGTATTTCCCTTCTAGTTTGTTGTCCAAGTAACGCATCTAGCAAATTTTGCTCTGTATCAGCGGGAAAATCTTTTAACGTACGTTCATTTATGAAATTTGGGTCAATGAACCCAATGTCATAGATTTGTAGTTGTTTGCATTCGAGGATCTTCATTCTGCTTAATATAGTGTGAGGATAATTAATACATGCAATGAACGAGCTGAGTTAGAGACTTAATTACAGAAAAAAATACTTACAGACAATAGGAACTGACGATAGTTTTGTCGAGCTCCTTTTGGTTGTATAATTGAAAAATTTCTTCAAATTCAACGAACAACATCTGATCTCCATTGAAGAAGTGCTCATTTTTTATTCCCACCAAGATATGGTTAGTCCCGTCCTTGCAGGCTTTCAAGTACCATTCATGCAAATGTCGCATCCTCGTTGGTAGACCCTTGAGCTCCTCACGTGTGACGAGAGGCTTCTCGTGCTCATATCTTAAGGATGGTACTACCTCAGCCTTTTCGAACTGTACCGAATCGGGAAAGTAATCACCAGCAGTGATAGCAAGACCACCGGCCGCTTTCTCTGGATCATTAGCGATATCGGTAACCACCTTGAGCGGAGGGCACGATTGCAGTTCTTGTTCGCCGAGCTGGGGAATTGTTTTCCCACTTCTTGCGCCACTTCTACTTAAGCTTCCCGACCGCCTCGCTTGATCATATGTCTTTTGAATACAACGGTCATAGTTTGATGGTGGCGGAGGCGGTGGTGGTCGCCTAAGGGCAGCCAGAGTTCCCTTCGCTTTCACCGGATCTATTCTCTCCTCTGGAGGTGGGCGTTTCGGTGCAAGCTGACGTTTCACTTCGGCATCCACGATCTTATTGTTTTCCTCCTCAGTCAACTCGTATGGTAACTTGGGAGGAACCTTAAGGTTTGGGCCTGCTCTGAATCTCCTTGTTTTTGTACTGCTGCTAGCCGCCGGAGCGGCGGCGCCTCTCTTCCGATGTTGCTGAGGTGGCGGAGGAGGCTGATACGTCTCCAACGTATCTATAATTTTTGATTGTTCCATGCTATTATATTATCTGTTTTGGATGTTTTATATGCATTAATATGCTATTTTATATTATTTTTGGGACTAATCTATTAACCTAGTGCCCAGTGCCAGTTTCTGTTTTTTTTCTTGTTTTTGAGTATTGCAAATAAGGAATATCAAACGGAGTCCAAACGGAATAAAATTCTACGGTGATTTTTCTTGGACCAGAAGGAACCCAGGAGACTTGGAGAAGAGACCAGAAGACCCACGGGTGGGCCACAAGCCACCTGGGCACGCCCCTGGGGGGGCGCCCCCTGGCTTGTGGGCCCCCCGTGGCTCCTCCAACCCTAATTCTCCGCCTATAAATTCAGAAATATTCCCCCAATACCAAAAAGAGCAATGATAATACTTTTTCGCCGCCAGAAGCCTATGTTCCCGTGAGATCCCATCTTGGGGCCTTTTCCGGTAATCTGCCGGAGGGGGGATTCGATCACGGAGGGCATCTACATCAACTCCATTGCCCCTCCGATGATGCGTGAGTAGTTCACCTCAGACCTTCGGGTCCATAGCTAGTAGCTAGATGGCTTCTTCTCTCTCTATGTTCTTCAATACCATGTTTTCCATGATCTTCATGGAGATCTATCTGATGTAATACTCTTTTGCAGTGTATTTGTCGAGATCCGATGAATTGTGGGTTTATGATCAGATTATCTATGAATATTATTTGAATCTTCTCTGAATTCTTATATGCATGATTTCATATCTTTGCAAGTCTCTTCGAGTTATTGGTTTGGTTTGGCCAACTAGATTGGTAATTCTTGCAATGGGAGAAGTGCTTAGTTTTGGGTTCAATCTTGCGGTGTCCTCACCCAGTGACAAAGTAGGGGTAGCGAGGCACGTATTTGTATTGTTGCCATCAAGGGTAAAAAGATGGGGTTTTCATCATATTGCTTGAGTTTATCCCTCTACATCATGTCATCTTACTTGATACGGACGTGATGCCTATATGCATAATTATTGCCTTGGATATCGTCATAACTATGCGCTTTTCTATCAATTGCTCGACAGTAATTTGTTCACCCACCGTATTATTTTCCTTCAAGAGAGAAGCCTCTAGTGAAACCTATGGCCCCCGGGTCTATTTTCCATATTATATTTTCAGATCTATAAACCAAAAATACCAAAAATACTTTGCTGCAATCTATTTACTTTATTTTAGTTTTACTTTTAGCAATCTTTTATATCTATCTCTATCAGATCTCATCCTTGCAAGTAACCGTGAAGGGATTGACAACCCCTTTATAGCGTTGGGTGCAAGTGTTTGATTGTTTGTGTAGGTGCAAAGATTGGGGCCTTGCTTGTACCTCCTACTGGATTGATAACTTGGTTCTCAACAACTGAGGGAAATACTTATCTACTTTGCTGCATCACCCTTTCCTCTTCAAGGGAAAACCAACGCAAGCTCAAGAAGTAGCAAGAAGGATTTCTGGCGCCGTTGCCGGGGAGGATACATAGCAAGTCAAGCCTACCAAGTACCCATCACAAACTCATCTCTTGCATTTACATTATTTGCCATTTGCCTCTCCTTTTCCTCTCCCCCACTTCACCAATTTGCCGTTTTATTCGCCTTTTTCTCGCCGGATCTTGTGTTGCCATGTGCCTTCTATTTGCTTGCATCTTCGCTTGCTAAAAATCTATTGATATGGATCCTCATCCACTCGCTAATCTTTTCAAAAGGCCAAATTATGATGAACCAATTGCTAGCGAGTTGAGTGCACTTGATTATCTCTATGAAGTTTTGTTTGAAAATCATGAATCTGAAAATTTTGATGAAGTGTTGAAAGAAGAAATTTATAAGGTGATTCATGATAGTCCCTTGAATGATGAGCATGATTGCAATGTTGATAGTATGAATTCTCTAAATATCCATGATGCTTATGATATGCAAAGCCACAAGCTTGGGGATGCTATGTTTGATGAAGATGATATTTTTTGTCCCCCAAGTTTTGATGAGAAAATTTATTACGATGATTGCATGCCTCCTATTTATGGTGATGGTGATGACACGTATGCTATAATGAGTAATGATAACCATGAAACTTATCATCATGATTTTAATTTGCAATGTGGTTATGTCAATCAAGTGTCTCATGATAGTTATTTTGTTGAGTTTTCTCCCACTACCATGGATGATAAGGAATTTGCTTATGTGGAGAGTAATGAAAATTATATGCTTGTGAAATATGAAAAGAATGATTTATGTGATAGTTATATTGTTGAATTACTTCATGATGCTACTGAAATTCATTATGAGGGGGGAACATATGCTTGTAGGAATTGCAATAATATCAAGTTTCCTCTCTATGTGTTTAAAGTTTTGAAGTTATGCTTGTTTTGCCTTCCTATGCTAGTTGATTCTTGTTCCCATGAATTGTTTGCTCACAAAATCCCGATGAATAGGAAGTGCGTTAGACTTAAATGTGTTTTTCATGAGATTCATGATGCTCTTTTGCATATTTCAATTACTACTTTTTATGTGAGCATCATTGAAATCATCATGCCTAGCTAGGGGCGAAAAACAATAGCGCTTGTTGGGAGGCAACCCAATTTTATTTTATGTTCTCTTTTTTTGTTGTTTTTTGTTTCTGTTCTTGAGTTATTTACACATTATTACCTCTGTAGTAATTGTGTTTTAGTGTTTTAATTAGTGTTTGAGCCAAGTAAGACCTTTGGGATGGTCTACGGTGATTGTTGATTTGATTCTGCTGAAAAACAGAAACTTTTGTGCTCAGTCCAGGAATTTTATAAATTCACCAGAGCATCTAATGAGTCTGAAATTTTTACACAAGATTTATATACAAATTTCCCAGATTTTCCTAATTTTTCAGAATTTTTGGAGTTACAGAAGTATTCTAAGTTTACAGATTGCTACAGACTGTTCTGTTTTTGACAGATTCTGTTTTCTTTGTGTTGTTTGCTTATTTTGATGTATCTATGGGTTGTATCGGGGGGTATGAACCATGGAAAAGTTGGAATACAGTAGATATTACACCAATATAAATAAAGAATGAGTTCACAACAGTACCTAAAGTGGTGATTTATTTTTCTTATACTAACGGATCTCATGAGTTTTCTGTTGAGTTTTGTGTTGTGAAGTTTTCAAGTTTTGGGTAAAGATTTGATGGACTATGGAATAAGGAGTGGCAAGTGCCTAAGCTTGGGGATGCCCAAGGCACCCCAAGGAATATTCAAGGATACCAAAGAGCCTAAGCTTGGGGATGCCCCGGAAGGCATCCCCTCTTTCGTCTTCAATCCATCGGTAAATTTACTTGAGGCTATATTTTTATTCACCACATGATATGTGTTTTGCTTGGAGCGTCTTGTATGATATGAGTCTTTGCTTTTTAGTTTGCCACAATCATCCTTGATGCACACATCTTTTGAGAGGGACACGCATAAATCGTGAATTTATTAGAATACTCTATGTGCTTCACTTATATCTTTTGAGCTAGGCATTTTTGCTCTAGTGCTTCATTTATATCTTTTTAGAGCACAGTGGTGTTTTTATTTTATAGAAATAATTGAACTCTTGTACCTCACTTATATTATTTTGAGAGTATTTAAACAGCATGGTAATTGGTTTAGGTTGTGAATTTAGTCCTAATATAATGGGCATCCAAAAGGGATATAATAAAAACTTTCATATAAAGTGCATTGAATACTATGAGAAGTTTGATTCCTTGCATATAGTTTTGAAATATAAAGATGGTGATATTAGAGTCATGCTAGTGAGTAATTATGGATTGGTAGAAATACTTGTGTTAAAAGTTTGTGATTCCCGTAGCATGCATGTATGGTGAACCGTTATGTAACGAAGTCGGAGCATGATTTGTTTAATGATTGTCATCCTTTGTGTGAGGGTCGGGAGCGCGCGATGGTTAACTCTTACCAACCTCTCCCCTGGGAGCATGCGTCTAATACTTTGCTTCGATAACTAATAGACTTTGCAATAAGTATGTGAGTTCTTTATGACTAATGTGAGTCCATGGATTATACGCAGTCTCACCCTTCCACCATTGCTAGCCTCTCTAGTACCGCGCAACTTTCGCCGGTGCATTAAACCCACCATATACCCTTCCTCAAAACAGCCACCATACCTACCTATTATGGCATTTCCATAGCCATTCCGAGATATATTGCCATGCAACTTCCACCGTTCCGTTTATTATGACACACACCATCATTTTCATATTGCTTTGCATGATCGTAAGATAGCTAGCATGATGTTTTCATGGCTTGTCCATTTTTTGATGTCATTTGCTATGCTAGATCGTTGCACATCCCGGTACACCGCCGGAAGCATTCATATAGAGTCATATTTTGTTCTAGGTATCGAGTTGTAATTCTTGAGTTGTAAGTAAATAAAAGTGTGATGATCATCATTATTAGAGCATTGTCCCATGAGAGAAAAGGATGATGGAAGCTATGATTCCCTCACAAGTTGGGATAAGTCTCCGGACTTTATAAATAATAAAAGAGGCCAATGAAGCCCAAATAAAAAAAAGAGGCCAAAGATGCCCACCAAAAAAATGAGAGAAAAGAGAGAAGGGACAATGCTAGTATTTTTTTTCCACACTTGTGCTTCAAAGTAGCACCATGATCTTCATGATAGAGAGTCTCCTATTTTGTCACTTTCATATACTAGTGGGAATTATAATGCACACCCACTTAGTTTCTTTTTGAGCTTTCATACACTTATAGCTCTAGTGCATCCGTTGCATGGCAATCCCTACTCACTCACATTGATATCTATTGATGGGCATCTCCATAGCCCGTTGATACACCTAGTTGATGTGAGACTATCTTCTCCTTTTCCTCACAACCTCCACCATATTCTATTCCACCTATAGTGCTATATCCATGGCTCACGCTCATGTATTGCGTGAAAGTTGAAAAGGTTTGAGAACATAAAAGGTGTGAAACAATTGCTTGACTTGTCATCGGGGTTGTGCATGATTTAAATACTTTGTGTGGGGAAGATGGAGCATAGCCAGACCATATGATTTTGTAGGGATAACTTTCTTTGGCCATGTTATTTTGAAAGGACACAATTGCTTTGTTAGTATGCTTGAAGTATTATTGTTTTTATCTCAATATTAATCTTTTGTTTCGAATCTTATGGATCTGAACATTCATGCCACAATAAAGAAAAGTACATGGATAAATATGTTAGGTAGCATTCCACATCAAAAATTCTGTTTTTATCATTTACCTACTCGAGGACGAGCAGGAATTAAGCTTGGGGATGCTTGATACGTCTCCAACGTATCTATAATTTTTGATTGTTCCATGCTATTATATTATCTATTTTGGATGTTTTATATGCATTAATATGCTATTTTATATTATTTTTGGGACTAATCTATTAACCTAGTGCCCAGTGCCAGTTTCTATTTTTTCCTTGTTTTTGAGTATTGCAGATAAGGAATATCAAACGGAGTCCAAACGGAATAAAATTCTACGATGATTTTTCTTGGACCAGAAGGAACCCAGGAGACTTGGAGAAGAGACCAGAAGACCCACGGGTGGGCCACAAGCCACCTGGGCGCGCCCCCCTGGCTTGTGGGCCCCCCGTGGCTCCTCCAACCCTAATTCTCTGCCTATAAATTCAGAAATATTCCCCCAATACCAAAAAGAGCAATGATAATACTTTTCCGCCGCCGGAAGCCTCTGTTCCCATGAGATCCCATCTTGGGGCCTTTTCCGGTAATCTGCCGGAGGGGGATTCGATCATGGAGGGCATCTAGATCAACTCCATTGCCCCTCCGATGATGCGTGAGTAGTTCACCTTAGACCTTCGGGTCCATAGCTAGTAGCTAGATGGCTTCTTCTCTCTCTATGTTCTTCAATACCATGTTTTCCATGATCTTCATGGAGATCTATCCGATGTAATACTCTTTTGCGGTGTGTTTGTCGAGATCCGATGAATCATGGGTTTATGATCAGATTATCTATGAATATTATTTGAATCTTCTCTGAATTCTTATATGCATGATTTCATATCTTTGCAAGTCTCTTCGAGTTATTGGTTTGGTTTGGCCAACTAGATTGGTAATTCTTGCAATGGGAGAAGTGCTTAGTTTTGGGTTCAATCTTGCGGTGTCCTCACCCAGTGACAAAGTAGGGGTAGCGAGGCACATATTTGTATTGTTGCTATCAAGGGTAAAAAGATGGGGTTTTCATCATATTGCTTGAGTTTATCCCTCTACATCATGTCATCTTACTTAATGCGTTACTCTGTTCTTCATGAACTTAATACTCTAGATGCAGGCAGGAGTCGGTCGATGTGTGGAGTAATAGTAGTAGATGCAGAATCGTTTCGGTCTACTTGATACGGACGTGATGCCTATATGCATAATCATTGCCTTGGATATCGTCATAACTATGCGCTTTTCTATCAATTGCTCGACGGTAACTTGTTCACCCACGGTATTATTTTCCTTCAAGAGAGAAGCCTCTAGTGAAACCTATGGCCCCTGGGTCTATTTTCCATATTATATTTTCAGATCTATAAACCAAAAATGCCAAAAATACTTTGCTGCAATCTATTTACTTTTATTTTAGTTTTACTTTTAGCAATCTTTTATATCTATCTCTATCAGATCTCATCCTTGCAAGTAACCGTGAAGGGATTGACAACCACTTTATAGCGTTGGGTGCAAGTGTTTGATTGTTTGTGTAGGTGCAAAGATTGGGGCCTTGCTTGTACCTCCTACTGGATTGATACCTTGGTTCTCAACAACTGAGGGAAATACTTATCTACTTTGTTGCATCACCCTTTCCTCTTCAAGGGAAAACCAACGCAAGCTCAAGAAGTAGCAGAGGTGGAGTCCGATGACGCGGCAGAGACAGCTGAGGGGGAGGAGGATTCTGCTGAGGGGCCACCTCCGTCGGAGTCCGCTGATGCGGCGGAGACGGCTGACGCGCCGAAGACGACTCAGGCAGCGGAGACGACTGACGCACCGGAGATGGTTGACGCACTGGAGACGGTTGACGCACCGGAGACGGCTAATGCACCGGAGACGACTCAGGCACCGGGGCCTCCTCCGGCTGAGTCTGCTGAGGCGGCGTCCAGTATGGAAGCACGAAGTGTTCCTTTCTCCATAGACAGGTAGTCCTTAAGGCATATCGAAGAAGAATCTCCCCTTCACCTGTAGCGTACTCAAGCTCCAGCCCATCAAATCCGTCCATTATTTCATCCACCCCGACAATAGCAAAGCTAGCTGGAACCGGAGTGCAATGGAAAGTTGCATCAGGTCGAGGAGGTAAGACATAGCCGACCGCCGCCTTCAAGGTCAGGTTATGGCATTTCGCCATTAGCACACAATGTTCATTATTCGTGATACCATCCACGAGGTAGCGAGGAGCCGTGCTATCAGGATGAACGAGCTCCGTGGAAGCCACGCTGCTTCTCCGCTAAGATGGTGGGGTAGCATCGTGGGTAGTCTCCAATGAAGGATCTTCGTGCCGCTGAGATGGTTGGCCGGTAGCTCGCTGGCTCTCAAGTGCCTCTAGTTTCGCTAATCTGGCATTCATCTTCTGCATTTCGCTTGCTTCCTCTTTCTTCTTTCTCTGTCGGCTTCTGTAACCAGTGCTGTCGGGAAACCCAACCTTCCACGGAACGGAGCCTAAGGTGCCTCGTGTTCGTCCAGGGTATTCAGGATTCCCGAGGGCAAATGACAGCTCGTCCTTCTCTCTGTCGGGAACGAACGTCCCTTCTAGCGATTTCTTGATTGTTTCCTCAAGCTTTTTGACGGGTATTTCAAGTTGAGCTTTTGTCCAGACACACTTCCCTGTTTCTGGGTCCAAAGTTCCCCCAACCCCGAAGAACCAAGTCCTTGCACGATCTGGCCAGTCCAATGTCGCTGGTTGGACACCTTTAGCAAGCAGGTCTTGCTTAGCTTTGTCCCACGTAGGCCGGGCTTTACTGTAGCCACCTGACCCCGTAACATGGTGATACTGCTTCCTTGCAGCATTTTGCTTATTTATATGTGACCTTTTCTTAGCCTTCTCCGATTTCTTGTAGGCCACAAATTCGGGCCAGTAATCTTTTTTCTTCTCATATTGACCGATGAATTTTGGAGTCTCGTCTTTGCCGACAAACTTTGTGTTCAATAGTTTCTTCCAGTTCTTGAATAGTTCTGCCATCTTCTTAAGAGCAAATGCCTTGACCTTTCACTGTATAATTGGGTTATTCGGATCCTCCTCTGGCGGTAGGCTGAAATTTCTCATCAGCGTGTTCCAAAGATCATCTTTTAGTCTATCGTGGACATAAGGAACTTCAGGGTCCTTCTTCTTATTCCATTCTTGGACAGTGATCGGGACGCTGTCCCTAACAATAACTCCGCACTGATGTATAAATTTGTCCTTGGTCCGCTTGGGAACAATCGCTTGGCCTTTTGGAGAGACTTCTTCGATCATGCACCTTTCTTGTGGGTCCAACCTTCTCTTCGGGCCTCGTCTCCTTACCGAAGTGGAGCTCGATCCGGATGGCTAATTAAAAGAAGAAAGAAGCGTTAATACCTCGCCGGACTTTGAAGCAGTTAAGGCTCCCTCCTCCTCACCGGAGTCGCCATGATCTCCTTCCTCCTCACCGGAGCCGCCATCCTCTCTTTCCTCACCATCGGTCTCGTTGAGAAACGACAAGGTCATATCACCTCCGTCGCGGATTATATCCCCCAACAACTCTTCTTTTTCTAAGTCTCTGTCATCCATAGTTTCTGCAAATATTACAACATGGCAATATACAACCATGAGAGATGGATTAGTGGCAAACATAGACTTAATCACAACAAGGAATCATATGCATATGAGCAATGGATTAGTGGGAAACATCATGTAAAGTTCACAAGTTTTATAACAGTTAGTTTCAGACGATCGTCGAGGACTCCTCCCCCCTCATGTCTGATGAGTCGTCCTATCTTTCGAGAGAGGATACTTTGCGGACCGCCTCTCTTATGGTCGTCGAGGATACTTGCGGACCCCCACCCCCCTCATGTCGAAGTTATCGGGGATATGTTGAATTCCCGAGAGAGTTAGGGGTGTTCTAACACGGCACTACACGATATAGGTGAAGGGGGATAACATCTGAGGAACCCACGGGGAAACCATTACATTGAAACAAACATTGTAGCAACACAAAATCGCGAGATGAAGGCTGCGGGAGGCGAGATCGGGCGTCGGTAATGGGATTGCTAGGTTTAGTGAAGGCCGAATGGCCCAATATGCTTAGCGTAGTATTTTGACGGGGATGGCGGGTTTCGGGTTTGGGTATTACTGAAACGGGTTTGAACCCGCGAAACGTGTCGGGTTTTATACTTTACCCAACGACAGCCCCACGGGGTTAAAAAGGCGCCCATCCCCATCCCCTAATAGGGTAAAAACCCACGTGGGACCCGGGTTTCGGGGCCCATTGCCATCTTGATACACATATAGTGCCATACATATACATGAACATATACATACATACATACATGAAAAAAAATAGTGTCATACATATACAGAACATATACATACATACATGAACATACATACATACATTAAAAAAATATAGACACAAATATAGTGCCAATGGCGGCGGCAGCGGCGGCGGCGGTGGAGGCCTTGGGAAAGGGGGGGCGGAGCTCATTGGGGATGCGGCGATGGAGCTGGAGGCCGGCGACGTCGACGAGGGCCGGCTCGGGGGCACGCGGCGGCGGGGCGGAGAGCGCGCGAGGATGTCCGGCGCCGGCGACGGTCAGCGGGCTCGGGGACGGCAGGGCGTCGGTGAGGGCGACGGCAAAATAAGGCTGCCTGGCGGCGTCGATGTCGTCATCGGCGCCGTCGGGGGAGAGGAGAGAAGAAACTACAGATGGATTGGAAAAATTGCTAAGTCCCGCTTATATAGCCCCCCCTTTAGTCCGGTTGGTGGCTACAACTGGGACTAATGCCACCCTTTAGTCCCGGTTGGAGCCACCAACCGGGACTAAAGGTAAATTTCAGCAGCCCGAAGGGCGGGAAGCAGAGACCTTTAGTCGCGGTTGGTGGCTCCAACAGGGACTAATGCCCCCAACCGGGACTAAAGTGGGGCATTAGTCCCGGTTGTAGCCACCAACCGGGACTAAAGGGCTGTGCATCCCGCAGCCACAAGTTTAGTCCCACCTCGCTAGTCGAGATGGGCTCGGAGTGGTTTATAAGCGCTGCTGCCGCTGCCCTCTCGAGCTCCTCTCTATTGCAGGCAGTACATGCCTATCTCACGCCCTGTTGGGCCTGCTAGCACTGCGGGCCTGCATCCTGGCCCATTTCTAGGGTTTCAAGTCGTATGCAGGTCATGGTGCCTAGTAGGCGGGTCTTTTTTTTTTGCATATATTATGTTTTTCAATTTTTAATGTTATTTTTTGCATATGTTATTTTTAGTTATATAATTTTAGTTGCATAAATTTTATATAATTTTAGTTGCATAAGTTTTATTTTTTATTGATTCTTTTTAGTTGATTCCTTTTGCTATTAGAGTTTTATAAAAGCTTTTTAGTTTCTATTAAAGCTTGTAACAAAATATACTTTATGAAAATTCATTTTAATATTAAATTTTTTAACAAATAAATACTTTGATAATTTTAGTTAATATTATTTTGATTCTTTTTGCTAATGAAGAATATTATATTTAATTGATTCTTTTTAGTTCATTTTTTGTGCTATTACAGTTTTATAAAAGACTTTTTATGCATATTTTCAACCCTTTTCTGACTTCATTTGCTATTTT
The DNA here is from genome assembly GCA_039707655.1 of Elymus sibiricus. Lineage (NCBI taxonomy): Eukaryota > Viridiplantae > Streptophyta > Magnoliopsida > Poales > Poaceae > Elymus > Elymus sibiricus. The sequence continues at coordinate 369,276,568 of CM077663.1, read as the reverse complement.
TCATGCATTTCATGATTTATTTTGAGCTAAAATGACCCTGAAATTGAAAAGCACTGCAAATGAACTCTGAAATGGTTGAAAGTTGGCATGGTATCATAATTTCACCCACATAGCATGTACTAAAAAGTTGATAGGGTTACGGGAAAAACTGGATGCACTTCGTGTACAAACTGGACAATCTCCTTCGAAGTATCAGGGTTTCGAAAGAAAACTCGTCTATTACAAAGGGATTTCATTTTTTAAACATATTTTAACTCAAGACTTTTTCTGCATTCAATATGCACCATTCGAAGCCACATCATCACTTTTCAACCCTTTTCTGACTTTATTTTCTATTTTCATGCATTTCATGATTTATTTTGAGCTAAAATGACCCTGAAATTGAAAAGCACTGCAAATGAACTCTGAAATGGTTGAAAGTTGGCATGGTATCATAATTTCACCCACATAGCATGTGCTAAAAGGTTGAGAGGGTTACGGGAAAAACTGGATGCACTTCGTGTACAAACTGGACAATCTCCTTCGAAGTATCAGGGTTTCGGACGAAAACTCGTCTATTACAAAGGAATTTCATTTTTTAAACATATTTTAACTCAAGACTTTTTATGCATTCAATATGCACCATTCGAAGCCACATCATCACTTTTCAACCCTTTTCTTACTTCATTTGCTATTTTTCATGCAGTTCATGATTTATTTTGAGCTAAAATGACCCTGAAATTGAAAAGCACTGCAAATGAACTCTGAAATGGTTGAAAGTTGGCATGGTATCATAATTTCACCCACATAGCATGTGCTAAAAAGTTGAGAGGGTTACGGGAAAAACTGGATGCACTTCGTGTACAAACTGGACAATCTCCTTCGAAGTATCAGGGTTTCGGACGAAAACTCGTCTATTACAAAGGGATTTCATTTTTTAAACATATTTTAACTCAAGACTTTTTTTGCATTCAATATGCACCATTCGAAGCCACATCATCAGTTTTCAACCCTTTTCTGACTTCATTTGCTATTTTTCATGCATTTCATGATTTATTTTGAGCTAAAATGACCCTGAAATTGAAAAGCACTTCAAATGAACTCTGAAATGGTTGAAAGTTGGCATGGTATCATAATTTCATCCACATAGCATGTGCTAAAAAGTTGAGAGGGTTACGGCAAAAATTGGATGCACTTCGTGTACAAACTGGACAATCTCCTTCGAAGTATAAGGGTTTCGGACGAAAACTCGTCTATTACAAAGGGATTTCATTTTTTAAACATATTTTAACTCAAGAATTTTTCTGCATTCAATATGCACCATTCGAAGCCACATCATCACTTTTCAACCCTTTTCTGACTTCATTTGCTATTTTTCATGCATTTCATGATTTATTTTGAGCTAAAATGACCCTGAAATTGAAAAGCACTGCACATGAACTCTGAAATGGTTGAAAGTTGGCATGGTATCATAATTTCACCCACATAGCATGTGCTAAAAAGTTGAGAGGGTTACGGGAAAAACTGGATGCACTTCGTGTACAAACTGGACAATCTCCTTTGAAGTATCAGGGTTTCGGACGAAAACTCGTCTATTACAAAGGGATTTCATTTTTTAAACATGTTTTAACTCAAGACTTTTTCTGCATTCAATATGCACCATTCGAAGCCACATCATCACTTTTCAACCCTTTTTTGACTAATTTGCTATTTTTCATGCATTTCATGATTTATTTTGAGCTACAATGACCCTAAAATTGAAAAGCATTGCAAATGAACTCTGAAATGGTTGAAAGTTGGCATGATATCATAATTTCACCCACATATCATGTGCTAAAAAGTTAAGAGGGTTACGGGAAAAACTGGATGCACTTCGTGTACAAACTGGACAATCTCCTTCGAAGTATCAGGGTTTCGGACGAAAACTCGTCTATTATAAAGGGATTTCATTTTTTAAACATATTTTAACTCAAGACTTTTCTGCATTCAATATGCACCATTCGAAGCCACATCATCATTTTTCAACCCTTTTCTGACTTCATTTGCTATTTTTCATGCATTTCAGGGTTTCGGACGAAACCATTACAGAACATCATGAATAGGGAAGTGACCAAATTAATACAAGTTCATCATCACATTAAAACCAAAATACAGTAGTGTTCAAATGTTATTACTAAAAAAATAAATACATAAAGTTCATACATAGTTCTCATAGAACAAGATATAGCTCTCTAGAGCATCTAATTAAAACATAAATTGAAACTAACGTACAACTATGTAAAACATTTAAATACAACAACAAATGCGATCATAATCGCAACTAAGGTAACAATTGATCCAACTGCATAATGATATCAAGCCTCATTATCAATGGCATATTTTCTTATCTTTCTAATCTTTAAGCGCATTGCATCCATCTTGATCTTGTGGTCATCGACGACATCGGCAACATGCAACTCCAATTTCATCTTCTCCTCCTCAATTCTTTTCAATTTTTCATTCAAATCCTTGTTTTCTTTTTCAACTAAATTTAACTTCTCGACAAGAGGGTCGGTTGAAATTTCCGGTTCACATAACTCCTAGATAAACACATCTATGTCACGTTGGTCGGCACAATTGTCATAAACACTAAATGAAACAAATAGTTATAAAAGATAATATACCACATCCGAATCATAGACCGGACGAGGGCCGACGTGGGCGGATACCATGACCATGGCACTATATAATAACAAACAACAATAAAAGTAAGAAATTTATATAAGTATCTATGTAAATCATACAAGTAAGAATTTTTTCTTTCAAAAAGAAAATAAGAACAAGAGGCTCACCACGGTGGTGCCGGCGACGAGATCGGCGTAGGCGATCGACGACGGTGAGGACGGGGACGGGACGTGATGGACTGCCAAACTTAGACAAATCTTGGGGGAAAATGGAGCTTGGAGGTCAAGCTTGGAGAGGAGAAAGCTTAAGCGTGGCTCGGGCATTTCATCGAACACCTCGTGTGCATAGGAGGTGAGAGCAGAGCAGCACACACCTCCCACATGCCGGCCGGCCAAAAAACAGAGCAGTGAGCGGGCAGGGGCAAGCATATATATATAGGCATATCTTTAATCCCTGTTTGTGGCTAGAACCGGGACAGAGGACTTCCCTTTAGTCCCGGTTCCAGCCACCAACCGGGACTAAAGGGGCTGCGCGAGGACCGAGGACCTTTAGTCCCGGTTCGTGTCTGGAACCGGGACTAAAGGGGTCAAACGAACCAGGACTGGTGCCCGCCGAGGCCCGGCCGGCGTCTTGGCCTCACGAACCGGGACTGTTGCACCCATTAGTCCCGGTTCGTAACACGACCGGGACTAATGCAATATTCTGGCCTGGACCAAAACCCTGTTTTCTATCAGTGACATCTTGTCCTAATTAACCAATCAAGTGAACCTTGTGTTTTCCATTCTTCGCTCCCCATTTTTTTTTGAAGAAATAGATGTCAATTTCCAGCACGTTTTTTGGACGAATTTGAAACAGCTCATGGAAAACACCGGGGTCGCTTGAAGCACTGATCAACGAGCAAATCCCTTCTAGCTTCTGAGAGCCCTTGCATTTGATGAGATTATTGACTAGTTAGACAGGTCTCGTGGTCATAGAAATTGTGAATACAATTTCCTTTTCATCCGCGACACATATATTTTCATAATGTTGTTATTGGAGCTATATTTTAGACATGATACTATTTTATGTATATCTGTTGTACGACCAACATTTTCCTTGCCCCCTATGATCAAATCGCTCCGCCCTGCACTTGCTAATAAAGGGAGATGGAAGTTATATAAAAAATTATAGATTTATATATTAGTATATATGGAGTATAGAGATAAAGAAAGAAGGTTTGTTTCTCCAATTTTTTTGTATGTATCAATTTTTTTTGTAGTCGTATGCTTCCTTGGAATTCCCTATTTTATGCATTCTGCATCAAACAACCGAGGCATTGCACCATCGAGCGCAATGGGTCGGGCCATTATAGCGGTACACAAAGGTGTTATGTTCCGGTTTTAGGAACGTTCCTGGTTTCTGGTTGGTTGTTGTTGTTGTTTTTTACTTGTTTTGCGGTTTCCTTTTTTGGGTTTTCATTTTTTTTTGTTTTTCTTCAATTTTGTTTTTTCAGATTTCAAAAATTGTTCGGAATTCCAAATTATTTTCTGCGCATAAAAAAATTGGAATTCGAAAAATCGTTCATGTTTTTCAAAAATTATCCGTGTTTTCCGAAAAATGTTCAGAATTCGAATTTTTTGTTCATTTTTTTCAAAATATCTTCATTTTTTTACAAACCTTTTGAATTTTGAAACTTGTTAAAAATCAATAAATGTTAAGTTTTTTAATAAATAGCCAGAATTTCAAAATTTGTTCTTGTTTTCAGAAATTTTGCAAGTTTTCAAAGTTGTTTGAAATTTTAAATTTTGTTCGAAAATTAAAAAATGTTCATAGTTTCAACTTGTTGTGCACTTTTTGGAAATATTAGAAATAGTTCAAAGTTCCAAAAAGTAATGTTCATTCTTTTTTGAAATTTCCTTCTTATATTTTTGAATCGTGGACTACCGTAATATATTTTTTTGAGGTGATGGACTACCGTAATAAGGAGCTACAGTATATTTACGAGCTGCAGTGGACCGAAGCAGCGTGCCTGCCAATGGGCCGGCCCAATTGGCTGCCCGCCCGTGTGTCCTGGGCCGGCCCAGCGGAATGCGTCATACAGGATGTCCCCGCCTCCTCTTCTGACCGTTGCTGCGTGGAAAGTTGTTCTTCAACACGAAAGAGGAAAGAAAAAAAAAATCCCAACCCAGTAGCCCACGCAGTCGTCCGTCTCCAAGAACGCGGGTGGGGAACTGAGAAACCAATCCCGCCGCCGCCGCCTTCTCCCCTCATCCCCGTCTCTCCCGATCTTTTCCCTCTCTCACACCCCGTCGCTTACGCCGTCGGCCGATTCTTCGTCCGCCGTCCCTCCCCGTACTGACGCACTCGCACACCCATCTTCCTTGCTCGCCTGGTTCGTGTACGATTCAGAGCGGGGCAGGGGGTCGATTGATGGAAGGTTCGGCTTCCAATCCACCCAGGCCGCCGGCTGGTCCACCGAGGGGAGAGCCCAAATTGTCCAACCGAAACCCTAGACGCCGCGCGCGTGGCATCTCCGCCGCCTCGCCCAGTTCTTGCTCGCTTTAGCTCGCGGGGATGGAGCAGGACGCCGCCGCCCGTCCCCTCGCACCAGGCCCAGGACGACGGCGCCGTGGACGGCTGGGCGCGCGACGACAGGGAGCCCCCTCCTACGGCGGAGTGCCCGAGGCCGTAGATCCTCCTCCTTGCCGGCGCCTCCGCGGCCGCCTCCGTGCAGCCAGGGCGCTCGTGCGCGGCCCTCAACTACGACGGTGCGTGCCCTTCATCCCTCTGTCTCGAATCCATGGATTGTATTGTCATTTCTTTCTAATCTGAACGTCCATGGATGGTGGCAGGCAGCGGTGGGAGGAGCCCTGCGACGACCTCGACGCCTGCTATCGCGACCACAACCACTGCGTCCGCAAGAAAGGTACTAAACCAAACGCACATCCCCCCCTTCAAGAATCAGAAAAAACCATACATGCTGCCATGAACAACCCATACATTACATTGCCTTGTTAGGACAAGCGAATTCATATGGTAGTAAGTCCAGTGGCGGACCTAGGAATGGGCTAGGCCCCAGGCAAACTGGGCCAAGGCCCAGGCAGGCTTCGCTGACTGTAGCATTTACTGTAGCAAGAGTGCTACAGTATACGAAGCTGATGGGCTTCACGCCCCAGGCCGCCGCCCCTGCTGCCTGGGGCCTGAATCCGCCCATGGTAGTAACGATTAATAAGATTAGCAGCCGTGGATGCAGTGAAGTGACTAGAGAATTTCAGAATCCAGATTGTTGCTGCTATAGATCTACTCTGCTCCGCCATTTTGGTAACTGATGGCAATGCAGCAGCTGTGTGGTTCCCGGTTTTATGCAGCAGCTGTTCAACTACTAATTGATTGCTTGGTGATCAATTGTGCGTGCTTAGATAATTTATACTGGGTAAACTGCAAAGCTCAGTAGCATGCACACCTGAATTTGCTGTGATGACCGGACAAGTTACATGTTCAGTCAGTCATTCCCTGCCAGCCTATGGCTATGCTTTCCTTCTAAATTCCAGATGTTATGTGCAGCCGCATGGATTGGGGATATGTACTTCGGTTTTGGGTTCAAATGGGCAATCGTTGAGCATTTGTATCAACTATCGAGGATCTCAAGTTCACATGGATCGCACTATGATCAAGTGCATTCTGGTGCTATGATGATTGTGACAGAAGATGTTAGCAGCAGAAGCAATCGCTATGTAAGTGTGATAGCCTGGTGTGACGTCTCTTTTGATCCTGCTTTGATTATTTTTTAAATCATCAATATTCCCATTGCTTTTCTTCTTGCATAATTGCTCTAATCTCCAGCAATTTTGTGTTGTTGATAAAAATTGGTAGTATATGCAGCTGTGATCATGAAATTGTATTGAGCATAATAGGAAAAAGATAATTTGAAAGCAAGAGGGGGGAAACTAGGGGGAAAAAAGATCAGGAGTGAAGATGGCTGGCGGGAGGAGGGATCAGGGGGAAGGGAAGCATGGCATGATGCCAGTCGCCGGCAAATCGCCACTCGGGTTACTGTAGCAGGGGAAAGGGTACTAGCTAGTTCCCGGTGCTTGCCTAACACCAACTCAATTACTCTTATCATGGTTATTATTGCCTTATTAGCACACTCTTATGGGAGGAAAAGGAAGAATATCACGTTTTTGTCTTAGAAAAGGGTTGCGGCAAACTTTTCATAGGCGCACCTGTTATAAGAAATGGAAGTATTGATAATTATATCAGCTGCATATTTCCTTTGTTATATATGTGATCCAGAAGTGCAGGTTCGTGAACTGAAAAACTGGTGGTTACATGCAGGATTTTGACCTCCATAGGAAATCTGCAAGGGGAACAACAACAAAGGAAACTGGTGTAAGATTGAGTATTAAGACTCAAAGAGCTACCATCAAGATTATGTCTCCACAATCAAGTATAGTGTGAGCGAGCACTTTTTTTTTTGAGACATCGATTTAAATTAGCAATTAACTGCAATAAAATAGCAATCAGCATATTTGTCTTATAGATACTAAGAAAACTTAGTAATGTCATGTGCCATATAGACTTAAATTTATCTCATTTAGTTAATCAGAGCACAAAGAGTGAATATCAAATTGGCTAACTCGAATTATCTGTAACTTTCACCATACCATGTTTACATTATCCATTAAAGTCTAAAAATGGCTCAGTAGTGGCCTTCCGCCCTTCCCTACTGTTTTTTACTTCTTAAAAAATCTCAACTTAAGACTGCAATGCAATATGGGTGCAGTTCACGTTTATGATGCCTGAGTAACCTAGAAAAAAAATGTTCATATATAGTTTCGTTGTGAGTAAACTAAGAAGGGTAAAATTGGGAAGAAGAAACACAACGATCAACAGTAGTTATATCTTTATCTTAAATTAAACTGAAGTTGCCATGGTAGCAATATCTTATAAAACTATTATTTTGTAGCAGGACGCTAAGTTTGACTTAACCTATAAAAAGTCAAATCAGATTGTAGCACAAACATAGAGGTAAATATTCTGATGGTAAGCAGATATGAATGTTCCTAGAATAACTATATTTGATAAACTTACACGCTTTACTGGATTGATCTAAAAAGTTAATGTTATGCCCCCACCTTATATTGTTAAAGTTGGTACTATATATAAATTCGAGGAGTGATATAAACAAAGCAGTATGTAAACATGCAAAAAAATCACAAAAGAAAATAAGGTATCAGATTAGTTTGATAATCACAGTTATGCAAGAGAATACCGAATAACATGGACATCCAGGGGATCACTTTGAGTAGGCAATTGTTAAGTTAATTACCAGTACGGTGTCACTTAGATAGTACTTCAGATAATATTCGTCCAAACTTGATGAAAGTTCTTTTACGGCTGAGATCGTTGTTAAAAGGAAATACGATTCAGTATTTTTGCAAGATAACAGTTCTTTTTTCATGAGTATATAGAAGAAACATAATGTTTCTTCAAGATAACTTGTGTTGGCTGTTATGCAGGAAACGAATTACCGAACTCACAGAAAGTAAATTGTGTATCCCATCCAGCGTTCAACCTAATGGACATCCAGGGGATCACTTTGAGTAGGCAATTGTTTGTGGAGAAAAATGCATGATACTAAAGCTAACATTCTTCAGATGAAATCAACTATTAGCAACTGGGTCTTCTATCTTCGGACAACAATTTGTTAATTGTTCCTCGCTTCAATGCATCTCTCATATTACTGTCTTTAAACTACATTACAGTGTCCTTATTATTTTCTATTTTTTACAGTGAATTAATTAAGTAAAACTAGAAGTGTCTGAAGTAGATGTAGCATGGCCTTTAGGATTGTGCACACGGATGACACAAATTTCAAGTAGTCGTGCTTCTACATATCTGCTCACTAAATAGCCCCATGATTATTATGAACGTGGTAAACTCTGAAGCTATTTTCTTTATTAGTCCTATAAAAGAAACTGAACAATTTGTGTGGGGCCAGAGAAGCGTAATTTCAATACAACTGCAATTGCTTGGGCAAGAGAAATCAACTCAATGCTACAATTTTCCATATGAAGCAGTAAGAGGAGGCGTACCATTGTAAATCGATTAGTGTGAAAACTGCATCTTTAGCGAGTGGTCAAACCCGGCAAGCTGCAACTATGTGGAGCATCCACATTACTGCCACCACATGCTTGCTAAACCATTAATCTGACCGTCCGTGTACATCAGCCACATCTTCAGCAAGCAAGATCAGGCAACTGTTATTGTATTGAGTATCCGGATGTTAACCGTCATGAAAATGACTACATGGATCGATGTGCCCATCATCATGGCTGGTAGCAGATGATGTATTATTTGAGCTTGATAGAGTATGACTATCCCATGCGGTCTTGTTTGCATCAAAAGTGTGTCCCGCTTTGGAGAAGAATACACCAACCATTTTGGTAGTGGGCATCTCAGCAATTCTATTTGGGCCTCATCCCCCTAATACACTAGTAATTTTCTCCTTTCCCGTATTTCTCTTAGTCACACTCCCAAACACTTCATGATCTGAGAGAGAGAATGCCAGCTGCAATGGCGGCAGTGTCCCCTTCGGTCGTTCATGCAACTTGAGAGGATGAAGAATCTAGCGATGTCACGCGAGAGGCATCGGCGCCAGTGAGTTTGCCATCATCCTAGCCGCGACGACAATGCGACCGAGCATATAGTGGAGGGCTGAGCAAGATGGTCGAGGGAGATGGCTCATCAGAAGGATCCACAACATGCGGACGACACGCGTAGTAGAGAAGAGGATGAGGGGGAATCACCAGGGAAGCCTCAGAGGGCGAGCCAGGTGAGGTAGCCTCGGGTAATGAACGAGGCGGGGAAACCACATGTGATGATGAGCTTGATAAAGAAGCCATTAGAGGTAGAAGAAACCTCAATCCCTAGGAAGTAGCGAAGAGGACCAAGATCAGACATAAGAAGCCATTAGAGGTAGAAGAAACCTCAATCCCTAGGAAGTAGCGAAGAGGACCAAGATCAGACATAAGAAACCCACTATGACGAGCCTTCACTGATGATCGACATATAGAAGAAGAGTTCGACCACGAGTTGAAAGGTGGACAAGAAGTACAATTATAACTCCGCGAGGTATTGGCAGATGCAGTGTACGCAGTTGCGGTGTAATGACGTCCAATTTTTTGCATGCTGGGTGGTCCTTGGTATCCGGGTTGAGACTTATGCGCAAACTAAAAAGAATCGGAGGGAGTAGTTAGGAGAATGTCCACAAAGACACTCGAGAGGAATGACACCCTATAGCAGAGGAAGGATGAATGTTGATGAGATAGGTGGCTACGATAATCAACGCACTAGCTACCTCACAAAGGTGACGATGCTTGCGCTCTGCAACACCATTCTGAGAATGAGCACCAGGACAAGAGAACTGAGCAAGTGTGATTTGCTCAAAAAGGAATCCGCGCAGCAAATGAGCGATATACACACAAGCAGAATCTGCACGGAAGACATGGATAGGACTGAAAAACGGGGTATGAACCAAGGTGGCAAACTTGTGTCTTACATATAAATAAGACCTCACTACAAGAAGGTATAAATATATCGACTTGTATCGAGTGAAATCATTATAGAGATAATATAGTGACGATGGCCTCCTTTCGAGGCAAAGGGAGCTGGATCCCAAGCTCATGAACGCTCATTAACAGATTATGATGTGTTATGGTCTACCAGATGAGTGTGTAGGTGTGTTTTTTAAGAAGTTAGATGGTGACTACAAAAAGAAGAAATTGATGATTGGTTCTTTTTATTAAGAAGCGAGCTACGAGCTTAACGACCCGAACTATCGAGCGCTCATTAAGCTCGCGAGCTACGGGCTTTTGGTCCATCCCTGCTACAACTAGAGTAAAAAAAAATCTAACCACCTGAAATGAGCTGCTTGGACAAGAACAGGAGAATCTAGAAGTCGAATGGAGGACAAACTGGAAGAATCGTAAGTCATATGAAAAGACGCTCCAGTACCAATGATCCATGGAGTACCAAAAGAATCAGTAGCAAAACCTGCAAAATATGTCGTTGGAGAACCAAAAGAAGCATCTAACAGACACCGAAGGAGCTAGTTGATTTGAGTCTTCTTGCACGACAAGGGGAGGCTGATGTAGCTGCACAGGAGCGATGAGAAAGCACATGAGAAGCTTCGCTCGATCACAACATCGACATTGCCGCAACGGCTTGGCACAAAGAAGCACTTGTCGAAGTTAGTGCACGCCTGGCGGGGTTTTCACCCCTTCGCACACCTCCCATGCATTGTTTGTTTCCCCCCAATTTGGCTTGGCGTCCTTCCCCTGTTTGCGGGTTCTGTGCCACTGACTTGATCCGCCATCCCACGTTCTTCCGTCGTGCGCCCTTTGCTTGGTGGTAGGTAACGTCTTGCTCTCGGCTGTGTCTCGTGGGTTAGCCATTGCGGTGCCGACTGCCTGTGCGGTTGGCTTTCTCTACCAAACAAGCACATACTGAAGAGCAATAATCCCCTGTTTGCGGGTTCTGTGCCACTGACTTGATCCGTCATCCCACGTTCTTCCGCCGTGCGCCCTTTGCTTGGTGGTAGGTAACTTCGTGCTCTCGGCTGTGTCTCGTGGGTTAGCCATTGCGGTGCCGACTGCCTGTGCGGCTGGCTTTCTCTACCAAACAAGCACATACTGAAGAGCAATAATCTGATTCTGGACACCGGAGCACACGAAGGAAGCATCAACACCAATATGGTTGGTCTGCTCATGCTTCACAAGGTCATGCCCAATATTGATAGAACTTGTACTCTCTGACAAGAGAGGTGTCGGTGTAATGACCAAGGAGAAAATAGTGTGCTATGGCAAAATACCGCAGTCCTTAAAATCCGCTATAACGAACGATTGTACACTGATTTCATTTAGCTAGACATTGCTCATAACGCTATAGAGCGCTATTTGAATCAGTGGTAGTGACACGAACACCAAAATCCTCAAGCAACCATTGTAGCCAAGTCACCCATGTTGTCAAAAGAGTCATAGATCGCAACTTAGATCAACATGTGATATATTGAATTTATATATGTGTAGTATGATTAGTATGATTATGGAATTGGTGGATTATTGGATCATCTTAGATAACATTAGTAGTAAGGAAACAAAGATCTTGGAGTAATAGAAATTGTGTCTGGCTAGTGATATAACTACTTGGATTCTAGGTTGGAGATAAGTTGGGCACTTAGATTTATGACTTATTGACCTAAGCTTAGTAGCTTATATGTGCCTGAATGGTTTTGATGGTCCTTTCTAAGAATGTTATGAGTACAAGATCATTATGGGAGGATGGTTTCGATTAATTAGAATAGATGGCAATTTTGGTGGCATGTGTCTTGTTGGAGCATCTGTCTCTCTTTTATTATGTGTTTGTGCTTGTTTAGATACAATAGTAGTAAAAGGGGAATACTTATGAAGTGATACTATATTGGTGGATAAGTATATTAACCTTGGAACAGTTTTATTTAGTTTGGTGATTGCGATCTTGAAAAAAAAATCTTGATGGATAAATAACATATGATTTTTGGATCTATAGTCATCCCGTGGAAGCTTGTTTTATATTGGACTTAGATAACCATGATACTTGGCTTGGTTGGATCATGGTTATGATTTGTGTTAGATTTGCAGATTTGAAGATTGAACTAGAGAACTTTATGGTGTAGTTGGATAATGGTTATGATTTGTGTTAGATTCGCTCATTTGGAGATTGAAACTCGAGAACTTTAGGGTGTAGTATGATCAGTCGACGATATATTGAATTTATATGGGTGTAATATGATCAACATAGTTATGGAAATTGATGGGCTACTAAATCATCTTGCATTGAATTAGTAGGAAGCAAACATAGTATTTTGAGTAATAGAAATGATGCTTGCGACAAGTTAGATGGTATAACTACTTGGATTCCAGACCGGAGATAAACTTGGGGTTGGGCAGTTGGATTTGTGATATTTGACCTGAGCATGGTGGCTTGTATGTGCCTCATGGATATGAGCATGTAGATGGTACACATGGATCGTATTTGGTAGACTTTGATGATTTTGCTAGCCCTCCCCCAAAATGTTATGAGTAAAGGATCATTATGGGAGGACGATTTGATTTAATTAGAATAGATGGGAATTTTAGCGGTATGTGTCTTGTTGGAGTAGCTGTCGCGCTTTTATTATGTGGTTGCCCTCATTTCGATGCAGTAGTAGTAAAAGGGGAATACATATGAAGTGATATTATATTGGTGGATAAGTATATTAACCTTGGAACAGTTTTATTTAGTTTGGTGATTGTGATCTTGAAAAAAGAAATCTTGATGGATAAATAACATATGATTTTTGGATCTACAGTCATCCAATGGAAGCTTGTTTTATATTGGACTTAGATAACCATGATACTTGGCTTGGTTGGATCATGGTAATGATTTGTGTTAGATTTGCACATTTGGAGATTGAACTAGAGAACTTTATGGTGTAGTTGGATCATGGCTATGATTTGTGCTAGATTCGCTCATTTGGAGATTGAAACTCGAAAACTTTGGGGTGTAGTATGATCAGTCGACGATATATTGAATTTATATGGGTGTAATATGATCAACATAGTTATGGAAATTGATGGGCTACTAAATCATCTTGGATTGAATTAGTAGGAAGAAAACAGAGTTTTTTGAGTAATAGAAATGATGTTTGCGACAAGTTAGATGGTATAACTACTTGGATTCCAGACCGGAGATAAACTTGGGGTTGGGCAGTTGGATTTGTGATATTTTGACCTGAGCTTGGTGGCTTGTATGGGCCTCATGGATATGAGCTTGTAGATGGTAAACATGGATCGTAGTTGGTAGACTTTGATGATTTTGCTAGCCCTCCCCAAGAATGTTATGAGTAAAGGATCATTATGGGAGGACGATTTGGATTAATTACAATAGATGGGAATTTTAGCGATATGTGTCTTGTTGGAGTAGCTGTCTCGCTTGTATTATGTGTTTGTCCTCATTTAGAGGAAGAGTAGTAAAAGGGGAATACTTATGAAGTGATATTATACTGATGGATAAGTATATTAACCTTGGAACAGTTTTATTTAGTTTGGTGATTGTGATCTTGAAAAAAGAAATCTTGATGGATAAATAACATATGATTTTTGGATCAATAGTCATCCAATGGAAGCTTGATTTATATTGGACTTTGATAAACATGATACTTGACTTGGTTGGATCATGGTTATGATTGGTGTTAGATTTGCACATTTGGAGATTTTGAACTAGAGAACTTTATGGTGTAGTTGGATCATGGTTATGATTTGGGTTAGATTCGCTCATTTGGAGATTGAAACACGAGAACTTTAGGGTGTAGTATGATTAGTCGACGATATATTGAATTTATATGGGTGTACTATGATCAACATAGTTATGGAAATTGATGGGCTACTAAATCATGTTGGATTGAATTAGTAGGAAGAAAATAGAGTTTTTTGAGTAATAGAAATGATGTTTGCGACAAGTTAGATGGTATAACTACTTGGATTCTAGACCGGAGATAAACTTAGGGTTGGGCAGTTGGATTTGTGATATTTTGACCTGAGCTTGGTGGCTTGTATGTGCCTCATGGATATGGGCATGTAGATGGTACACATGGATCGTAGTTGGTAGACTTTGATGATTTTGCTAGCCCTCCCGAAGAATGTTATGAGTAAAGGATCATTATGGGAGGACGATTTGGATTAATTACAATAGATGGGAATTTTAGCGATGTCTTGTTGGAGTAGCTGTCTCGCTTGTATTATGTGTTTGTCCTCATTTAGATGCAGTAGTACTAAAAGGGGAATACTTATGAAGTGATATTATATTGGTGGATAAGTATATTAACCATGGAACAATTTTATTTAGTTTGGTGATTGTGATCTTGAAAAAAGAAATCTTGATGGATAAATATCATATGATTTTTGGATCTATAGTCATCCAATAGAAGCTTGATTTATATTGGACTTAGATAACCATGATACTTGGCTTGGTTGGATTATGGTTATGATTTTTGTTAGATTCACATATTTGGAGATTGAAACTAGAGAACTTTAGGGTGTAGTTGGATCATGGTTATGATTTGTGTTAGAATCACACATCTTGGAGATTGAAACTAGAGAAATTTAGGGTGTAGTTCGATCATGGTTATGATTTGTGTTAGATTCACACATTTGGAGATTGAAACTAGAGAACTTTAGGGTGTAGTATGATCAGTCGAAAGCATATTGGATTTATATGGATGTAATATGATCAACATAGTTGTGAAAATTGATGGGCTACTAAATCATCTTGGATTGAATTAGTAGGAAGAAAACAAAGATCTTTGAATAATAGAAATGATGTTTGCGTCAAATAGATGGTATAACTACTTGGATTCTAGACCGGAGATAAACTAAGGATTGGGCAGTTGGATTTGTGATATTTTGACCTATGCTTGGTGGCTTGTTTGTGCTTTATGGATATGAGAAAGCACATGAGAAGCTTTGCTTGATCACCTAAACATCGACATTGCCGCAACGGATTGGCACAAAGGAGCAGTTGACGAAGTTGGTGCATAAGCCTGATCCACGTGATAAGGTTTTCACCTCTTCGCACACCTCCTGTGCATTGTTCGTTTCCCTCCCAATTCGGTTGGCGCACTTTCCCTATTTGCAGGTTCTGTGCCACTGACTTGATCCGGCATCCCACGTTCTCCCGCCGTGCGTCCCTGGCTTGGCGGTAGGTAACGTCGTGCTCTCGGGTGTGTCTCGTGGGTTAGCCATTGCGGTGCCGACTGCATGTACGGCTATGGCGGCGCCCAACAGGGTAACGCGAGATGTTGTGAGATTTGAGGCATCGCGCAACCCAAAGCCAGGCAAAGGATGCCCAGCCGGACTGGTAGGGAGCGGAGAGTGCATGTGATGTGTGGCGGAAGTGATGAAAATGTTGTCGGGAGTGGCCTGTTGTGGTCGTCATTCGTTGTAATTGGAGCCAAGTGTCGAGGGGATGGCTATTGGGAAGGCGGGAAGATGTCACTGGGAGGAGAGAGGCATCATCCACCACCCTACGTATTTATGTGCGTCAGCCGCGACGGTCGTGTGCAGATTCGGTATCTGCATGTGGGTCTGTTACTCGAAATGACATGACATGATTGTTGTGGAGTGAGGTGCCACATCTATTGCCCCGTGTGAGTGTGTTTGGTGGTCGGCGGTAGGGCAATCTTCTATGTGTGTTGGCCTCACGCAATTCGAGCTCCCTTGTGTGGCTCAGTGGTGATTGAACTAGAAAACTTTATGGTGTAGTTGGATCATGGTTATGATTTGTGTTAGATTTGTTCATTTCGAGATTGACACTAGGGAACTTTAGGGTGTAGTAAGATCAGTCGATATATTGGATTTATATGGGTGTAATATGATCAACATAGTTGTGGAAATGTATGGCGTACTAAATCATCTTGGATTGAATTAGTATGAAGAAAAACAAAGACCTTTGAGTAATATAAATGATGTTTGCCTCAAGTTAGATGGTATAACTACTTGGATTCCAGGCCGGAGATTAACTTGGGGTTGGGCAGTTGGATTTATGATACTTTGACCTGAGCTTGGTGGCTTGTATGTGCCTCATGGATATGAGCATGTAGATGATACACATGGATCGTAGTTGGTAGACTTTTATGATTTTGCTAGCCCTCCCCAAGAATGTTATGAGTAAAGGATCATTATGGAAGGATGATTTGAACTAATTAGAATAGATGGCAATTTTAGTGGTATGTGTCTTATTGGAGCAACTGTCTCGCTTTTATTATGTGTTTGTGCTCATTTAGATGCAGTAGTAGTACAAGGGTAATACTTAAGAAGTGATATTATATTGGTGGATAAATATATTAACCTTTTAACAGTTTGGATTTAGTTTGGTGATTGTGATCTAGAAAAAAAAATCTCGGTAGAACATATAATTTTTGGATCTATAGTTATCCAATGGAAGCTTGTTTTATATTGGACTTAGATAACCATGATACTTGGCTTAGTTGGATAATGGTTATGATTTGTGTTAGATTCACATATTTGGAGATTGAAACTAGAGAACTTCAGGGTGTGGTGGATCATGGTTATGAGTTGTGTTAGATTCACACATTTGGAGATTGAAACTAGAAAACTTTAGGGTGTACTATGATCGGTCAAAGATATATTGGATTTATAAGGGTGTAATATGATTAACATAATTGTGGAAATTGATGGGCTACTCAATCTTCTTGGATTGAATTAGTAAAAAGAAAACAAATATCTTTGAGCAATAGAAATGATGTTTGTGTCAAGTTAGATGGTATAACTACTTGAATTCTAAAACGGAGATAAACTTGGGGTTGGGCAGTTGGATTTGTGTTATTTTGACATGAGCTTGGTGGCTTGTATGTGCCTCATGGATATGAGCATGGAGATGATACACATGGATCGTCGTTAGTTGACTTTGATGATTTTGCTAGCCCTCCCCAAGAATGTTATGAGTAAAGGATCATTATGGGAGGATGATTTGGATTAATTAGAATAGATGGCAATTTTAGTGGTATGTGTCTTGTTGGAGCAGATGTCTTGCTTTATTATGTGTTTTTCTCATTTATGCGTTAGTAGTAAAGGGTAATACTTATGAAGTGATATTTTATTGGTGGATAAATATATTAACCTTGGAACAGTTTGGATTTAATTTGATGATTGTGATCTTGAAAAAAAATCTTGGTGGATAAATAACATATAATTTTTGGATCTATACTCATCCAATCAAAGTTTGATTTATATTGGACTTAGATAACCGAGATTTGGATCATGGTTATGATTTGCGTTACGTTCACACATTTGGAGATTGAAACTAGAGAACCTTAGGGTGTAGTTGGATCATGGTTATGATTTGTGTTAGATTCGCACATTTGTAGATTGAAACTAGAGAACTTTATGGTGTAGTATGATCACTCGAAGATATATTGGATTTATGTAGGTATAATATGGTCAACGTAGTTGTGGAAATTGATGGGCTACTAAATCATCTTGGATTGAATTAGTGGGAAGAAAACAAAGATCTTTGAGTCTACTAAATCATCTTGGATTGAATTAGTGGGAAGAAAACAAAGATCTTTGAGTAATAGAAATGATGTTTGCGTCAAGTTAGATGGTATAACTACTTGGATTCCAAACCGGAGATAAACTTGGGGTTGGGCAATTGAATTTGTGATATTTTGACCTGTGCTTGGTGGCTTGTATGTGCTTCATGGATATGAGCATGGAGATGATAGACATGGACCGTAATTGTTTGACTTTGATGGATTTGTTTGCCCTCCCCAAGAATGTTATGAGTACATGATCATTATGGGAGGATGATTTGGATTAATACTGATGTGTTTGTGCTCATTTACATGTGGTAGTGGTAAAAGGGCAATACTTATAAAGTGATATTATATTGGTGGATAAATATGTTAACCTTGGAACAGTTTGGATTTAGTTTGGTGATTGTGATCTTGAAAAAAAATCTCGATGAATAAATAACATATAATTTTTGGATCTATACTTATTCAATGAAAGTTTGTTTTATATTGGATTTGGATAACCGTGGTACTTGGCTTGGTTGGATCATGATATGATTTGTGTTACATTCGCACATTTGGAGATTGAAACTAGAGAACTTTAGGGTGTAGTTGGATCATGGTTATAATGTGTTAGATTCGCACATTTGTAGATTGAAACTAGAGAACTTCAGGGTGTAGTATATGATCAGTCAAAGATATATTGGATTTATATAGGTGTAATATGATCTACGTAGTTGTGGAATTTGATGTGTTACTAAATCATATCGGATTGAATTAGTAGGAAGAAAACAAAGATCTTTGAGTAATAGAAATGATGTTTTCGTCATGTTAGATAGTATACTACTAGAAGTCTAGACTGGAGATAAACTTGGGGTTATGCAGTTGGGTTTGTGATATTTTGACCTGAGCTTGGTGGCTTGTTTGTGCCTTATGGATATGAGAAAGCACATGAGAAGCTTTGCTTGATCACCTTAACATCGACATTGCCGCAACGGCTTGGCACAAAGGTGCACTTGACGAAGTTGGTGCATAAGCCTGATCCGCGTGACAGGGTTTTCACCTCTTCGTTTCCCTCCCAATTCGGCTTGGCGCACTTTCTCTTTTTGCGGGTTCAGTGCCACTGACTTGATCCGGCATCCCACATTCTCCCGCCGTGCGTCCCTGGCTTGGATGGATTATGGTTATGATTTTTGTTAGATTCACATATTTGGAGATTGAAACTAGAGAACTTTAGGGTGTAGTTGGATCATGGTTATGATTTGTGTTAGAATCACACATCTTTGAGATTGAAACTAGAGAAATTTAGGGTGTAGTTGGATCATGGTTATGATTTGTGTTAGATTCACACATTTGGAGATTGAAACTAGAGAACTTTAGGGTGTAGTATGATCAGTCGAAAGCATATTGGATTTATATGGGTGTAATATGATCAACATAGTTGTGAAAATTGATGGGCTACTAAATCATGATTGAATTAGTAGGAAGAAAACAAAGATCTTTGAATAATAGAAATGATGTTTGCGTCAAATAGATGGTATAACTACTTGGATTCTAGACCGGAGATAAACTTAGGATTGGGTAGTTGATTTGTGATATTTTGACCTATGCTTGGTGGCTTGTTTGTGCTTTATGGATATGAGAAAGCACATGAGAAGCTTTGCTTGATCACCTAAACATCGACATTGCCGCAACGGCTTGGCACAAAGGAGCAGTTGACGAAGTTGTTGCATAAGCCTGATCTGCCTGACAAGGTTTTCACCTCTTCGCACACCTCTTGTGCATTGTTCGTTTCCCTCCCAATTCGGCTTGGCACACTTTCCCTATTTGCCAGTTCTGTGCCACTGACTTGATCCGGCATCCCACGTTCTCCCGCCGTGCGTCCCTGGCTTGGTGGTAGGTAACGTCGTGCTCTCGGGTGTGTCTCGTGGGTTAGCCATTGCGGTGCCGACTGCATGTACGGCTATGGCGGCGCCCAACAGGGTAACGCGAGATGTTGTGAGATTGAGGCATCGCACATAGCAACCAAAGCCAGGCAAAGGATGCCCAGCCGGATTGGTCAGAGCGGAGAGTGCATGTGATGTGTGGCGCAAGGGATGAAAACGTTGTCGGGAGTGGCATGTTGTTGTCGTCATTCGTTGTAATTGGAGCCAAGTGTCGAGGGGTTGGCTATTGGGAAGGTGTGAAGATAGTACTGGGAGGAGAGAGGCATCATCCGCCACCCTACGTACTTATGTGCGTCAGCCGCGACGGCCATGTGCAAATTCGATATCTGCATGTGGGTCTGTTACTCGGAATGACATGACATGGTTGTTGTGGAGTGAGGTGCCACATCTATTGCGTCGTGTGCCTGTGTTTGGTGGTCGGCGGTAGGGCAATCTGCTATGTATGTTGGCCTCACGCGATTCGAGCTCCCTTGTGTGGCTCAGTGGTGATTGAACTAGAGAACTTTATGGTGTAGTTGGATCATGGTTATGATTTCTGTTAGATTTGCTCATTTGGAGATTGAAACTAGAGAACTTTAGGGTGTAGTAAGATCAGTCAATATATTAGATTTACATGGGTGTAATATGATCAACATAGTTGTGGAAATGTATGGGGGTACTAAATCATCTTGGATTGAATTAGTATGAAGAAAGCAAAGACCTTTGAGTAATAGAAATGATGTTTGCGTCAAGTTAGATGGTATAACTACTTGGATTCTAGACCGGAGATTAACTTGGGGTTGGGCAGTTGGATTTGTTATATTTTGACCCGAGCTTGGTGGCTTGTATGTGGCTCATGGATATGAGCATGTAGATGATACACATGGATCGTAGTTGGTAGACTGGTGGCCCTCCCCAAGAATGTTATGGGTAAAGAATCATTATGGGAGGATGATTTGAATTAATTAGAATAGTTGGCAATTTTAGTGGCATGTGTCTTGTTGGAGCAGCTTTCTCGCTTTTATTTTGTGTTTGTGCTCATTTAGATGCAGTAGTAGTAAAAGGGTAATACTTATGAAGTGATATTATATTGGTGGATAAATATATTAACCGTTGAACAGTTTGGATTTAGTTTGGTGATTGTGATCTTGAAAAAAATTCTCATTGGAACATTTAATTTTTGGATCTATAGTTATCCAATGGAACCCTGATTTATATTGGACTTAGATAACCATGATACTTGACTTAGTTGGATCATGGTTATGATTTGTGTTAGATTCACATATTTGGAGATTAAAACTAGGGAACTTTAGCCCTGTTGCAGCCTCGCAGGAACCGCAGCTAAGCTCACATGGAACGTATGCCCTGCTGGAGCTTCGCAGGTACCCACATTCGTCTCTCTCTCTCTCTCTCTCTCTCTCTCTCTTGATTTGATCCTCATAAATTCTCAGTTTTATTTCTGTGGATTCTGTTTTATCTATGCGTGCTATGTGTTTGACAAAAATCCAGGCAGGCTGAGGGGAAGATTTTGTGCTTAGTTTTTTACTCGAGTATTTCATCTTTTTTTTTCTTAAATTTAGCTCCAATGAACTGATTTTTTTTTGGCATCCCTTTTTTCCCTGCAGATCATTATCATCTCATCTCACTACACTCATGCCACATAACCTGGCGAGCTCACTCCTTACTCATTCTATGTACCAGTTCTGTAGCTTTATTCTCTGAACTGAGAGATGATGTTTGTGCTCAGCTGGATGTTGCTTGCTCGATTTTGACCATGCTGGCTGCAATAATCAATCTATTTGATATGGGGCCTATAAGCTATCCTTCGTTGATCTTTGGTTACAAATCCTGGAGCTATTCTTGATGTATTGAATGTCATTTGTTAGAACCCATTACCACCTTTTTTTGGTTGTGGTTCATCTTTGTCATACGTTGTGTTAGTAAACTGAACTGAGAATGTTAGATAATTTTATATGGTTTTCGATCTTGCAGCTGCAGCCGCGCGCTGTGTGTGGTGGTGGGTTACTTCTCCTGGTGCAGTAATACCATTTTGGAGTGTCCCGTGTTTGCAACTACCCTTCTCTGCTGCTACCAAGGCACCGGTTCAGAGAAAATTAAAGGGACAAACGAAGTAAGCTGATAATAAAATTATCCACTTGGATATGGTTTTTTGTACTACCCTAATTTGTCCTGGCTAAATTAACTATTTTCTGTATGCCCAGTTTTGTGTCCCATGTGTTGTTCAGACGTTAAGGTCTGTTCTTTCATATGTAGCTCGATTGCACAGCCGCGAGGCAGCAGTGGTGGCAGCGTGTCGAGAGAAGTGGAGAAGAAGGTTCCTCCAGGCTCCATCCATGAATGGTGTGGGTCAAATGCCTTAGGTAAATTTCGGCTCTTCCTTCATTTCTTCATCTTCAGTTGAAGAATGAACCGTCTACTGTCTGTCTTCTTGAAGGGTGGCATGCGGCAATGTTGGGGACCAGCGAGGAAGATGGCTGGTGTACATTGTTTGAAATAAAGCTGAAGTAAGCCACCACTGAGCCTACTTGGCAGACGATCTTGGTTTCAGCAACAAGAGCTACACATGTTAGTTTTCTCTCCTTCAACTTCTTTTCAACAATCAGTGGCACAAAGAGATGCTTAATATGTCGTCCTCCCCTTTGTTCAGGGTGAGGAACTTAGGAAGCAGACCGGCGCTGCAGCATACATCGAATGCAGCTTGGAGACACACATCGGGTGCAATCAAGACCAGGAATTATGATTGGTTCTCATTTGTTTGACCAAAAGTTTGCTGGTAGATCGGTTTAAGGTACTGTTAATGAACCAAAAGTTAATGTTGTTGGCCTTGCCAGAATGCCATGATTGTCTTCGACACTGCCTTCAAAGGGGTCATTCAGCCTCCAAAGAGAAGGGAACTGATGGTTGCCAGGGAAAAAAACTAGGCGAAGCTCTGGATGCTTGACCGAGTAAGCACCCACTTATTATCACTCTACTTCGTCGATTGTCCACTGAAATGGTGTGAGCAGACTATTCCTCAAATTTGCTCCATGACATCTTGCTTGCCATGTGGTCATCTTACTCAAAATTGACATATTATAATCTATGAACTACTGTTTAGGCAGGGCTTTATAATACAAATAAACTATACAACCAAATGATTGTTCCAAAAATTCAAATTTGCACCATGCTTCCACCTCATTTGCCTGCTTAACTATCTTCTTAATTGTACCGTAGACACTTGATGTGTGGTAGTACGTGTGTGATGAAGCATGGTGTAGTAGCAAACTAGCGACTGGATTTTTTCGCATACCATGGATTTCTTTCTACCTCTATTTGATGCTCGGTGGTGCTGATCCGAAGGTCCGGACGGACCCTGCTCTGGACATGTCTCCTTAATTTCTGCACACCCAGAATATTTAGCTCATGTTGCCCTTCTATCATGCACCCAGAATATTTTACCTTTCTGCTTTTTATATTCTGGTTGGGCATGTTTTTTCAGGACAGATCGGGGATAGTTAATTTTTTTTATGGTGGCACGGCTACTCCCAGTGCCTGCTAAAGAGCAGGGCCGACAATAGGCATTTAGAATACGTGTTAGCAAATTTATCTCCAGGTAACTTATTAGGATGCATCTGGTACTTTTCAGCCATGGCAAATGCACGGGTGTAGCTGCATCTTGATGAGTGGATAATGATTTGTGATGATTTATAATAGTAGACAATGGAACTAAGATTTGGTGGAAAACAAATGATGATATTTTAGATAACGATACTTAGCTTTTATTCCATAGATGACATTTTGGTTGTTCTGCATTTTGTTTTTTCCCTTGCAAAGCTATAGATATTATAAGAGATAAACATCACGTACAGGTTAACCTTTTGTGTGCCTATTAGCACATGCCTTGCTGCCAAGTGGAAATAGTCTATATGATGCTCATAAATAGAGCTTCCTGGTGGGAAGGATGAGGCACACTTATTTATAATTTGGTTATGTATCCATTTGTAATACGTTTTTTATCTTCCAAGCATATAAAATTTAGCAAATTAGAGTGTGCAATCAAGTCTCCTAAGTGAACAGTTTTACCATATTATCAAGTTTCAGAGCATATAAGATAAGAGCATGTCATGCTACGTGAAAATCTCTTTGGAGATCTAATTTCGTATTTTTCTCTTTTGTCAGTTAGAAAACCAGTTTCCTGAGGTTTTAGTCTGAGTATTCAAATTGATGCGTAGAGTTCAGGGCTTCTGGATGGAAGAGTTTCCTACAGCCTCAAAATCTTAGTACTCTTTACCTAGACTTCATAATTATGCCTGATTTCTTCTGAAGAATTGTTGAAGTATGCCTTTTATTTGGGTTGTTCGTGCATTAACAGTGTTGGAGGTGTTTGTGCAAGATTGTAGAGTTGGAAAGTATAGCAAAACATCAGTTGGTGCAGGGACTTGGTGAAGCCATCAGCCTCTACTGTGTCTGCTTCTCCAATGGTTTTGATTTCTGACTAGTGATTCTGACGCATATTACTTGGTGATTTGGTCTTTATGGCAGCTTTCAGTTTGAACTGGCATTCAATGGCTTCATCCTCTTTGGTGCAGCTTGGAGTTAGTAGTGTGCACATCTGAATCTTCTGATTTTCCTAAAGCATATTACCTGGTTTATGGTGTCTGTTAACTTGCATGCGATTTTGATGGAATCTGATCTCATTTTTTGCTCCCAGTGAATATACAAAAGGCTAGAAGTAAATGATGGAAGATCCTTTGTTCTCAAACTTCGTATAGTAGATAATCAAATTTTGTCCTTTAGCTTGCAAAATTATCACCTTATAGAAGTAAAGGTTGCATGTACATTAGCTCTGATTATCTTCATAATACTTGAATTGCTTTGGTGTAACGCTTGGATTTGTCAGACTACCATTCGAAATACTGTTCTCGATGATTGCACTTGGTTTGTTAATTATGTATTTTCCTGGTGAATTCTTTAGGCTCATCTTATGCCACAGAATTAGTTTTTGGTATGCATCAGCCGTCCCTGAACTCGCTGCCAGGGACCAAAACGGTCCCTAAACTCTGAAAGTGATCCAATACGATCCCTAAACTTGCAAATACGATGTCAGTACGGTCCTGGAACTTGTGCAACCAGTCCTGGGCTATGCACGCGCTTACTGCTCGCGTACGCCATATGTCCACGTCAGCTATGCACGAGTTCGCCGGCAACCGCTGACAATCCTTTGTGTTCTTGCGTTTGGTCCTCCCGGATCTGCCCAAGGACGGCGGATGAGCGAAGCAGCTCGCCGCCGCATCTGCCGGCGGTGCTCTGCTGTGCCGATGGGTGCCCCGATACGGCGGCTGGACAAGGTTGCGGCTCCAAAGTACGGTAACTCAAAATTATCCAGGTGTGGCATGTTTTTTTTTGTTAAGATCGAGTCATTCCCAAGTGGATTAAGCAATGATTTTTGGTTCCCCTATGGTCTGCTGTTCGATTCATGGAATTTCATACGCATTACGCTAGGGTTTATTGAATATAGGGTTACTGAAAGTGAGCGCTTACCATGTTTGATCATGCTCTGTTTTAAGTGAGCGACTGACTTGCTTAATTATGCTCGGTTTCAGGGAAAGACAACCCTTTTCTCACTCGTGGGGAGGCTGCAAGGCAACAAGCTTGGGACATGCAGAACAACCAAGAGGACGCAAACTGCAGCAAGTAGTTCAAAGGCAGAGGAGGAAAGGTTACATTCATGCCAATTTCAGAGAAACAAGCCAAAGAAAATAGGTGCATTTTTCAATCAGACCAGGCTAGGCTTCAAGAAACCTAGAAGGGTTAGCATGTTTGATGAATTTAGGTGATCAGAAATCTGTAGTCAGAAATGGGGATTTTCATGACTATGCTTATGATAAGGTGCAGAACTTGTAATGGTTATGTTCTGTTTTATGATCATTGTGCTGATCATAAGAGTACTAAATTTGTAAACCTGCTATGTACTGTTCAGGTTCAGAACTTATGCTTTTCTACTGGCCATATATATATTTTCTTCATATATGTGTACTGGCAAGAGTTCAGTGCAAAAGTTCTCCATATATGTGTTCTCAGTGTCAAAAATCTGTCAAAAATCATTATTGTACATGTTCAGTGCAAGAGGTCAGTAATGTACATGTGCATGCATTTATAATCTGTCAAAAATCAGTACTGCACAAGTGCATGCAGATACAAGTTGGTCTCAAAAATCATTACTGCACATGTATTCTCTGTCTCGATTTCATATATTCAATCTAGCAGATGCAAGATGGATAGGCGCCGAGGTTGCCGCCGTCGACGTCGACGGAACTATCTGTCACGGTGGCGCCGCCCATCGTGCTCGATGCAGGGGCGTCGTGGGGGTGGATTGGAGTACTTGGTGGACGCGATTTGTGAAGCTAGGGATTGCGGCTTGGTTTCGGGATTTTGACCAGGAGACGACCAGATTTTCTGACTGCCGGCCCTCTTTGCTGACATGGCTGACGTGGACATCGCGGCGGACGCGAGCAGTACGCGCATACCTAGCTCAGGACTGGTTGCATGAGTTCCAGGACCGTATTAACATCGTATTCGCAAGTTTAGGGATTGTATTGGATCAGTTTCAGAGTTTAGGGACCGTTTTGGTCCTTGCCAGCAAGTTGAGGGACGATTGCTGCATTTTACTCTAATAGTAGTGGCCTCCTGACCTTGTTGGATAATGTTGATGACTCGATATGTGGAGAGAGGTTAGGAATTGTTGCTATGAAATAAAATAATGCAGGGTTGAAGGTTCTGAACTGGAAGCTTGAACAAACAGTTTGCCTTGAACACTCTTTCTCATGTCTTCAGTGAGTGTCATCTTCACTATTCTGGTTTGTTGGTTGTGGAATTGATTTTCGGAAGTGAATCTTCTTCACATTGGTGCTTCTTCAGTGGGATCTGGATCATGGAATCTTCAATAGCATCTGCTTGGTTTACTGGGGAACTTCCTAGTTTTAATTTGATTGACAACTAGCAAAACAGTCCTGCTAATTTGATGATTAATTCCTGCTGATTGTACACTTTCAACTCAAGTTACATTGTAACATATGCAAGCATCTGTTCACGCATCCTACAGCGGCCTCCTCCTCAAAAAAGCTAGGGTTTCTCTGCCTCCAGCCGGCGCCGGCGCTGGTCTGCCTCGTCTCCAGTGACCTTAGGGCCCTAGGGGCGGAGTGGATCCCGGCCCTTGCCGGTGGGAGGGCTCCATTTTTAGATCTTTCATCAAGTTTTGTTAGGGTTTATGTCCTACTCAGGAAAGCGAGACGGCGACAACTCCCTGAAGATGGAATAAGGTTCTCTCTGCCTAGCCCCCGTTCCGGTGGTGCGTATAAGCATCGTCGGTGGGCGTGTGGAGGTGTATCTCTGGTGGATCTATCTTTGATGGATTTGCTCGGATCTGGTCGTTGTTCGTCTATGTTCTGGCGTGTTGGTCTTATAGTACCTTAGCACGACGACTTTCTGATTGTCTACTACAACAAGTTTTGGCCAGCTCCGATGGGGGTAGGGCGATGACAGCGGTGCGTCTTCGACTCGTTTCAGTGCTTGTAGTCGTTATATAGTCTACGGATTTGGATGTATTTTATTATTTTTAGTGTTCGTTGTATTACCATGATTGAAGATGAATGGATCGGAAGTTATCCGGCAAAAAAAACTGTGTAGTTACGGAATCTTCAGTTACATAGTTTGCTGGTGTAGTTCATAGTTTCAATTTAATTAACAACTAGTAAAGCTACTCTCGTTTGATATTTCCTGTCCATTGCTTATTCCATACATTCTGGATTTTCAAGGCGCAAAGTATCCTGAATTCATCATGTAACCCTTTAATGGCTAAACCACGGAAGTTGTTTCTGTGCCTGGTGATGAAGCTGAGCTCCATGTGCAAAAACAGAAAAATGCATCTGCATCCTGGACCACTGGATTGGAGATGAATGGTATAGATTTAGGTGGAGGGATCTCACACCACTTAATTCACATTTCACATAAAACCTCCTGCTAACAATTAGATATGAAATACGACTTCTGCAGTAGCAAAGTTGTACTAAAATCGAGACAGTTATTTGGGACAGAGGGAGTACTGAAATATTACCAATTGCACGATGATACGAACTTCAAAAATGCAACTGAAAACACTATACCACCAGATCACCTCTTCTCAGCAACAATGTTCTACACATTATGAACTTATATAGAAGAAAATATCCAAACTAACCACTTGTAGATGATAAGGATCAGGCCCGCGAGCACCCACTTGCTCACTACTCCCAAAAAACTACAGAACATCCAACATATAAATCTTTTTTTCCATACGATGTACTCTGGCTCCAGGTTTTACGGCAAAAGCATCCAAAAGATGAACCAAGCATACAAGTTTTCCAATAGTCCAGCCAACCAAGAGCTACAGACCTCCAAAGGCCGAGCTCCAAAAGTCAAACGCTAACCAGACAAGAACAAATCTACATCCTATCCTGTTACAGGTCCCACCAGGATCACATTCTGAGTGACACATTGCATCTCCATGTATATGAAAATAGAGAAATGTAAAGCATGGGAGAACATGTTGCTTCATTGACACATTTAAGTTGCTGGCAGCATTCAAGACAAATAAGGCTCTTGGGCTCATCCTTGCAGTGCGAAGTTACCGCCCCCAAGGACCTACTAGTCATAGTCGGCGGCTGAAGCAACGGCGAGAACGACGATGAAGCACACAGACCAGGTGAGGAGATGGGAGTGCCATTCTTGGTTGCAGTCTAGTATAGGAGCCTACTTGCAAGATGGATGATGATGAATGTCTTTTGGTATACATTCAATATATGGCAGGAGAACACTTGTAACGCTAGCTTGTAGCCAGTCATAGCAGGAGTATGCATCTTTCTAAAAGGCATTTAGTAAAAGTCTTTAGACAATCATTATATCATAAATACATGGTCATTTAGATTGGTAATATTATTGCTATATTTATGGTAAATGTTACTCTATCATATTTTTATGCTTTATTGTGTCGCTTGCCCCATTGGTAAGCTAGTACGAACAATACTCCCTCCGTTCCTAAATATAAGTCTTTTTAAAGATTCCACTACAGACTACATACGGATGTATATAGACATACTTTAGAATGTAGATTCACTCATTTTGCTCCGTATGTAGTCCGTAGTGAAATCTCTAAAAAGACTTATATTTAGGAACGGAGGGAGTACTGAATATTCTACCACCGTATTACTTCTCAGCAACGACATTCTCTACACTATAAACATATGGAAGAAGAGATCCAAACTAACCACTTCAACAGCAGAATGCCAAGATTGGATCTCACAGCATAAACACTGTCATTCTAGATTCTTGATGATGCAACATGAAAGTAAATTTGGACAGCAGGGACGATAAGTAGAAAAACTAAAATAGCATAGATACTTCATAGTTCAGAATAATCACAGGGTGTTCAAGACATAAGCATTATCGGAAATGACATGCCCTACTGGAGGAACTAATAAGAGAAACCAACATAAGGATCAGACCTGGATATCCCGAGCATCCACATGATGACTGCTCCCAAAGAAGTACAAACATCCAACACATATATGATATATCAATTTTGTTTCATATGAAGTACTCTGACTCCAGGCTTTAGGGCAAAACATCCAAAAGATGAACCAGTGATCCAAGTTTTCTGACACTAGCCAACCAAGAGCTAGCACAGCCAGATAATCCTTTTCGCCACAGATCACCAAATGCCGAGCTCCAAAAGCCAACGCTCACCAGGCAAGAACAAATCTACATCCTGTTACTGATCCCACCAGGATCACATTCGAGCATGAGAACCATTCTCTGATTTAGTGACCTCCACTACAGCACCACCCCGCATCAGCGGGGAGCCAGACGGCGGAGAGTCCTGCAAGATATGTACGATGGTCTCTGTAGATAGTGTCTCATTCAACACCTTTATTGCCTGGATAAACATCTCTGCTTCAAGGAACTCCTTTGCAGGTTGGTTCTCCAATCGCGCACGTTTAACCTCACTCTTTATTCCTGTAATGTCACGGGAACTATTTGCGGAAGAGATTGTTGATCCACTAGGTACCCTACGCTTGCTCCTCTTACGGGTCCACTTTTGTCGATTGCCCTGCTGAAACTGCTGCTTCACATGCTTCACTCATGCTTGTGTGCATCAGCCTGCCCAGGCTCCACCAGGGCAGCTTCCATGCTGTCCCTCTTGCCCACGCTCGCATCATCATTCAGCACTATGGATCCACTGGGTACACTACACTTGTTAGTGCTACGGGTCTGCTTCTGTTGATTGCCCTGCTGAAACTGCTGCTTCACATGCTTCACTCCATCCTTGTGCGCATCAACTTGCCCAGGCTCTGCCAGGGCAGCTTCCAAGCTGTCCCTTTTGCCCACGCTCGCATCATTATTCAGCACTATGGCCAGCGGTGAGCTCTGTACCACCATGGATTGATGTTGAACTTGATCAACTGCCGCAGCTTCACCCCCCACCATGGATTGCTGTTGAACTTGAAAAACTGCTGCAGCTTCATCCCCCACCATGGATTGCTATTGAACTTGAACAACTGCTGCAGCTTCATCCCCAGACTCCACCGGTTTGGACAGGTTGTTGACCACCTGCGGCTGCTGCACCCGGAAGAATCTCGTAATCTTCTTGGGTCTCATAAACTCCGACCAGATTCTTCCCATCACATTGCCGACTACCCGCGGTAAGATTCTGTCAAGATGCACCCGAGCGAGTCTTTCCATCCTGTCCTTCAACCTGAACACCTCTGGATGCTTTAACCAAATGAGTCTCAGGAGATGCAACCCAAAGTATGATTTTTTATCGTCCCTCTTTGGCAATTCGAGAATCTCATTCTATACCAGGTCCCAGATCATCTCACCCCAGTCGACGTTATGCGCTAACTCCGCCTTCACCTCCCGCATCCAGCCGACACATTTGACGGCAACATGCCCCTGCCCTGGAACTGCGGGAGGACCCACATTTCCATGAACTGCAAGGCGGCGCAGGTAACCGTGGACGAGCTCCTTGTGCTCCTCGTCCTGCGCCGTGGAGGGAGCACCTTGTGCTCCGCCGTGGCTTGGAGGGCTGCCGCGCCGAGGAAGGACTTGCGGTCGACACTGACGCGGACCCCCCCCCCCCCCCCCCCCCCCCCCAGAGGTAGGCGTAGCCGCGACAGTTCTCCCGGTGGTAGGAGGCGACGAGATCGGAGACGAGGTCGTGCCGGGGGATACCATCCGGGAGCTGGAGCCGCGCGAAATCGAGGAGGCCGAGGTGGCGGAGGGCGGCCTCGGTGTCGTTGTCGTCGGGCCAGCCCCGGAGAGAGGATGGCGGCTGGTAGATGTGGAACTGGGCGGTGGGGACCTCCCCGGACCTGCCGCCGGTGCTGACCACGGATGGCGCTGCCTCCAGGGTTTTCTCGGCGGTGGGGCTCTTCTCGAACCTGCCGCCGGTGCTGACCATGGGCGGCACTGTCTCCATGGTTCTTTCGGCCGTGGTGCTGGGGTTGGGGCGAGATTGGCTGGGGATTTGGGGGGATTCTTGCTTGTGCTGCCTGCTGGGATAGGAGGCGGGGGAGAGAGAGGGGCAGGGCGTGGGCTTCGGCAACCGCCCGTGCTGTGCCGTGCTGCCTGCTGAGGATGGGTGACGGCGGCGGCGGCGGCGACGACGGCGGTGGTCGCGGAGATGGATGAGGCAGAGACGAAGGGGCGGTGGGCACTGGGCAAGGAGCCAAGGAGGTCTCTCACGTCTGACGTCTCCCTTATTTCACCAATCTTTAAAAATATATTATCATTTAAAAATATAAATTATTCAATTTATTTAATCACGTTTCGACATTTTGATTTTTCTACATATGCATTCATAAATGTTCAAACAGAAATTGTCCCAGTCATATTTCAAACACTTTCAGCAACGTTTCATGCAACATTTATTTGTTTCTTTATATATTCTCTGGTTGTTTGAGAAACTTCTCATACACGTACTAACATTTTTATCAAAATAATATAAAAATATATGTGCATTTGATTATTTTATTAATCTTCCAAACAATTGCAGATTCCATAAACATTTCACACAAATTTTAATTATTTCAAATACATTTGTATATGTGTGTGTGTGTGCAGTGGCGGACCCAGAAATTGAAGTTAGCGGGGGTGAACATTTAGTGTCTAAAATTTTCGATACAAATGCAACTCTATTTAACCAAAACTCATAGCATTCAACAGCAAAAGAATAAAAATGCTCTTAAAAACTTATAAACAGCTAACATCAGTGGCGGAGCCAGGAATAATTTTTAGGTGTGATAGAGTTTATGAAGAAGAAAACCATGCATATTATTACTATGCAAGAGCTTACTAGAATACTATGTATATATACTTTATGTATAGCTAAAACAACCAAAATCCAGAAGCTAAGTATTGACACTCACAATACCTGGCTAGTACATGGATGACCGATCACCAATCTATCATCTATATAAGCTGGACAGACATAAAGATCTTCTACAAAACATATAATTTCTATGCTGAAAAATCTACAAAATATATAAACCGTATAAAAATCATGAATTAGTAGAGCTTATTTCAGTAGACAACAGAAAATACCTTTCATTCTGTATTGGTTCTTTTGCGTTGGTGCCTTATGCGTATAGAGACGTACTATCCTAATGGATTTCTGGATGGAAGGATTGGGGAACGGCTCGCCAACACTGGGCTCGACCCGTCGTATGTTTGGGCCTGTAGAAACAGAACCCAGTTCATCGGCCCAAACTCTTTCTCCTTCATTTACATGTTCGATCGTTGCCTGCCGCACGAAATCACGAACAGAAACAGAGCCGCCGCCGCTGGTTTTCTGAAATCTGATGCGGTGACGCCCGCCGGAGGAAAGACAGGTAGGTGGGGGTCGATCCTCCGTCGCCGGCGACCCGGGGCGGCCGCCCCAGCTCGCCCCAATGGTGGGACCGCCAATGTGTGTGTGTGTGTGAGTGAGTGTGTGTGTGTGTGTCTAAAATGTATTTAAGAAATGTCAATATAATGTCTATTTCAAAATTATGAAAAGTTTTTTTTAATCTAGTAGTATTTTCAAGCCTTTGGTTTTTTAGATCATAAAAAAAATTAGAATTCATAAAACATCTTATACATTCTATGAAATGTTTCTTAATTAACTAAATTAGTACCAAAATAAATGAAATATGCTTGCAAATATGATTGAACCCATGAAATATTGTATGCTTCTATGTAATGTTAATGATTAATTCACTACTGGAAACAGAGAATTTGCCATCTGCTGGCTCTTTGCGTCTGCCAGCTGACGGCAAAGACTGTCTTTGTCGTCTGCTAGATTGGACTCATGGCAAAGATTATTTTTGCCGTCAGTTCCTTCTTTGCCGTCTGCTAGCGGACAACAAAGAGGAAAACGGCAGACGGCAAAGAGTGGTGCGGGCCCCACCAAAGAACTGCGTTGGCTAGGTCAGCTCTTTGCCGTCAGCTAGCAAACGGCAAAGAATAAAAAAGCAGACGACAAAGGGGTGGTGTGGGCCCCACCTTAGCACGGCGTCGGCTAACCCTGACGGATACCCTCTCTGTCGTCTGCTAGCAGACGACAAAGAGGGTATTTCCCCTTAACGGCCCGCGCACCACCAACCCTCCACTCTTCTCCCCAACCCCGACCCCGTGCATCTCTCTCTTTCTTTCTCTCTCTCTCGCCGACGAGCTGTCGCCGCCGACGCCCCACCGCACCCCTGCCCAGCCGCCCCCCGCACCGCCGCCCCCCTGCCCAGCCGCACCCCGCCCCGCCACCCCCCCTGCCCACCCGCACCGCCGCCCAGCTGCCCCCGCCCCCTGCCCAGCCGTTGGTCGGCCCAGCCCCGAAGCCGGCCGCCCCGACGCCCCTCTGGTGAGCCCCCTGCCACTTTTTTCTGTTTTTTAACTATGGATAGAACCACCATGTTGGGCTTGCGAGCGGGCGGTGTCGTTAGTGGAGGTTGCGCGATAGAGGTGTGAAACTGGGTATTGATGTGTTATCGCGATACCACTATGCAGTATTTTGTAGCCAGTAGGTTAGGTCAGTGGGTATCATGCATGCATGTATCTAGTATTCGTTTGGGTATTTTGCGTCGTGGCCCCTCAGTTTCACTGGCTTCATGCATGGGTGAATGGAAAAGGTCTTGGTCTAGCGGTTGCCGGCAAAGGGCGGCGATTTGGCATAACTCACGGGGGTTGTCATGGATATTTGTGGGAGCTGGCATGAATTGGGTTTTGCGGTTGGGAGGGAAAAACTAGGTAGCTAGCTACGATGGTCGGTGGTACCGAGAAAAGGAGCGAAGAAATATTGATTTAATGTGGAATTAATTAAGCGAAATGGGTGGATGTGCGGCAGAGTACAACTTATTCAAGATGAGTTCAAATCAAATCATGATTCTGGAGATCCTGTCGTCAAATCAAATCAATTTTTTCAATCCAAAAAGAAAAGAAAAAAAATTGGAGACGAGACGAGAGGGAGGTCTCTCACGTCTGACGTCTCCCTTATTTCACCAATCTTTCAAAAAAAATATCATTTAAAAATATAAATGATTCAATTTATTTAATCGCGTTTCAACATGTTGATTTTTTTACATATGCATTTATAAATGTTCAAACAGAAATTGTCCCAGTCATATTCAAACACTTTCAGCAATGTTTCATGCAACATTTATTCGTTTCTTTATATATTCTCTGGTCGGTTTGAGAAACTTCTCATACACGTACTGACATTTTTATCAAAATAATATAAAAATATATGTGCATTTTGATTATTTTATTAATCTTCCAAACAATTGCAGATTCCATAAACATTCACATAAATTTTAATTATTTCAAACACATTTGTATATGTGTGTGTGTGCAGTAGCGGACCCAGGAATTGAAGTTAGTTGGGATGAACATTTAGTGTCTAAATTTTAGCATTCAACAGCAAAATAATAAAAATGCTCTTAAAAACTAATAAACTGCTAACATCAGTGGTGGAGCCAGGAATAATTTTTAGGTGTGGCAGGGTTTATGAAGAAGAAAACCATGCATAATATTACCATGCAAGAACTTACTAGAATACTATGTATGTATACTTTCTGTATAGCTAAAACAACCAAAATCCAGAAGCTAAGTATTGACACTCACAACATCTGGCTAGTACATGGATGACCGATCACCAATCTATCATCTATATAAGCTGGACAGACATAAAGATCTTCTACAAAACATATAATTTCTATGCTGAAAAATCTACAAAATATATAAACCGTATATAAATCATGAATTAGTAGAGCTTATTTCAGTAGACAACAACCTTTCATTCTGTATTGGTTCTTTTGCGTTGGTGCCTTATGCGTATAGAGACGTACTACCCTAATGGATTTCTGGATGGAGCGAATTCTTGGTCGAAGGATTGGGGAACGGCTCGAGCACACTGGGCTCGACCTGTCGTATGTTTGGGCTTGTAGAAACAGAGCCCAGCCCACCGGCCCAAACTCTTTCTCCTTCACTTACCTGTTCTATCGTTGCCTGCCGCACGAACTCACGAACAGAAACAGAACAACCACCGCTGGTTTTCTGAAATCTGATGCGGTGACGCCCGCCGGAGGAAAGACAGGTAGGTGGGGGTCGATCCTCCGTCGCCGGCGACCCGGGACGGCCGCCCCAGCTCGCCCAATGGTGTGGGACCACCACTGTGTGTGTGTCTAAAGTGTATTTAGGAAATGTCAATATAATGCTATTTCAAAATTATGAAAAGGTTTTTTTAAATCCAGTAGTATTTTCAAGCCTTTGGTTTTTTAGATCATAAAAAATTAGAATTCATAAGACATCTTATACATTCTATGAAATGTTTCTTAATTAACTAATTAGTACCAAAATAATTGAAATATGCTTGCAAATATGATTGAACCCATGAAATATTGTATGCTTCTATTTAATGTTAATGATTAATTGAAATACGACTAATGTTTTGTATGAAATCCCTATGTATTGTCTATAAAACTTGTTGAAATATGATTAAATTTTGTGCGAATACTTATGAAAGCATGCATAAATTTGTTTTTGAATGTCATTGAATAATTGAAAAAAGGAACAAAATGCAGAAATGAAGATATTTAGCTCTCCTTTTTTAAAAAGAACCAGTAGGTGTATTCCAAAATACTAGATTGTTGTGGTGGGGCGAGTGATGATATATACAAACATTGGAGCAAACAATATAAACAATCGAATACAATTCTATGCGTTGGCGCCATATATGATTGGCTCACGGGACTTCGCAAGGGAGTGATACAATGCATAATACACTCACATGATCCCAGACCATGTGGTATGTTGGATACACCTTAGATCATTTAAGTAGCCTCGGTTCCCTTTGCCAAATATGCATAATACACCGTAGATCATTTTACAATTTAGCAACAGGTGAATATCCCACATTATGTCTACCTCTTCTTCGATACTAGATCATGATGGGCACGCATTGCCATGCCCGTCTATTTGTATGGTAATATAATAGGGTGTCCATAAAAATATCAGTGCATGAAAGATAGAAATTGATTTTCAAGGAAATTGTCCATATATATGTCGGTTTAACAAAACATAGATCATACAAACGTGATACGAAATCAAGTAAATGATTAGTTTTTACTTGTTATTTTATATTACGAAAGGAAACCATATAAGACTAAAAAGGGTTAGTTATTTCTTTGTTGGCCTTCGATGGAACTATTTTTATTTGAGCACACGAGTAAGTACAATAGCATGATCATAATCTTTTTGTAATTTAGCAAGATCATCGTTGTGTGGCTCCTCAAGAGTCAAACGGAGATCTCGCTCTTTCTCAAGAGCAATAGAAAGATCCGCTATCTCATCGGCATAGTCATGACTATGCCCCTCCAAATTGGAGATGGTTTCCTCATGAGATTCAATGAGATCACTAGCTTCACCAAGTTGTTCCAAGAGAGCAACAAAGTGCTTCTTGGTCTTACCCTTGAGTTTGGCCATGAACTTGTCGAACTCATTCTCATCAACATTCACTTCCTCATGTTCCTCCACACATTCCAACGTGGGAGAACTAGTGGTAATAGAAATTTTGATGTTGGAGGTTACCTTGTTGATACCTTTGATCATAAGGCATTTGGCGATGCGGTTCTCGTTGGGGGAGTCGAAGAGAGACACCTTGATTGGGGTAGAGGAAGCAATTGCCACCGTAGCCATTGCCATCCCTTCACCACTTGTATCTTCATCATCTTCATCATCATCGGAGGCATACTCTTCTTGAGCCATCAACACCTTGTGCGGCGCCTTCTTGGTGAAGTTGTTCTTGTTGGGGAAGGACTTGGCTTTGTCTTTGCGAATGAGTTTGCCACCATTGTCTTCCCTCTTCTCATATGGGTAATCCACCATGAAGTGACTCACATTGCCACAATTGCAACACGTTCTCACACGTTGCTTGCCTTTGGAGCCACTTGAGTTGTTCTTGGAGAAGTTTGGCTTTGAGTTTCTCTTTTTGTCCCAAAATTGCCTTGACGCAAGAGCCATGTGCTCGTGGTATATATGCATATTTGGTGTCTTCGGGGCAACTCTCTTCTTCTTCATCATCTTCTTCTTACGGAATTGCATTGGCTTTCAAAGCAAGGTTGGGTGAAGACTTCTTTGACCGTTGAACACGAGCTAGAGCGTTGTCGGTGGTCTTGTTCAAGATATTCATTGCAATGAATTCATCCAACACATTACTCGAGGACAAGGAGTGAAAGTCCGGTCTTTCACGGATAACAGAGGACATGGCCTTGTTGAATGGCATGATGGCCTTGAGAAACTTACGCTGATCCAATTGTCATCCTTATCCTTGATCCCATGGTCTTGAAGGGATACCGCGATAGTTGTCTGTCTCCGGTAGAGCTCACAAGGCTCCTCATCTTCATTCATCACAAACTCATCGGCCTCATCGAGAACCACCTCAAAGTTGGCCCGTTGAATGCTTGAGCTTCTGTTGTACAATGAAACAATTTGTTCCCAACAATCTTTAGCACGAGTGAAGGGACGCAAGTGACCAAGCTCTTCCGGAGGCACCGCGGATTGAAGGATGAACAAGGTGGAGTGATTGAGTTGATTGTCGGCCTCTTCTCTTGGGGTGAGGTTGTTTGGATCATGCGGGTAGTATCCTTGCTCAATGATTCTCCAAAGTTGAGTTGAGCTGTGATTCAAATGCCACTTGATACGAAAAACCCAATTAGCGAAATAATTTTTCACAAGTTTAGGAGGAGGACCTAGGTTGTTTATATGAGGTGTGTGAACTGGTCCTCCATAGACCGGGGGGGGGGGGGCGAGGCAAAGGTTCCCGACCCATTCATTCCTTGAGGCACTTTATCCTTATCACTACCAGCCCCCTCCCTTCCGGAGTTGGCATCCGACTCCGAGTTAGTGGTTTTAGCCACTAGCAACGGATCAGTAGAAAGCTTGAGACCATCAAGGAATTCTTTAAACAAGGATTTGACATCGGTCATCATAGAAGATTTAAGTGAGTCCATTGCCTCATTTAAATCCTCTCTGATGACCGTACTCACACCCTCGGCCTCGGGAGATTCCACAACCCGATCCCCGTCGTTTACCATACTCTTCGAGTGGTAAAACCCTTAATAAAGAGACGTATCTCTGATACCAATTTAAAGGATCGATATGGTTGACTAGAGGGGGGGGGGGGTGAATAGGCAACTACCAATTTTTAACTTTTCTAACAAATTAGGTTTAGCAACAAATAGATTGTCTAGATATGCAACTAGGTGAGCAACCTATATGATGCTAACAAAAATAACAACACAAGCAAGCAAATGATACAAAATAATTAAAGGTTGCACAAAGTAAAGGTAAGAAGTAACCACAAGTGGAACCGATGGAGACGAGGATGTGTTACCGAAGTTCCTTCCCTTTGAGGGGAAGTACATCTCCGTTAGAGCGGTGTGGAGGCACAATGCTCCCCAAGATGCCAGTAAGGCCACCCTATTCTCCTCACGCCCTCACACAATGTGAGATGCCGTGATTCCACTAGTGCTGATCTTGAAGGCGGCAACCAGACCTTTACAAACAAGGTTGGGGCAATCTCCACAACTTAATTGGAGGCTCCCAACATCATCACGAAGCTTCATCACAATGGAATATGGCTTTGAGGTGGCCTCTTCCATCTAGGGTGCTCAAACACCCAAGAGTAACAAGATCCGCAAGGGATTAGTGGGGGGCATCAAATTTCTCTTGATGGAAGTGTAGATCGGGGACCTCTCACCCAAACCCTAGAATCTCAACAAGTTTTGTTGGCTAGGGAGAGAGATCGGGTGAACATGAGCTTAGGAGCAACAATGGAGCTTTTGGGAGGATAAGAGGTGGGTCTCTTTGGAGAAGAAGACAAACTTATATAGTGGAAGGGAATCTGCCCGTTACCTGCCCACCAGCCGCACACAAGCGGTAGTACCACTTCAGGGATCACTACTACCACCCGTACGGAAGATCTACTCGCTGGTCACAGCTGACTCTGTCAGCGAGGTGGTAGTGCCGCCGGAGCGGTACTACCGCTGGCACTATAGGAGGAGCAGATCCCAGCAGTAGTAAGGAGGCAGCGGTACCATCGCTTGTTACTACCGCTCCAGTGGTGCAGGTCATCAGACACCAGACGAGAGGGCAACTGGTGCCCCGCGCCGAGTGTCCGAGCACCACAGTGATACTACCGCGGACCAGGGCGGTTGTACCGGCTATAAGTGGTACTACTGCGCTGATCCTAGCGGTACTTCCGCTTAGGTGACTTAGAGACAGGCAAGGGCAGAGGGCAGAAGCTCCATTTTGCCGGGAAAGGACAGGGGTGCAAATGTGTACGTGTTGATTCCACCCAACCTTTCCAAATGCGGACCCCTCTTGATAGTACAGATTTTCCTACGACTCAAGTCCACCAACACTAAATCATCGGAAAATAATCGTCTTCTCTTTTACCCACTGGAGGGGAAACTAACCGTCTCGTGCCACCTGATAATCTCTGAAAGCTTAATGCACATGGTTAGTCCGCAAATGCATTGTCATCAATCACCAAAACCACTAGGGTAGAAATATGCCCTTACAGTGCGTTGTGGTGGGTTCAATCTGGCGGTGCTCTATATCCCAGTGATAGAAAGGGACATGACACGTCTTTGTATTGTTGCCACTAAGGATAAAACGATGGGGTTAATTCATATTGATTGAATTCTCTTTGTCTACATCATGTCATCGTTCTCCAAGCATTACTCTGTTTGTCATGAACTTAATACTTAGAGAGGCAAGCATAGAAGCGCTCTCGACATGGAGTAATAGTAATAGGTGCAGGCAGGAGTCGACCTATTTGCTTATGGACGTGATGCCTATATATACACGACCATTGCCGTGAATAAATATTGCATAACTATGCGCTTTTCTATCAATTGCCCAACAGTAATTTGTTTACCCACCGTAAGCCTACTACATGAGAGATGCCACTAGGAAAAACTATGCCCCCGGCTCTATCCACTTATTTATTTACAAAAGCTTTCATTACCTTGCTGCCATTTATTTATCTTGCAATTTACAATTATCAACTATCATCTACACACTTCATTTTCTTGCAAATAACGAGTCCAAGGGGATTGACAACCCTCTTGCCCGCGTTGGATGCAAGTGTTTGCTTCTTTGTGTGCAGTCGCCGAAGACGGGGGTTGCGTGCTACTCCTATTGGTTCGATAACATTGGTTCTCACTGAGGGAAGTACTTATGTATACTGTTCTGCATCACCCACTCCTCTTCGCGGAAAACCCAACACAGATCACAAGTATCAGGCCTGTTTAGGGTGTCCGTCCGAGTCAATTTTTTATGACCGGGCGGCCTGCCCGGACGTTTGAGACGGGTATGAGGGGTCCGGTTGTAGATGCTCTTATAGAGCTGTGTTCATGGGTGGGAGGGGGGTATATCATTTGATTGTGTTTCTTCTGTCATTAGAGCATCTACAACTAGACCCCTCATACCCCCCTCAAACGCCCGGGCAGGCCGCCCGGTCACTGATCGGTCACGAAATTTCGACCCAGTCGGGCCTCTCAAACCGGCCTCAAACGCCCGGGCTGAATGACACCCCTCATATCCAGCCAAAATATGGGGCGGATATGGGGGCGACCGGGCACGCCCGCTTGGCCCGCGCTGTCCCCATCGACCCCACATATATTCATCCCATCCGCTCGCCGGACCAAACCCTAGCCACTTCACTTCACTCTCCTCCACTCCCATCCGCCACCCAAGACCCCATCCGATGATCTACGGCCTTCTCCGGCATGGCGGGCAGCGGATCCGAGTCCTTCACCTCCAGATCCGTCGACCACGAGCTCATCCCACGCGGCCCCGAGGAGGAGATGGCCGTCCGGCTTGTGCTCCGCCCCTCCCGGGAGGTGGCCGCCCTTCGGCAGCGCTCGGACTCGCAACGTCAGGAATTCATTACATCGGCACAACCGGTGCTTGGATTCGGCGTCGCTGCCTCACCGGAGGTGGTGCAATCCGTCTGGTGTCCGAACGCCGTGGCGGACGTTCAACCCCTTTGTTAGCGCGCGAGGACGGGTTGTGGGCGGCCGCGAACGCTAACATGGCGCGGCGTGCCTGCCGTGCGAGGCAGCGGGCACGGGAGACGGCGAAGGCCTCGTGGCGGTGGACGTTGGTGAGGCGGAGTCACACTCTCCGGCGCCCCGCAGGATGCACCAGTGCGTGCGTCGCCACCGCGTGGTGGTGGTCGTCGGCTCCTCCCAGGAAGGATCCGTCATCGACCTCACGTCCATCGGCACCGTCCGAGTTACGGGCTCCGACGAGGAAGAGTAGGGCATGGGAGACGGCGGGAGCTCGAGTCCTGTGAGTCGGCTAGTGTCCCATGTCCTACTCTACCTCGCCAGCCGCCGGACATGGACACGGCGGAACCAGACGAGCTCCGCTTAGTATTAGGTTTACGTTACATGTAATAATATAGATTTGAAGTTTCTAATTTGAGATATCCGATTGTAGAATACCTTATTTGAGACGTGACCGATCAGTGTTGACGTTTGAGGGGCCGAATTTGTCCAATCCAACTGTAGATGTTCTTAGACCGAGTGGGTACAATTTTGCAGTGCATGCAGTCCCACCACGCTGGATCCAACTCCCTTCATCAGGGGAAGAGACAAGCGCCAGACAAGCTAGGGTACGGTGGTTGGTATATAACTTCCGAAAATCAAGGTACTAGTAGCACTGGCAGTCCTGGTCCTGCACTGCACTACGTACCTTTCGTCAAAAACCAAACGAAGATAATCAAGTACGATCACGACGGCCATGGACATGCATGCAATTTTCGGTAACACGGCACTTTCGTTTATACTTTAGAGCATGTATATAATCGGACGCCTCAACCAACCACTAATATGTTTATGGACGCATCTGATCAGTGATCGAACAAGAGAACGAAAGAAAAATATATATCTAACCAGACCCTTCATATTATCTCTATACGTTCAATTTGTCTACGAACTCTCATATCCATCTCAATATAGAGAGGATATGAGGGCTCGCAAATCCGTATGGGTGCGCCCGGTCAGTCCGTCACGTAGGACGTGACCCCATCCCGAACCATCTTTTCTTTTTTTTACTCATTTTTCTCTCTCTCTTTCTCTTCATCAATCACGTGCAAGTGACCGGACATATGACTAAGAAAATGAAAAGTGTGGCTACATGGACGGACAAATTAGGGACACACCAGGTCACTGACCGAACACGTCCGTAGATGTTTAGAGGGTCGTATTTAATAAGTCAGGTTGTAGATGCTCTTAGCAACATGCTTCGGTTGCGGGACATAAATTCCGTATGACCCTCATTCTCCAGTTGGGTGCAACCACCGGATCTGATCCGACTCGCGTCGCGCCATCAATATATGTATTGCGCATTTATTTCGTCAGTACTGTACGTGAAGTGGACTGGGGACGAAATCACTGTTCTGACCTTATCAGCAATCTTTGTCACAAATTGAACTCGACATGAAAGTATTTCACGATCCGACCCTTTTAACAACGCCACAGCCCGTGGCGTTTCTTCCCAACTTAGTAACGCCGAGCTATATCGCGTTGCTGCTCCACATGGAAACGCCGAGCTAGACCGCGTTGCTTCTCCATATAGAAACGCCAAGGGTTTTGGCGTTTCTTCCCTGTATGGAAACGCCATCGACATTGGCGTTTCATACGGGATAGTACTCCACCGCTCGATCATGCACCAAATCAACGGCAAGAGACATATAGTATATGTTGTCAGGCACGCATGCAGCAGTTTCTGTACAGTAGCTAGTCGCAACCTCTACTCTCTATGTTCTACTAGGCTGACATGCACGCAGACTAGTCTACTAGTATACGGCAGAGGAGAGGAGGAGGAGAGCGGCGATGAACACAGCCATGCTGGGAGCTTGATTAGGCATATCACATGCACTTTTGAATCTACTTTCTCTGATCTGGATTTAATACTAGATGCATGCCTGCCTGCCTACCAGTGGTCCGAGCGCTGTCCAGATACAGCGTCCAGATGCAGTCCTGCGTGCACTGATCTGATCTAGATCTCTATACAAGCAGGTGCAGGCCTAGCTAGGCAGCTAGAGAGATGCTTAGCCATAGCTGCTTGGTTAGGTCAAGTACTACGTCTACTAGGCTTGTATGAAACGCGAGCGTCAATGGCGTTTTCATATAGGGCGCCAAAGCCCTTGGCGTTTCTATATGGAGAAGCAACGCGGTCTAGCTCGGCGTTTCCATGTGGAGCAGTAACGCGATATAGCTCGGTGTTTCTAAGTTGGGAAGAAACGTCACGGGCTGTGGCGTTGCTAAAAAGGTCAGATCTTGAAATACTTTCATGTCGAGTTTAATTTGTAACAAAGATTGCTGATAAGGTCAGAACAGTGATTTCGTCTGTGGACTGGCTTGTCTGAGACAAAACAGCTCGACCCTGGGCTCATATTTATAGCAGTATAAGTCGTTTGTGGTAGTAGTATTTCATTAGTAGTATTCGTTTTCTTCAGTCATTGGTACTGATTCATCGCCCTTGTCCTTGTGTAAACCTACATTCACCACCGGTGAATTTCCATTTTTTCCTCCCCTTGGATATTGTGGGGCTGTGTGCCTGTGTCCCATTGATTCTGAGTAGAGGAGTACAAACTTTAGTGGGTGTAGTTGATGCTGGTAGTACTTGGCTACTTGCTACGACTAATTAGCGTGCACGTGCAATCGCACGTCTTTGTTATTGCAAAAGATGATGCAGTATGTAAGTTATAAGCGTTCTATT
Source organism: Elymus sibiricus (assembly GCA_039707655.1). Taxonomy (NCBI): domain Eukaryota; kingdom Viridiplantae; phylum Streptophyta; class Magnoliopsida; order Poales; family Poaceae; genus Elymus; species Elymus sibiricus. The sequence continues at coordinate 369,232,555 of CM077663.1, read as the reverse complement.
ATCTCATAATTTGTTAAATATCCCTGTAAACATGCAAACTTATACTATATCACTAAGCTTCTTAGAATTGAAGGCCTCTTATTTAATTGAAGTCACCAATTTTAAATCGGGTTATCAATTTTGACCGGCTCAACAATCTCTCACTCAATTTCTTTTAATTCACTATGCTCCCTAATTTTGGAGCTCTCTCAATCAATTGAGAAAATTCAATATTGGATTTGGTTCATGATTTTTACTCGGTCAACTTTTCAAATCAATCGGAGCCAACCGACCCAGAAAACCATACCAATCCCGCGCACGCTCTCATCACCTAGAAAAAAGAAGCACCAACATGCAACAATATAGCATCAATATAGTACATGCAACCACTGACGCAGAAAAATTTGCCACACAAGTATGAGTTGATTAGCAAACAACACAAAATCACCATGCGAAAGACCCATCAAAACATCGCATTATATTAACAAAGAAGAAGTACACACCCAAACATTTCCCCAGCTAACCAAACCAAATACTCCCTCTGTTCCCAAAGATAAGGTGCATTAGATTATTGATAAGTTAAATTCCTTTAACTTTGACCAAGTTTAGAGTAAAAATATCAACATCCACAATAGTAAATAAAATAAATATAAAACTTCATTTCATGATTAATCTAAAAATCTGATGTGATATTATGAATGTTGATATATTTGTACACAAATAGATGAAGTAAAAAATTATGAAAACAAAACATCATCAACAGCGCGGCAAAGCGCGCCCAAACCTTCTAGTCTATACCATACCTGGAAAACATCTAGCAAACAAAATTGACTTTACTATTGCATTGCATGGCCTTTGCATTGTCATGAAGCAACTTGAGTGACTAACTCTATTATTATGAACAAATTATGCAAAAAAAAAGCTATAGTGTTAAATTTCATAACTAAATTCCGTACTCACTAAACAAACACTCAATTATTGCCCGTATAACAGATTTAAACATGCGCGAGCAGCCATGAGAAGCATCATGCCTTTTTTGATCAGAGGCCAAGCCACTCCGAGGCATCCGGTTGGTGCTCCCAAGCGTCTCTCGGTGGGTTTAAGGAACAGAACTGCCCAAGAAGTGGGCTTGAACTCTCAGTAAACATCCATCACTTCACTTCTTCCATGAAGAGATAATGCCAAGGCAACGATTATCATCCCACAAAGTCCAATTAGACAAAAAACAGTAAATTGACGGAGCTACGCATCACAGTGGCATGCAGTTGGTGCTCCCAAGTGTCTCTCGGTGGGTTTAAGGAACAGAACGGCCCAACAAGGGATCTTGAACTCTTAGTAAACATCCATCACTTCACATCTTCCATGAAGAGATAATGCCAAGACAACAATTATCATCCCACAAAGTCCAATCAGACAAAAAAAACAGTAAATTGACGGAGCTAGGCATCACAAACATACCTTGATCCAAGAATGACGACAAACTCTTGCAGGGCTCCAAAGTTCCAAACCATTAAAAAATGTCAAATGCTGCTACATTTCACCTTGAAAACACATGTTTTCTTTTACTTGAACAATGTAATTGATATGAAGCAACAACTCGCCACATCCATATTGAATAGGGAAAAGGAACAATCATGTTTCCTGAAAAACAGGAAAGCAATAAGCACTCCACAAAGCATGATTTCACCATATTGGAGAGCTTTATCATCTGTACAATTCCACAACAAAGATATGCTTGCCTAAACCACGATTCATGTTGCTGCCCAAAATTCTGCAGTGCATACTTCTACCTTTGGCATTATGTAGACTGGAAATTAGCGGCAATCTTTGAGGGCAACCCAAAAAGGAAAAGATACCAAATCAAATTATGCATTGAAAATATAACATGGAAGTGATCCCTTGCTCTACAAGCAGAGGGCTACTCAAAGCATCAGCAGTAGTTTTGCCACAGGATCAAAAAACTTGCAGATATGAAATTAGCATCAACTCTGTCCTGATCTATAAACCATTTGACATCAGCCTACTTGGTCATACCATCCATGAATAAACTATACATAAACATCACTGCAGAAATTAAATAAGAAATAAGGCTGCAAAATAATTTATTTCGTTAGTCCAATTAGCAAAGGAGAAAATTGGCCAAGAGCCCTTTCAATAGTGAACCAAGTTGTGGTGGCTTCTGAACCTGCGAAAGAATTAGTAATTTGGGACAAGTAAATTAAATGACACGTCTAATATAGTCTCTCACATGGCATCACAAAATAGAAGAAAAGGTGTGCGAGTTAACTGGAAAGAGGATATTGGCTCTGTTACAACAAATCGCTAGTCCGTTCACTGTCCAACTTTTGGCAAGTGGAAGGCCACGCCTGGGTGGAATGTTGACCGTCCAAACACGTCACCATAAAAACAACCAAATATAATTTTTACAGTTCAAAGCAGTCCAAACCATCCAAATGTATGGGGAATCTCTGAAATCTGTACTGGTTAAAAGGGGCACCATAAAAACAACCAAGCAGACTATTATACAAGCATCGACAGTGCATATACAAAGGTGAGAGTTTCATGTAGTTGTAACGTGTAGTTTCATCCCGCGTTTTAAGCAACCCCCAACCAGAAAAATAGCGGACACACTTCTCATCGTTCAGCAAAGTGTGTAACAGTGAATTATGGTACTTAATTCTGCTGGGTTGCTTTTCTTGTACATGCTAATTATGAATCCTCCTCATCTAATAATGTGTATGTATCCCCCTTGGATATAACTATCATCTGGTAGGTGCAGAGTGATCCTACATTCAAACATGTATCCTACTGTCAAGTTTTCATTGTAGTGCACAAAATATTTTACAACAAAGTGTGTAACAGTAAATGATGGTGCTTAATTCTGATTGGTTGTTTTTCTTGTAGATGTTACTTGTAAATCGTCGTCAGCTAATTATGTGTATGTATCCTGCTAATTATGTGTGTGTATCCTCCTCAGCTATAGCTGTCATATGCATAGTGTTGGTGGTTTACACGAAAATGGATGAAAGGCTAGAAGAGATTGGATGCACTCAGAACAACCGGTTGATGACAATTCGTGGAGTGCCCGAACAGAATTTGAAGCAGCACAGCACTGAAAAATTAGTGTGAACAAAACAAAGCTACATGGAAAAACCCCGGTGGCCTGGGATTGAAGGTGCTTGTGTGTCCCCTCACTGTGCGGATTGGGGAGACGGCGTGGAGATGTAAATGCGAGGTGCCGGGCCAAGGCAAAAGGCGAGGTGAGGGCAACATCCCTCATAGGCTAGCCATCCCAAGCCTTTCTATGATTTCGAAAACAAAATCCGCGGTTTCAAAACGGAAGCATAAGCTTTTGCGTTATCGTTTAATCAAACAAAAACTGGGGTATAGAAACTGAGAAATAGCAAAGGAACTGTAATAAATCTAAGTTTTCGTTTCCACGCCGGTTAGCAGTATAATACAATGTTTTGATCAAGAGAATTAGGCAAGGCTAATCACCGTACTCTCATCGTTTAATCAAACAAAAACTAGGATTTAGAAACTGAGAAATAGCAATGGAACTGTAATAAATCTAAGTTTCCATTTTCATGCCGGGTAGCAGTATAGTACAATGCTTTGATCAAGAGAATTAGGCAAGACTAATCACCGTACTGAATCAAAGTAGCAGTTGTGTTTGGTGTTCAGTACAAGTGTATATGGGGAAATGGTGGCATGGACACCGCTGTTTGAGTTTCGTCTAGTAGCAAGCGAATAAAAGATCAAGATAATTAGGAGAATTCAAGAGGAGATGGAGAACCTGGTGGCCGCCTCGTCGGATGCCGTCTCCGCTGCTTGACACCATGCCGCCGACGCCAGTATGTGCACGCGTGTGTCGCCTCATCGCCATACGATTCCGTTCAATGCGTGATGCACAGTGAAAGAAATAGCATGCTATAGCGCCGCTAATAGCACACTATAGCATGTTGAGAATCGTCTCGCTAAATTGATATATGTACAATGACTCGCTAATAGCACGCTATAGCACGCTAATATCATATTTTCAGGAGCACCGCTATTTTGTATAGCGCGCTATTTTTTTTCTTGGTGATGCATCGTCTTACTCTAACAACGTGTGACCACGTGGGGCTGATGGGCCGAAATTAATCACACAGACGCATGCATACAAACCAAATCAAAAATTAGGTGTTGGCGGCAAGCTCCTGCGACCGGCTCGATCCAGATCGACGGCTCAAGGCTACTGATGCGCACAGAGCTTATAGACAGAGATTGAGTACCAAGGAGGAGGACCTTGGAGACAGATGTGATGCGCCCCGATGGTAACACAGATTGGACGGATTTCAGCTGGATCCGGCGACCTGGGTGGGAGAGCCACGGGCTCAGCGGTGTCATTCAGATGAGGGGCGTGCACGGCCTCGGAGCAATGGAGAGAAAGCCCGGGCAATGGAGATGGATGAGGGGATGGACGCCGACTACGTGGGATAGCGTCGGTTGCAGCAGCGGGGCGCAACGGCGGCACCCGCTCCCCAGAGGTGGCGGGGCGCAACGGCGGCAGAGGAGGGTGGGGCGGGAGAGGAGGGAGGTGGTGGCGGCACGGGAGGGCGGGGCGGGAGAGGAGGAGGGCGGGGCTGGAGAGGAGGGCTGGCGGTGAAGAAGAGGATGCGTTGATGGCGTCAATTGGGATAGGAGGAGGCGTCCGGTCGTGCGGAGGGTGGTAAGGTTAGTGCTCATAATTGCGTGGCTTGCTGTGTTAAACACAGAAGGATTAGTGGTCTTTAGATGTTGTTAACGGACGTTTGTGATTGTTTAAATCTGCCTATTCTTTCTTTTTATAAGGGTAGTAGATATAAGGGTAGTAGATGATACCAGTGCAATTGTGTTCTAGCAGCTTTATGTATACCGTGGGGTAGTATGCAGGTACTAGCAATGATCCTCAATTCGTTGCAACGGGGGATATACTGCGGTGGTCCTTTCGATAATGACACATTTGAGGTTTTAAACTCGTGCCATGATTGCAGCTAATGATGTGGTGACTAGCTTTCCAGCAAGGAGGCGAGTGGCCAACTTTAAGTTCAAAACAAATACTACCTCCGTCCCGTTGTATAAGTTTAAAACAAATACGGCTTGACCAACTTTACACGAATGACTTATACACCGGGATGCAGTACTCATGAGTTGTTACGTGTGCACGCTTTTTAAAATTTAAATTTGGGCAAGGATTACTCCAACTCATTTAAAATTGATGTCATGGCATCCCTCCTCTCTCTCAAACCTTCTTGGGTTTATAACCTTATCAAAACCCCTCGCTCACATTCAGTTGAGACCTCGGACTCGCACACAGCTCTGCCTCAGCGGCTCAGCCACAGCAAGGCCTCTCTCGCTAGCTCTCCTACCCGACATACATGGACATGGACAGGGAGCCGTCGACGCCGAGCCAGTCCTCCTACTTCGCCGGCTGCATGGCCTCCCCGGCGTGGCTGCCGGCCGTGCACCGGAGCCCCGCGCGGTTCCACCTCCTGTCGCGCGACCGCGGCCGCGACAGCGGGCGGCGGGCTTGGAGGCGTCTGCTCAGGCGGCTGGTGAGCAAGAGCGCCTGCTGCCCCAGCCCCAGGGCGCCGCCCATGATCACCTTCCAGTACGACGCCGCCAGCTACGCCAAGAACTTCGACGACGGCCGCCGGCCCTCCTCCTCCGCCGCCGCCGCCGACCAGCCTGCCGCCGGCCAGCTGATCGACCCGGCCGAGAGCCTCAGATGACTCCTTGGTTTTCTTTGTCGTCGGTTCGCGTGTAGCTGTTGTTCCTGGGTGGTGGTAGTTGCGACGTCGGTGTCCCGTGTCCATGTCTCGGCGGAAAATCGCTGCTTGTACAGAAGATGCAGAGTGTTCTTTGTCCGAATGTGGCTCCCTCTCGATTCCCCTTGTCTTCCTCCGATGATCCGGTCGAACGAATTGTCACCAGGGGTATGAACTGGGTGGTGACTGGCCATGTGAACAGTGGCCAAATTGGCCGTCAATTTCCGTTTCGTCCTTGGCAAATCACAAGGACACATCGCTGCTGCTCGACACGACGAATTGGGTGCATTCGCCGGGCAGGTAGTGGAGTAGAACGCACTCATCGATCGTCGGCAAGGGGGGAATCAATTTGGAAGGGAAAGAGATGCGCTAGCGGGTGGAGCCAGGAAGAATGTGACGTTTTTTAAGCAGGGAGATAAGTGAGCTGAACGCAAAGTGGGGCTGATCAACCAGTGGGGGAGTCAAGGTAAAGCACGAGCTAATCATGACAGGATCATGGAGGAGAGAGAAAAGGGGGGCAAAGAGTCCCGTTTACGCTCCACCGTGTCGGCTTGGTCCAAATATTCGGTGGAACGAAATGTTCTCAAAAGGAGAAAAAAGATCGTGTGAGGGAGCGGCTTGGGAACTTGTGTCCAAGGCAACGTGCCTCGATTATTTTGTTACGCGTCTCAACGGCCACTCGCAAATTTCCTTCCTTCCGCATCTGTCCGCGAACAAGGACCAGTTCGCAGACACGGATGCGGAGGGCGCCATTCAACCGTAGCCGCATATATTTGGACAACAACTCAAACCGACCGAACGAAATTCATGCAAAACCGGTCGGATTTCATGCAAACACGATGGATTTCATATGAACACGACGGATTTTATTACATTTACATCAGTCTGGCTGTAGTCTGTAGAGTTATCTTTACCTCTTTACCTACTAATAAAGTAGGTATCGCTTCTGCCGTACGTCATTAGTGCTTTTGCAAAAAAGTCCCTAACTATGTTTTGAATCAACCCGCACTCCATGACGTTGCATCCGCTAAGTGAAAAAAAAACCGATTCTACAGGCCCTCTCTCTCCCCACGAGAACGCGGACCACCCCGGCGCTAGGGTTCCCTCCGCCGCCGCACTCCATCCCTCCGCTCTCGACAACCCTCGCCAGCATCTCCCATCCCCAGTCGTCGTCGTAGTCCCCCGCCACCGGTCAATATCCTTGATGGAGCCTCGGCCGCCGGCTCCTTTGAGCACGCCGCCCGTCGGAGGACGCCCTGATTGTGCGCGACCCCGTTGGGGACTCTCCTCGCCACCTCCGTGTGTCCCCCAGGATCTCCGCCACCGCCTAGCACTGATGTGTGCAAGGATGTCGCCGCCTCTCCCTGGTACCTCCATCTCCACTCCTCCGGGCCGCTGCTCGCCGCTCCACACCCCTTTCCTCTCCCATCCAGTGCAGCTCCCCTGTTCGTTTGGCTCTGTCGGATCCCTTGGTACTCCGTGGTTGAGCAGAGCAAGGAGATCGAGAGAGAAAATGCTCACTTGATTTTTGCAGATCATGTTGGGCATGGAGATTGATCTGAACTTTTTGGTTGTACGCAGGTTCAACGATAAGAACGCCCACAGCTTTCCCTGATGCTTGGGCAATGGCATGTATGTCCGATGTGCAAGCAAAACTTTAGTCATACAAGGCCAAAGAAGATGTATTGCAAAATTTTGCAGCTTGATCGGGCTGAAGCCTGAAGGAGATGTGCAAACTGAGAACAAGCATGATGAGTGAAGCGACGAAACAATGGTCGGCGCCAGAAGTTGGCTGGCATGATTGATCAATATAGATGGGAGCTTCTTTGAGGAAAGCCAAACAAGCAGCTGGGGATGTATCTTGCGGGATTCGATGGTTACAGTTTGGGGAGCAGCACTGTTGCTTGCTAGCATCTTTTTTTCTTGCATCTATTAACTGATGATGCTTTATTTGGTGTTGTTTCCCATGGTAGTACATTATGGCTTTGTGGGTGATGATTTCTGCTGATGTGCTTAGTTGAATTTGTTTATGCTCACTGTTATTTGGGGAGCAGCAGTGTCGCTTGCTAGCATCTTTTTTCTTGCATCTATGAACTGATGATGCTTTATTTGGTGTTGTTTCCCGTGGTAGTACATTATGGCTTTGTGGGTGATGATTTCTGCTGATGTGCTTAGTTGAGTTTGTTTATGCTCACTTCCGATTTAAGATAGGTAAGTGAAACGACAACTTCACATTGGCTAAATCGCTCACTGTTGTTTATGCTCAGGCAGCAGCAGAGAAATAGACTCGGCAAGGAAAGGAGCTACGCCAGTGCAGTTGGTGGAATTAAATGGCAAAGTAAATCATGAAGCTCCTGTTTGGACCAAGAGGTAGTTCCCTGTTTTCCGTGCACCATGCATTAGTTTATGCATAATATTTGTGCGTCCAAATAGCAACATGAATTAAGTTTTAGTAGTTTCTGAATTGTAGTGTCAGAAAAATTATGTGGCTTATTTTGGTACCATTTCTGATAGACCAGTTTTGTGTTGAAGGCCGAGGATCGGGGCTGCACCTCTTACAACAGTCGGTTGTCGTCGGAGTGGAGGCGCAGACTCCCCTGCCCCAGCTTTGGCACCGCCACCTAGCAATGCGTGGCACAAGTCTGCCTGACCCGGCCTACATCCTGATTGTAAATTTCTCTCATCTGATATCCCGTGTTCATGTGGTCGCATTGATTTTGCCTTTCGAGAAAGGGTTGAAAGAAGATTATGTGCTTCGGGCGACTGAATGTCCAGTAATATCATCAACCTTCAGCCAGCTGTGGCTCCGGACTCTATCACCTCAAATGGTTTGGGATGGATTGATGTTGCCTTTCACATGCTTTCCGAGGTATGTTTCAGCTGGTCTCGACCCAACATGTATCTTCAGTTTTAGTTATCAAACTGTTGACTATGAAACTGAGAAGTCCCGAGGCTTTTGATAGGCAAGTGTTTCTACTAAGATTTTTTATTCTAAAAATATGTCCAGCAATATATAGGTTGTCTGCTAGCTAAGGGATTAGTTATACGGATCTAGAGAGGGGAGTTGGATTTTGCCTTACTAGAGCTAGACAAACCGATAAAGATTATTGGGAAGTCTCTTTGCAAGCATAAAGTGAATCTCTAACAGTCAACTTCTTAATATAGGTTGGCAAGTACATGTGTTTATATTTCTGAAAATATGTTACCATTGTAGATTCTGATGAAAAATATATTCTCAGCCAGCCACGGATTCAAATATGTTAATATGGGCAAAGAAAAGTCAAAATATTTTATCTCACGGAAATATTATGAAATCAGTGAAGCTGTATGGTATCTACTAGACTGATTGTGACACTGCTTATATTGTTTGGTACTTTACTATCTGAAATACTTCTTTTAATCATGAGCCGAGGTGATGATTTGTTGGAGGCACGCCCGTCCTTCTCTTGTTCCTGGTTCCTGTGTCGGCGAATGCACAAAGTTTGTGAAGGAAACAAACATCAGCGACCAGATGATCTTCTGACTTTTTTCTCCCCCCGGGCTCTCTCTCATTTCTTCTATTCTTCCCAGCCATCTCCTCTATTATCGACATATTGATCTCTGAACTCACTTCCTGTTCATCTGATTGTTGTATTCCAAGCATGGATGTCATAGAGCATCACGACCTAGCTATTACATGTGATGGATATCATAATCATTTTGCCTGGCCGGACCTGCCATAAATTTTGCCTCAAAGGACCCATTCTGCCATATTAGAAAGCTACAAATATTCTTGTCATAGGGATATGCATGATGATATTGTACATTTATAGCTTATGCATACAACAACCTGACTGGGCAAGGGATATTAATATGTCTAGAAAGTGATTGACCTATTAATAATGAATAGTGTCTTCATGCTAATTTGACTGCACATTTAGTGCCTGCAATATTGTTCCATGCTCCACAACAGAACTGAAGGTGTTAAAATGGAACATGTGCTGAGTGCAGAAAATGAACCATGGCCTTTTGTTCCTAAGGTATATATATGTTTATTTCAGTTGTGTATCACGTGTTTGATATAATGTCTCGAGGAGATCATAAAGTAATTTTCTCTACCAATGTTCATATTTGGAAAGACATGGTGTCATGAAAGGTAATAGAAAATACACTGTATCATATTTCTGCTTTTATGGATAAGGAATATATTTTATGGCTATATAAAGCAATGAGAGGCTAATCATTTGAAATGGCATGGAGCGCGGCACTATCATGGAGCATGATGTGGTGTTGTAGTGAAGCTACAGAGCACGTTGTTCCACCGGCGAGCTCCCAAATTCACACATAGCGGAGTCTTGTTTACTGGAGCTATACAAGGCGGCCATGTGGCAACAGAGAAAACTGAAGTGGTATAAAGTGATGGAGCCAAAGCAAGAGTGGAGGAGAGTCATGTGGCGATGATACACAAGGTGAAAGTTCTGCATAAAGACTGGAGACATGGGAAAATCACAAGGATGTGACATTCAACACAAACATTTACACATTACAAAATTCATGTTTTGTACCGTAATTTGATTGAGTTTAGTTCTTGATAACGAGTATGTTTGTTCGGTGGTTGTAGAATATGAAACAATATGCGTGTGAAGTCAAATTTTTATTTGAGCTCATTCTTAATGAGAAAATGCTTCAAATTTACGAGGTCCCCTGGTGAAGCTCATGAAGACAGGCCAGTGAACGTTCACGCTTGAGAATTCTTGGAGTTCTCTTATTTTTGCCACATATCTATGGTCTTGGACCATCAATAACGAACTTATTTAGAATTTGAGTATTTGTTTTCTCCGTTGCAACCCATGGGCATTTTTTACTAATACTATGTATTTAATAATAATAATAATAATAATAATGATAATAATAATAATAATATCATTAGTGCTTTTGGTGATACGTTACATAAATCGCTCCATAAAGTTGTAAAATATTACCTAATGCCACCTACAAGTGACAAAAAAACTTTTCATACAGGGGAATCCCCCGTCTGGCCCAAACCCACGTAGTAGGGACCTCCTATGTGTGTGCGGCATATTTTTAAATTTTGTTTTTTGTTTTTCTTTTGTCTTTTCTGTTTTTGTTTTTCTCCTTTAAATAACTTGGTATTTCAAAACATTCTGAATTTTAAAAAAAATGAGAATTTAAAAAGAATTACATAAATGTTGCCAGTGAAAATGTTGTCATGGCCATTTAAGATTATGATTTTTTTTCCGTTGCATAAATTTTACATAAATTTTAAATAAATATTTCCATTTTCGTTGCAGCAAAATGTTGTCATGGCCATTGAAGATTATGAATTTTTTTCTCCCGTTGCAACGGACGGGCCCTTTTGCTAGTAGTTAATAACTAGTCTAAATGGTCACCGGCGCCCGTTCCCTGTGTCTGGCCATGAGCCTCGAGAACTGAAACTTTGCCTTTTCCAGCTCCACCCGCCTCCACGTCGTCGCCAAGCGACTAATTGGCCGCCGATGTTCAGCCCACCAATCTTGGCATCGACGGGAGGGGAGGAGCGGTGGCCTTCCTGGGACCTGAGCGATGGCGACCTCCCGTACACTACTCTTCTTCGCTGCTGGCGCCGCCCGCAGATGCGCCGCCTTCATTGGGCGCGGCCTCGGCGTTGTCCTCCTCCTTGTCGTCGGTGTCGTCGAACAGCGGCACGCCCTCCTCCTCGTCGTCGTCCTTGGCCACGGCCGCCACCTTTGCCACCCGCTGCCTGTACCGCCAGTGAGCGAGGCAAATCTCGCTTGCGCATCGGTAGGACTCGAGGAGCGCCTACTGCTTCGCCTGGTCCGCGTCGGGCGCGACCGCCCTGCCAACGACGAGCTGCTCCTGCGCCTGCATGTGCTCTTGGAGGAGGTCGTGGTTGTAGGCGGCGTCGGCCTACGCCTCCCGGGACCGCTCCTCCCGTACCATGTCCATGTAATGGGCACGGGCCTCGCCGATGGTCATGGTGCAGTGCACCGACGAGGGAGGCACGACGGAGGAGGAGGGTGGTGTGGAGGACGAGGAAGACGAGGGTAGCGCGGGGTCGTCATCGGTTGCGTCCTCCATTGGGACGTCGACGTCCTCTGGCTGCCTACCGGCCTGCCAGCGGGCAGCAATACCTGCCATCTCCTTCTTCTGCTACGGTGTGAGCCCGTCCCAAAGAGCTTTGGCGGGGAGGAATCCATGGTGGCAGAGGGATCGGAGGCTGATGGCTACGGCTATGACCGGGGCAATGGTTTATATAGCAACGGTGGGCGGCTTATGGAAGGACGGGTGGCGCCACAGGAGATGCCTCGTCAACCGCATGCCATAAATGTGGGTGGCAGACGGATGTACGAGCGACTGTCATGTTGTTTGAACGTGCAACGGTCGCTGGCACCAGCAAGCGGCGCGGGAGGCTTCCTCTCGGCCGGCGTGCCGCTTCATTGCCGGCGCCAGTGAGCGGTTGCATCCACTCTGGCCAGGCACCAATGCAGGCACTGAAGCTGTGGAGTGGTGCTGACCATTTCCCGAGCGGGGGGGGGGGGGGGGGGGTGAGGGGTTTTTGGTGGGCCAAGGCGGTCAGAATCTAGCGAAGTAGCGGTCCGGGCTCCCGCAAATCTCCCCCACGTTTGTCTCCGGTTTGCGGGAGAAATCGCGTCCGGACCGCTCCGCGGACCAATACAGGACCGCGTTGGATGGCTTCCCTGGTCCGGACTTCCAAAATGGACCGCAAATCGCCTTTAAACGTTGCTATTGAGTCGTCTCGAGGGCATAAGCCATCTGACAGGGTCCGTATTTGTCCATGTACCAGTTTAATGTCCGTTTTCGTGCAAACCAAAAGCAAACTATTGGGGATCTACATGAGTCTGGACATCCGCTACATAGGACTCTGACGCCCCCGCCCATCTAAAACTAGGGCGGAGCCTGCACATTCGAACGGTATGTACTGTTGAAAGGATCGGGATGGACCTAGAGGGGGTGAATAGGTACAAATACAAATTTTAATTGTTACTTAGCAATTTTTAGGCAATAATGCGGAATATGAAAGTGAGCCTAACAAATGCTAAGATGATAACCGTGCTAAGTGGATGAACAAGGCAACAAGTAATTAGATAGGCAAGCCCAATGTAATGCAAGTAATTACGACGAGACAAATAGCCACAAGTAGAGAGTTAGGGTTAGTAATAACCGCAACTCCAAGAGACGAGGATGTATGCCGATGTTCACTTCCTTGGAGGGAAGCTACGTCACCGTTTAGAGAGGTGGATTTTACCGCGAAGGCACACCAACGCCACAAAGGCTCACCCTATTCTCTCTTTGAGACAACACCATCAAGGCGTTTCTCAACCACTAGTGGTAGACCTTGGGGGGTCTCCAAACGCTCACAAACTTTTCGGGGATAATCACAACGGTTGATTCCTCACCGAAGAACTCCTACCGCCTAGGAGTCTCCTGTAGGAGATATGCCCTAGAGGCAATAATAAATGTTATTGATTATCTCCCTGTTCATAATTAGGTTTATATTCCATGCTATAACTGCTATGGTTCTCGAGTCTGCAATAACCACGAGGCTCGGAGGAAGACTCATATGCATGTGTGGGATAATAAACGGTAAAATGTATTCCTAGTCTGGCCTCTAAGACTGGCTCAAGTATTGCATGATGATCCTGTTTTCCTGATCATGGGCATGGCTATGCCGGCAATTTTGAGGGCGCAATGTTGGTAGAACACTTGTGTTGAATCGACCCGAATTGATGTTATGCTATGAGATACATTCGTCACAAGTTAATGGTTAATAACACAGAGATGGTTAACGTTTGCATAATTCCTTAGACCATGAGAGTATCGAGTTTCTTCATGCTTGCTTCATGAACTTTGGGGTTTGTTAAACGTCATCCGTAAATGGGTGTCTATTACGGCGGCTTACGGGTTCATGGAAAAGTATGTCAAGTAACTTGATAGCTCAAGATTGGGATTTGCTCCTCCGACGATGGAGAGATATCTCTGGGCCCTCTCGGTGTTACGGTATCCATCATCGTCTGGCCAGACACTTTGTGATTTGATCACGGGGATGCCGGAACACGGGAACGAGAAAAGAGAACAATACCGGTAACGAGGTAACTGGCATAGTGGACAAGTTGTTGATCCACGGGGATGCCAACATGTCTCACCTCGGGTATTTGTAACATATCGCGAAGCAACAGGAATAGCACACGGCAACTGGAGGTTCACTCGAATATTCATTCGTGTGGGTATAGGGGTCAATATGGGTGTCCACGGCTCCGATGTTGATCATTGATCGGAAGGGGTTCCGGGTCATGTCTATACTTCACCGAACCTATAGGGTCACACGCTTAAGGGTCATCTATCTGCTGAATACTAGACAGGGAGTCTGAGAGAAATTCACCGAAAAAGTTTCGGAGACAACGGAAGAGTTCCGGAGAGAGAGAACACCGGAAGAGTTTCGGTAAAACCGAAAAGTTGTTTCGGAGTGTACCATAAAGTCAAATTGGTTTCGGCACATGCCTGGAAATTATTGGAAGGTACCAGAATTGTTCCGGTAACTTCTGAGATTTTTCAGAGACAAAAACCGGAAATGTTCCGGACTGCCGGAACCGCTTTAATTGCTTTTCACAGATGAAAATCACTAAACCGAAAAGTTGTTTCGGAGTACACCATAAAGTCAAAATGGTTTCGGCACATGCCTGATAATTCTTGGAGGGTGCCAGAATCGTTGTGGAAACTTTCTGGAATTTTCCGGGATGAAAACCGGAAATGTTCCGGAGCTGCCAGAACCGCTTCAGATGCTTTTCGCAGATGAAAATCACTAAACCGGAATTGTTTCGGATCGCGTCGAAAATTATTTTAGTGGGTACTGGAAATGTTCTAAGCCCACATAAATATTTTCGGTTCGAACGGACGCTGAAAAATGTCATCGTGAATAGTGAAAGTGCTTTTTGGGTGGCTTCTTGGAGAAGCCACCTTGAGGGCCCTTTGGTATTTTCCCCTTTGGCTTCTTGGAGAAGCCACCCTTGGGCTTGGCCTATAAATAGGGGTGGAGTGGGCTGCCTAAAGACTTACTCTTTCTCACATACACATGCCATCTGATGTTATCTGGCTTATCTCTCCCTCCCAGCGAAATAGTTTCGTAGAGCCGAAAGGCTGTCTGGGTTCCGGTGGGAACTAGTTTTGGACGGCGAAGCCCTGCCGGATAGATGACACCGTATGTGTGCAACTCTGTAGAGAGATCGTTGTTTCGGTCTTAGTTCGAGAGTGCCTCCCGAAGGGCTGTCCGAGTGACCGTCCGAAATTCTGAGGTCCTCCCGAAGGGCTGTCCGAGGATCCGTCCGGTGGGACTATCCGAGGGACTGTTCTGAGGTCCTCCCAAAGGGCTGTCCGAGGATCCGTCCGGTGGGACTATCCGAGGGACTGTTCTGAGGTCCTCCCAAAGGGCTGTCCGAGGATCCGTCCGGTGGGACTATCCAAGGGACTGTTCTGAGGTCCTCCCGAAGGGCTGTCCGAGGATCTGTCCGGTGGGACTATCCGAGGGACTGTTCTGAGGTCCTCCCGAAGGGCTGTCCGAGGATCCGTCTGGTGGGACTATCTGAGGGACGGTCCTGAGGCCTCTCAAAGGGCTGCCCGGAGATCCGTCCGGGGAGCAGGCGAGGAAGTACATCCTCGCGGTTGGGAGGATGTAAATCCTAGCTGCGGGGATCTGCACCGCCGATCGTCATCGACTCTACTTCCGCTACGCTACGAGTTGGTAACGGAAAGGATCAAACCTTGTATGCAGTCTCCATAGTGGTCCTGGGCTGGTGCGTAGGTCAGAATTTTTTGTTTTCTGCTACGTAACCCTACAGTGGCATCAAGAGCCGTGCTATGCGTAGATGTAGGTTGCGATCTAGAATACATAGAGATGTATGGGTGTTGCATAATATAATTAGGTAGTAGATGGGATCTATTACTGAAAATTATTTGTGCGGGTAGCAGATGAAATCTGTTACCCGATGTTCTTGTTGCTTCCCTGGAATTTGCGTAGTCCTGATCTTGATGGCATGGTGGAATCTCACAAAGTTCTGGCAATCCGCGATCCTTTCATACTGCTCCTGAGTATGCTGATTGACAGATCAACGAAGTGCTAACAGTTCTTTGGGTTCCACCATAGTTGAGAAAGATGGATGTTTCGCAGACGAAAGGGCAATGCAGATATGATCTGCCCCGGGGTGACGCGTATGACGAAGTTCAGTATGGGGCTCGAGATTTTATTATCTCGTGTTTCATACACCCCGCAATGTTAATCTAGCGACTTGGATTATCATGCTTGATGATGGACGTTGGTAGCTTCGGTTTGTTTCGAAACCTTAGAAGCCACGTAAAATAAATTTTTGCATAAACCGATTAGAGGCGTCTAACTTGGTTTTGCAGGATGGTTTGCATGTGCATGTGATGTGGTATAGCAGTGCTCATATAAATTTGATTATGTATGAGATGACTATATGATGTAAATTAACATGACCTGCGTGTCATGATTCGGCATGATGGCTGGAGCCATATGATTGCACTTTAATGACCTGCGTGTCAACCTTATGTAATGCACTTATTTTATTAGCTATAGAGATAGCAATATTATCTGGTGCATCGACAAGGTGGTGGCAATCTTCGCGAAGGTGAACACCGACGCGAATGCCGGAGACGAAGAAATAAAGACTTCTCCGTCAGAAAGGGCTATACCATATCATGCTATTATGAATTGCCTGACATGTTAATCCCTTATGATGCACCCTTCTTGATTGCGCGGTAGTCGCTTTTATTAGGGTGATCTCTCACAAAAATATCAAGTAGTTAGTGTTCTCCCAAGTGTAGCACCGTCACAGCATCCTTCCTTTCGAGGTGCGCCATGATCTATATGGGTACGAACGATTGTACGGGTGTAAGGCGGGTGAGGTCAGACCTCGCAGCAAGATCACTTGGTTGTCTTGACGTTCATGGCAGGATCGTCCTGAGCTCGGAACACACGCATCGAAAGATGAACAAGAGTCACATAGAGATGTGATCGGCAAGTTTGCCTACCAATTGAAGTTCGCGCCATCGGTGTTCATCTCGAAGAATGGCGTTGAATGGAAATGTGGGTCTTGAATCACTCACAATCAATTATGAGAGATATTGATTTGAGTGGGAGCGCACTTTAGAATTAATTCTTTTAATTCTTAGTGCAATTAATTTTGAACACTGTCTAAGTGTGATTTGCATAATAGTTGTAGAATAATGGCTCGCGTTTCCACCTTCCCTGTTAAAATTGAATAGCTGTTAAATATCTGGTTAAATCTTTACGGTTGGTAACGTAATGTGAGGATTGTCCTCAAGTGTGCCGAGAAGGACTTTGTCCTATCGCAT
Organism: Elymus sibiricus; assembly: GCA_039707655.1. Classification (NCBI taxonomy): domain Eukaryota; kingdom Viridiplantae; phylum Streptophyta; class Magnoliopsida; order Poales; family Poaceae; genus Elymus; species Elymus sibiricus. The sequence continues at coordinate 369,215,399 of CM077663.1, read as the reverse complement.
GCTTTCGGTATTCTCCCGCTAATGCTATGGATCATGTGACTCTCGTCCTTCGATCCAAAAGCTAGAATTCCGTTTTCAGTCAAGTGCAATACGTTTGCTTCCATGAGACCCGAACTTCGAAAGTTTGGATAGTTATGTGATATTCATGGAATCTGAAAATCATTTTCAGAGACAGACAAAGGCTAAAAGATATAAGATATCCAAAGCAATGTTTGTTTGCAAACTATTAGTAAAGGAGTTTACTATGCATTAGACTGATAAGAGAAGGATCCAGAAGAACGCCTGTCATATGATGAAAGGTGAATAAAACAACAACTTAAAGAGAAAGGAAGTGTCCGAAGGGTGTTAGTAAGATTTTCACGCCTAGGAAGTCCGGGGCTAATGCCACTCTTAAGTTGGATGTTTCTTCTGAGAGTAGGATAAATACTAAAAGTTAAACTGTTAGAAGTATAAAGGCAAAAGGAAAGAAGACTGGAATATCTAGCTCATGTATGAATGTTATACAGGTTTTTGATGTATAGAAGGCTGGTCAAAGATATAGTTCTTGGGAATTATGGTTAAACATGTTAATCACTAATTCTTGGGTATTGTGAATTAATCACAAAGATACCCGCTCGATTGCATTCTGTTGCAACTCGATGTAAGAACTACTATGGCCTGAAAGACTAGCCAGGAATGAGGTTTAGATACACGCAGGGAACATAGTAAATGTTACTATGCCTTCCATAGGTGTATTCCCTATTTATTTACTTTCATAATTCATTTTAGAGTTTCACACTCTAGCCCTTTGCATAAGGTATCTTGCAAGAAGGTTGTTCATAAGAGAACTTTTGATGTTCGGTGTTATGAATAACATAAGGGCCATACTTTCATTATGAATGAGACGTATGTTATGAATATTGATAATAATACATTACCTCTGGGTTTACTTTCATAATTCATTTTAGAGTTTCATACACTCTAGCCCATTGCACAATGTTTGTTGCAAAAGAGTTGTTCATAAAACAACAATTGTTGTTCAGTATTATGAATAACATGAAGGGCCATGCTTCCATCCTAGATGGGATGTATGTTATGAATATTGATGGAAATATGATACATCCATAACACTGACGCTAAATGTCGCAAGACTAAAAGAATACCACACAAGTGTGGCACTGCATTTGGTCACATTGGAGAAACCCGCATGGAAAATTCCATTATGATGGATTTTGAAGTCGTTTGATTTTGAATCATCTGACACTTGCAACTTTCCTCTGAAAAGTGAAGTGACTGAAATACCGTTCACATGCCATAAGGAACGAGCATAGAACATGTTGGTGATCATACATTATGATGTGTGTAGTCCAATAAATGTTATTGCAAGTAGTGGATTTATCTATCTTCAGAAATGACTCAAGTATATATATGGATATTTACTTGATGAGATGTGAGTCTGGATCTTTTGAAATCATTCGAAAGGTTTTCAAAATGAAGAAGAAAATATTGTAACAAGAAAATTATGTTTCTACAATTCGATTGCAGAAAGGAATATTTGAGTTACAAGTTTAGCGAATGTCTGATGAGTTGTGAAAGGGGTTTCATAACTTGCACCTCCCGGAACACCACTGCAAGTGGAAAGTCCGTGAAGATGTAATCGAACCATTTATGACATGGTAAGATCAAAGATGACATAAATAGATTTGCCATTATCCCTTTTAAAGAGTAATGCTTTAGAGACTGCGGCTTTTACACTGAAAAGAGATCCATCAGGTCTGTTGAAATGACGCCATGGTATGGTACGCCCAACCATGTTATATCTTTTCTTAACATTTGGAATATGGGGCTTGTGTAAAAGGTTACAAACCTATTCCAAATCAGACAAGTGCTACTTTGTAGGTTATCGCAAGTCACTGGGTATTCCCCCACCACTATACCGAGGCAAACGATCTTGCCACAAAACGGTATGCTTTTAAAGAGAATAGTTCTTACAAAAGGTGAGTGGGAGGACAGTGCAACTCGACGAGATAACCAGTATCTTCGTCATCAGGTCAAAGGAAAGGAACCTTGGAAGTGATTCCGGAGTTTCCTACTGCGACTGATACGGAAGCCTCTACATGAGATGTATGGACTTCGGTCGAACTTGCAGCTGAACCGCGTAGGAAAAACTCGTGCAAACCTCTCAGGTGCGCATACGAGATATTGTTGTTAGACAACAGTATACCTACGATACACAAGGAAGCGTTGATGGGCCCTGACTCCGGAATTGGCTAAATGCCAATACAATCCGAGATAGTTTCCATATAAGTGATCCAAGATTAAAATCTTGATACACCTTTCGGAAGACTTAGAGTCTAACGAATATTTATGGAACTAAAACTAATACGGAAAAAATGTTTTATCCATAAAGCTCGACTTGTTGCAATAACAAGTTCAAGGAGTTGACTACGATGAGATTGTCTCACCGTAGCGATGCTTGAAGTCGGTTCGGGTTGAACTAGCAATTAATACATATTTCAATCATGAGATATGAAACATGGATGACAAAAGGATTTCCATCTGATGGAAATGAAACCTAGGACTTGTATGTGATACAGTCCAAAGTAATTTGTCGATCCAGAGGATGCTAGTGAGTATGCAAACTTCAGAGTTCCAGCGATGGACAGAAGAGAGCAAAGTGGAGTTGGAATCTTCGTTTTTGATGGAATGGTCAAAGAGGTTTGATTTCATCAAATGGGTATCGAAGATGCTTGTGATTCAAGAAAGTAAGTGGGAGCATGGTAATATTTCTAAAAACCTTGTGTACTTGACACATTGTTAAATTGGAAATAAATTTCTTGACACGAATTAGGACTTCATTTTAAAAGGGTTTTTCGATGAAGTGCTTGGGCTAAATAGCCTTAATATTAGGCATGATGATCTATGGAGATAGATTTACCTAATGGGGCTGAGCAAAGATACATATTGACAAGATGCTAAAACCTTTTAGCATTTAAAACGCCAAGGATTGATTCTTGCCGAAGTCACATGGAAAGAGTTTTGCAAGACTCGGTGTCTCAAAACACTGATGAGCAAAAATACATGATGGAGATTCCACACACTCTTGTGTTTGGATTAATCATGTATTCCATGGTATGTAAATCAACCAGATATGTCCGATACTCCCAAGTTGTTGCGAGTATAGATACCAAAGTGATCAAAGTACTGATCATGGGACAACAGTGAAAGATGACATTAAGTACTAGAGTAGTGCTGATGACATGTTTTCTCGCAAGCAGAGATTATGAAGTGCTCGTTGTAAGTAATTACGTCGATATAGTCTTCATCAATGCTCCATGCGATTTTCGATTTAAGTTAAGGGTTTTGTGTAATACACAATATGGTGGCACGGTAGTTGGAAATTGTTCCAAACAAGATACTGTGGCGAATTCTATAACATAGGCTAAGTATGTTGATGCTTTAGAAGCGACAAAGAAGATGTTGAATCATATAGTTCATTCATGAACTTAGTATGGTTCCAAGATGGCTTTGGTCAATGGGACACTATTGCAGATAGTTGCTCCATAGCTCAGTCTGAGGAATCAAGGTTTGACCTGTGATTCACATATATACAAAGCCAAGTCCACACAAAATATGAATTTTGCGAAAGCGTGAAAACACGGGGATATGCAAAGTTACACACGGAGCTGAAGTTGTCAGATCCGTTGGACATCAGGCTATACCACAAGCGAAGCATATTTTACACCAGTATGCCATAGGTGTAAAGTGCATTAGCATTGACTAGATTATTGACTGTAGTGCAAGTGGGAGTCTGTAGGAGATATGCCCTAGAGGCAATAATAAATGTTATTGATTATCTCCCTGTTCATAATTAGGTTTATGTTCCATGCTATAACTGCTATGGTTCTCGAGTCTGCAATAACCACGAGGCTCGGAGGAAGACTCATATGCACGTGTGGGATAATAAACGGTAAAATGTATTCCTAGTCTGGCCTCTAAGACTGGCTCAAGTATTGCATGATGATCCTGTTTTCCTGATCATGGGCATGGCTATGCCGGCAATTTTGAGGGCGCAATGTTGGTAGAACACTTGTGTTGAATCGACCCGAATTGATGTTATGCTATGAGATACATTCGTCACAAGTTAATGGTTAATAACACAGAGATGGTTAACGTTTGCATAATTCCTTAGACCATGAGAGTATCGAGTTTCTTCATGCTTGCTTCATGAACTTTGGGGTTTGTTAAACGTCATCCGTAAATGGGTGGCTATTACGGCGGCTTACGGGTTCATGGAAAAGTATGTCAAGTAACTTGATAGCTCAAGATTGGGATTTGCTCCTCCGACGATGGAGAGATATCTCTGGGCCCTCTCGGTGTTACGGTATCCATCATCGTCTGGCCAGACACTTTGTGATTTGATCACGGGGATGCCGGAACACGGGAACGAGAAAAGAGAACAATACCGGTAACGAGGTAACTGGCATAGTGGACAAGTTGTTGATCCACGGGGATGCCAACATGTCTCACCTCGGGTATTTGTAACATATCGCGAAGCAACAGGAATAGCACACGGCAACTGGAGGTTCACTCGAATATTCATTCGTGTGGGTATAGGGGTCAATATGGGTGTCCACGGCTCCGATGTTGATCATTGATCGGAAGGGGTTCCGGGTCATGTCTATACTTCACCGAACCTATAGGGTCACACACTTAAGGGTCATCTATCTGCTGAATACTAGACAGGGAGTTTGAGAGAAATTCACCGAAAAAGTTTCGGAGACAACGAAAGAGTTCCGGAGAGAGAGAACACCGGAAGAGTTTCGGTAAAACCGAAAAGTTGTTTCGGAGTGTACCATAAAGTCAAATTGGTTTCGTCACATGCCTGGAAATTATTGGAAGGTACTAGAATTGTTCCGGTAACTTCTGAGATTTTTCAGAGACAAAAACCAGAAATGTTCCGGACTGCCGGAACCGCTTTAGTTGCTTTTCACAGATGAAAATCACTAAACCGAAAAGTTGTTTTGGAGTACACCATAAAGTCAAAATGGTTTCGGCACATGCCTGATAATTCTTGGAGGGTGCCAGAATCGTTGTGGAAACTTTCTGGAATTTTCCGGGATGAAAACCGGAAATGTTCCGGAGCTGCCGGAACCGCTTCAAATGCTTTTCGCAGATGAAAATCACTAAACCGGAATTGTTTCGGATCGCGTCGAAAATTATTTTAGTGGGTACTGGAAATGTTCTAAGCCCACATAAATATTTTCGGTTCGAACGGACGCTGAAAAATGTCGTCGTAAATAGTGAAAGTGCTTTTTGGGTGGCTTCTTGGAGAAGCCATCTTGAGGGCCCTTTGGTATTTTCCCCCTTGGCTTCTTGGAGAAGACACCCTTGGGCTTGGCCTATAAATAGGGGTAGAGTGGGCTGCCTAAAGACTTACTCTTTCTCACATACACATGCCATCTGATGTTATCTGGCTTCTCTCTCCCTCCCAGGGAAATAGTTTCGTAGAGCCGAAAGGCTGTCTGGGTTCCGGTGGGAACTAGTTCTGGACGGCGAAGCCCTGCCGGATAGATGACACCGTATGTGTGCAACTCTGTAGAGAGATCGTTGTTTCGGTCTTAGTTCGAGAGTGCCTCCCGAAGGGCTGTCCGAGTGACCGTCCGAAATTCTGAGGTCCTCCCGAAGGGCTGTCCGAGGATCCGTCCGGTGGGACTATCCGAGGGACTGTTCTGAGGTCCTCCCAAAGGGCTGTCCGAGGATCCGTCCGGTGGGACTATCCGAGGGACTGTTCTGAGGTCCTCCCGAAGGGCTGTCTGAGGATCCGTCCGGTGGGACTATCCGAGGGACTGTTCTGAGGTCCTCCCAAAGGGCTGTCCGAGGATCCGTCCGGTGAGACTATCCGAGGGACTGTTCTGAGGTCCTCCCGAAGGGCTGTCTGAGGATCCGTCCGGTGGGACTATCCGAGGGACTGTTCTGAGGTCTTCCCGAAGGGCTGTCCGAGGATCCGTCCGGTGGGACTATCCGAGGGACTGTCCTGAGGCCTCCCGAAGGGCTGCCCGGAGATCCGTCCGGGGAGCAGGCGAGGGAGTACATCCTCGCGGTTGGGAGGTTGTAAATCCTAGCTGCGGGGATCTGCACCGCCGATCGTCATCGACTCTACTTCCGCTGCGCTACGAGTCGGTAACGGAAAGGATCAAACCTTGTATGCAGTCTCCATAGTGGTCCTGGGCTGGTGCGTAGGTCAGAAATTTTTGTTTTCTGCTACGTAACCCTACATCTCCAACCTCCAAGAGTAACATGAACGATGGGGAATAGCTCAAAACTTGCTCAAATCATGAAGTCCTTTGGTCAAGAGAAGGGGAAGGAGTGGATCTATCACTTGATTGGAGAACTTCTCACAAACACTCTCAAATGCCTCCGGGATCTTGGATGTGGTGTATGAGGATGTGTGAGAGAGAAATGAGTGTTCTAGGGTTAGCTGTAAAAGTGAACGGTCAACCTTATATCAAGGTAGAAGAAGACTATATATAGTGGTAACGTAAATATGGTCGTTCAGGAGTAAGTGGCACGCACGGGCTTGACATTCGGGCCAAGGGCCGAACATCCAGCATAAAGGAAATGCCCCAACGAACAGTAAGAAACAGAGCACAATGCAGGGGACCCGAACATCCGGCGATAAGGTCGGAAATCCGGCAGTCCACAAAGGGCCGGACATCCGGAGAACCCGATGCCATCACAACACATGTTCTGTAAGGTAGGTGCTGGATTTCCGGGGACAGCCCGGACATCCGGCCGTCCATGAAGGGCTGGACAACCGGCCGTCCATGAAGGGTCGGAAATCCGTCAGGGAGGCCCGGACATCCGGGGACCAGAGATAATAAACTTGATGTTCTCTAGATAGGAGGAGCTAGATATCCAGGAGGGGCCCACACATCCGAGCTGGGGTGGTAGACCGGGCATCCAGCCATAGCAGTGGATTGATAGATTGCTCTCTATATAGCCACCGCCCGGATTTCCGTCCCACCCAGAGAGTTGAAGGCATGAAGAGAAAGAGCCATATTTACCAACATGTCATTGAGAAGAAACTAGGATAGATCAACATATTGACAACCAATTTGGCGAGGTATTTGGAAATCATGATGATTTGAGCAAATCCATTACTAACCCAATCATTTCCCTCTTAATAGTGCAGGATCCCTATACTCAAGAAAGAAAAATGAAGTCATTACCCTCTTGTATATTCTTTCTTGGGACCTATGCATTTTAAACGTCCATGATCCACATACATTCATCGTACAAAGACTAATAACTGAGATTTACTTGACAAACATGGTTAGTCCCCTACATATACATTGTCATCAACATCAAAATATGATGTAAGGACATGATTGCACTTTCATTCTCCCCCTTTTTGTTTGTTGATGACAATCATACATGTAGTCCACACAAAAATATTTCAACGTATTTCATAAGAGCACAAGTCATATGATAATTTGACTGAGCTCCCCCTCAATGCGTGCATACGTGGATTAACAATAATTCAATGCACATGTACTATGTTTGCACATGGGAGAGTGTTTGAGACATAAGCAAAGTCATAGACAACCCATGAACACAAACTTATATGATAGAGAGATATGATAACATATAGAATAGCACTTGAGATACATCATACCATAATATCACAATTAGTCTCTAATACTTATGACCTGCGTTGGGTTTTTCCGTGAAGAGGAGCGGGTGATGCAACACAGTATAGATAAGTATTTCTCTCAGTGAGAACCAAGGTTATCAAACCAATAGGAGGACCACGCAACCCCCGTCTTCAGCGCCTACACACAAAAGAGCAAACACTTGCACCCAATGCGGGCAAGAGGGTTGTCAAGCCCCTTGAACTCGTTACTTGCAAGTAGATAAGTAGTGTAGTTGATAGTTGGATAAATATAAATTGCAAAATAAATAAATAAGTAAATAATGGCAGCATGGAAATAGTAGCGTTTATAAATTTATAAGTGAATAGACCCGGGGGCTATAGTGTTCTCTAGTGGCATCTCTCTAGAAGTAGGCATACGGTGGGTAAACAAATTAATGTTGGGCAATTGATAGGAATGCGCATAGTTATGTGATATTCATGGCAATGATGATGTGTATATAGGCATCACGTCCATAAGCAAATAGGCTAACTCCTTCCTGCACCAATTACTATTACTCCACCCATCGACCGCTATCCAACATGCATCTAGAGTATTAAGTAAAACAGAGTAATGCTTGGAGAACAATGACATGATGTAGACAAACAGAATCCAATTAATATGAATTAAACTCATCATTTTATCCCTAGTGGCAACAATAAAAATAAGTGTCTTGTCCCTTTCTTTCACTGGGATATAGATCACCGCAAGATTGAACCCACTATAACGCACCCCTCTCACTGAAGATAGATCAATCTAGTTGGCCAAACCAAATCGATAGATCAGAGAGATTTACGAAGCTATAATAATCATGCAAATAAGAATAATAATAGAATTCAAAGAAGACTCAAATCTTTTTCATGAATAATCTGAACATAAACTCACAATTCATCGGATTCCAACAAACGCACTGCATAAAGTGATTACATCGAATATATCATCGTGAAGATGCGATGAACTTTGTATTGAAGAGAAAAGAGAGAGAGCCATCTAGATGCTAGCTATGGACCCATAGGTCTGTGGTAGACTACCCACACATCACCATGGGAGCAGCAAGGGTTATGAAGAAGCCCTCCGTGATCGATCCCCCCTCTGGCAAAGCACCGGAACAGGCCTCCAGTTGGGCACATGGTGGAACAGAGACTTGCTATGGCAGAAAAATTGTTTCGGGGGCTCCCCTAGGGTTTTTCAGGAATATGAGAATTTACAAGCCACGAAACGAGGTCAGGAGAGACACGAGGGGCCCATAACCCAACAGGGCGCGTCCACCCCCCTCATGTGGCCCCCGACCTTCTCCCAAAGCTTACAGGTCTTCTTTTGGTCCAGAAAAAATCATCAAAAAATTTCGTGGTATTTGGACTCCGTTTGGTACCGTAAACCTGAAAAGCCAAAAACATGCAGAAAACATCAACTGGCACTTGGCACTGGGTTAATAGATTAGTGCTCAAAAATAATATGAATTGGCAAATAAATGCCTAAAAAGCATCCTAGAATGATAATATTATAGCATGGAACAATAAAAAATAATAGATAATGACGTGGCTTGAGACCGCATCGGTATTTCCCCAAAGAGGAAGGGATGATGTAGCACAGCTACGGTAAGTATTTCCCTCAGTTATGAAACCAAGGTTATCGAACCTAGGAGGAGGACCACGAAACACTATGTAAACGGTACCTGCACACAAAGATCAAATACTTGCAACCCGACACGTAAGAGAGGTTGTCAATCTCTCAACGGTAAAAATATAGATTGGATTGTATTAGATTGGATAAATAGATCGCCCAAGAACACAAAATAAAAGAAGCAAATAAAAAGTGCAGCAAGGTATTTTTGGGTTTTTGGAGTAATAGATCTGAAAAAAGCGGAAAAAGATAGACCGGAAAGCAATATATTAAAAGAATAGACCCGGGGGCCGTAGATTTCACTAGTGGCTTCTCTCATGAGTATAGCACAAGGTGGGTGAACAAATTACTGTTGGGCAATTGATAGAAGATCAAATAATCATGACGATATCCAAGGCAATGATCAATATATAGGCATCACGTCCAAGATTAGTAGACCGAAATGATTCTGCATCTACTACTATTACTCCACACATCGACCGCTATCCAGCATGCATCTAGTGTATTAAGTTCATGGAGAAACGGAGTAATGCAATAAGAACGATGGCATGATCTAGACAAGATCTATTCATGTAGGAATAGACCCCATCTTGTTATCCTTAATAGCAACGATACATGCGTGCCTCCCTGCCCCTTCTGTCACTGGGAGAGGACACCGCAAGATCGAACCCATCACAAAGCACCTCTTCCCATGGCAAGAAAAATCTATCTAGTTAGCCTAACTAAACCAAAGATTCGAAGAAGAAATACAAGGCTATAAATAATCATGCATATAAGATATCAAAGAAGACTCAAATAATATTCATGGATAGAAACTGATCATGAACTCAAAATTCATCGGATCCCAACAAACACACCGCAAAAGTCATTACATCAAATAGATCACCAAGAGACCATTGTATTGAGAATCAAAAGAGAGAGAAAGCCATCTAGCTACTGCCTACGAACCCATAGGTCTATGGTGGACTACTCACGCATCATCAGAGAGCCACCAATGAGGATGATGAACCCCTCCCTGATGGTGTTAGATTGGATCTCGCCGTTCTGGAACTTGCGGCGGCTGGAATTGTGTTTCGTCGACTCCTCTAGGGTTTCTGGAATTTCTGAGGATTTATAGAGCTGAGAGGTGGTGGAAAAGACATCCGTGGGCCCCACGATACATCAGGGCGTGTCGGGGGCCTCTGGCGCACCCTGGTGTATCATGGGCCCCACGGGCCTCCTCCCAGGTGCTTCCTTGGCTCCCAAGTTGTCTTCTGGTCCAAAAAAATCTCCAAAAAGTTTCATGGCAATTGGACTCCGTTTGGTACTGATATTCTGCGAAGTAAAAAACAAGCAAAAAACAGCAACTGGCACTGGGCACTATGTCAATAGGTTAGTCCCAAAAAATGATATAAAGTTGCTATAAAATGATTAAAAAACATCCAAGAATGATAATATAACAACATGGAACTATCAAAAATTATAGATACGTTGGAGACGTATCAGCATCCCCAAGCTTAATTCCTACTCGTCCTCGAGTAGGTAAATGGTAAAAACAGAATTTTTGATGTGGAATGCTGCCTAACATGTTCACCAGATATTCTTTTCTTTTGTAGCATGGACATTTGGACTTTTAGATGGTTCAAAGCAATAGTCTAGTTTTGACATGAAGACTTCAATACTCAAGCATACCAACAAGCAACCATGTCTTTCAAAATATCAACACTAAAGAAAGTTATCCCTAGCCCATCATGCTCAATCATTGATCCATTCATGAAACACACTCGAATATTAGCTACACCCAAAGCACAATTATGATCATAGTGCCCCCTAGTTGGTGCTTTATAAGAGAAGATGGAGACTCAAATAAAATAAAAAATTGCATAAAGTAAATAGATAGGCCCTTCACAGAGGGAAGTAGGGATTTGTAGAGGTGCCAGAGCTCAAAGCTTAAATTGAGAGATAAATAGTTTTGAGAGGCATGCTTTTCCTGTCAGCGAAAATGACCGAGTAGTTATCAATACTTTCCATGCTAGATATATCATAGGCGGTTCCCAAACAGAAAATAAAGTTTATTCCTTTTTCCACCATTCTTTCACAATCCATGGCTAGCCGTATCCACGGTTGCCTTCCATACCAACACTTTCCAAGGAATTTATTATTTGACAACATAAAGTAAATTTCTTTTTCATTTCAGGACTGGGCATCCCTATTACCGCCGTACTCTCGTGCAATGACAAGTGAATAAACACTCATCTTGAGAATAACACATCTAGCATGGAAAAATATCGGACACCCCCTACCGTTTCACGAGCGGTACGAGCACACAAAAATGAATATCATTTTGAAAATTAGAGATGGCACATACAAATTTTCTTGGAACGGCATGGAAATACCGCATATAGGTAAGGTATGGTGGACTCATATGGCAAACTGGGTTTAAGAATTTTGGATGCACAAGTAGTATTTCTACTTAGTACTAGTGGAGGCTAGCAAATAGATTGAGAAGCAACCAACCAAGAAACGAAAATTCACATAAACGGGCAATAAGCATAACTAACACCGAATAATGCACCACAAGTAGGATGTAATTTCATTGCATAACTATTGACTTTCGTGCTTTCATAGGGAATCACAAACCTTAACACCAATATTCTTACTAAAGCACAATTACTCATCAACATGACTCACATATTACTATCATCATGTCTCAAAACTATTACAAGGAATAAAGTTTAATTTGTCCAATGATCTTCATGAATGTTTTTATTATATCCCTCTTGAATATCTATCACTTTGGGACTAGTTTCATATATTGCCATTGCATTTGACAAGCTCAAATAAATTTAAGTGAACATGAGCATAAAAATTTCATCTCTCAAAATAATATAAGTGAAGCATGAGAGAATTTCTTCAAAATTTACTATCTCTCAAATTAATCTAATTGAAGCATGAGAGTATTTCTTCAGAAATTTAAAGAACACCATGCTCAAAAAGATATAAGTGAAGCAGTAGAGCAATTCCATAGCTCAAAAAGTTTAAGTGAAGCATATAAAGCAATTCAAACAAATCATAGCATAATTTAGGCTCTCTCAAATAGGTGTGTTAATCAAGGATACTTGTGACAAACTAAAAAGCAAATCAAGCAAAGACTCAAATAATACAAGACGCTCCAAGCAAAACTCATGATATGTGACGAATAAAAATATAGTTCCAAGTAAAATACCGATGGTCGTTAGAAGAAAGAGGGGATGCCACTCGGGGCATCCCCAAGCTTAGTTGCTTGTTTCTCCTTGGATATTATCTTGGGGTGCCATAGCATCCCCAAGCTTTGGATCTTTTCACTCCTTATTCCTTCATCCATCGTGATCTCACCCAAAAACTTGAAAACTTCAATCACATAAAACTCAACAAAACCTTCGTGAGATCCGTTAGTATAATAAAGCAAATCACTACTCTAAGTACCGTTGCAAACTTATTCATATTTTATTATTGCATTATATCTACTGTATTCTAACTTTACCATGGCTTATACACTCCAATACAAACCATAGATTCATCAAAACAAGCACACAATGCAACGAAAACAGAATGTGTCAAGAACAGAACAGTTTGTAGTAATCTGTACTCTAACCATACTTCTGTAACTCAAAAAATTCTGAAAAATTAGGAAAACGTCAGCAATTTTTCTATAAATCTTGTGTAAAAAATTAAGAATTTTTCGTCACTTCTGTGATTTTCAAAAATTCTGCTACTGGACGCAAACGTTTCTGTTTTTCAACAAGATCAAATCAACTATCACCCAACATGATCATAAAGGCTTTACTTGGCACAAACACTAATTAAGACATAAAAAATACAATCATAACAGTAGCATAATTGTGTAAACACTCAAGAACAGAAATAAAAAGAAAATAAATAAATTTTATTCATTGGGTTGCCTCCCAACAAGCGCTACCGTTTTACGCCCCTAGCTTGGCATAATGCATAGATTCAAGTTTTGTCATCTTTAGTTTTTGCCCCATAGGATGCCCTCATGATTAATTCATATGGTGGCTTAATTCTTGTTCTAGGGAAGTGTTCCATACCCTTTCTTAGTGGGAATTGAAATTTAATGTTGCCTTCTTTCATATCAATCACGACACCTATAGTGCGTAAAAACGGTCTACCAAGTATAATGGGACAAGACGGATTGCCATCAATATCAAGAACAATAAAATCTATGGGCACATAGTTCCTATTTTCAAGAATAAGAACATCATTAATTCTTCCCAAAGGCTTTTTAATAGTAGAATCCGCCAAGTGCAAATTAAGAGAACATTCTTCAATATTGGTAAGACCAAGCACATCACATAGAGATTTCGGAATTGTGGAAACACTAGCACCCAAATCACATAAAGCAAAGCACTCATAATTTTTAATCTTGACTTTAATGGTAGGTTCCCACTCATCATGTAATTTTCTAGGAATTGAAATCTCTAACTCCAACTTTTCTTCAAAAGATTTCATCATGGCATCAACAATATGTTTACTAAAAGCTTTATTTTGTTCATAAGCATGGGCTGAATTTATCATGGATTGTAACAAAGAAATACATTCAATCAAATAGCAACTATAATAATTAAAGTCTTTGTAATCCAAAATAGTGGACACATCACTAGTTAAAGTTTTGACCTCTTCAAACCCACTTTCATCAATTTTTTCATCAAGATTTTCACCCTCCAAATCATTGGGACGCCTTCTAGCTAAGGTTGACTCTACTTCAGTCCCTTTATCATCAATTTTAATATTACTAAACAAGGAATCAATAGAAGAAACACCAATCACTTTAAGATCTTCATCATTTTTATCCTCTAGAGAAACTGGTTTAGAGGCCATTTGATTTACTAAAGTAGCTTGTGCGTTGGATATTTTACCTAACAGATTTTCAACATGAGCATACTTAGATTGGAGATTAGAAACTTCTCTACTAATATCATCAAGTTGTTTTGTTATGGCATCTAGTACGGTAGAGTCTTCTTTAAGCTCCTTGGTAAAATACTTATTATGCTCAAATTGTGTAGTCATATATTCCTTGGTACTTTTGTCTATCTCAAGCAAAATATTGGGGTAAGGAACATCATAATACTTTCGTTGAGGCATCATGACTACGCAACCAAGATTACAAGCAAACAAGAGATCTGACGAGAAAAAAAGGCCAACGAAAAAGAGGGCGAATAAAATGGAAAATTTTTGTGAAGTGGGCGAGAGGAAAATGAGAGGAAAATGGAAAATAATGTAAATTGCAAGGAGATGATATTTGTGATTAGGATCCTGATAGATGTTGATGATGTCTCCCCGGCGCCAGAGATTGGCAAGTTGACGGGAGACTACTTTCGCACCTCCTCCCCGGCAACGGCGCCAGAAATTCCTTTGACGTGGTTTGAGAATGCGTCGGTATTTCCCCAAAGAGGAAGGGATGATGCAGCACAGCTACGGTAAGTATTTCCCTCAGTTATGAAACCAAGGTTATCGAACCTAGGAGGAGGACCACGCAATGCTATGTAAACAGTACTTGCACACAAAGAACAAATACTTGCAACCCGATGATACGTACATTTTGCATCATGCTTTTATATCGATATTTATTGCATTATGGGCTGTTAATACACATTTTGGTACAATACTTATGCCTTTTCTCTCTTATTTTACAAGGTTTACATGAAGAGGGAGAATGCCGGCAGCTGGAATTCTGGACTGGAAAAGGAGCAAATTTGAGATACCTATTCTGCACAACTCCAAAAGTCCTGAAAATCTATGGAGAATTATTTTGGAATATATAAAAAATATTGGGCGAAAGAAATACCAGAGGGGACCCACCAAGGAGTCACAAGCCAGGGGGGCGCGCCCTACCCCCCTGGGCGCGCCCCTGTGGCTTGTGGGCCCCCTGGCAGGCCTCCGGTGCCCATCTTCTGCTATATGGAGGGCTTTGACATGGAAAAAAATCATAAGGGAGCTTTCGGGACGAAGCGCCGCCGTCTCGAGGCGGAACTTGGACAGAACCAATCTAGGGCTCCGGCGGAGCTGTTCTGCCGGGGAAACTTCCCTCCCGGAGGGGGAAATCGAAGCCATCGTCGTCACCAACGATCCTATCATCGAGAGGGGGTCAATCTCCATCAACATCTTCACCAGCACCATCTCCTCTCAAACCCTAGTTCATCTCTTGTATCCGATCTTTGTCCCAAAACCTCAGATTGGTACCTGTGGGTTGCTAGTAGTGTTGATTACTCCTTGTAGTTGATGCTAGTTGGTTTACTTGGTGGAAGATCATATGTTCAGATCCTTAATGATAATTAATACTCCTATGATCATGAACATGAATATGCTTTGTGAGTAATTACGTTTGTTCCCGAGGACATGGGATAAGTCTTGTTATAAGTAATCATGTGAATTTGGTATTCGTTCGATATTTTGATGAGATGTATGTTGTCTCTCCTCTACTGGTGTTATGTGAACGTCGACTACATGACACTTCACTATTATTTGGGCCTAGAGGAAGGCATTGGGAAGTAATAAGTAGATGATGGGTTGCTAGAGTGACAGAAGCTTAAACCCTAGTTTATGCGTTGCTTCGTAAGGGGCTGATTTGGATCCATATGTTTCATGCTATGGTTAGATTTATCTTAATTCTTCTTTTGTAGTTGCGGATGCTTGCGAGGGAGGTTAATCATAAGTGGGAGGCTTGTCCAAGTAAGGACAGCACCCAAGCACCGGTCCACCCACATATCAAATTATCCAAGTAACGAACGCGAATCATATGAGCATGATGAAAACTAGCTTGACAGAAATTCCCATGTGTCCTCGGGAGCGCTTTGCTTTATATAAGAGTTTATCCAGGCTTGTCCTTTGCTACAAAAAGGATTGGGCCACCTTGCTGCACCTTTGTTACATTTGTTACTTGCTATCCGTTAAGAATTATCCTATCACAAAACTATCTGTTACCAATAATTTCAGTGCTTGCAGAGAATACCTTACTGAAAACCGCTTGTCATTTCCTTCTGCTCCTCGTTGGGTTCAACACTCTTACTTATCGAAAGGACTATGATAGATCCCCTATACTTGTGCGTCATCACCCGACGTGTAAGAGAGGTTGTCAATCTCTCAATGGTAAAAAGATAGATTGGATTGTATTAGATTAGATAAATAGAGCGCACAAGAACACAAAATAAAAGAAGCAAATAAAAAGTGCAGCAAGGTATTTTTGGTTTCTTGGAATAATAGATCTGAAAACAAAAGCGGCAAAAGATAGATCGGAAAGTAATATATTAAAAGAATAGACCCGGGGGCCGTAGATTTCACTAGTGACTTCTCTCATGAGTATAGCACACGGTGGGTGAACAAATTACTGTTGGGCAATTGATAGAAGATCAAATAATCATGACGATATCCAAGGCAATGATCAATATATAGGCATCACATCCAAGATTAGTAGACCGAAATGATTCTACATCTACTACTATTACTCCACACATCGACCGCTATCCAGCATGCATCTAGTGTATTAAGTTCATGGAGAAACGGAGTAATGCAATAAGAACGATGACATGATGTAGACAAGATCTATTCATGTAGGAATAGACCCCATCTTGTTATCCTTAATAGCAACGATACATGCGTGCCTTGCTGAACCTTCTGTCACCGGGAGAGGACACCGCAAGATCGATCCCATCACAAAGCACCTCTTCCCATGGCAAGAAAAATCGATCTAGTTGGCCTAACTAAACCAAAGATTCGAAGAAGAAATACGAGGCTATAAATAATCATGCATATAAGAGATCAAAGAAGACTCAAATAATATTCATTTAACTTATCCGAACTTTTAGAAGGGAGTGAATGACAAATGTTGGAAGACATTCAAAATTAGGGATGTTGGGAATGCCTATGGAAATTTGACGAACTGGGAGAAAACATACGCGAATTTGAGCTGGGTGGCAATGTAGAGATGAAGCCAAACGACTCGTATTCATATTTTACTCCATGTGTTAGGGATGATGGGACTAAAAAAATGATAGACTTGGGTACACCGTGCGGATATCGAGTGGAGTGACAACATATCGAAATAATAACATAATGATCGAAGAGCGAAAGTTGAAGGGCTCGTGATAGATCCACTTGTTGGCCTGTGGCAACGCACGGGCGTTCTACTAGTTGTATTGGTGGAAGAGATCGGTTTATTTGGGTAAGTTAGGAAAGTTAGATTTGTGATTTTTTATACTATATGAAAGTGTTGGTTTACAAAGAAAGAGCGAAGTGAAAAATTAAATCGATGGGAGGGGATAGTGGGAAGGGATGATGGGAAGTGAGACGAAAAACCCCTGGAACGGAAGCTACCAACTCCACCTCTAGGGGTAGATATAAACTCTTGACTAGCCATGTGTCATGCTCCGTAAGCAGTTTCGAATTGCGTAATCAACAAACATGATTGTTTCGCTCAAAAAGAAATTTTGACCAAATATTTATCCTAGGTGGTTTGAATTGATAACTCAACTGTTATCTTATAAAAAAAAATCTTGCTCCCATTATACAAACAGAAACTAGTGTTGTAATAATTCCTAAGAATGACTGTGCGACCCCCTGCACTTGAGTGATATCGCGTAAGCACTAATAACTTGCAAAACTGGAACGATAACAATGTGTAAACAATAGCTAGGGTGCGCACCCCAAAAGAAAGGGTTAGGAGCGTGTGAATCACATCGGGAATTCGCAGAGGCACGCGAGTGCAGGGGCATTCATCTGCCAAGTCCCGTCGTCCACTCGTTTTGCCTCACGATTCGCACAATAGTCCAATCTCGCACGAGGGCACAATAAGTTTTATGTTTCAACGTTTGAAACTTATGATTTTTGCATTTGAAATGCCAAGTTTTAACCGGTTTTAGAGATATAATGTTAAGCAATCTTTTCTATCGGTCGTAGACATATAATAATGGGTTTTATCGATCACTCGAAACTTAACATTTTTTCAAAAGTCGTCAAAATATATTCAAGATGAATCTTACTTGAAGGCGTTGGTCACGATAAATACGAATATGAAAACAAAAATTAATTTGAAATTTTCGTTTAACAGATATGAAATTTTGAAAACCGAAAGCCAAAATAAAATAGGAATGTCCCCGCACTTGAATGCCACAAAGATCACATACACAGCCTAGCAATGGGTTGAGTCCCAAGATGAAACTAGAAATAGCAAATAGTTCGATGGACTAAACGCTTCGTGTGAAAAGACATGGGATGGGTGAACCAACCCTAACCATCACACCTTGATCCGACCCCTATCTCCACCACCAAGGAGCACCACCGGGCAAAGTCCGCGCGGCGTCGACAATGATAGGAAGGCTGCTGCACATTGGGAGACAGCAAGGAGGAGCTGGTGGGCTACTGTGTGATGATGATGGTGCTACGTGGTCAGGTTGCGGTGGTCGACATGCGATGTTCGACGACAAAGTTGGTGATCTAGCGCATCGATCTTCCACGACGCACGACCTGGCTAGGTCAACGGAGAGGAGGGAGTCGGTGCATGGTCTTGGATGTCGGCAAGCACGACATCAAATCCAGATGTGTCGTGTAGCGGCATGGATGTTTTTTTTCATGTTTTCTTTAGGGAGTCTTCGAGTTTAGCGACGGGTCTTTTGGGATCCGATCGGTTTAGGTTTCCGGTTGATCCGTGTGGATTTGATCGGCGTTCATGGTCTTTAGAGTTTCTAGAGGACCTTACCTTACCGGTGTTTTCTTCTCTGGGGCAGCGATGTGCTTTGCAGATCGCAACGGTTGGCTTCTCTTGGTATGTATCGACGACTTTTCCGGTTGCTGCTTCTACAAGTTCATGGGTTTATAAAGTTTGCCTGGCCGATGCTGAGCCCCAGAGGAGGCATCGAGTTTTCCTCATGGGGCGCCGTAGGTGGACGCAGGAGGAACAAAACACTTGACACCCCCAAAGATTTGAATGTATTTTTTATCTCTATGTATGAATGTATTTAGTCATCTTCTGCTCCCGAGCTCATTTGAGCTCGGGATGAACAGTAAAATCAAAAAAAAAATGAAAACTCATTCAAAAAATTCTGAATTTTTCTTGGTGCAAACATCGACAAAAGTTTTCCATGCTCACAAAATTTCATCTTGAAAAGACATTCACGGAGGTCGTGCCAAAAAAAAAATTAGCACTCCAAAATGCTTTTGAAATAACACATTTGGAGCATCGATTTTTTTTTTTGCCACAATTTCCAGTAATGTGATTTCAATATGAAATTTTAGGAGCACGTAAAACTTTTGTCAATCTTTCTATAAAAAAACTTCAGAATTTTTTCAATTTGTTTTGATTTTTTTTGGATTTTACTGTTCACCGGGCTCGAATGAGCCCGAGCTCAAAAACTCCACGTGATACTTAATACATTGGCTGGGCCCTTTAAGAAAAAAAAAGTCCCAAACTCGAAACGAACTATTGTGAAAATCACGTTTCTCACACCACCGCAATTGGGGAGCTCCTATCGCGCGCCTTCAGCGCAGGGGAACGCAACCGGCGCCCACAGCCGCGTCTGGCTGGGCCGGCCCAAGAACAAGCGCGGCGCGTAAAAATTCCGTAAAAAATGGCTGTCAACCAAGAATCGAACCCTCGCCGTCACGGTTTCGCACGGACAAGCTAACCACTCGACCAACTTCCTGTTAGTGACTGTTCTCAGCGTGGAAGCTTTAAGAAGCAAATAGTAGAGGTGATATTTATTGCGCATTAAATGTACAGTTTAGTTTTATCAATTATCTGAAAACATGTTCACAGATTTTAAATGAAGTTTACGACCATTCAAAAAAAGTTCACGTATTCAATAAAAAAAGTTCATCAAATGAAAAAAGTTCATTCAAATTCAAAAAAAGTTCATCAAATTTGAAAAAAAGTTCACCGATTTTTTCAAAAAAGTTCATCGATTTTAAAAAAGTTCACCGATTATGAAAAAAGTTCATCGAATTTGAAAAAAGTTCACCGATTTTGGAAAAAAGTTCACTGATTTAGGAAAAAAGTTCATCGAATATGAAAAAAAGTTCATCGAATTTGAAAAAATTCACCGATTTTGCAAAAAAGTTCATCAAATTTGGAAAAAATCATCTAACTCATAAAAAGTTCAACGAATTTGAAAACAGTTCATTGCATTTGAACAAAAGTTCAAAAAAATGAAAACAGTTCATCATTTAAAAAACAACAAAAGAACAAATTTGATAAAAGAAAAGAACACACATTTAGAAAAAGGAAAAAGAAATAAAAAAACCCCGAATAAAACCGCTCCAAAAATGACCAGCGAACCGGGAAAAAAAACGGCTTGGGAAGTTTCTGGAAGCTTCCCAAAACAAAAGGAAGCTCGCGACTGAATGTACAAATAAAAATAGAAAAGCAAGTCACGAGTCACTAGTCGTTCGATGGCCTAGTGGTAATTGCGTTGTCAATGATGCAGCTGGTCTTGAGTCCGAACTCCTGCGGGCGCACTTTTTTTGAACTTTAAAACCGGCAAAGAAGTATATGGGCCGGCCCAACTCACACTGTAACGGGTGCCTGCAGCGCTAAATAGGAAATGCCCCGCAATTGACCACCCCATAGAACCGAACTTGCAAATATTTTCACACTATGTCGTCAAACCCGGGTGTGCATATGTCTCGCTTATAGCGAAACCTAGCTTGTGCTCACGTCAAGCGCCTCCTTAAATGGGCCAGCCAAGCGTGTGGGTGGCCACAGGCCACAACATCGTTTGTTTCTGCTTTTTTTTTTGCTTTTTGTTTTTGTGTGTAAACTGCCAAATGATGCACCACCGCAAACCAACAGCCTCCCGTAATCACCAAATTTTACATGAGACGTAAGATTACCTTCCCACTCCCTCGTAAAAAAAATATTACCACCTCATGAGGAACGGTGTATGAGTTGTAAGATTACCTCCCCACTAGCTAACGTGAGAAATGGTGTATGAGTTGTAAGATTACCTTACCTGTCCCCAATGTAAGATTACAAAGGCAAAGAAGATCACGTACAAGAAGAAATGCCAATGTTTCATTTTTCGAGATTGCCGATGTTTTCTAATTTGCTGAAAATTACAGCATGTAATAAATGACATTATTTTAATATCTTTGTTAATGGCATCATTAAATATTGCCTTGGTTTGACATGCCCGCTAGCCGCTAATTATGCCCTTAGGAATCATGGCGTATAATCAGTACCAACGTAGTTTCTTTCCTGGACGTAATCAATCATGCATCATAGTCATGGACCAATGTAATGGTAATGCGTGGATGCCTACCTGGATGTTATTCCAAAACATTAGCAGTCGTAGAAGAACTGCATGCTTGCTTGATAAATTCAGTGTAATATACCGATTTGTCTTTTCTCTGCTAAGATGTATATAGTTTGCTCTTTTCAAAGAAAGAACCAGAACTAAAACAATGCCACTTGTTGCAAAGAAAGGGAAGAGCATACAACAAAGGCAACTATAAGTATAGTCATTGACTGAGAGCATCCACTATATCAGATGATTCAGATGACTCTCATAGGTGTACTTATATACAATTATACCTACCAGGTCTAATGGTATATCTAGGGAACTTGCAAAAATGTCTCCACAGGACCACATGTTTCAGAATTCGTCAATCAGATAATTTACAGGTGTAAAGCACAATGCCTTCATTACTTCCAAGACTACTTTTGGTAGTTGGACGACAAATGAAAGGCAAAACGGTGTTGCATAACAGAACATCACACGAAACCGGCGCCTTGCACTCATTCTCTTGTTGAGATGACTGCCGCCATCAATTCCTAAAAGCACAAAATTCATATAAATAAATCAGGAGCCCATAAACAGTCTTTGTAAACGCCACACTATCAATAGAAGATTGGATAATCATCTAATGAAAAAGCACAAAAATAATCATTAAAAATAATAAATCACCTGAGGGATATAAATCTTACAAGTAATTAATCATATTTTAACGGATAGCTCTGAGAGACATGTAAATAGGTTAAAGATGAACAAGATCAATGCCATATGGCAATTATAATCCGAAGCAAAAAAGATGGCATGGACCTTCCCTATAGGATTAATTGTTGCAGTAAACATAAAGTTATGTTTTTTTATGTTTGTTTAAAGAATATGTCAAAAGAGATGCTAAATATTCAAGCTCCATTGTTTAAAAAATGTGTCAAAAGATATGCTAAATATTCAAGCTCCAATAGAGAATAGGAACCCGCACTAGTAGAAAACAAGGCTTTGGCCCAGGCCGGATCAGAGCTTTAGTCCCGGTCGTGTTACGAACCGGGACTAATGTGAGCATTAGTCCCGGTTCGAGCGGCTAGGACGCCGGCCGGGGTTCGTCACGCATCAGTCCCGGTTCGAACGGGACCTTTAGTCCCGGTTGGTGACACCAACCGGGACTAAAGGGGTGGTGGCAACCATTCGCCCGGCGCGAGCCCTTTTAGTCCCGGTTCGTGGCTCAAACCGGGACTAAAGGTCCCAACCGTTCAAATCCCGCGCCTTGGAAGTTGTTCCGCGCGAGATCATACATGGGAAACGCTACAGTAACGCGACCGGCCTTCATTTCTGTTCGTCTCCCTCTCCTCTCTTCGTCCCCATCCTCCACCATGAATCCAATCACTCGCTACGGGAACGTGCTCGCACATGGCACGACCAATCTCCATGTCGTCTACACGAACGACAGCGCCAAAGTCGAGGGTTTTCTTTCCATGTTCGAGGAATGGCTTCAAGAGGAGAAACACAAGTTCATGGGCCTCGATCTCGAGTACACGGTCGATGGTCGCAATGTTGCCGTCGTCCAACTTTGTTTGAAGCAACATGTCATGGTCTTCCAGTGGGCAAGGTAATACGAAACTTGTCATAGTTTTAATTGGGGCTTTTCTTTGATTCATAGGATAGGAAAATTGCATAGGAATAGGAGGATTGGGAATGTCGAGAACATGTCATAGTTTCCTTGATTCATAGGAAAAATGCATAGGAAAATTGGGGCTTTTCTTTGATTCATAGGAAAATTGCATAGGAATAGGAGGATTAGGAAAATTGCATCGGAATAGGAATAGGAGGATAGGAATAGGATAGGAAAATTGCATAAGAATTTTCCTTGTAGTTGCATATTGGCCATCGTGGGAGAACATGTCATAGTTTAGGGGCTTCTTTTGATTCATAGGATAGAAAATGCATAGGAATAGGAAACTTGCTATGATTCTTATTATACTTGTTATGATTCTTATTATACTTGTTCCGAATTATACTTGTTATGATTCTTATTATACTTGTTAATTATATGATTCTTATTATACTTGTTATGATTCTTATATTATACTTGTGCCGAAATATACTTGTTATGATTCTTATTATACTTGTTCTAAAATATACTTGTTATGATTCTTATTATACTTGTTCTAAAATATACTTGTTACAGCAGCATTTAACACATTTGTTTCATTTTGTTGTTGCAGTAGTGACAAGCACTGTCCAAAACTCATGGAGTTCCTTCGCAGCGGCATATATTTTGCTAGTGTTGATATAACGAATGACAAGATCAAGATGAGGCGCACCTGGGGTATTGAGATACCAGCTGAATGCCACATTGATCTTCAGGGCAGGTTCAGGCTTGAGCATGACAAGACTTCAATGGCTGATATGGCAGCCGCCCTGATCGACGAGGACTATGCTGATATGAAGACAAAATCCCCCAAGTCAGGGCACCAACATTGGGAGAAGACCCCACTTGACCCTATCAACATTGAGTATGCAGCAATAGATGGGTACGTTGCATACGAGTTGTACCGCAGGATTGGAATCTTCAATTATGGGCAGCGTCACCTCGTACCGCTAGTCTCTCCTGCTTGGGGGTATTCTGATCCGGACGACGAGTAGTGTTTGCAATGGCGAACACTTTTATCTCTATTATGTAGTGCTTGGGGGTCTCCTGATTCGGACGAGTAGGTTTGCAATCCGGAAGAGTAGGATTGGTATCTTCAATTATGCAGTACTTTCTGTAATGGATATCTGAACTATTATTTCTATTATGTCCCTGTTTAAGTACGGTTTGTGTGTAAGAATATTTAGTATGATGTGAGCAAGCTTTCTGAAGCATTGTGATGTATGTGATGAAGATTGTCCATGGTTACGGCGCAATAAGCAAGGGACACACGCGAAGAAAAAGTGAAGACTTTCTCTCCACAACTATTCTGATGATGGCTTTGATCTAGAATATCACTGCAGTTAAATATAATATTAACTAAAATTATCAAAGTATTTATTTGTTAAAAAGAATGAACTACAAAGAATCAACTAAAATATTAACTAAAAAGAATGAACTAAAAAGAATCAACTAAAACATTAACTAAAAAGAATGAACTAAAAAGAATCAAAATAATAATAACTAAAATTATCAAAGTATTTATTTGTTAAAAAGAATGAACTAAAAAATTGAAATCCTTTTGTAACAGATGAGTTTTCGTCCGAAACCCTGACACTTCGAAAGAGATTGTCCAGTTTGTACACGAAGTACATCCAGTTTTTGCCGTAACCCTCTCAACTTTTTAGCACATGCTATGTGGGTGAAATGATGATACCATGCCAACTTGCAACCATTTCAGAGTTCATTTGCAGTGCTTTTCAATTCAGGGTCATTTTAGCTCAAAATAAATCATGTAATGCATGAAAAATAGCAAATGAAGTCAGAAAAGGTTTGAAAAGTGATGATGTGGCTTTGAATGGTGCATATTGAATGCAGAAAAAGTCTTGAGTTCAAATATGTTTAAAAAATTGAAATCTTTTTGTAACAGAAGAGTTTTTGTCCAAAACCCTCACACTTCGAAAGAGATTGTCCAGTTCGTACACGAAGTGCATCCAGTTTTTGCCGTAACCCTCTCAACTTTTTAGCACATGCTACGTGGGTGAAATTATGATACCATGCCAATTTTCAACCATTTCAGAGTTCATTTGCAGTGCTTTTCAATCTCAGGGTCATCTTAGCTCAAAATAAATCATGAAATGCATGAAAAATAGCAAATGAAGTCAGAAAAGGTTTGAAAAGTGATGATGTGGCTTTGAATGGTGCATATTGAATGCAGAAAAAGTCTTGAGTTCAAATATGTTTAAAAAATTGAAATCCTTTTGTAACAGAAGAGTTTTCGTCCAAAACCCTGACACTTCGAAAGAGATTGTCCAGTTCGTACACGAAGTGCATCCAGTTTTAGCCGTAACCCTCTCAACTTTTTAGCACATGCTACGTGGGGTGAAATTATGATACCATGCCAATTTTCAACCATTTCAGAGTTCATTTGCAGTGCTTTTCTATCTCAGGGTCATCTTAGCTCAAAATAAATCATAAAATGCATGAAAAATAGCAAATGAAGTCAGAAAAGGGTTGAAAAGTGATGATGTGGCTTTGAATGGTGCATATTGAATGCAGAAAAAATCTTGAGTTAAAAACTTTAATAGTAAAATGAATTTTCATAAAGTATATTTTGTTACAAGCTTTAATAGAAACTAAAAAGCTTTTATAAAACTCTAATAGCAAAAGGAATCAATTAAAAAGAACCAATAAAAAATAAAACTTATGCAACTAAAATTATATAAAATTTATGCAACTAAAATTATATAACTAAAAATAACATATGCAAAAAATAACATTAAAAATCATAATATATGAAAAAAGGCCCGCCTACTAGGCACAACGGCCTGCATACGACTAGAAACCCTACAAATGATCCAGGATGCAGGCCCGCAGTGCTAGCAGGCCCAACAGGGCGTCAAATAGGCATGTACTGCCTGCATTAGAGAGGAGCTCGAGAGGGCACCGGCAGCAGCACTTATAAACCACTCCGAGCCCCTCTCGACTAGCGAGGTGGGACTAAACTTTTGGTACGGGAAGCACAGCCCTTTAGTCCCGGTTGGTGGCTCCAACCGGGACTAATGCCCCCCTTTAGTCCCGGTTGGAGCCACCAACCGGGACTAAAGGTCCCTGCTTCCCGCCCTTTGGGCTGCTGAAAATTGACCTTTAGTCCCGGTTGGTGGCACCAACGTCCCGGTTGGTGGCACCAACCGGGACTAAAGGGGGGCATTAGTCCCGGTTGGAGCCACCAACCGGGACTAAAGGGGGGCTATATAAGCGGGACCTAGTAGTTTTTCCAATCCATTGCAGTTTCTTCTCTCCTCGGCGCCGACGACGACATCGACGCCGCCAGGCTGCCGGATTTTGCCGTCGCCCTGCCGTCCCCGAGCCCGCTGACCGTCGCCGGCGCCGGACCTCCTCGCGTGCCCTCCTCCCCGTCGCCGTCGCCGCACCCTGCTCCGCCGTCGCCGTCGCCTCGCCCTGCCCCGCTGTCGTCGCGCCCCTGCCCCTACGTCGTCGTCGCCGTCGCCTCGTCCTGCCCCGCTATCGCCGTCCCCTGGCCCGCCGTCGCCGTCGCCTCGCCCTGCCCCGCCGTCGTCGCGCCCCTGCCCCTACGTCGTCGTCGCCGTCACCGCGCCCTGCCCCTACGTCGCCGTCGCCGTCGCCTCGCCCTGCCCCGCCGTCGCCGTCGCCTCGCCCTTCCCCGCCGTCGCCTCCCCCTGCCCCGTCGCCGTCGCCGCGCCCTTGCCGGCCTCGACGTCGCTGCGCCGGCCCTTGCCCCCACAGTGAGCCCATTGAACATGGCTTGCATGTTGATGCTGATGGCTTGTTGCTTTTTGAGAGTTCTTGTTTATTGCCGTATCCCGTATCGCCGTATCGCCTTATTGCTTATATATGTTTACCGTATATGTTTACCGTATCAATGTCCAGTCCATGTCATTTTATTATTACTTATATATGTTTACTATGCCGTATCCCCCACAGTGAGATTTTTAAAATGAGACAGTCCATGTCATTTTATTATTACTTATATATGTTTACCGTATCGCCTTATTGTTGTTTTTAGAAATTGTCGTATCCCGTATCGCCATACCCGTATCACCGTATCAATGTCGCTGTATCGGTGCTTCGTAGGTTGCCAGTCCCACCATATGAACATAATGCACTTGAGAATTTTCATATGTTCGTAGAATGATAACTTCGACATGAGGGGGGGTGGGGGTACGCAAGTATCCTCGAGGACCATGAGAGAGGCGGTCTCGGGTTCAAACCCGTTTCAGTAATACCCGAACCCGAAACCCACCATCCCCGTCAAAATACTACGCTAAGCATATTGGGCCATTCAGCCTTCACTACAAACGACCATGAGAGAGGCGGTCCGCAAAGTATCCTCTCTCGAAAGATAGGGCGACTCATCAGACATGAGGGGGGAGGATCCTCGACGATCATCTGAAACTGACTGTTATAAAACTTGTGAACTTTGCATGATGTTTCCCACTAATCCATCTCTCATGGTTGTATATTGCCACATTGTAATATTTGCAGAAACTATGGCGGACAGAGACTTAGAAAAAGAATAGTTGTTGGGGGATATAATACGAGAGGGAGGTGATATCGATCTCACCTGCTTGTCATTTCTCAACGAGACCGATGGTGAGGAAAGAGAGGATGGCGGCTCCGGTGAGGAGGAAGGAGATCATGATTGCTCCGGTGATCGAACTGGGGACGAAGGAGATCATGAAGGCTCCGGTGATCGAATGGAGAAGGGAGCCATAACTGCTTCAAAGTCCGGCGAGGTATATATTAATTAATCCTCTGCTGACTAGATGCATTATTTTTTTTGTATGTACATATATTAATGCTTCTTTCTTCTTTTAATTAGCCATCCGGATCGAGCTCCACTTCGGTAAGGAGACGAGGCCCGATGAGAAGGTTGGACGCGCAAGAAAGGTTCACGATCGAAGAAGTCTCTCCAGAAGGCCAACCGATTGCTCCCTACCGGACCAAGAACAAATTTATACATCAGTGCGGAGTGGTTGTTAGGGACATCGTCCCGATCAGCTGCCAAGAATGGAATAAGAAGAAGGACCCTCAAGTTCCTTATGTCAACGATAGACTGAAAGATGATCTTTGGACCAATCTGATGAGAAATTTCAGTCTACCGCCAGAGGAGGATCCGAATAACCCAGTTATACAGCGAAAGGTCAGGGCGTTTGCTCTTAAGAAGATGGCAGAACTATTCAAGAACTGGAAGAAAGTATTGAACAGGAAGTTTGTCGAGAAAGACAAGACTCCAGAATTCAGAGGTCAATATGAGAAGATGAGAGATCACTGGCCCGCATTTGTGGCCTACAAGAAATCGGAGAAGGCTAAGAACAGGTTACTTACAAATAAGAAAAATGTCGCAAGGAAGGAGTATCACCATGTTACGGGGTCAGGTGGCTACAAAAAAGCCCGGCCTACGTGGGGCAAAGCTTAGCAAGACCTGCTTGCTAAAGATGTCCAACCAGCGACATTGCACTGGCCAGATCGGGCAAGGACTTAGTTCTTCGGGGTTGGGGGAACTTTGTACCCAGAAACAGGGAAGTGTGTCTGGACGAAAGCTCAATTTGCAATACCATTCAAAAAGCTTGAGGAAACAATCAAGAAATCGCTGGAAGGGATGTTCGTTCCCGACAGAGAGAAGGACGAGCTGTCATTTGCCCTCGGGAATCCTGAACACCTTGGACGAACACGAGGCACATCAGGCTCCGTTCTGTGGAAGGTTGGGTTTCCCGACAGCGCTGGTTACAGAAGCTGACAGAGAAAGAAGAAAGAGGAAGCAAGCGAAATGCAGAAGTTGAATGAAAGATTAGCGAAACTAGAGGCACTTGAGAGCCAGCGAGCTACCAGCCAACCATCTCAGCGGCACGAAGATCCTTCATTGGAGACTACCCACGATGCTACCCCACCATCTCAGCAGAGAAGCAGCGTGGCTTCCACCGAGCTCGTTCATCCTGATAGCACGGCTCCTCGCTACCCCGTGGATGGTATCACGCATAATGAACATTGTGTGCTAATGGCAAAATGCCATAACCTGACCTTTAAGGCGGCGGTCGGCTCTGTCTTACCTCCTCGACCTGATGCAACTTTCCATTGCACTCCGGTTCCAGCTGGCTTTGCTATTGTCGGGGTGGATGAAATAATAGACGGATTTGATGGGCTGGAGCTTGAGTACCCTACAGGTGAAGAGGAGCTTCTTCTTCGATATGCCTTAAGGACTACCTGTCTATGGAGAAAGGAACACATCGTGCTTCCATACTGGACGCCGCCTCAGCAGACTCAGGCGGAGGAGGCCCCGGTGCCTGAGTCGTCTCCGGTGCGTCAGCCGTCTCCGCTGCCTGAGTCGTCTCCGGCGCGTCAGCCGTCTCCGTCGCCTCAGCGGACTCCGACGGAGGAGGGCCCTCAGCAGAATCCTACTCCGCCTCAGCTGTCTCCGCCATGTCATCGAACTCCGCCTCCTCCGCCGCCTAAGCAACAACGGAAGAGAGGCGCCGCCGCTCCGGCGGCTAGCAGCAGTACGAAACAGAGGAGATTCAGATACGGCCCAAGCCTCAAGCCTCTTCCCAAGTTACCCTATGAGAGGTCTGAGGAGGAACTCGACGAGATCATGGATGCCGATGTGAAACGTCAGCTCGCACCGAAACGCCCACCTGAAGAGGAGAAAATAGATCCGGTGAAAGCGAAGCGAACTCTGGATGCCCTTAGGCGACCACCACCGCCTCCGCCGCCATCAAACTATGACCGATGTATTGAAAAGAAATATGATCAAGCGAGGCGGTCGGGAAGCTTAAGTAGAAGTGGCTCAAGAAGTGGGAAAAAAATTCCCCAGCTCGGCGAACAAGAACTGCAATCGTGTCCTCCGCTCAAGGTGGTTACCGATATCGCTAATGATCCAGAGAAAGCGGGCATTGGTCTTGCTATCACTGCTGATGATTACTTACCCGACTCGATACAGTTTGAAACGGCTGAGGTAGTACAAACCTTAAAATACGCGAACGGGAAGCCTCTCGTCACACGTGAGGAGCTCGACCGTCTACCAACGATGATGCGACGATTGCATGAATGGTACTTGAAAGCCTGCAAGGACGGGACCGACAATATCTTTGTGGGAATTAAAGATGAGCACTTCTTCAATGGAGAGCAGGTGTTGTTCGTTGAATTTGAAGAAATATTTCAGTTATACAATCAAAAGGAACTCGACAAAACTATTGTCAGTTCCTATTGTCTGTAAGTATTTTTTTTTCTGTAATTAAGTCTCTAGCTCAGCTCGTTCATTGCATGTATTAATTATCCTCACACTATATTATGCAGATTGAAGATCCTCGAATGCAAACAACAACAAATCTATGACATTGGGTTCATTGACCCAAATTTCATAAATGAACCTACGTTATGAGATTTTCCCGCCGAAACAGAGAACAACTTGCTAAAGGCGTTACTTGGACAACAAACCAGAAAGGAAATACTATTTCCTTACAACTTCAAGTAAGTGTTACTATCTTGTGCACATTCTGTTTCGCTTACTCGAGGTTAAGTGCAATTAACGAGTTATGTGTGCGCAGTTTCCACTTTATTCTGCTAGACATTCAGCTTGAAGAGGGAAAAGTAACTGTCTTGGACTCGAGACGTAAAGACCCTAAGGAGTGGATGAACATGAGGCAAATGCTTCAGAAGTAAGTTCAATCATTATCGCACCATATCGGCAACTTTCGTTCATTTTCTGATATCAAGTAATCATTTTCTTTGCCGGGCAGGGTTTGAAAAAAGTTCATCAAAAAGGTTAAGGGTGTCAGCTGGAAACCGGAGCTGCAATTTGTACAGCCCAAAGTAAGTACTACTCTAGTACCGCACATCTCTCATTGATGCTAGTTTCAATACCATTATCATGCTTGGTTATCATTTTGATTGAACTCTATTCTCGTAAAGTGCTTGTTGCAGGCATCCGGGACTAATTTATGTGCCTACTACGTTTGCGAGTTCATTCGCCACTCGACCTCTGAGCGGGGCCGGGGCATATCTTTACAACAATTTGAAGTACGTAAACAATATTCACATTTTTATTTTATTACCATCAATTGTGTTGAGTTTCATTCATATATTGACCCCTTCTTTAAATTAGATCTGGCGGAAGCGGGACGAACTCCTACCAACTGATCGCATCCGAGCAATTCAAGAGGAATTGGCGGGATTCTTTGTTGAGCATGTCATACCTAAAGACGGAGAATACCATAAGGATGTCGAATGCGATGTTGGTAATAGACGACGTTGGGATCGTAAGAGATGTTATATTGTATATATGCATGAACGTGTACTATATGTAATAGCGTCGAATAGATTTACGAAAACTTGTTACATATTGTTCGACCAAGCACGGAGAAAAAGAGGTCACTTCTCTCTATATATTGATCATGGCGATGTTGTGTAATGGTTCCTTCATTGCTATATGTAGTAGCTAGCGTCGAGTTGAATGAAAAGCGTAAAATAAAAATGGTAAACACAAAAATAAAATGGGAAAACACAATAGGAAAACCCCTAAACCCCCCCTTTCAAAAAAAAAAACCCAGCGCCTGGCAGGTGCTGACGCGTGGCTGCCTTTTAGTTCCGGTCGGTGTTACCAACCGGGACTAAAGGTCCTCCTGTCTGGGCGCCCCGCAGAGGCCACGTGGAGCCCCTTTGGTCCCGGTTCGTAAGCAAACCGGGACTAAAGGTTTTGGGCATTAGTCCCGTTTGGTTTGTCCCGGTTCCGGAACCGGGACTAAAGGCCCTCTGGAACCGGGACTAGTGCCCTGTTTTCTACTAGTGCCGGCAAATCCGATTTCTTATTTTAGTAACAAATGGCACAAAGTAGGATTCTGGAAAAAGTAAGGTCAGGAACCTATTTTCAAAACTAACTGGTGAATGAAATTTTGAGCCTGCATCTTCCTTTATCCCAGATTTCTCCCGAACTGTATCACTGACGTTGCAGCAATTCCCACTCACGCATTAACACAAACACCCCGCATGGAAGAAATACCAAGTGCCGAGACATAAAGAATGAGATAGGTATGCGAAAATACATGCTAAGTCTGCAAGCTCTACTAGAAACTAGATATTGGACAAATAGGATTTTTTCCCAGTAAATGTGCCAAATTTTATGTACTATTATATTTTGGTAGCAACAATGAGCATGATAAGAAGAAGAAAAATTGAGAATTCATCACATGATGCATAAGAAATTATTCCTTGCAACACACAGAAGGTGAGCCAATTTTTCTGCATATCAATTTTGTACTTTCAATAGTATTTATTGAAGTAGATAGTACTTGTATAGAGCATACAAGCTAAAATATTCATTCACCTATTTAGTCAATAACTGCAAGATCAATTAGGATGGAGACAAAATTAAAAAAATAGTTTACACATGTCTGCTGGTAAATACTACCTCCGTCCCAAAATAAGTGTCTTAAGTTTGTACTAACTTTAGTACAAACTTATACTAGAGTTGAGACACTTATTTTGGAACAGATGAATAGAAACGAACAGTCAAACCATGGTTACGGGCCTTACGGCTATGATGAACTAGCATAGAGTATATGGGCATGAAAACCCAGGAAAATACATAATCGACACTGCGCATACCGTGAGAACAATTTATTGACTACAGTTGCAACAGTTGGCATCCGCTTGAAAATGTAGCTTTCCCTTGCTTCTCCTTCTCGTGGTGATACCTTAAAAAATTATATATGAGACAGTCAATTGAAATCAAAATGAATAACTAGGCTTCTGATTAAACAAGTAGGATTTTAGTAACAATTGTATAATTCTAGAAGAAGAAAAGGCAGCTCTGATAGAAATTGCATAGAAAAGAGCAATTGCAAATAAAGCAAGCCCGTAGTATGTATGGACGACTATCAGCCCTTTCATTAACGGATGAAATCAAATGACAACTGTTAAACGCCTGCCGCGATGAAAAACAGTACTAGACCACAAAACTGAAACAAATATCTGTAGCAGAGACAACTAAAAAAAAGATCGCTGGACTCAGCCTCGAGATCACCCCATGCGTCAAGCACATGAAGATAAAGAGAACCACCTCCCTCACACGCATTGATGCAAAATAGCTAGTAGGAAATACTCCCTCCGTCCCAAAATAAGTGTCGTTACCCAAAATAAGTGTCGTAACGACACTTATTTTGGGACGGAGTGAGTAGATGAATGGGTGAATGAACCCCGAACCATTTCTCATGGGTATGTATTATAAAAACGCATGGGCAACCTACTTTGAAAGCAAACAAGATCATCATTATAAGAATATAATTAATGCATACTCTTCTTGTTGCCTGCAATATGAAGTCTCCACTTGGTGTGTTCATAATACCAGCACATAAACTAGATTTTGATTGGTCCAACCAAGAGCATAAACTTGAGCTCCTGCAACTGAATCTACGTACATCAGATCATACACACTGAGTTTATGTCCATCACAGAATCTTACCCAGTATTAATCCACCATATCAAAAATTGGACTCGTTCAGACAATTCGATGCAAGAAAGAAAAAACTGACGCAATTGGGGATATTCACGATCGAGACTGCTCCTACAGTGACAAAACTGGGTCACAAATCTTTATATGTTTTAAAAACAGGGTCGCAAGTTGAGGAACTTGGACCGAAATCAAAATCTCCCTAACCTTTGGAGGCATACGAAGTTGAGCAAACTTGGATCTGGAGATAGGGAATCTCGTTGCAGGTGGTTGGTAGTACTCACGTACGAGAGGAAATCATCAAGTACTAGCAGGCTGCTGGTGGAGAGGGAGGTCGGGGGGCCATGGCCCGCCTCGATTCCAGCCGGGCTCGAGGTTGCAGGTGGGCGAGCCATTCCTCTCCCTCCGTCCGCCGTGAAGCCTACCGTTGACCAGCCCACCAAGTGTTGCACGCCGCCAAGGCCAACCACCACGCCTCAAATCCTTCCGCCGCCGAATCAACGCGCCGTAAAACCATCGCGATGTCGATCGGGAGCTGTGGGAGAGAGAAGATTCTTCGAGGAAGATGGGGGCGAGAGCTGTGGGATGTGGGGATTCGGAACCAACCGTCGGTGTAATTTTATATTTGACTGAAATAAAAATTACGATAGATAGGCGCGGATGTGTTTACGTGGCTTGCCTCTCGGTGGAGCGTGGAGTGGTTCTTCCGACCGTAATTTTATTCTTCACCCTGGGTCCTAAATAGACTTTATATATACACACACACACATATTTATATTTAAACATTTAAGTAAAAAATTTAAACAAATATTTACCAAGCATTTAAAAAATGTTAAATGTGTATGAAGAAAATGTTTCTCGTATATAGGAAAAATGTACACAATGTCTATGAAAAAAATGATCATGTATTTGAAAAAAATGTTAATCAAACATTTGAAAAATGTTAATTAAGTATTTGAATTTTCTAAATCAAGCATTTAAAAATGTTAAATCTGTATAGATTTTTTTCTCATGTATACGAAAAATATATAAAAAAGAAAAAAATGTGTATGAAAAAATTTAAATAATGTTTTTAACTAATGTGAAACATGTATGAAAAAATGTTCCCCATGTGTAAAGAAAGTGTATTGTGTGTGAAGAAGATCTTTATTTCCATTAAAAATGGTCGTCGTGTATTGATTTTTTTGCCATATATTAAAAAATGTTAATCTAGTAATTGAAAATTGTTAAATATGTATATAAAAATGTATTACATAACCAAAAATTGTACAATGTGTATGCAAAAAATTAGAAATAAAAAATGAGTTTCAAAATATGTTAGTCATTTATTTCAAAAATGTTAAATCTGTATAAAAACTAAGTTTCTAGTGTATAAAAAAATGTAGAATGTGTAGTGAAAAAAGTTGACATGTGTTGAATAAAAGGAAAATCGATGAAAATCGACAATAAATCAAAGGAAAACAGCCAATTAAAACCAAAAAAGACAAATGGAATCAAATCAAAGAAAGAAAAAAACGATTAAGACCAATGCAAAAGAATGAAAACCGAGAAAAAACAAAGAAAATTAAAGAAAACCAACATAAAAACAGAGAAAACCAAGAACCAATGAAAATGAAGAACGAAACAATAGAAAACCAAAGAGAACAAATATTAGAAGAAGGAAAATAAAAATGCAGTAAAACTCGGAAATGAAATGAAGACAGCTGGTGAAAAAACAAAGAGAAAGAAAGGGACCCATGAATAAACAAAAAAGCAAAAGATTAAAATAAACACACCGAATGCTGGCTGCGAGCCAACAACCCTAAGAAATGGGCGGCCCTATACCGTAGATAAACAAAAAGCTTCAGGCCAGACAGAAGCTAATCTCGCTATAGGCGAGATATAGCTATCACGGTCAAACCCAGGCGAAACCAACCTGCCGGTTGTTCGGGGCCCACATAATAAACTGGCTCAAAACAGTTCCAAGCCATTTCAGAACCACCTTTTTAGCCCTTATGAATCGGTTACAGGAAGAGACAGTCTCCAACTGGTCATTGGCAACCCAATGTGTAAAAGCCAATAATCGAACGACGAACAACAAACCATTTCATGTGTTGCCAACCCAATGTGTACAAGCCGATAATCGAACGACGAACGACAAACCATTTCATGTGTTGGCAATCTCACGACGAATGATGTGTGAGATAAGATGCATCATCTACTGTATAAAGTCTTATTGAAATGAGCTCAGGATTTGGTCCACTAAATCGGTAAAGCCTGAATGTGGTTTCGGAAATGACCAATATTTTTTTTTGGCGGGGGAACAGGGGTTTCCATTACTTAACCTGGATACACAGGTTTACAACCCGAACTGGACCAGACCGCAACAAAACTGCGGTTAGCTAATTCCTGACTTACATAGTTTCTCGTACGTTTGATCCTCTTCACTAGCACCTCTTCTCTCCCCTAACCAAGGCCTTGATCTCCTGAACAAGGCAAGCATCGCTGGATCTATTTATGGTCTCCTGATTGATCGTCATCGCAGCTTGCATACAGCCCGTTTCTAGAATGAACGGTTTAGAACTCCACTCAGAAAGTCCTTTTGCACGTTAACGTTACCTAACAGTAGCAAATCCACCATCCAACCTGACATCTAGATGCGTGCAGTTGCTAGCTATTTATTCACACTTTTTTCTATACAAAAATTATACATGACAATATAGCTATTTGGGCCCACTATTGTCCAAATATGGCATGCATGGCAGTGATGGTAGAAAACTGACCACGCACACTCTTTGCTCTCGCACAATAATCCCAACCTTTCATTACACCTTTGTTAATTAAAACGTTCATATTTTAAATTAGAAGTTCATTTTTGAAATAATTTATATATTTGAATTCCTGACGCCAAGACCTTTAGTCCTAGATCAATCTTGGGTATATTTCAAACATGTTTAAATTTTAACGCTTCACATCTCATATAGCGAACAAACCCATTTTACTTGAAAATTAAAACTCATTATTTGAAAGTGTGCAACAATTTATTTCAAAAGAATGGAATATGTTATTTCAAAGGTGTGCATTTAAAATAGATACGGTTTTTGTGAACAAGCGAGTAGAATGTGAAATGAATTTCTGAAAGTGAAAACCAATATGAAACTAAAATGTCTTGTGAAACTGATTATTTGAAATTTTCTAATAGTTTGTTTGAAAATTGTGAAATATGTTATTTCAAAATTGTGCAATTGAAATAGAAGTGATTTTGGTGAAACAAGTCAGTGCAAAGTGAAATGTAGTTTCCGAAAGTGAAAAATATGAAACTGAAATATCAACACGTGAAACTGATTATTTGAAAATGTGTAGCAGTTTATTCCAAAAATTGAAATGTGTTATTTAAAAAATGTGCAATAAAATTGATTTAATTTTTTAAGAAACAAGCTAGTGGAAAGTGAAATGCATGTTCCGAAAGTGAAAGCCAATATGAAACTGAAATGTCAATCTGTGAAATGGATTATTTGGAATTGTGTAACAGTTTATTTAACAATTCTGAAATATGTCATTTGAAAAATTTACAATTGGAATAGATGTATTTTTGTGAAACAAGTCAGTGAAAAGTGAAATGTAGATTTGAATTGTGTAATAGCAACTACAGAAAGTGAATTTGTAATATATCATTGTGAAACTGATTATTTCGAAATGTGAAATATGCGTTCGAATTTTAACATGGTTGAAAACTATCCAAAATTGATTTCATTTAAAGGTTTTGGAGCAAGAAGCTCAAAATTGATTTCAGTTTTATATCTGGGTTGAAATATGTTTATAATGAAATTGGTTGGTTTCACATTTTTATATTGAAAAAGTTTATTTCACATTTTTCAAGAGAAATTTGTTTGTTTCACATATGAAATGTGAAACGTTGAAATTTAAATATGTTTGAAAGATATCCAAGATCGCTCTAGTTCTAAAGGTCTTTGCACCAGGAGTTCAAATATATAGATTATTTCAAATACGGACTTATGGTTTAAAAGATATGAATGTTATTAATTGTGTAAGATAAAATAGAGTCAATGGATTTGTTTGCAGAGGTGAGAGAAGAGGTAAATGCATGCGTGTCCTTGGCTAAAAAACGTAGTACTTCAGGCCCGCTAGACTGATAAAGTGATGGATCTGCTGTTGAAATACCAATATTTTATATACATTGAGAAACTTTTTATACAACACATGAGTCAATATATGGTCCGAGGTGTCACTGGTTGATAGGCTAGACAGCCACCGGTAGGTAGCGGTGACGTGCAAATTTTCATTTTAGAACTCCACTCCAAAGCAAGAGCTGTAAAAGATGAAACTTAAGGCTCAGTAACTACATCAACATTGTTCAAGGCAACACCGTCAGTTTAGACGGGTCATACAATGTCTTGATTCTTCTAACAGTTTGTAGTTGTAACTTCCAAAATGAGGCCACTTCATTCTTGTTGGAAAATTGCAACCCATCGACGAACTAACAATATAGTCTCATAAGATGAGGTATACCTTCCAGCCCACTCTGCAAAGCCTCTTTTTTTCACTTTCACTAGAGCAATATTGAGCGATCATTCCAGGTGTCAAAATGTTCAAAACTAACTAGGCATGAAACAAACACGTACACCACGTAATGAAAGGAATTAATGCTAGAAGGAGCCACGGATTCTGCAATAGAGATTATGATATGAAAAGTCAAGTGAGGCCAACGTAAGCGGACGGCCACAATTCAACGTAAATACATAACTTGTTACAAGAAATTCATACAAGCTAGAGCTCAGCATTTGACTTCCAAACTATTTGCTTTCAAGGAACTCTCCATCCAGCAAGGCGTGTATACAACAGACGACTTGATCCAATCATCATACCCTAAGGGCAAACATCCCAGATCCTCAACCTTGGAGCTACTAAGATGGTAGGCCACTACTCTTGTCCATGACACGTGCAGGAAGATAATCTCCTTGTAAGGGTGAAATCCAAGTATGTTGGAACTATAGTGAGGGAACCTTTCGTGAACACCAACTTCAGTGGTAGTAGCAATGGTAGCATCATCGTCGTCTGAATCCCATTCTGGTTTCTCTTTGTCTAGTGTTTCGTGTTTGTTATCCCTGACATCTTGTACAAACCAAGATCCATCACCATGTTTCCAAGGAAAATTTTCTAGCAAGGGCTTGAGGTCGATCTCGTGCTTCAACATCCACTCGATGTGATCAGTTGAGTCATTGAGAAACCAAATCTGAAGTTTGCACCAATCATGATGGACGAACCCATAGTACACGCCCTTCTCCGATTTTCCGAGATGAGGCATAATACTTCCGCGTACCTCATTGATCGGGGGAAACTGAATCACTCGGTACTTATTATCCTCTAAATCCAACCTGCACAAATAAATAAATTCGTTATTAGAACATTAGCTAGCTAGTCACCGTAGTATTGGGTGACCTTTATATGCAAAGAAAAATTATGAAAACAAAACATACCTAATAACAAAAAATATGTTGTATACATAGAGCCGTCCCAGCCAATACACGGCATCACCAGAACACACCTCTTTCATGAGCGAGAAATCGGAGTAAGATACGATGAGTATCAAATGGTAGTTAGTAGAAAATTGTTAAAATGCTAGTTACTGGTAGCAAGTTGTTTATTTGTTAAGATGCATGCATGTTTATTTGTTGGAATAAGTTAGATATGATGCATGCACGGTGTTTTTTTTTTTTTGCGGGAGATGCATGCACGGTGTTTATTTGTTAGCGATAATGCTAGTTAGATATAATTTGTTAAATTTTAGATGGTTAGCTATATATTTGCACCTACCAATTAGTGTGAAAAATCCAACACATCCATGGCCTGAAATGGGACATGGAATGTCGACTCCTCCAGCGACGACGACACCCGCAGTCCCGCTATAAGCAAGGATTCGGGTGCGTTGACGCCGCCCTCCGACCCTACACTTTCGACGCCCCTGACTTTATCGAGGACATGGAAGGTCCGAAGGACTCCTTGAGACCGATTCAGAGTTGGAGTAACTTGAGGAGGAGGAGGACAACGCCAATGACGATGATGACAACCAGCCGACGGTCAGTGGCAAGTGTCCTCGCCTAGACAATGGCCCAGAGGTGGCATCCAAGAAGAAGAGCAAGAAGAAGAACAAGACGCCTAGTAAACTACGTAGTCTTAATTTGAGGGTCTGGCTTGTGGAATAGTTTGAACATTGCTATTTTGGTTGTAGTATAAGATAGATACTATTTATATATCGATACATGCATGCAATGCCTCTACATAGGTCATCGAGCCTGCTCCTGCAGAGATCCAATCCGGTGCATGGGCCGCCGCCAATTATGCTTGCATATAAAATATTAAAGGAGTCCAATGTAAATGGATGTAAATAGATGTCTTGTTGCAAGCAGTAAGTGCTAGAGCTCGGTATTGTCTTCTAAACTATTTGCTATCAAGCAACTCTCCATCCAGCAAGGCGTGTATACAACAGACGCCTTTATCCAATCTTCACCATCTAAGGGTAAACATCCCAGATCCTCAACCTTGGAGCTACTAAGATGGTAGGCCATTGCCCTCATGTGCGACGTTCGCAAAAAGATTATCTCCTTGTAAGGATGAAATCCAAGTATCCTAGTAATATAATTAGGAAACGTTTCCTTAACACTAACTTCAGTTTCCTTAACACTAACTTCAGTGGCAGTAGCAGTGGTGGCATCATCATCGTCTGAATCCCATTCCGGTTTCTCTTTGTCTAGTGTTCCATCATTGTAATCCCTCACACCTTGTACGAACCAAGAGCCATAACCGTGCTCCCAAGGAAATTTTTCTAGCAACGGCTTGAGGTCGATCTCATGCTTCAACATCCACTCAGTGTGATCAATTGATTCATTGAGGAACCAAACCTGAAACTTGCACCAATCACCGTGGGCGAACCCATAGTAAACGCCCTTCTTTGATTTTCCCAAATGAGGCAAAATATCTCCATGTGCTTCATTAATCGTCGGGGGGAGTTGAATTACTCGGTACTTATTATCCTCTAAATCCAATCTGCACAAATAAATAAATTCGCTATTACAACATTAGCTAGCTAGTTGTAACCATGGTATTGGGTGACCTTTGCTAAGAAAATGTATGAAAACAAAACATACCTGATGATAAAAAATATGTTGTACACATAGAGCCGGCCCCGCCAATACACAACATCATGAGAGAAGACGTCTTTCATGAGAGGCAGTAGCTTGGGGTCGATGGACCGTGGAGCCGTCCCTTGTCTGATAAAAGATCTCTGCTCCCACCGCCATGTCTCTGAGGAGAATGCGCTCATAATGTAGGGCGACGGAGGCCACTCTGAGTTTGGGTTCGCTGGGACCAATTCAGCCTCGTTCTCGTACCGGTTCCCGCACCTGCGGTTAACACACTGCATGAAGAACACCTCAAAGTGCGGCGAGACCGTAGGATCGAACGCGAGGCAGTCGTGTTCGAAGAAGCCCTTGATTATGGTCCGATCAGGGTGAGGCCGTAGGCTAGCCCACTGTCGCGTGGCCGGATTGGCCACGCCTCCCCAGTGGAGGAGGAGGAGGCCGTTGCAGTGACCCGTCATGCGGGACCAGCCGTTGTGGACGTCGTCGAGGTAGCCGAGGTTACCTTGGATCTTGCCCACGAAGGAGGGGCGCGACAGGAACGCCGGGGGCAAGTCTTCGCCGTCAACGAAGCGGTAGACGACGAAGATGCCGGCCAGGGAGAGCGGCAGGAGGTCCTTGCGCAGCAGGCCGTGGGCGTCAACGACGGCACACCACGCCTTGCAGACGGAGCGGCAGGCGGCGAGGCTGCGCGGCATCAGGCGCTGGAGGACGTCCGCGAGCACGTCGGCGGGTAGCAGACCCACCGGATCCATGATGTCTGGCGACTGCGCGAGCGGTGCAAAGGAAACAGGCGGGTAGGTAGCTAGGGGTCTCGATGCTTTGCTTCTACCTCGGCTACCAACAAGGGAAAATATATACATGGCCAATTATGGGTGGGTAGTGGGTTAGAGTTCGTTCCAGTTTCACGCTCCGATTTGTTTTAGGGATGGACTCGGAGTCGTCAAGTCTTAAGAAACTCAATACACGCCGCGCGAGTTTTTTTTTTTTTTTTTTTTTTTTGCGGTCAATAGAGAGCTTTGTTCAAACGAAGGCGTTTTCCTGACAATCAGCCAAAAAAAAGAGGAAGCCGGGAGTGTCCTCGAGCCAGCTATCAGTCACATTCAATGTGCAAACACGCTTGGCACATAGATGCGCCGGAACGTTTGCTGACCGGATTACATGTTGAATTACAAAAAGAGAAAAATCGCTAGCAAGCACTCCAATTTCAACTAAGATAGGGGCCACAATCGAACGAGAATTGTGACAAGTGTTCCAGAGATCAACCATCTCCAGGCAGTTCACCTCCATTACCGCATGGGTGTAACCTCGGAGTTTGGCAAAAAGCACACCAACACGCAACGCCATTGCCTCGGCGATAAGAGGATCCGTGACACCTTTGTATGGCTTGCACCATGCACCCAACAGTCTATTACTAGACCTGGCAACTCTGCCTGAACCAGCAGTAGTTGTGTCAATAGAGATTGCACCATCTGAATTGATCTTTACTGTCCTCGTTTCGGACGGTCTCCAACCATGGCCCGGCATAACCAGTGTATGTTTCCGTTGTAACTCGAGAAGCACGAGGGCCTCCCTAGTCATACGCATACAATTTGTTGGATCCGACCCCTCCTCCTCGTGCTTCAACTTATTACGAGAATGCCAAATTGACCACATAATGGTGATAATTAATGGTTTGTCCTTGTCCGAGAAGCGAGAGTCACAAGAAATTTCTTTCGCCCATGAGTCTGGGTGAAGTTGAGGTAGTCGGAGATCAAACCAATGCAGTGCCTCATTCCAAAAACGTTTTGCATGGGCACAATGAATCAAGGCATGTTGGAGATCTTCGTCCATCACAAGGCAGATCTTACATCTGCGCAAATCGTTGATATGCCGTGTCCGCAAAGTATGTTCATTCGGAAGGATGCCGCGCAAAACCCTCCACCGGAACACTCTCACCTTGGGCATGACGTTCCATAATGCACTCCACATCTGTTGATCACTCATTGAGGTGCCGGTAGCCGTCCCTTCATCTTGAGCCAAAAGCTCTTTTTGATTCACAAGAGTACGGTACGCCGATATAACAGTCTAGCTGCCTGACTTTTCAAAAGCCCAAGCTAGAAAGTCATCGCCTCCACTTTGCCGGATTGGGATATTTAATATTGCATTCGCATCTAACAAGATGAAAGTGTTTCTTACCACCTGCTGATTCCATGTCCAGTTCTCCTGATCAATGAGTTCAGAGACCTTTCAATCACTGTGTTATCTGGTTTCAGCAATGGTTTCATAGTTGGAGTTCCCAGAATCCACATGTCGTCCCACACCGAAATTGATGACCCATCATCAACTCGTTTTATCAAACCAGCCCTTAGTGTTTCCCTTCCGGCGATGATCGCTCACTATGTAGCTGATGCAGTTTTAGGAAGAACTGCTTGCATGAAGTCCACGTCCGGGAAGTAACGACCCTTCAAAACTTGCGCACACAGGGAGTTCGACGTGGTTAAAAATCGCCAGTCGTGTTTCCCCAATAGAGCCAAGTTAAAAAGGTGCATGTCTCGGTATCCCATGCCCCCTTTGCACTTCGGGGTCGCAAGCTTATCCCAGGCGACCCAATGCATAGCTTTCTTGTCCAAAGAGCTACTCCAAAAGAATTTCGCCATTGGTGAAGTAATACTCTTGCATAATTTTTTGTTCAATAGGAAGGTAGTTATGTTATACGTCGGAAGTGCTTGTACTACTGATTTCATCAGTGCATCTCTCCCAACACAAGCCAGCAACCTTTCTGACCAACCTTGCATCTTCCCTTGAGCTCTATCAGCAAGGTGCGCAAAGGTACCACTAGTAATACGGCCCACTGCTGTCGAAAGACCAAGATACCTTTCACTGAAGGCTTCGACATGGATATCTAAGGTAGTTTTCAAAAGATGTCGCACCGACTCCGGCGTGTTAGTGCTAAAATAAATGGCGCTTTTGATTTTATTTATACGCTGACCGGAGGCATTCCCATAAATCTCAGGGATGGAATTTAGCCGTGCTGCACTCTGTCCCGTCGCACTGATGAATATAAGACTATCATCGGCAAACAACAAGTGACTCACCCAGGGTGATCTATAGCTGACTCGAATTCCTCTATCCACAAAGCCACCATCATAGTACTTGAGTAGAGAGGAGAACCCTTCTGCACATAACAGAAATAAGTATGGAGATACTGGATCGCCCTGCCGCAA
Organism: Elymus sibiricus; assembly: GCA_039707655.1. Taxonomy (NCBI): domain Eukaryota; kingdom Viridiplantae; phylum Streptophyta; class Magnoliopsida; order Poales; family Poaceae; genus Elymus; species Elymus sibiricus. The sequence continues at coordinate 369,171,397 of CM077663.1, read as the reverse complement.
TCCTTTAGAAGGTGTGAAGTAGGGAAGGAGCTCCCCATTCACCTTCACAGAGAATTTGACCGACGAAACACATTTCATAATAAGCCTTACAAAACTGATGATGAACTCATCATCATTATGGCCTCCAAGTAGTGCCATTCTACCCGGTCATAAGCCTTCATCATATCTAACTTGACCTCACAAGAGAAGTTCTTCCCCTTCTTTCTCCGTCTCATAGTATGCACACTTTCATATGCAACTAAGACATTGTTTGTGATCAAATGATTTGGCACAAAGGCACTTTGCTCCTCGCTGATAATCGATTCCATATTGCATCTCATTCGATTTGTGATCACTTTGGCAGCAATCTTGTATAAAACTGGGCAGAGAGCAATTGGGTGATAGTGAGAAATAGTCTTGGGGTGTCGTACATTTGGGATTAAAGTAATAGAAGTGTCATTGATTCCCGCAGGAAACTCTCATCCATTCAAAAATTTGAGAATAGCTTCTGTAACATCATCATTCAGAAGATCCCAATGACGTTGATAGAACCCCGTAGTAAAACCATCAACACCCGGGGCTTTGGAGGGCGCCATTTGAAATAGAGCTTCCCGAACCTCAGCCGCCACAAAAGGTTTATCAAGAGCATCATTCATGTCATGTGTGACTTTAACCGGGACATAATGTAATAGACCACTAGGATCATGGAATCCTTTTGATGCATACAGATTTTGATAGAAGGATTGCACCTCGGACATCTCCTCACTTGCATTAGCACATACAGACTCATCCTGTCGCTAAAGGCCGACGATCCGATTTATACGTTTACGTTGGGCTGCTTGTGCTTGAAAGTAGGAAGTGTTGCGGTCCCCTTCGCATAGCATCACCAGGGCCACGTCCGATAGACGACTTCTAATTCTGTTTAATTTTTTCTGAAGTTGGCATACCTTCCGAGTAAGGCATCCGAATTCCTTTGCACCCCATGGTGCTAGAGGACGAAGGATGTGATCAAGGGAGTCAACCACACCTTGCATACCCGGCCTGCACTGCCGACTACGCCAGGCTTCCGCCACAATACGGTCATAATCAACATGAGTTTGCCAAACATTCTCGTATCTAAACTGTTTCACCGGTCGGCTCCTCCCTGTCAAGGTTGATCTTATTTTTGCAATAACTAAGCAATGGTCAGATTCCACTGCGGTTAGATGTTTCACATGGGTATATTCAAAACGTTGCCGGAATTCTTCATTAGCAAAAGCACGATCCAATCTCGATTTTACATTAGAGTCACCAAATTGGCGGTTGTCCCAGGTGTATGCACACCCAGACCACCCCAAATCTTGAAAAGAACACTCATCAGTGACTTCACGAAAAGCACGCATTTGACCCTCTGGCCTCATGTGATTACTGAAATGTTCATAAGTGTAAAAGGTTTCGTTAAAGTATTCCATACAAAGCCATGCCGAGTGCGGAAGAGCACGAAGAGTACGCAGAAATCTCCAACTTTGTTGCCTGTCCTCTGCTCTTGGCGCACCATAAAAACCCGTAAACCTCCACCCCGGAGAGGTTTGATCCGCATTACGCACAAGTACATCAATGTGATTGACACTGTCGTTCTTTAGGTCAACTGTAACATCTCTTGACCAAAAAAGGCCAATTCCACCACTCAGGCCAACACTATCAACGGCAAAACATCTGTTGCAATCAAGGTTATGATGTAAATTATCCACATGTTTTCCTCTAATCTTCGTCTCCATAACGGAGAGAAGAGAGGGGCCTTCTTGCTTCACAATACCGCGAAGCTCTCGAACTGTCTCGGGGTTCCCAAGCCCCCGACAGTTCCAACTGATGCAACTCATTGGGATGGGCAGGACCGCGTCGCGGTCTCTGCCGTATTCTCTGGTGTAGGCATCTTCTTCTTTGGATCACATTCAAACTCCTGTTCCTCCCCATTCGTACCGTCATTGATCTCAGCAGGAAGGGAGTCGCTAGTACCAGTGTCATCCCCACTCTCTCCCGAGGTAAGAAGCAGGAGATTTTCAACCACTGATCTATAAACCTGATTCAGAGCTTCTTTGCGCTTCGCCTGATTCCTGGGCTTGATCGGAGACGTGACTTCTTCCCCAGCACCCGCCTTGCTGCTCGAGTTCTTTGTTGCATTCTTACTGTTAGGTTCCGAGGACGGCTCCTTGGTAGAGCCCTAACTATACGCTGCATTCTTGTAATCACCAGAAGCCCTAAGCTTGGGCCCAAAGGAAAGGTCACTGTTAGCATCACGGGTACCAGGTGTCGGATAATAGAGTTCCGAATGCCCTAGTCGATCACAGGAGAAACAAAAGTACGGAATTTGTTCATATTGAATATCATATGGGTCAACCTTCTTCTAGCCGAATCTATAAGAATCCACCTTCTAAAAGGTTTATCTACCTCAATTTTAACCCTTGCTCGGAGATAAGCTCCGATGTGATCAAACTTGGCAATCTGCACATTCGTGTCAAGCTGCCAAGCAATAGGTATATCCCAAGCATCATCTCTCAGATTGTATGGCAAGTTTAGAACCCTAGTCCATACCTGTAGCCGGTCAAATTTCAGTTCATCCGGTCTCATGCAGTCCTCAAACTCAGCAAGAATCACCGCGTTTTTGTTCAGATGCCACGGTGATCCTCCCAGACACGATCTGTGTCCCTCTTGTTCTCGAGCTCAGCAACGAACATATTGGGTCCAACCGAGCGGAAACGAAGCCCTCTCGGGTTCCCCCGTGTTGGTCGGAGCACATTGGTGATGGTTTGTATATGAAATTTATTCCTATGGAGGATTTTACCAGCCAATAACCACTTCTCTGACCCTCCGTCCACTCGATCGTCCAAGATCAGCGGAGTTGCTTCTTCTTCAGATATGTCTAGTTTCCCCAGCGCTTCCTTGAGTTTTGCCCTTGCTGATCTAGGGGACAAGGCCCCTTGTTCCTTCTGCCCACTGCCGGAGGAGGCGGACGTCGCCATCGACACCCCCCCCCCACCCCCGACGAAGTCCCGTGCGCCCAGCCAATGAGATCCACAGGCGTCGTGAAGTTCCACGTCGAAACCCTAGTCGCCACCAAGAGGGCTCCTAGGTCTCGGGGAAAAAACTTACTGCAGTCGACTCGCTAATGACCCGGATCACGCCGCGCGAGTTCAAAGTTGAACGCAACAACCACCCCGACAGCATCACAGGGTATGTTACGTAGATGTCTTTTAATTTTTTTTCTTTCTTCTTATTTTTCTTTTTTCTCTGTCCCCTTTTCTCTCTTTTTTCAAATTCGCGAACTTTTTTCTTCAAAATAGATGAACTTTTCCCAAAACCCATGAACCTTTTCTCAAATTCGTGATTTTTTCCCCAAAATACATACATTTTAAAAAAAATGTCTAATCTTTTTTCAATAATTGATGACCTTTTTTGAATTTTTGTGAACTTTATTTAGAATCGATGATTTTTTCAAATTCATGAACTTTTTCAAAATTTAATGAAACTTTTTCAAAACCGGATAACTTTTAAAAATCTTTGAGCATGTTTTTTGCATTATTATCATATTGGAAATTTTGATTTTTATTCTTGAAAAGTCAATGGTCAGTGTTTGACTGGTCAATCATGAAGCGATCTACCTTTTCTTTCGAAAAACACGAAGCGATCGTCCAGGCAAAACTGCGCGTCGAGCGAACTGTTCGGCTCGTTCTTGGGCCGGCCCACGTAACCAGGCACGTGGTCGCTGGGTTCGGTTAAGGCGGCAGCGAGGAGGGGAGCTCGTATCGGGAGGTCCTACTCGGCGCCTTCTGCGCCGGTTTGTTGAAGCGGCGCCTGCAGGCGGTGCATAGCGGGCCGGCCCAATCAACCTGCGGGAAAAAACAAACGCGAAGTAAAAACGGGATGATAATTCTAGCAAACTGGGAATCAATCTCTGCTCGCCTAAGTAGAGTGCTTCCCGCCTTCCCACTAGACCAGGCTCGTTTGTTGCCTACAATTAGGAAATACTCCCTCCGTTCCTAAATATAAGTCTTTTTAGACATTCCAATAGGAGACTACATACGGAGCAAAATGAGTGAATCTACACTCTAAAATATGTCTACATACATCTGTATGTAGTTCAATAGTGGAATCTCTAAAAAGACTTATATTTAGGAACGGAGGGAGTAATACATTTTGATCCCCCTTTTAGTACAAACATTAACATATAGTCAACTTTGTTCACGTTGATTAATTTAAGAAACGAATAAATCGTGAAAAATGAAAATGTTTAAGAATTCAAAAATGTTCACGGATTTTGAACAAAAGTTCAAGAGTTTTTTAAAAAAGTTCACCGAAGTTGAGAAAACATTCATCGAATTTGAAAAAAAATCACTAAATTTGAAAAAAGTTCATCGAATCTGAAAAAAAATCATGAAATTTGAAAAAGTTCATCGAATCTGAATAAATTCATTGAATCTGAAAAATAGTTCATCGAATCTGAAAAAAGATTATTGAATCTGAAAAAAGTTCATCGAATTTGAAAAAAGTTCATCGAATCTGAGAAAAATCATCAATTTTGAACAAAGTTCATCAGACTTGAAAAAAGTTCATTAATTTTTTGAAAAAAGTTCATCGAATTTGAAAAAAGTTCATCGAATTTGAAAAATGTTTAGAAAGCTGAAAGAAAGTTCATCGATTTGAAAAAAGAGTTCATCAATTTTCAAGAAAGTAGTCGTTTTTGAACAAAAGTTCATGGAGTTTGAGAATAGTTCATCGTTTTTCTAAAAAAACATGAATTTGTTTACAAAAAGAAAATAGAAAACTCGAATGAAACCGGCCCTGAAAATCACCAGTGAATCAGTGAAAAACTCGAATAAAAGCCGGTTTGGGAAGCTTCCGGAAACTTCCGAAAACCAGGGGATCCCCAATGAAATGTGAAATATAAAAAGGAAAAATGTTTAGAAAGCCGAAGTCATTCGTTGGCCTAGTGGTTACGCGTCTTTTCCTTGAAGGAGCTGGTCACGGGTTCGAAGTCCGACGGCATCACCTTTTTTGAAAGTTCTGAACGAAAAAAAGAAGAAAAAAAGAAAATATGGGCCGAGCCCAGCAGACGCGCCTGAGGTGCCGGTTTGCAGAAAAGCGAAGAAACCGGCGCCTGCAGCGTCAAATAGGATATGCCGCGCCTATCTGCCGCATTCAGCATCTTAAAAACATAGAGACATATATAAAACCCTAGAAGAACACACAATAGGGGTTGAGATTTGGAAAACATTTTAAAAACATATCTTGAAAAACTGCAAATAGTTTCAAAATGTTGCATTTTTTATATTCCAACTTTTTATCAAAAAGTGAAACATTTTTGTAGTTCGAATTTTATTTTAAAAAAGGACAATTTTAGCAAATCCCAAACAGTTTTCTAAAATGTGAACATTTCTGCGAAAAAAAACGAATTATGAAAAATGCAAATAATTTTTTAATTTCCGAAATATTTTCTGAATTCACAAACAGTTTTTAATTTTGGAAACAATACTGGAAAAGTATAACCTTTTAAAATGAAGAATAAAGAGTTAAAACAAGAACATTTTCTAAAACAAATGATAAGAAAATTTGTATAATTATGCTTTTCCCAAAATGCGAACAAATTTGAAACATGGGAACATTTTTGAAAGTGCGAACAAAAAGTTGAAATCATGAACAATTTTGAGAAATGAACATTTTTCAGAAAAAATGTGAACACATTTTGAAAATGAGAACATTTTCAGAGATTCCGGAAATTTAATTGAAACGGGAATATCTTTTTTGAAAATGTGAACATTTTTTGAAATTCCTGAACTTCTTGAAGCCTGAACATTTTTTCGAATTGTGAACAAAATTTGAAAAGGAGAACATTTATTGAAATTTTTAACAATTTCTAAAAAAACGATTTCTCAAAAAAGAAACAAAATATGAAATGACAATTTTATTCAAAAACAGGAACGCAATTTTCAAAGTATGAACAATTTTTTAATTGCATGAACATTTTTTGAATTTATGAACAAAATTTGGAAACATGATTTATTTTTGGATTTGTGCAGAAATTTGGAAAGCTGGAACATTTTTGGAAATTCCTGCATATTTTTAAATTCCACAAACATTATTAGAATTTGGGAAAAAAAATCAAAAAATGAATATTTTTAAATTTGTGAACAAAATATGAAAGTAGAAACATTTTTAAAAATTCGCCAACATTATTTTAATTTGTGAACAAATTTTCAAAACATGTTTTTTTTATTATAAGTGGGAACATTATTTGAAATTACCAAACATTTTCTTAATTTTGAACGTTTGTAAATTTTGTAATTCTCTTTGGTTGAAATCTGGAACATTTTTTGTAAAAAGAAGCAAACAAATATTTCAAAGTCTAAACTTTTTGAGAATTTCAGAACAAAATTTCAAAACAGTAACCATTTAGAAAAAAGAGGAACGAAACCATAAAAGAAAAGAAAGAAAAAGGGAAACAAAAAAGAAAAAAGGAAAAGGAAAAAAAGAAAAGGCGCAAAATTGGGAGAAAAGAAATATATATATAAAGGAAAACTAACAATTTAGAAAACATAAAAAAACCGATTCTAAAACCTTCAAAAAGGTTCCAAAAAACGGAAAAAAATCAACTGGAATCTTCTGGAACACTCCCAAAACCGGGATCTATAGAACGCCCGCATCGCTACAGATGGGCTGGCCGCGTCGGTCGATCGGTTCAATTTATAGTGTTTTCTAGCGAGGAGTTCTCCTCGTAGTCGTATGTGCTATCAGCAAGAGAGCAACTAGTTAGCGAGCGCTCCCTCCGCGCGAAACGAAGGAACGTTTCGCGATCGCTAGGCGCGCGACAAGTGTCACGCGCGGAGCGAACCCCCGCAGATTCCTGGTTTTCCCTTTCCGGTTTCTGGTTTCGTACATTTTTCAGCTAACCCCTTGGACTATTTTCGTTTTCAGTTTTCCCTTTCTGTCGTGGTTTTGTCACGGCAGATGTCCGAAGACTTAGGTTCGAGGCCATCGCTAAGGCGGTGGACTCAAAGGGGTTGGTCGAGACGAGGGACACGAGTTTACCCAGGTTCGGCCCCTCAAGAAGAGGTAAAAGCCTACGTCCTGCTTGTGCTGTATTGATTGGAGTATCGATTACAAGGGAGCGATTTCGCCTGACCTAGTTCTCGATTAGTTGGTTTCTGTCTAAGCCGCCCCAGGGCCTCACCTTTATATAGGAGGTCGAGGCTCTGGGTTACACGAGTCCTAAACCGACTCATACATCGTAGTTGATCCTGTCTCTAAGCCGCCTTGCCGTCTTGGGCAAGCCGTCTCCGGGCGGCTTAACCGCCCGGGTCTTCACACCATCTTCTGTCTCTGGGCCTTCCTCGCCGCCACGTGGCCTGGCCTCCATCTTCCGGCCCACCTCATAGGTCTTGGCGTTATGAGCCGCCAGGTATGACCCGGCCCCTCCTGGGCGGGTCTTACCACGGGGTTATATCCCCAACATTAGGCCCCAGGTTGATTTGAGCCAGCTCATGTCAATCTTCAAACTCACTCGGCGGCGAGTCTCACATTTCTATCACCTGAAAAGAAAACTGATAACCCGCCGTGACGTCATATCAAATATTCTGAAAAGATTATGTGACGTTTGCAACGGATCCTTTCATTGAAGGGTCGGCCCGAAAATCGAGGCACCCTCTTCGGTCAATCATCACTGTGCCTCCTCGATTTTCGCGTGCACTGTTGCCCTCCCATCTCATAAATAGGGACACGTGGTGCCTTCTTTCCTTTCTCCGCCTCCTCTGTCTTCTTCTTCCTTCAGTCAACCTCGTCTCCAGAGCTCCGCCGCCCCCGGCCGGACCTCATTGTCGCCTTCAACGCCGGCCGCTGCATCAACCTGAATCGGACCAGAGTTTCGCCGACCCGTCCGCATCCGCAAGGTATCATTTTCAGCCCTTATTGAATCTGCAGTTGTCCCCATTAAGATCTCCCGAGTTCGTCGGATTTCTCTAATGTTCATCGCTGTTCATCAGTGTCCTTCATAGTACAGACCACCAAGCATCTTTTCGCATCTCATAGTACTGTCTATCCATTGCGGTTGTCTTTTTAATATCAATGCCCGCTTGTTTTAGATCTGCATACCAATCTCCACTGCGTGCTGTCCGCCTGTTCTTCGTCTGTCTTCTAGGTTTTTGAATATATTTCATTTTACCTTCGCCCGTAGATCTTGCAGCTATAGTGACAATATGTGAAACCTGTTTATCCGCACTTAGCCGTATTTTCCAGTGTCGCCTTGTCCACCTAACCCGCCATTGCATTGGTGGCTCTCTGATAAAAATACTTCGGTGGCTTAACTCCTCACCATTGTACTGACTATAGCTGCTGTAATCATCTGACGTTTTTCTAAGCCGCCATACTCCGCGCCTTTTCACAGTTTGACCCGCCATCATGTCGAGAGCTCCCTCATCTTGCGATTGGGTCAGCTCCGGAGTCACCGAACAACTCTTACTTGACTTCGTAGAGGCAGGTATTCTGCCGGCTCAGGATATTATACATTGGCGGGTTCCAGGGCCAGAATCAAGACCTAAACCTAAGGAGGGAGAAGTTTTTGTGTTCACTGATCACCTCCTTCGTGGATTCAGCCCGCCCGGGTCTAAATTCTTCCGAGACGTTCTCTATTTCTTCAAGCTTCACCCTCAAGATATAGGCCCAAACTCTGTCACCAACATGTGTCAGTTTCAAGTCTTATGTGAGGTTTACCTGCAAGAAGAGCCGTCTGTTGACCTCTTCCGTGACTACCATTATGTCAACCGCCAAACTGAAGTGGCGGCTGGACCAAGTTTAGAGCTTGGCGGCGTTTCCATCCAAAGACGGAGAGATTTGCCCTACCCAATAGCTATCTTACCAAGTCACCCCAAGGATTGGAACAAAATTTGGTTCTACTGCAAGGACACTTCTCCTGAAGGAGAGAATCCACTGCCGGGTTACCGTCCTACCCGGCTTTGCAACACTGGAGAACTCCCAGATCGGATGTCCGCCGCAGAGCGAGCGAAGTATGCTCCGGCTTTCGCAAAGATCAGGGCCTTAATGGCCAATGGTTTGACTGGCGTTGACTTAACCCACTGCTGGGTTAGCTGGAAGATCTTGCCATTGAGCCGGCGTGACCGACTCATGCACCAATTCACGGGTGAACCCAATGACACTCTCTGCTTCAACACCACCCCTTTGACAGAACAAGACATCAACTCCTCCGTCAAAGGACTTCTTGGCGAAAAACAAGCTGCTTGCAACAAAGTTGGGCTGAAACCGTTCTGTGTCAAGAACCCGGCTCCAGCTGTAAGAAACTTTTCCGCAGATTCGATCAAACTTTAACTTTTTGTCTTGCTCCTTCTAACCTTTGTTGGCGGCTTATGTACAGGCCGACTCTTCTTTCTGGAAGAAGAAGTATAACCCTTCGGTGAGGAAACCTAAGGTGGGTAAAACCCGCGTCCAGAAGAAGAAAACTGCCGCTCAGGAAACGCCTGAGCTTGACGACTCAGAGGTAGAACTTGACTCCCTTGGCCGTCTCTTTATGCAACTTATTGACAACAATTATTCACAGGAGGAAACGGAAACAAGCCATGCAGATGCCCCTGAGGTAACTTACATCTCTTCTGACTCAGAAAACTTTCCACCAAAGAAAATACGGCGGGTCATCCGGAAAGTCCCATTTTCTCATCCTCTTGCTTATTTAGACCCCGATTTTCTTTTGAAAAAGCAACAGCATACTTCCAGACGTCAGACCCGGAGCGCCGGCTCTGATGAACTCTTGGCCGGCTTATCAAACTCTCCGGCTCTGCGGAAACGACCGGCCGAGGTAATCTTTTAGACTAAGTCCAGCTTTTAACAATCTTACATTGTAACCTTACTTCTGCTATTATCGTCTTAATCTTTCTTTAGGATACACCCCCTTCATCTGGCGACTCTACTGCCTCCAAGTTGCCTCCTCTGAAGATTAACCCGGAGTGCATATCTTTACTCTTACACCATACTTTTTACCATCCTTGTCCTTTATGTGACGATCTTTTTGTTTTTCAGGGCCCAAGCAAAACGAAGGAAGACCGGCGGGTCTACCGCTGCCCCTACTGCTCAAGAGCCTGAAATTGCTAAGCCAGACTCCTGTAGGAGATATGCCCTAGAGGCAATAATAAATGTTATTGATTATCTCCCTGTTCATAATTAGGTTTATGTTCCATGCTATAACTGCTATGGTTCTCGAGTCTACAATAACCACGAGGCTCGGAGGAAGACTCATATGCACGTGTGGAATAATAAACGGTAAAATGTATTCCTAGTCTGGCCTCTAAGACTGGCTCAAGTATTGCATGATGATCCTGTTTTCCTGATCATGGGCATGGCTATGCCGGCAATTTTGAGGGCACGATGTTAGAAGAACATTTGTGTTGAATCGACCCGAATTGATGTTATGCTATGAGATTCATTCGTCATAAGTTAATGGTTTATAACACAGAGATGGTTAACGTTTGCATGATTCCTTAGACCATGAGAGTATCGAGTTTCTTCATGCTTGCTTCATGAACTTTGGGGTTTGTTAAAGGTCATCCGTAAATGGGTGGCTATTACGGCGGCTTACGGGTTCATGGAAAAGTGTGTCAAGTAACTTAATAGCTCAAGATTGGGATTTGCTCCTCCGACGATGGAGAGATATCTCTGGGCCATCTCGGTGTTACGGTATCCATCATCGTCTGGCCAGACACAGGGTGATTTGATCATAGGGATGCCGGAACATGGGAACGAGAAAAGAGAACAATACCGGTAACGAGGTAACTGGCATAGTGGACAAGTTGTTGATCCACGGGGATGCCTACATGTCTCACCTCGGGTATTTGTAACATATCACGAAGCAACAGGAATAGCACACGGCAACTGGAGGTTCACTCGAATATTCATTCGTGTGGGTATAGGGATCAATATGGGTGTCCACGGCTCCGATGTTGATCATTGATCGGAAGGGGTTCCGGGTCATGTCTATGCTTCACCGAACCTATAGGGTCACACGCTTAAGGGTCATCTATCTGCTGAATACTAGACAGGGAGTCTGAGAGAAAATCACCGAAAAAGTTTTCGGACACCGGAAAAGTTTCGGACAGCGGAAAAGTTCCGCAGAGAGAACACCGGAACAGTTTCGGTAAAACTGAAAAGTTGTTTCACGGGATAACATAAAGTCAAATTGGTTTTGGCACATGCCTGATAATTCTTGGAGGGTGCCAGAATCATTCTGGAAACTTTCTGGAATTTTCCGGGATGAAAACCGGAAATGTTCCGGAGCTGCCGAAACCGCTTCAGATGCTTTTCGCAGATGAAAATCACTAAACCGGAATTGTTCCGGATCGCATTGAAAATTATTTTAGTGGGTACTGGAAATGTTCTAAGCCCACATAAATATTTTCAGTTCGACCGGACGCTGAAAAATGTCGTCATGAATAGTGAAAGTGCTTTTTGGTTGCTTCTTGGAGAAGCTACCTTGAGGGCATTTTGGTAATTTTCATAGTGGATGGAAATATCTGGATAACACTATTTATGAATAGTGGAAACACTATTCATGAATAGTAGAATCACTATTATGAATAGTGAAAATATCTGAGGTCATTTTGGTACTTTTACCATTGTCTCTCACCCTATAAATAGAGGTGGAGGGTGCTCTCAAATATGACATCCTTGCTCTTATACACATGCCATAGACTTGTCTGGCTTCTCTCTCCCTCCCAGCGAAATAGTTTCGTAGAGCCGAAAGGCTGTCTGGGTTCCGGCAGGAACTAGTTCTGGACGGCGAAGCCCTGCCGGATAGATGACACCGTATGTGTGCAACTCTGTAGAGAGATCGTAGTTTCGGTCTTAGTTTGAGAGTGCCTCCCGAAGGGCTGTCCGTGTGACCGTCCGAGTTTCGAAGGTCCTCCCGAAGGGCTGTCCGAGTGACCGTCCGAGTTTCGATGGTCCTCCCGAAGGGCTGTCTGTGACACCGTCCGGGGGACTGTCCGACCGCCTCCCGGAGGGCTGTCCGTGGGGCAGATGATGGTATACATCCTCGCGGTTGGGAGGTTGTAAATCCTAGCTGCGGGGATCTGCACCGCCGATCGTCATCGACTCTACTTCCGCCACGCTACGAGTCGGTAACGAAACAGATCAAACCTTGTATGCAGTCTTCATAGTGATCCTGGGCTGGTACGTAGGTCGGAAATTTTTTGTTTTCTGCTGCGTTACCCTACAACTCCCCTTCAACCCATGCTGAGCCTACTGATGTTATGACAGATGCGCTTGAAGATACTCATCAGCCCTCTGAGCCGGCTGATCAGGACATGGCACCTGAAAGTTCTCCCAAGGCCGATCCTAAGCCACCCAGTCCTTCAACAGCCGTCGAAGACACAGTTCTTCCAGACGTTATCATTACTGGGACAGGTTATCAATCTCCCGAGCCTCATGTACTGACAAAACACACTGGCAAGGCTGAAGCTTCCTCGCCTGAGAAACTTGATTTTGAACTCCCCGTGCTGGAGAAGTTAACTGCAGATGAGTTACATGCTGGTTATCTGAACCGCCTCTCCACAAGCCGGAACATGGAGCTCAAACTTGTTGGTTTAATGAAGAAAAAATATGAGGTACTCCTCCTGCTTTTCTCTTATACCCTTATGTAGCCCCCAAGAGCTGGTTTAGTATTGCAAATGGTAGACCAGGTCTTCCAATCCTTGTCATAACTAGAATAGCTTAGCCTGTAGCCCCCAAGTATCGGGTTAATATATATATGAGGCCGGTACTCAGTTTGAAAAGTAGATCAATGGTAGCCCCCAAGTCCGGGTCAGTATAGAAATGACGAGCCGGAACTTCACTGTAAAACTTAGAAAGTGCTGATTGTAGCTGCCAAGTGCCGGCTTAACTTTACAAAGATGAGCCGGAACTTCATTCTAGACTTGGAGAGCGCCGTGTGTAGCCCCCAAGTGCCGGCTTAACTTTACGAAGATGAGCCAGAACTTCATTGTAGACTTGGAGAGAAAACACATACATTAGCCCCCAAATGTCAAGTATATTGCTTGCAATCTTCTTGAAACTTGTAGCATAACAGCTTCATCACTTGTCGACTAATGTCTCATTCTGGCGAGTCAAACCTTCTGAACTTTCTGTTTTGTTTTTGTGCAATACAGGAAGCCTTGGACGCGGCCGAGTCTAATCTGACCGGCGTAAAAGAAAGCCTTGCTGCGCAACAAACCGCCCGGTCTGAAGCGGAAGAAAAATGGCAGGTTGCCGTTAAGGAGCTGGAGAAGGTTCAAGCTGATTTTGATGCCTTCAAGAAGAGTGCTGAGTCTACACAAGTCGCCCTGACCAAGCGCGCAGACGATGCTGACCAGCAACTCAAGCTTGTGTCAGATGAGCTGCAAACCCTCAAACGCCATATCTCTAGGATGACTTCTGCTATCTTTGGTAAGCACTGAATTCTTAGCAAATTTCCTTGCCTTGTTTAAAAACTGTGCTGGCGGCTTATAACACCAAATCCTTCCTTGCAGGTCAAAGAAGCCGCCAGCTATCCTCTGACAGCTTGTTGAAGCTGAAAGCAGTATACGCCTTGTCGGAACAGCTATACTGCGGTACCCTTTGCACCATCAAAGCAATGCTGAATAAAGAAAGCATCCCTAAATTCATGAAGGGAGTGATAGAACTCCTGTCAACTCTGCCTAAACAGATCGAAGAGCTCAAACGATCAGCCGCCCGGAAGGGAGCAATGGCCGCGCTAAGCCGGGCTTTGGCTTTTGCCCCTGAATTGACTGCAGAGGAAATGATGGATGGCTTTCCGTCCAAGAAAGACGACGGCTCAGATTTCACAGAAACTGACTATGCCAAGTGCATGAAGGCCTCCAGAGTTCTCGCATCAATACTGGCGGATGAAGTTGATCTGAGTACTTACCAGGCGGCTTACAACGCGGACAACAAACGAGTGCGCTGCCCAACCTTCGAAGCCAGAGATTTGACTCCTGCACGCCGTAAGCACCTCTTTGCCCCTGAAATTGACCCGTCCCCCCTCTTTGACGAGGCTCAGTTTGAAGCGTTAACAAACTGCAACTGGGATGTGGACAATCTTCAGATCGAAGAGGTCGAAGACCCGGCGCAGGATGACCCACCATCGAGCTGATCACTTACTTCTGAAGTTCTATAACCCGGCTGCTTGACCCACCAAGGCTAGCAGTGTATAAAAACTTAAATCCGTGGTATTTTGGGCTCCCTGGGGAGTTTGTAATAGGCATAGAAAAACTTGTTTTCCTGAGCCGTGCCATCACGCACGTATGAATCTTTGCACAGCTTGATGCATGCTTGTCTGTCTTGTGTTCTCATAATATCAGATTTCCTGGCGGCTCATCTTAGGAGATAAACCCTGCAAAGACAAACAAGATAGAATATGTTCTGTATTGCTGTGAGGGCGGCTTGCAAAAGCACAACTCGGAGATGTTAAATCTTTCATGACCTTGCCTTTCTTTTTCAAAAACTCATAGGCCGGTTCTTCTGGGTGGACTCGCTACTTGAACTCTTATCAGTACAGGGTCTCTAGCGAGAGTGACCGTCAATTCCTTTGAACAGTTCAGGGTCTCTAGGCGAGATTAACTGATAAGAGTGCAACGAACCAGAGAGAGACGCAGCAGGGTATGAGTACCCCCAGGGCCCATAAACCACCTCTCACGTGACATAAATCCGTCATTTGAACCTTAAACATTGCATGGTATTTAAAAGAGTAACTGTTTAAGAGTACGAACGGGCCACATAGCGGAGAGTCGGCAGTAGATGGGTGAGTTTATCCTCGTTTCCGTAAGCCGACCCTCACGTGACAAGAGCCGCCGGTTTAACCTTGACCAGTACAGGGTCTCTAGCGAGAGTGACTGTCAAATATGTTTGAACAGCTCAGGGTCTCTAATCGAGATTAACTGGTAAGAGTTCGGCGGGTCACCTGGCGGAGCAGCAGCAGCCTACAGGCAGGTTTAACTCCAACTTACGGTGGCTGAAGAGCCGATCAAGAGGGTGTGTAAGCTAAACCCGGCGGGTTGGAAGCCCCCAAATGACCTTGTTGACGGGGTCAACTTTTTGGGTATATAACCCGGCCTTACAATGGCTGAAGATCCGATCAAGAGGGTGTGTAAGCTAAACCCTGGCGGGTTGGAAGCCCCCAAATGACCTTGTGGTTGTATCCATCTTTGCACAATCTGAGATACGTAAAACGGCAGAGGCCCCGGCTTGCAGGGATGCCAACTTTATTATATATATGTGATATATACAATGATGATGTACAATGGGGGGAGTCGATGACTCAAGTATAGTAAGGCCGCAGATGAGCGACATTCCACGGCCGGTGGGTCTCCTGTCCAGAAGTGCGTGACTCGTCTCGTACGTCAATGAGATAGTATGACCCATTGTTGAGGTTTCTGCTAACCAGAAAAGGTCCTTCCCATGGAGGAGATAACTTGTGCGCATCCGTCTGATCTTGAATTAGACGTAACACCAAGTCGCCTTCTTGAAACGTCCGGGTCTTAACCCTGCGGCTATGATAGCGGCGCAGGTCTTGTTGATAAATCGCCGATCGAGCCGCCGCCAGATCACGCTCTTCATCCAAAACATCTAATGCGTCCTGACGCGCTGTCTCATTGTTTGTCTCAACGTAAGCCGCCACCCGCGGCGAGTCATGACGTATATCACTTGGTAACACGGCTTCTGCGCCATAAACCATGAAGAAAGGCGTATAGCCTGTTGACCTATTGGGGGTAGTTCTGATGCTCCATAAAACTGATGGCAACTCTTCCACCCAACAACCCGGCGTTCGCTGCAGAGGAACCATAAGCCGGGGTTTGATACCTCCCAAGATCTCCTGGTTAGCTCGCTCCGCCTGACCATTGGATTGTGGGTGAGCAACAGCAGAGACGTCAAGCCGGATGTGCTCACTTTCACAGAACGCCTGCATAGTCCCCTTGGATAGGTTTGTGCCATTATCTGTGATGATACTATGAGGGTAACCAAAGCGGTAGATCAATTTTTTGACAAACTGAACCGTCGTAGCCGCATCACACTTGCCGACCGGCTCAGCCTCCACCCACTTGGTAAACTTATCCACCGCCACCAAAAGGTGGGTCTTCTTGTCTTTAGATCTTTTGAAGGGCCCGACCATATCAAGCCCCCAGACCGCAAACGGCCAGGTAATTGGAATCATTCGCAATTCCTGAGCCGGCACGTGAGCACGTCGCCCGAACTTCTGACATCCATCGGACTTGAGAACCAAGTCTTCTGCATCCTTATGAGCCGTCAGCCAGAAGAAACCATGCCGAAAAGCCTTGGCCACCAGAGATTTTGAGCCGGCGTGATGACCACAATCGCCAGCGTGAATCTCATTCAAGATCTCCTTACCCTCTTCAGGAGAAACGCACCGCTGGAAAACACCAGTGACACTGCACTTGTGTAACTCGCCATTGATGATAGTCATGGACTTGGATCGCCTGATGATTTGTCTCGCCAAGGTCTCGTCCTCGGGTAACTCGCCGCGAGTCAAGTATGCTAAGTAAGGCAACGTCCAATCAGGGATAGCATGCAGAGCCGCCACCAGCTGCCCCTCCGGGTCAAGTATAGCCAGATCCTCCTCCGAAGGTAGCTTAACTGATGGGTGATATAACACATCCAAGAAAACATTAGGCGGCATCGGCTTACGCTGAGAGCCCAGTCTTGACAATGCATCAGCCGCCTCGTTCTTGCGACGGTCAATATGATCCACCTGATAACCCTTGAAGTGTCCAGCAATGATATCCACCGCTTGACGATAAGCCACCATCCGTGGGTCTTTGGAATCCCACGTGCCTGAAACTTGCTGAGCCACGAGGTCTGAGTCGCCAAGACATGTAACCCGGCTTAGGTTCATCTCCTTAGCCACACGGAGGACATGAAGTAAAGCCTCATATTCAGCTGCATTGTTAGTACAAGGAAACATCAGCCTTAGCACATAACAAAACTTGTCACCTCTAGGGGAAGTTAAAACAACTCCAGCCCCTGATCCTTCCAACTGTCTAGATCCATCAAAGTGAATCGTCCAGTATGTGTTGTCCGACTTCTCCTTGGGCGACTGACACTCTGTCCAGTCGTTTATAAAGTCCACCAAGGCTTGAGACTTGATAGCCGTGCGAGGCACATATTTCAGATTAAGAGGCCCAAGCTCCAGTGCCCACTTAGCAATCCTGCCAGTGGTTTCTCTGTTTTGAATTATGTCTCCCAACGGGGCAGAGCTAACCATGGTGATCTGGTGTCCCAAGAAGTAGTGCTTCAACTTACGATTCGCCATGAACACCCCGTATATCAGTTTCTGCCAATGTGGGTACCTCTGCTTGGATTCTATCAGAACTTCACTGACGTAGTAAACCGGCCTCTGAACCTGGTATTCCTTTCCTGCTTCCTTACGCTCCACAACAACCGCGGCGCTGACTGCCCTGTTGTTAGCCGCCACATAGAGGAGTAAAGGTTCCTTCTCAGCCGGAGCGGCCAAGACCGGCGGCTCAGCCAGCTGCTTCTTGAGCGCCTCGAACGCTTCACCCGCCGCCTTACTCCAGACAAAATTGTCTGTCTTCTTCATCATCTGATACAGGGGAATAGCTTTCTCGCCTAGGCGGCTTATGAATTGGCTTAACGCAGCGACTCGACCCGCCAGGCGCTGAACGTCGTTGATGCATGCCGGCTCAGACAGGGAGGTGATAGCCTTTATCTTGTCCGGGTTAGCTTCAATGCCACGCTCAGAGACTAGAAATCCCAAGAGCTTGCCTGCAGGAACTCCAAAGACACACTTAGCCGGGTTAAGCATCATCTTGTAAACCCGTAAATTATCGAACGTTTCCTTCAGGTCGTCAAGCAGAGTCTCCTTCTTTCTTGACTTGACCACAATATCGTCCACATAAGCATGAACGTTGCGCCCAATTTGACTATGAAGACAGTTCTGCACACAACGCTGGTAAGTCGCCTGGGCACTCTTGAGCCCAAAAGGCATAGACACATAGCAGAAAGCACCAAAAGGCGCAATGAAAGCCGTCTTCTCTTGGTCTTTGACTGCCATGTTGATCTGGTGATAACCTGAATAAGCGTCCAGGAAACATAAACTCTCACAACCCGCCGTTGCATCAATAATCTGGTCGATACGGGGGAGAGCAAACGGATCAACTAGACATGCCTTGTTGAGATCTGTGTAATCCACACACATGCGCCACGTGCCGTTCTTCTTAAGCACTAGCACTGGGTTAGCTAACCACTCCGGGTGAAAAACCTCCACGATGAACCCTGCGGCTAAGAGCCGGGCCACCTCTTCCCCAATTGCTTTACATCGCTCTTCATTGAAACGGCGAAGGAACTGCTTGATCGGCTTGAACTTAGGATCCACATTAAGGTGGTGCTCAGCGAATTCTCTCGGTACACCCGGCATGTCAGATGGCTTCCATGCAAAGATGTCCCGATTCTCACGGATGAATTCGATGAGCGCGCTTTCCTATGCGGGATCCATGTTAGCCCCGATAGTGAACTGCTGTGATGAGTCGCCCGGAGCGAAATCCACTAACTTGGTATCATCCGCCGCAAACTTGAGGGGTGGCTCAGATTCCGTGGTAGGCTTCTTGAGTGGAGTCATGTCCTCCGGGTCAACGTTTTCCTTATAGAACTTGAGCTCTGCCTCAGCACAGCTTGACTCTGCATAAGCTGCGTCTCCTTCCTCACACTCAAGAGCTGTCTTCCGATCACCATGCACAGTAATCGTCCCGTTCAACCCGGGCATCTTGAGCTGCAAGTAAACATAGCAAGGCCTAGCCATGAACTTGGCGTAAGCCGGCCGTCCAAACAGAGCATGATAAAGGTTTTGATTTTAACAACTTCAAACCACAAAGACTCCACCCTGTAATTGAAGTCATCACCAAAAGCAACTTCCAAAGAGATATTTCCCACTGGATAAGCCGACTTGCCAAGCACCACACCGTGAAAAACTGTTGAAGAAGGCTTAAGATCCTTGTCAAGCAAACCCATCCGGCGGAAAGTGTCATAATACAGGATGTTGATGCTGCTGCTACCATCCATAAGTACCTTTGTGAACACATATCCTCCCACTTGGGGGGCAACTACCAAAGCCAGCTGCCCCGGGTTATCAACACGCGGCGGGTGATCCACCCGGCTCCAAGTTATGTCATACTCTGACCACTTCAAATACTGCGGGAGAGCCGGCATGACCTCATTAACCGCCCGCTTACGCACCATCCGGTCTCGCTTGTCAAGGCAAGTTGTAAAAACATGATATTGACCCCCGCTGAGCTGCTTCAGGTTACTCTGGTACCCGGATTGGTTATTCTGTTGCTGGCCTCCACCGCCAGATTGCTGATGATGACCTCCTTGATTGTCTTGATTACCCTGGTCGCCTGATCCTGAGGCGCCAGCACCAAAGCCGGCTCCTAACCCGCCCGGCCCTGAGCCGCCTGACGGACCATTACCGTTATTACGATGCAGCTGAAGGCTGTAATCTCGAAACTGCCGCATAATGCTGCAATCGCTCCATGTGTGGCCTGCCGGCTTATCAGGCCGGCTGTGCTCCGGACAAGGTTTATTGAGCATCTCTTCCAAGTTGAAAGGAGCTTTACCCTTGTTAAAGGGCTGCCTGAAGTTCCCGTTGCCCTTAGCACGATTGTTCCCAGCGCTGGTGTTCGCCACCAATTCTGACCCACCGTCCGGGTTCTTCTGCTTGCCTGGGTTGCTGTTTCCAGCCCCGCTTTGCTGTTGACCCTTGCCATTGTTGCCTTTCTTCCCCTGACCTGATTTCTCATCATCAGAGCCCGGGTCTTTCGTGTTATCAGAATCTGCATATTTGGTGAGAGCCGCCATGAGCTCCCCCATGTCTTGACATGAACGTTTGAGTCGGCCAAGCTTCTGCTTCAAGGGCGTAAAGTGGCAATTCTTCTCCAGAATCAACACCGCTTGAGCCGCCGTAATCTGCTCAGACGAGTGGATAATGGTCGAGACCCGCCGGACCCAATGATGAGCCGACTCGTCCTCGCGCTGCACACAATGGTCCAAATCCACAATCGTCATGGGCTGCTTGCACGTCCCTTGGAAATTTTTGATAAATTTCGCCTTCAACTCAGCCCAGGAATTAATGGTGTTGGGTGGCAAGCCCTTCAACCATGTGCGAGCCGGCCCTTCGAGCATCATAATGAAATACTTGGCACATACTACATCACTGACGTCTAACATCTCCATGGCCAGCTCATAGCTTTCGATCCAAGCCTCTGGAGGTAGGTCAGCAGTATAATTGGGTACCTTGCGAGGGCCTTTGAAATCCTTCGGCAGACGCTCGTTCCGTAGAGCCGGCGATAAACACGGCACTCCCACAGCCCTGGAGGTTACTCCTGCTCCTACCGAGACGGAAGGTGCAACTGTGGGTTCCTGATGAGCCGCCGCCGCCGCCTCTCGCTATGATCTTGCTCGATCCACCAGTGCCTGGGCATCCAGAGCCGCCCGATCATCTCGCGGCGGGTTCCGGTGTCGATCACTGCTAGAAACCTCCGGTGACTCATAACGTCGACTGTAGCTGCGACTGGGGATGGGGGTTGAGTGTACGCGGCTCCGGCTATAAGTATACTTCTCCTGCTGGGCCACCGCCGTCTGCAGGTATCCAATAGCGTTCCGCACCTCCTCTGCGAAGGGCGCCTCGTCGGGGATGGGGATTGTACCGAGCCTGGTTGCCGCCGCCACCATGTTTTCTGCCGGGTTAGAATAATGACCTGCTGGCGTTGGGAAAGATACGGGTGGGGTCTGGTTCCGTCGGGGCGGGTTAAGCTGCTGATGCTGAACCGCCGCCCGACTTCCAGGTACTTCCGCCGTCCGGGTTACGGTCAAAGGTACGTTCTGTCCCGTCCCTGGCGTGTTGAAAAGATTTCTGGCTTCATACTAATCTGGCAAGCGGGATTGATGCCTCATCCGCTGAACTGCCGCTGCTGACTGCTGCTCTAGCTCAAAACGGAAAGCATCCGCCCTAAGGCGCTCCGCCTCAGCATCCATCTGAGCCTTCAGCGCATTGATTTCCTGTTGGACTCCGGTCATCTGGTTCTTCAACCTCGCGATCTCCGCATTACGGGCCGCTTGGTTTTCAGCAGTGACCTCAGTCGCCATCAGGGTTGTAAGCTCATTCATTAGATCCAGAAGAACCTGAGCCGGCGGCCGGCCTGCCCCAGACCCAGTCGCACCGGCGGCTGAGCTGCCAGGAGCCGCCGCTGTACCCGCCATGAAGACGGCAGCGCGGTTCGGCGGCTCATATTCCTCCGGTTCATGATACTCCGACTCGGGGTAAGGCTCGACGTAGCCCCCGAGCCCACCGTTGTGAAGCTGATAGATTGATTCCGTCTCTCCGCTCGAGGATCCATCCTCTGAACAGATGAGAGTTTCTTCCCGTGACATAGAACCTTCAAGCTCCATGCCCTGGGTGAAGCCGACGAAGACATGCTTCCTGCCCGGGTCAGCACGGGCGGGTTGCACACGTCGGGCGGGTTGCTCGCGCCGGGCCGGCTCGACGATGTCGGTGCAGATGTCCGGCCCAGGTTCAGATCCACCAATTTTGCCGATGAAGATGTGGATTCCGCCGAAGGGGACCCGGAAACCGTACTCAATGGAGTCGGCCTCGGGGCCCCAGCTGGCATCGTCGATGTAGAGCCGGCCGCGGCGACTCTTGGTCATCCTGCCAACATCGTACCCCTCGATCCCTGGGAGAGAGCCCTTTGGGAACTCAACACCACCGAGCGCTAGCCCCACGGTGGGCGCCAACTGTCGTGGTTTTGTCACGGCAGATGTCCGAAGACTTAGGTTTGAGGCCATCGCTAAGGCGGTGGACTCAAAGGGGTTGGTCGAGACGAGGGACACGAGTTTACCCAGGTTCGGCCCCTCAAGAAGAGGTAAAAGCCTACGTCCTGCTTGTGCTGTATTGATTGGAGTATCGATTACAAGGGAGCGATTTCGCCTGACCTAGTTCTCGATTAGTTGGTTTCTGTCTAAGCCGCCCCAGGGCCTCACCTTTATATAGGAGGTCGAGGCTCTGGGTTACACGAGTCCTAAACCGACTCATACATCGTAGTTGATCCTGTCTCTAAGCCGCCTTGCCGTCTTGGGCAAGCCGTCTCCGGGCGGCCTAACCGCCCGGGTCTTCACACCATCTTCTGTCTCTGGGCCTTCCTCTTGGCCCGTCAGGTAAGCCGCCATGTGTCCTGGCCTCCATCTTCCGGCCCACCTCATAGGTCTTGGCGTTATGAGCCGCCAGGTATGACCCGGCCCCTCCTGGGTGGGTCTTACCACGGGGTTATATCCCCAACACTTTCCATGGCAAGGGACGTTGGCTCCCTGTTTCCCTTTTTCGTTTTTTCCCATTATATTTCCGGGAAATTGAGATTTCAGGGGAAATTACGGGTGGGGGCTTCCAACACAATCAAATTTCAACTTTCAACTCGGTCGTGGAATCATTGAAAACTTTCAACAACTGTCCGAATCTTTACGAACTTTCAAGTTTCACACCCCTGATGCAAGCAGAGGAGGCACGCCTCATGAATCTTCAAAGCCACGGTGCATCAATCATTAGCCACGGTTCATGAATCTTTAGAGGCACGTTTCATCAATCTTCAGAGCCACGGTTCATGAATCTTCATCATGCAAATGGCGCCTCCGGCGGCGCAACCCTGGCTCGCCTTCGGCTCGGTTAGCATTCATATAAATCTTGAAGGGGGGGTCATAGGTCGGAGCGCGTGTTTTGTTGTGCAGCGTGCAAACGGCGCCTCCGGCGGCGCAACCCTGGCTCGCCTTCGGCTCGGTTAGCATTCATATAAATCTTGAAGGGGGGGGGGGTCAAAGGTCGGAGCGCGTGTTTTGTCGTGCTGCGTGTTTTGTCGTGGTGCGTGCAAACAGCTATCTAAATGTCTATTCCGTGACTCTTGTGCCTACTCACCCGTGCTGTACACAGTGGCTATCTAAATGTGTATTCCGTGACTCTTGTGCCTACACTCCCGTGGCTCTTGTGCCTACATTCCCATGACTCTTGTGCCTACACTCCCGTGACTCTTGTGCCTACACACTCGTGCTTTACACAATGGCTATCTAAATGTCTATTGGAACTCATGCCTGTGGTGCGACACGCCCGTGATTATAGCGTCACGCCCCCTGACGGTTGAGAATAAAGCAAAAAAACAAACCGGCTCTTCACCAATCTTGATGCAAGATTCAGGACGGTTCCATCGGTTCCCTCGCTCTCTCTACTACTGCGTTCCTTCTTCCCCCAATCGAAAATCTCAAACAATTCCCCTCGCGCACGCTCTGCTCTTCTCCTTCTCAAGCATGCGGAATTTGAAACCGCCGCTAGCCTCATTGGTAACCGGCGCCGCGCTTCGCCAACCGCCCTCCACTCCGACACAAGCACTCAAAAGGTGCCCGCCACAAGAACCCCTCCCGCTGGCGGCGACCGACGACGAAGAACTACGCTCGCAAAACCATCGGCGGAGATAACAACAAAGAGCAACGACAGAGCGAGCGGATGGATTCGAGGAGTCCCGCACGCGAATTCGAAGGTAAACATTTCTGCATTCCATCCCGTTGCACCAGGTCGCTCGTAGTATCCATTTCCCCGCCTTGGACGAACAGAAACCCTAACAGCCACACCAAATTTGTTTTCGAATACTTTGTCTCAACTTATCTAACAAGTAGAATTAGCGTAGGAAAATAGTTACCCACGATTGTTTACATACCTACATTTTATGAATTTCAAATTACGTGACCTGATTTTCAAAATCCGTGCTCCATGTGTAGAAAATACGTGCTTCAAGCATCAAACAAACCGTGACCTAATTTGCTGTCAAATCCAACTAGGTCCCTTACAGCACGTTGTTTTACATGCAGAAATGGCTGGTGCGAAGAACTTCATAGAAAATGAGCAAGAGAAAATAGGTAATATTGTTGATTCAACAGCCATACATGCACAGCATGCAGTCAATCAGTGCAACTATTATCGTCCAACTGTGCTTCTAAGTAACAACTCTTTTCTGCTGTACCGTGATTCCAATGACAAAGAGATGCTGCATTCCAATGACAACTCTTTTAGAATGCTTGCATAGTACCTTATTATCACCAAAAGGCAGTATATCTCATGTGTAATCCATCAGTATGATTTAGAACTATGTCTTACTGTTTATAGTAAATATTGCATCACAAACCTTATCTGCTAACTCGTTATTAAGCAGGGCATGTAGACGCTGATATTCAAACAATCATCTCTCAAATTAATACATAATTTCCAGATAGACACAACATCTCTCCTGGCCAACCAGGAACGAGGACGGGACCAAGCAAGCACAAAAAGGCACCTGCCGCCGTACCACAGCCACAGAAAACCACGGTAACTTACAGCAGGCAAAAAGCAAAGAGAAAGCCAGAAAGAACAGATGGTGCTAATCTTGTGGAAAAGACACATAAGAGAAAGAAAAGCACTGAGCCTTTAGTCATGAGTGATACCTTGAAGCAACAGCCAAAGCCTCTAATGGTAATCCCACCAGCTCATCATCAAGCAAAACCATTTGGAAACAAAAAACAAATCGACAGGAAGAACAAAAACAAACGACAGCGAGATGAAGAAGGAGAGGATTCAAAAAACAGAGTTTCAGAGGAGTCCAGTGGTGACAATGATTTCAATCCTGCACACAGCAGCGATGCCGGAGAGGACGACAGTGATCATGTAAGAGTTTATTTCTCTACAAGTATTTGTTGCTACTGAAAATAGAAAGGTACTTCCTAACAAAACATTTGTTTCTATTTTTTCTGAATCAGGGAAATACAAGCCAAAAGAAGAGAAAGAGGAAAAGGACAAGCGGAAAACAATCACCACCGATGATAGCCAACGAAGCAGATAAAACACAAACTGATGAAAAATGTCAAATCAAGGCTGGAGCTACATTTCTACAGGTCAAGCAAGCATGTGCAATTCTCAAAGAACGTCACCGAAAAGATGTTAAGACGGCTGGCTTTGGCAGCATAGAGGACTGCAGAATAACGGGGTCAATCAACAGGAACCTCGCAGCATACATCTAAAAAAATATGGACACAAAGAACTTGACGATAAGCTTCGGTGATGGCGATGGAGACAAGGAAATAAGGATTACCAAGGAAGCCATCCATAAAGTTTTTGGATACCCAAACGGCAACAAAAAGACAGCACCAAGGCCAATGAATTGCAACAAATCAATGAAGAACCTCCAGTCAGACCTTGGCTTCAGAAATACTGAGTTCACACATTCAGATCTGATTGGGAAACTAAAGGAGCTTGTAGAAATAGATCGAGAAGAAGAAAACAACAAGGCTGTCAAAATATTTTTCCTCATATTTTTCAACAAGGTTGTCTGTGGGACAACCTTCCCTCGCTACAACAGACAAGCAATAATGGCCAGTAATATGAATTATGAAGATATGGCGCAGATGGATTTCTGCCAGGTCATTGTCGAAACAATCCAGGCTGGAGCCATTGATTGGCAAAAATTGAAAAAGGGTGAAAAAGGAAACCAAGAGCACCTCTATGGCTTGGCGCAAGGACCAGTAATCATGTACCTCGACTCCCTGCTGTTACCAAACACAAGAGAAATGAACAGAATATATAAAAGAATGAACAAAAGTTCAACGCCCAGAGCGAACTATCTTGATGAGAAGGATCTAAAGAAGATAGCTAAAGAAGACATGAAGAAGGATGGAAAAGGACGTCCAGATGACTATGAATTTGGCAAGATAAAGGTATCTCTGTTGTCTATGAATTCCTCATACCGTGTAAAAACACTGTTCATTCTAACAATCTTCGTCTTACCGAAACAATGCAGACATGGAAAGGGACAGCAGATAGGATATTCTACACGAATCACGGAAACGCAGGATCACCTTCAACTTCAAAGCAATTGGTACCATCACAGAGTAAGAGACATGACCAGCAAATGACAAAACTGCTACTAGATCCACCCAAGCTTAGGCGTGAAGCAACGGCCAGCACCAGAACGAGAAGCAAACACGAGACAAGCACCAGCAAAGGATCTGAAGAATCCTTCAAAAAGATCAACAAATTGTTGGAAAAAGTGCTTGCTGAAGCAACATAGTTACCCGCGTTAAGGCAGGATAATGTGGTAGGATGCACTGACGATGAGGAAAATTACGACCAATTAGCCAGAGAAAGTCTGATAAACCAAACGGTGTCACTGATTGATACTTTCAATCAACACAATGCCTATCAGCGCATGATTTGCAATAGGAACCTGACAGCAATAGTGAAAACAGTAGAAGAACCACCGAGAAGAACGAGAAAAAGAACTATTGAAAAAGAAGAGAAAGAAGAGGGAAAGAAAAGAACCAGAACACAAAAGACGACAGATGAAAACCGAGCCAGAATAGAGAAGAAGCAGCTAAAAGATGGCACCAACAATGAGCACGAGCATCCAAAGAAGAAATCACCTGTCATCTCTGCAGATACGAGAGAACTCAGAAGGAAAGGCTCATCCTCGGGCATCGTAACCAGCCAAAAAGTGAGTATAAACAACATTTTTCTCTTGTAAGCTGCATACGTACGTGTTTTACAAGCTAACAAACCTGGAACAAAATGTAGACTCGGCTGGACAAGAAACAACAAACAAGTCCAACAGAGATAGGCTCAAGCAGCGACAGATCACAAGATGAAAAAGAACAACAAGAAGAAAACAGTAATGAGGTGACCTTCCATAACCAACTTACCCACATACAAAAGGTCTAAGCAAAATGTACCAGAAAACTCACCATCTTTCATACCCAGGTATTACAAGAACAGGAAATACTAGAGGATGCTGAGCAAAGCCACACTCAAGACGAAGTTGCTGCTGATACAGAGATAGAAGCCACAGAGATGGCAGTTGGTGACAAGCTCGAAACTATTTCTTCTCAAAAAGAAATAGCAGTGGACGCAGAGACAAACACCACAACGACCCACGGACAGGTAAAATCAAGCGACAAGAAAAAACCTATCTCGGAGATTTATCCTGCGATCTAGTTTATTACAGTAACATTTTTTATCTGAATGGACACAGGAAATGAACGAGACCACTGCTGCGAAAGAACGACAAGAAATAGAACAGGAGGAAACGAAGAATTCAGGGGAGCATGTCAGTACAACAGAAGCATTTGCTGTAACAGAAGAACAGCCTTCGCTTGACACACAAAAAGTAGGAGAGATCCCACAGGCACCAATGAGTGAAGAGGTAAAGTTGGACAAGAGTTATAAGAGATCGCAGATTCCAAATGAAGTTCTATCGTTTTATGCCGATCGCACATTCCAAATGAAGCTCTAGATGAAGAAGAAGAAGCAAAAGTACAAGGCACAGACCAGGACACAAGCATTGAATAGGTGAACACAACCAACCAACAATTCATGTTTCTACATCATTTTAAAAAAAATTGGTAGTCAAGGAAGAAATACAATCCCTAATAATTACTTTTTAACTTCAAGAGCCATGAGAAACAAAGGAGAGTACCGATGCTAAACTCACCATCTTTCGTCTCCAGGTACCGCAGGAACAGGAAAGACAACAGGCAACCCAGGTTGAACCCGGATCCCCTGACGAATCTAAGTCACATCAAAGCTACACTCAAGACGAAGTTGCTCCTGACACGGAGATACAAGCCTCAGAGATGGTAGTTGATGACAAGTTCCTGGAACCTCTTTTACCTCAAAAAGAAATAGCAGTGCAGACAGAGACAAACACCACAACGACCGACGGACAGGTAAAATAAAACGACAAGAAAAAAACCTATCTCGGAGATTTATCCTGGGGTTCTGGTTAATTACAGTAACATTTTTTATCTGAATGGACGCAGGAAACAAACGACACCACTGCTGCAAAAGAACAACAAGAAACCCGACAAGAGGAAACCAAAAAATCAGGGGAGCTTGTCAATACAACAGAACCAAGTGTTGTAATCGAAGAGCAATCTTCACTTGACAAAGAAAAACTAGCAGAGATCCCACAGGCACCAATGTCTGAAGAGGTACAGTTGGACAAGAACTATAAGAGATCGCACATTCCAAATGAAGTTCCATCGTTATTTACATTTTTGGTTCATCAAACAGGAAAAAGAAACAAACGAAAGCATGAGCATAGAACAGCAAGGCAGTGCTGTCACCGGAGAAACAAAGGAGAGTACCGATGCTAAACTCACCATCTTTCGTCTCTAGGTACTGCAGGAACAGGAAAGACAACAGGCAACCCAGGTTGAACCCGGATCCCCTAACGAATCTAAGTCACATCAAAGCTACACTCAAGACGAAGTTGCTCCTGACACGGAGATACAAGCCTCAGAGATGGTAGTTGATGACAAGCTCCTGGAACCTCTTTTACCTCAAAAAGAAATAGCAGTGCAGATAGAGACAAACAACACAACGACCGACGGACAGATAAAATAAAACGACAAGAAAAAACCTATCTCGGAGATTTATCCTGGGGTTCTGGTTAATTACAGTAACATTTTTTATCTGAATGGACGCAGGAAACAAACGACACCACTGCTGCAAAAGAACAACAAGAAACCCGACAAGAGGAAACCAAAAAATCAGGGGAGCTTGTCAATACAACAGAACCAAGTGTTGTAACCGAAGAGCAATCTTCACTTGACAAAGAAAAACTAGGAGAGATCCCACAGGCACCAATGTCTGAAGAGGTACAGTTGGACAAGAACTATAAGAGATCGCACATTCCAAATGAAGTTCCATCGTTATTTACATTTTTGTTTCATCAAACAGGAAAAAGAAACATACGAAAGCATCGGCATAGAACAGCAAGGCAGTGCTGTCACCGGAGACCAAGAACAAGACTTGCAAAAAACAGACCCAAGAACTTCAGTAGATGATGAAGAAGAAGCGAGAGTGCAAGGCATAGCCCAGCTCACAAACACTGACGAGGTCAACACCACCAACCAACAATTACTGTTTCTACAACATTTAAAAAATAATTGGTGGTCAAGGAAGAAATACAGTCCCTAATAATTTCTTTTTAGTTTGAACAGCAGCAAGAAACAAAGGAGAGTACCGACATACACGTAAGCAAGCAACCAGAAGAGGTCAACAAACATATTATTCCAATGGCATACAACGCTGACACTGGAGATACAAAACATTCACTCAGCGAGAAAGAAATATCAAGGACTACAACGGCAACAACATCTGAAGAGGTAAATTTACATAAGCTGCTTCTCTGAATTGAAAAAAATAGCTCCCCAGGCACAAATGAAATCACATTTTAAGTTACCTCTTTCTTTGAACAGCCGCAAGAGAAACGAGAGCACACTGGCAATGAGCAACAAACAACTGGACCACAGGACACGGTACCGGCGACAACATCCGAAGAGGTGGTATTCCACAAACTGCTTTTATAAAATTAAATATTGCAAATTTATTTTGATTTAACTACAAATCTCCGTGATAACACAGAAAGCCCAAGAAGATGAGCTCACACATATACAAATTGAAGCAAATCTTCAGAGTGTTCTGGACAAAAACAAGGACACAACAGAAACCAAGGCACCTCATGGCACAACAAGGCAGGAAGACCAAGAAGATGAGCTGACACATATACAAATTAAAGCAAATCTTCAGAGTGTTCTGGACAAAAACAAGGACGCAACAAAAACCAAGGCACCTCATGGCACACCAAGGCAGGAAAGTGACGACAAAGGACAAGGTACAACTTGTAGCAGCAAATCAGGCAATTAAAAATATTATTTCAACCCCTCTAAGAACATGACACAAAGTACCAAGTACTACAATGCCAATTAAACCTAAAATCCTGTCCTCTTCAGGTACAAAAGGCAGCAAAGACACCGAGCCCACGAAACAAACCATCGAAAAAATATACAACGCTGTTTGCAGTAGGGAATGGACAGTCGAAGAAAAGTAAGTCCATGTTACTTCCACAGAATAAATTATTTCAATGTTTTTTTCCTATGAACAAATATACCCTTTATCTCTATCTCTCTCTCTCTATATATATATTGCAGAAATGATGATTTCATAATAACGGGGAATGTGATTACCAAGATCGGAGACGCTGCCAGAAGCTTCACAGATGGTAATGCGGTCAACAGTATAATCATCGAGCCCATGATACTGCTCCTACAAAATGAATTCAAGGGCACACGGAGGAAGATCCTAACACTAAACAACACTGTAAGTAAAAAATCACGACACAATATCATGTTTTAAGTAAATGAATATCAGCCTGTGTACATGTGGACTGACAGATTCTTTATATGTACGCTTCACAAAACAAGCAGCATGCAATACACGGAGCCAATAGCAAAGATCCATTGAACTTTAGAGACCACGATGACAAAAAGATAAAACAAAAATTTCTGCCCGGGCAGCTTAGGAGGTTTTTCGATATCAACGAAGGAGAACATCTGCAAGATTATGACATGGTAAACAGAACAAACTACCATATCTAAGAACGATTACAGATGTTTACGTTTATGTTACAAATGTTTATGTTTTCATTGTTGTCCTTTTGCAGTTCCTTCTGCCAACTGCCATAGGGGGGTTCACGAAAGACAAAACTATCGGTCACTACGTGACCATAGCACTCAACATGAAAAAACAGCGCTTTGAGCTTCTTGACTCTATAAAGGATAATAACGAGCCAAGACAATTCTTCAACGTTGTAACAAGAAATTTAAAGAGGATCTGGAAACAACTAAGCTCAAAGGTTCAACTTTCACCAAGTAACATTGACCATTTCAAGAAGGTCATCATGGACGTGCCACTTCAGGGACCAGACACGTAAACACTACTAACATCCTTGTTCTTTATCTTTTATCTAACATTTATTTCTTCCAATCCTAAATATAGCTCGTTGAGACAGTTTAACTTGAAAAACGTAGAAAGTATTTTCATACCAAGGGGCCAGCAATATTAACGAATCATTCTCCCAACTCGCAGACTGGACTGTGCATTCTACATGTACATGAACCTCAAGCACTACTCTCAAGAAGGAACAACCATCTCACCGACAGAAGAACAAGTCCCTGAGTTGAGGAAGAGAATTCTGTATCATTTAATGAGCGAACACATGGGCAATACAAACCTAGTATTGCTAAACTGCATGACAGGTTCGTCTTTCAAAAAACAAAAAACTAATTCTCTGCTGAGAGGTAGTTTTTACAAGCAAAGCCTCACAATTTTTATCTGTTTGTTTGATCGGATAGATATGCTGAAACATAAAGTTGTAATCGAAGACAGAGACATGAAACAGGTCGATTGCGGCATAACTGAAGAAGAAATTCCTCAATCTCCCGAGCAAATTGATGTATGCACTGGAGAGATAGAATTTATTGAAGTGGTGGACAGTGAAGACGAAGAAGACAAACAAGACAACAATTCATGCAGTCAAGAGAAAGAACTTAACCAAGACAGCAAGGAAACTTACACAGAGCAACATGAGCAACAAGATGCCGATTTGCAGAGGGAGCATGAACGCAAGGATCCTCCAATAGAACCAGATCGACCCCCCGGCCCAACCGAGGAGGAGACTGAAAAAGAAAACGTCAACGAGAAGAGAAAGATATCTGAATAGAGGATGCTTGAACAGCGGAAATGCGATGCTGCCATGTCTGTTCGTAAAGAAGCAAACAAAGGTGTCAAGAGAAAATTGAAAAAAAACCAGCAGTAAGCAGCACATCAAGCACAGGACCAGACGAGTCTTTGGACTTCTTACTCCCAAAAACGCTATCCCCTGAAGAAGAACTGGCACTCTTTCTTAAGGGCCTTACACCTACTCAACTAGAAAGTTACGATGAACTTGTAGTTCGAGGAGGTATGAATTTTCAAGATTTCAAAACAACGTTAACTATGGATGATGAGGATGAATTTAACAAGAAACATGCGGAGTGCCTGGCAAGGTTGCAGTCGGATTCCCTAGGTACCTCAACACGTCAATCATATGAGATCACGCCGACAAACATAATATCTATCAAGAGGACGATAAAACGGTCAACCAGGCTGTACGGTAGAACTAACATTCCAACATTTGAGCATCAACACTTCATTCACATGGACAAGGCCAGAGCCCTTCATGAATATCTAATGAGCAACGAAGGGCAGGAGGAATGCGGAGAGTAAGTAGCCTCTCTGCCCTGAAAAAAGAAAGACAAGTGAAGCTACCTAACCAGTGACTCTATTTTTTGTGTAAACCTTTTTGCTTTGTAGAGCATTCCTGTATAAAAGCGCAAATCGTGATGATTATATTAGCGGAAAACTCATGCTGGACCAGCTCCAGAAAGGAACAAATGGACAGATGGAGGCCAGCATGTGTAACGCATTGTTCGAAGAATGGACAGAACAGAAACAGTACAACACAAGCAATAAAGTTATTCTCACATCAGAATTCGCAAATGTATGTAGAACCCTCTTCCATGAAAGCACTTCCATCACATAATCGATCGAAAAATGTTTTGCTAAACGTACACTCCTTCTTTGTTGCGGCTTGTACTCGGCCTCGAATTTAAAGGTGGAGGACTAAAAGAGTTCAACAAGGATGAATCACTACAACAGTTCGAAACAATCGTGAAAGGAAAAAACCTTCTAGACAAGAAGCTTGTAAGTTCACTTCACATCAGTTATTCTCCTTCTTAAGCCCGCATGTTCACATGACATTTGACTCTCTCTGTCACCCAATGCAGATCATGATACCTGATAACACCTCTTCACACCACACATTGTATGTCCTGAACAAGTACGAGGATACAGTTGACATTCTGGACTCGCTAGATTACAAGCATTATAGTAAGACGACATGGAGAGATCACCATAGAAGCCATAAAGAACTGGTATGTGGGTCTGAAGCCTTTGTTATCTCTCTGCTGATAACACTGTATGGTTACTTTTCTTAACAACAAAACAAAATTGAAATCACAGATTGAAAGGATGTATCTACTGATGAGGAGGCATTACGGGGAAGCGGCACTAAGAGCCCACGACGAACCAAATTGGGGAAAATTAGTAGCCAGGCCTAAAAGAGTTTCCACGCCAAAACAAAGGGATACGCAATGCGGACAATTCATGGTCCACTTTGCAAAATACTGGAACGGCCAATCACCGGTGAAGGACGATGACGAACTCCACGTAAGTTAACAATATAACAATTTTATTTATTTTGAGCATCATAGTTTCCATGAAAATAATAAGTATTCGGATATCATGACTGCAGCATAGTAAGGTAGATGACGAATGGAAACCAGAGTTCCTATTCACAGTGATATTTGGTAAAAGCAACAGCATAAAGTGGGACCAGCTGCCTCCACGAATACAAGAATTCAAACCAACATATTCAAACTTTTTTTCAACCAAGGAAGGTAAGATAAATTTTTTGGAACAACACACGCAGACAAGCTATGACTAGACGGTTTGGCATATATTTTCTAGCATAGAAACATTGACAATCAATTTTTACCTGCTTTGACAGAGACAAGTAGCAAACACAAGGGCAGACAACGAAGCAGCGTGACATATCCAAAACATGAAGCACCACGCTTCGACCACACGGACGACGCAGCCAAGCTCCTGCAAATAATCATGAACAATAGCTGGCAGAATGAATTCAAAAAGTGACTTGTTTACTCATGCACGCAGAAAAATACCTCAAGATACTTTTTATAGACCGCCCCACAACAATAATTCTTTTTCTTTCTCTCACAGCAAAAATCTATATAAGCGGAGGCATGGAGACTCTGGAGAATCAATTTTAACTGGAGCGCAACTGAAGGCAGCATTTGGACCAACACCAGGTCTGAACAAAGCTCGCATTGAAAAGAGTGTGCTCAACGAAATAGCACATATCTGGGAAAGCAGAATACCTTCACAAGAAAGTGATGAAGATAGGATAATATTAGGTCCTTCCTTTGCAGAGGTAAATTTTAAAAAAGCACGCACATCCTTGTAAATTTGCACGTTTCATGTCGATAACAGTTTATTTCTTTTTGGTGCAGCATATACTGAAAATAAAGAATCACACTCTAGGCGTTAGCAAGTTTAAAGCTGAATTGGATAAAGAGAAGAAACAATTGTTTCCCCTGTACCTCAACGAACATCAGCAGGAGAAGCTCTCAACAGCAAATATGGTAAAAGCCCTATCTCCAAAACATAATCAAAATACGTGTTTGAGCAAATTCCTTCGTATAGCTTTAAATAACAAAAAAACTTTCGTGTTTGCAGATATTCTTAATAATGGAGAAGGAAAGCCATTATGCCGTATATATGCTGGACAAATACACGAACAAAGTCCACATCATCGATCCTCATGAAGTATCTCTCAAGGAAATACAGGAAGAAAGTGATCCAAACATTTACAATTTGACCGATGTGGAAGCAGATAAGCTGTTTGACATTTTCGATGCAAGAAAGAAGAAAAGGGAAAGAGACTCTGATGCCTACCACAAACACAAATTGAAAGTTGTAAGTATCCTAAATACAAAAAAATCCAATTCAAAAATTTGCACTTGCTGATTTCTTCAACCCCCCCCCCCCAAAAAAAAACTATACTTGCAGGTACCTAGGTTTAAAGCAGTTTTTGACGTGGTACATCACAGGGATATGGAAACCAAGTAGAAGGGTAATTGGCAAATAAAGTTCGTGGAAGACATTCCAATGGTTGACAAGGGTGAATCAGCATATGCTGCTCTGAAGCTTGCATTCTTGTACAATGGCATGAAATTCGTTGAAGACATAGATCATTTCGACGTAAGTTTACCCTCACACTGTACACTGTGCTAGGAGCATATGAAAAAATTGGAATATTTTTTACTTCTTGTTACATATACACTTGTATGCACTAGTGCCAAGATTACATATTATTTAATTATTGTTGGTGAATTTTCGTAGGATGAACTAGAAATCTAGAAGGCGGAAGCACTATACATGCTATTACTCAGTGAAGAAAATGAAGTCAAACCTGATGCGATGGGTCAACAGATTCGAAGGATCTTAAACAAGGATGAAGACTAATACTTGTCAAACGGCACGGTTAAACTGTCAGCATAGCTGTTTTCCCAACGTAAACATGTAAACATGTAAACGAAGTCCATCTCCGTGTGTATGTGCATGTAAACGAAGACTCGTGAATCGTTTGTCTAGAAAATTCATACACATGTCTCTGTCGACGGCTTGATCCCATGCCTCTACAAGAATCACCCCCGTGACTCTGCAACAGATAAATCGTGAATCACACACATGCGTCTAGAGACTCATGAATCATGTGTCTAGAAAAATCACACACATGCCTCTGTCGACTCATACACCGTACCTCTAGACGATTGCACGCTGCACGACAAAACACGCTGCACGACCAACACACCCATGCTTTACACAGTGAAGCCTCCATAGGCACGAGAGTGAAGCCTCTACAGGCACGTGAGTGAAGCCTCCACAGGCACTTGTTTGAAGCCTCCACATGCACGTGTGTGAAGCCCCTACAGGCACGTGAGTGAAGCCTCTACAGGCACGCACGTGGGGTTCTCGAGGCACTGGTATCAACACCCTCTGCATACACAAGAGTGTGGTAGCAGTGGCGTGCGTCCGAATACCCAGCTAGAGAGTTGTAAAGTCTCTATAGCCACGGGCATGTTGCACTACAGGCGCCCGATGCACGGAAGTCAAGGCACTACAGGCACGGAGGTAGCCACTGTGTAAAGTACGGGTGTGTAGCC
This sequence comes from Elymus sibiricus, assembly GCA_039707655.1. Lineage (NCBI taxonomy): Eukaryota > Viridiplantae > Streptophyta > Magnoliopsida > Poales > Poaceae > Elymus > Elymus sibiricus. The sequence continues at coordinate 369,135,631 of CM077663.1, read as the reverse complement.
ACAAGAGACACGGGAGAGTGAAGCCTGTACCTGCCGGGATGTGGGCCAGAGGCACGGGGGTGAAGCTTCCATAGGCACGGGAGTGAAGCCTCTACAGGCACGTGAATAAAGCCCCCACAGGCACGTGTGTTAAGCCTCTACAGGCACGTGTGTTAAGGAGAGGGACGTGGGCCAGATGTACTGGTGTGAAGCCTCTACAGGCATGGGATGGAAGCCTCTACAGGCACGTAATTGTAGCCTCTGAAGGCACGTTTGTGTAGCCTCTGAAGGCACGTCTGTGTAGCCGCTATAGGCACGTCTGTGTAGCCGTTACAGGCACGGAAGTGAAGCTTGTACACGCACGGGAGTGAAGCCTCCACAGGCACGGGAGTGAAGGCTCTACAGGCACGGGATGGAAGCCCCCATAGGCACATGTATTAAGCCTCTACAGGCACGTTATTGTAGCCTGTGTAGGCTCTATAGGCACGCTGCAGCCTTCACAGGCACGGGAGTGAAGCCGCTACAAGCACGCGAGTGAAGCCTTTACAGGCACGGGTATGAAGCCTCTACAGGCACGTGAGTGAAGCCTCCACAGGCACGGGAGTGAAGCCTCTACAGGCACATGACTGAAGCATCTACAGGCACGTGTTTGAAGCCTCTACAGGCTCGTGTGTGAAGCATCTACACGCACGTGTGTGAAGCCTCTACAGGCACGGACGTGGGGTTCGTGAGGCACTGGTATCAACACCCTCTGCGTACACCAAAAGTGTGGTAGCAGTGGCATGCGTCCGAATACCCAGTTAGAGAGTTGTAAAGCCCCTATAGCCACAGGCATGTTGAACTACAGGCACCCGAGGCACGGAAGTCAAGGCACTACAGGAACGGACGTAGCCACTGTGTAAAGCACGGGTCTGTAGACACAAGAGAGACGGGAGAGTGAAGCTTGTACCTGCAGGGCCGTAGTGGAAAGGCATGGGAGTGTAGCCGCTACAGGCATGTCTGTGTAGCCGCTACAGGCACGCTTGTGTAGCCTCTATAGGCACGTTTGTGTAGCCGCTAGAGGCACGTCTGTGTAACCGTTACAGGCACAGAAGTGAAGCCTCTACAGGCATGGGACTGAAGCCTCCACGGGCACGTGTGTGAAGCCCCTACAGGCACGCGTGTGAAGCCTCTACAGGCACGGACGTGGGGTTCGCGAGGCACTGGTATCAACACCCTCTGCATACACAAAAGTGTGGTAGCAGTGGCATGCGTCCGAATACCCAGTTAGAGAGTTGTAAAGCCCCTATAGCCACGGGCATGTTGCACTACAGGCGCCCGAGGCACGAAAGTCAAGGCACTACAGGAACGGACGTAGCCACTGTGTAAAGCACTGGTCTGTAGGCACATGAGAGACGGGAGAGTGAAGCTTGTACCTGCAGGGCCGTAGTGGAAAGGCACATGAGTGAAGCCTCTACAGGCACACTTGTGTAGTAGCCTCTACAGACACGCTTTTGTAGCCTCTACAGGCAGGTTTGTGTAGCCGCTAGAGGCATGTCTGTGTAACCGCTACAGGCACAGAAGTGAAGCATGTACACGCATGGGAGTGAAGCCTCCACAGGCACGGGAGTGAAGCCTCTACAGGCACGTGAGTGAAGCCTCCATAGGTACGGGAGTGAAGCCTCTACAGGCACGGGAGCGAAGCCTCTATAGGCACGTGAGTGAAGCCTTCACAGACACGGGAGTGAAGCCTCTACAGGCACGAGTTGAAGCCTCTACAGGCACGTGTGTGAAGCCTTCACAGGCAAGGACGTGGGGCTCTCGAGGCACTGATATCAACACCCTCTGCATAAGGCACGTGAGTGAAGCCTCCATAGGCACGGGAGTGAAGCCTCTACAGGCACGGGGTTGAAGCCTCTAAAAGCACTGGTGTGCAGCCATTGCGTCGAAACTAGTCTCAGGAACCCTGGGACTCGCCTTCCTCTCCATTAATAGTTTTATGTGTACATACGGTACTTCGAAAAGAAAAGGGCGATATCATAAAACCCTAACACTCTTTACAGATCCACCGCACACAGAGTTGAGCAAAGGCGCCGCGAACACCGCAACGGACATGGAATCGGCTGCCTCCAGCAGCAAGAAGACGAGGTTCGCGCCACGACGGAGGTCGGTTGTACATCCGCCGACGAGGAGGGCAGAGTGTCCTTCCAGTAGGTGCAAGGACATGAGGGGAGAGTGTACGCTCCCTAGGAGCATGCATAGGTGGGTCGAGTGGACAGGTGGATCTGAGCAACAAGTAGGTGGATCTTCTAAGGACTGCATCAGCGACCTCCCAGACGCCATCCTTGGCGAGATCATCTACCATCTGCCGCTCAAGGATGGCATCGGCACCCAAGCCATGGCCTCTCGGTGGCGAAATCTATGGCGCACCGCTCCGCTGAACCTCGACTGCCGTGAGATCCCGGTCACTCGTGTCTTTAACAGTCTGGAAACAATCAGGTGCGAAATCATCTGCATTCTGCCCACCAAGGAGGTAGCCCAGACCACTCACGTCGGAACTCAATTCCAACCTATCGGCATCGACTGCCGTTTAGAATCTGCAGCTGATGATATTATCCTTCCTAGAGCCATTCTCTCCGGCCACGAGGGGTCCGTTCACCGTCTCTGCATCCCGACGAGCTACCTCCAGTCCCAACCCAGTGCCGTCGATGAGTTGCTCCAATCCGCAAAACTGGACAAAATCCAAGTTATCGAGTTCTACCATCTGTTCCCAAAATTCTTCCATCGGGCCGTCAGCCAACCACACCGATGCCCTTCATATATGCCCTCGGCACGAATGTCCATCTCGAGGTTCTACTCCTCCCTCCACATGGTCACATTCACCCTCTGCAAACTAGCAGACAATCTAGTAGAAACGATTCACCTCCCACTACTCAAGAGACTTTCACTGGTGGCAGTTTACATATCGGAGGTCTCGTTACACAACATGATGCACTCCTGTTGCCCTGCCGTGCAATACCTGCTACTTGTTTGCAACAAGGAATTCTGCTGCCTGCGAATAAACTCACCTAATCTTATCAGCATCACCATTCGTTGTGACAGAGGGAAGCTCAACATCGAGGATGCCCATTCACTTCAAAGATTGCTCCACGATTCTGTAGATACACGGTTGGAAATAACTATTGTTTCTGCGCCTAAACTGGACACCTTGGGAAAAATTTCGGATTTATCTGATGAATCGAAGATCGTCTTTGGTTCTACAGTCATTCAGGTACTGGTATTCCACAATACATTGTGCTGCATTCACTTTCATAAACACAAACTAATAACATAATCTTCTATATATGATCAAATGAAGGGTCTGTCCATACACAACATACCAGGAGTGATGGATTCCGTCAAGACCTTATATATCTCGCAGACATGTTTTAAACTAGATGAGGTTGTTGGATAGTTGCGATGCTTCAGATGCCTGCAGAACCTATTCATCGAGGTGATCATCTAACACACAATGAGAACCCGTACATAGTATTCTATGGGCTTTCACATACATGGTATTCCATGGGCTTCCCCATACATAGCAGTAACACAATAACAGTTTTTGTTGCTCTTTATATATATTTTATTTTGTGTATGTACAGCCAGTGAACATTCTGGACAATATTTTAGGTGCTTTCCAGACATTAACTGTTTTTCAGTCTCCGTGTATATCTAGGCAACAGAATGGGATGAGAGAGGTTTAACAAATGAATGGCGCCAAAAGCACCAGGTGTTTCTCAAGAGTCATCGGATTTACTTGAAGACAATAACACTTGAAGAATATGAAGACACAAGGGCAAACATTGAGTTTGTGAGATTCTTTACTCAGAATGCAAGCATACTACAAACCATCAAGCTCAAGTTCCGCTTGCACAAAGATTTCACGGTTAAATTTTACAAACAGCAAGAAAAGGTGCTTCAGATGCACAAAAGGGCTTCTAAGTGTGTTCGTCTTGAACTAACAACAAGTTGCGAGCATATGCACCTGGATTTAGCAAACACACGCGTCGAGTGTTTGGAATTGTCAAATCCATTCACTTGCGAATGCTGAAATCAGGGCCTGTGAGATGCAGTTGTCATCTTCTAATTACTGTGTAAAGCATAAAGGTCTTGTGTAGAACTTGTCAGACTAATAGCTTGTGTTTTGTAGCAGCAATAATTATGACATCAATACTGTGCTTTCTCTTACTATGTTCACTACGTGTTTGTACAACCATGAAGAGCTTAACAAAACAAAATAAAGATGGCTGACGCATGCTAAAAAACCAATCTAGTTTCTTCTCCTCTTATTATCAGTGATTTGGCATCTAATTTCGACGTAGTGCCGCATGTGGGGGCATGGCTTCAAGCCTATGCCTATGACAATCAAACTAGAGTGAACCCATAGAGTCAACAGAGAGACAATACCATGCCTCTACAGTCCATGCCTCCTATCGTTGAACTAGGCGTTAGACAAAACATCTCATTCACAGACGCACAAACGTGCTTTACCGAGAGTCCGATCCGTGCCCCTCTCTCTCATTTAAGGAAACAAACGGAATACCGTGCCTCTTCTGCATGTAGTCTTGTGCCTCAACTAGAGTGTCAACCGACAGTCTCATACTCCACGCGTCAATTAAAACATCTGCAACTCATCCGCACAGGCGTGCCTCCTTCGATTGTCAAACCGTGGCTATTTAAGTGAACGTGCAACTAGAATATTTCAAAGCACAAAGGCACGACTGTGATTCCTGAGGCAACCGAAGCTCTCTACATGCAAAGCTAAAACCTCAGCATTCGTTTTGGTGGCCCCAACTACACCCCCTTCCTTACTGTAAAAACAATATCCGACTAACCCGCTGTACAACACTCTCTATTCCTCTCGCGTCCTCTCTTCTCTCTCGATCCTCAAACTCACTCTAGGGTTCATACGTTATCTCTCCATTTCCGCATCAATTTTTTTGCTATGATCTGTTCAATCTTGGAGGTTTTTGTTTCTTTGTGCTGTAAATCGATGGATCTATGCTATTACGCTTAAAAATTTGCGGTGATCTCATACAGATCCGCTAAATGCCAGGACGAAGCTGTGCACGCCGTCAATATCCGATATCAACGACGTCGTCGGAGCAGGACAAAGCTCTACAACCGGCAGCGAGGTACAACGTCCTAGTCGTAGGAGACAAATAAACTCCACCAGTGTAGGTGGGAACGTTAGAGAAAACCCAGTAGCTCTGTGGCTAAAAACGGCGTGGGCGGAGGTTAAAGGGGAAAGTGGAGGAGGCGTTGCACGGTATCCCTTACCGACAACGGTGTGGTGAGACCGGCCCTGGGGCCGTGGATGACACTGATAGATCATTGATTCAGGAAGGTGCTGGAATTAGAAAGGAGATCCGAGCGTCTGGACGCAAAACTGACGTATTATTAGATACATATGTGTGTAATACAATGCAACTGCCTAATACCATACATAATTACTTAAATAAGTTTTCAGGAAAAATATTTTTTGCAATGGTACTTCCATAACTAGCTGGGCATGCATCTTTGCATTGGCAACAAAGTAAACACTAGTTTCTTGTTATAATTGCTGCACGAACTGAGCTATCATAAATCAAGCCGTTGCACATGTCTTTTCATGACTTTGCATGTAAACAACTCTTTACTCGAACATGCTTGTGCTGATAATTTCGTACATATCAAAATTCACATTTAACTTCTTATACCTTTGCTATATATTTTGTAGTAAAATCACGAGTTGCAAAATCTGTAAGAACGTCAACTGCCCTGGATTAGAAACAGGCGTTCTCTGCGCTACAATAGCACTTCAGCTGCCGCTGTGTTACGAGACATGCAGTGTAAGGAGAAAAGTTTTGGCACGACATGCACATAAATTACTACCATGTTACGTTTCTCACGGGATGAACTAAAAGTTTCTCTAATCCCATCTTTTACCAAAACCTTCAGTTGGTATGGTTTTACCGTTGTGTTACGAGACATGCAGTGTAAGCAGATGTGTACAGTCAATGAAATGATTGCATTTTTCAAAGCACATCTTTTACCAAATGCTAGACTACTGCCTGAAGCATTTATTTGGAATCAGGAAAACCCTACATTTTAACTGATTGAAGAATTCCTTCTTACTGATTGAAGCATTTTAACTTTTTTGCAGTACATACAATGCTATTGCAGGGAGCACGTGGTTTCCTTAGTGAACCTATGGAAGCAATGAGCTCTGGAAGAAGAAGGAAAAATTAAGAACCCCGTACTTCTGACAAATGAAAATCTCTCATATGAAGTACACATTACTGATGAAACTGTCAGGTCTAAAATCCATGGACCTGGCTGGACAAACCAAGATATCGTCATCATAAACTTAGATGGCGAGGGTCTCTCCATTCAAATTGATCTGAGGCTCAGTGAATGTCAAGGAGGTTACAAAGCACAACCAAAACCTTCAGTTGGTATGGTTTTCATCTACCCCTACAACAACTGCTGATTCGCGTTATCATTTTTCTTTTGGCATTGTACTTTGTTTCAGCTACTATTAATGCTCCTACCCCTTTCTTTAAATTTTGTATACACTAAACTATTGAGACAACTATTCAAAGCTAGTTGTGATTTCAAATAACACATTAGCAATTCTATCGCCTATGCCTTTAACTGCATTAACTGAATCCAAAGATTCTCTCTCGGTATAACTCCCTGTACTTTTGCACGCCATTATTACTTCAAGCAAATTGGCATAACAAGTTTTTATTTATTTAGCTCTAGATGAACTTAATGCTTCGGAGAAAGAATACATCAACAAGATAGTCCATACTCCAGGGCTAGAACTGTCATACAGACAAATGGGAGACCTTATTTACTTTGTCTTCAACGCCCATGACTTCCCAACGATACCATTTGTCCACCGTCTCAACGTCACAAATATCACAACTGGCAGGCTGGTAAGTAATTTTTTATTTGTTTTCACCCCACTTCTAATTTTCACTAGTAATTAAGTTGTTTTGTGTGCATGCTAAAAAATTGTTTTTTATCCGTAATAACAATCTGCAGAGAATTCCATCAGCTGTTGTAAAAACAATGAAGGCCAACCTTGTTTACCTTCCGCCAAGAGGCGCCGTAAGCCTTGTGCAGATCTACGATGAAATCGACATTAAGATGACTTACTCGATACGAGCTGACGGGAGAATGGAAGTAACAGGGTTTTCGGATTTTGCAGAAGAATCTCAGCCGAGAGTTGGCTCAATAGTCCTTATTACGATTGAAAAGCACTGGCCAAGAATGCGAGATATGAGCTTACTGCGCCTTATAATCAATGATCTCTCCTGAATAGTTTTTTGGTAGTGTCCTACCCAACAGACTGCATGATGCGTTTTACTATATAATTATGACAGGAGGTGGTCGTATATACTAAATATATAATTATGTCCAGCTAGACATGGGTGTAAATTCAGAATCAAAAACGGCCTAATGTTTACCTTCATCACTTTAGTATATTAACTGTGGTGAATTACAAATGTTCATTTCGGTTGTTTTCTGCACATTTGACTGATGCTTCGGCACCATCTCGTGACTCTACTACAAAAATTCTGTGGACAGCTTGATCCCACAACTAAACTCATAAGTGCTATTGTCACTATGTTGAACGGCAATGCTTCTGCCCAAAGACAGAGCAGTGCTCATTGTTCTTCTCCGATGCCCGTGCATAGTCACTGTTAATATTATAGTACATGGCGTGGCTTTGCTACACATGGAACCGTGCCTGTACAGCCAGCGCATGAACGGAAACGCTGTCACAGCGCAATGATCTCCAACACACAGGGGCACGCGCGTGCCCCTTCTCATTGAAGAAGTGTGCCCCAGAGGTCTGAAGATTCATGCCCCCGTTGAATTTCGCTGCCAAAAGACGTGCACCACGGGAGAGCCACGAATGCCGCCTCTCACCTAGGGTAAGAGGGTAAAACCTGTTACTGTTCAAAACCGTGCACGCAGAGGCTACAAGCCCGTGCACAGTCACTGTTAAAATTCTAGTACACGGCCGTGGCTTTACTACACGTGGAACCGTGCCTGTAGAGCTCAACAATCTCCAACACACAAGGGCACGGAAATGTGTCAATCTCCAAACATTAAAAAAGCAGAGTTATATATTTTTTAGCTGTCTGGATCTGCGCGCAGTGAAAGCCACACTTTGGGCAGATCCACACCGCACAGAGCGGTTCTCGTAGGCGGCGCGAACCAAGCAATGGAGACGGAGATGGAGATCCAGCTCGGTGCCCCGAGCACCAAGATGGTGAGGTTCGCGCCACCGACGACGCGCTCCTTTGGGGGTTTGGCGGTAGCGGCAGGAAGCGGCCAGGGTGCCCTCGCTGGAACCGAGGATCAGGAAGAGGAGTCTGGTCCGGACCGCATCAGCGACCTCCCGCACGCCATCCTCGGTGAGATCATCTCCCGTCTCTCCACTAAGGAGGGCATCCGCACTCAAATCCTCTCAACCCGGTGGTGCCCTCTTTGGCGCACCGCTCCTCTAAATCTGGACTGCCGTGAGATCCCTGTCGCTCGAGTTTTTAACCCCCTCGAAAAAGTAGATTTCGAGTTGATTTCCCCTTGGTCCGCCACACCGGGGGAGCTCATCCGCATAACGTACACTGGAATTTTTTTTAGTGGAGAACCTGTCGGTGATGTTGATTCGAACATTCCAGAGGCCATCTTCTCCGGCCATGAGGGCGCAGTTCACAGCCTATGCATACCGGCGTTCTACCTCCAGTGCAGACCCTCGACTGTCGACTCCTGGCTCGAATCCCCCAGATCGAACAATCTCTAGGTGCTTGAGGTTTACTACATGTTCCCACGATTTATGAGACAACGTGACGTACTACCATTCTCATGCCCTTCGCTTATGCCATCACCACCGACATTCAACCCTCAGATTTCCTCTTCTCTCCACACCATCGCCTTTTCTCTTTGCAAGTTACCAGAAAATTATGTACGGGCGCTTAAACTACCATTGCTCAGGAGACTCTCGCTTGTGGATGTTTATATATCTGAAGTCTCATTACAAAGCATAATCCACTGTAGCAGTTGCCCTGCACTCAAATGCCTGATGCTTGTTTGGACAGTCAAGAGCCATTGCATCAGAATAAACTCACCTAACCTTATAAGCATTGGCATTTGTGGTCACCATGGCAAAGCTGTTATAGAGGATGCCTGCTCACTTCAACGGTTGATTTGTTATGATCATAGCAAGAACTCGCAGATAGTTATCATCTCTGCACCTAAACTGGAGGTCTTCGGCAAATTATCTGATATTTTTGATGAATCCAGCATCGCACAACACCGTATATTTATTCAGGTACTGACTTTCCACAATATTTTCAGTTGCATTCGTTCGAACAAGCAAGTTCCATGTAATCCAATCTTTATTCTATATTAATATTATGTTTTATTCTTCATGAAGTGTTTGCCGACAGTCAGCACATCCACAGCGGTTCAATCTGTCAAGACGTTGCTTATCAATATGGATTATAATGTGAGCGCAGTCGTTGCCTTGGTGCAATGCTTCAGAAGCTTGGAAAACTTGTATATCGAGGTGGTCATTCTCATACACATTGAAAACACATATCCTGCATGGTGTACTACTCCATTTATCTAAAAAGGCTTGTCTTAGATTTGTATGTCATGGACAAATATGTATGTATTAGACACATCTGTGTCTAGACAAAAAGAAAAAAAATAACTTTATCAGAACGGAGGTAGTTAGGATTAATCATTCACTTGTTGTTTCAACATAATCTTTCTTTATAGACCTTAAGCATTTTAAATCTTTGTGCCTATTTAGGGAGGAGTCTCTAATGAGGAAAGTCTTACGAATGACTGTTCTTGTGAGCACCATCACGACGTTCGTTTGAAGTCAGTGACGCTTTTAGGCTATATACAATGTGAGAAAAGCATTCAATGTGCAACATTCTTTATTCTCAACGCAAGACAACTGGAGACTATCGGGCTTAAGTTTCTTTCTCACGAAGACTTCACGGAAGGATTATACAAATAGTAACAAGAGGTGCTTCAGTGGGACAAAAAGGCTTCTAAATATGCTTGCCTTAGATTGTCGGCAAGTTGCGAGCACAAGCACTTGGATTTAAGACACGCACGCGTTGAGCACCTGAATTTAACGGATCCATTCAATTGTAAGTGCTGAAAACAGCGTTGGGGTTAGATGTTGCTGCCACTTATCTATCTGGGTTTTACGTAGGGGTGGTGAAACATTGCCTGTACCTTTTGCTGAATCTGTAACTTTGTTAACAACATTGTTATTGTGCTGAAACAATGCCTGTACCTTTTGCTGAATCTGTAACCTTGTTAGCAGCATTGTTATTGTGCTGTGCACCCACGAAGGAGCTCGCATCGCCGCTTCTCGCCTCTTCGACCACCGTTGAAATCCTTGAGGAGGGCGTCGACGGTGGCTTGAGCCTCACCCTCTTGCAGCGGGCTCCATCTCCGATTTCATCCTCCTCTTCATGTCCATCACCATCTCCATCTCTATCTCCATTTCCATTTGTCTGTGTGTGGCGCTGCCTCCGAGGTCCGAGCAGAGCTCTATGAGGTAGATCTGGAAAGACGGTTAGGTATTCACTACGCGGATGCAAGAAAAAATCATGAAAGGCTTAAGTGGGGAGGGGGAGGTGAGGGGTCAGATGCACGGGTGTGTACGCAGTAAATACACGGGTGAGCGTGTGATAGAAGGAAATACGAAGCACGGTTTTATACGACGGACATGCACGGGTGTGTAGGCAGCAGATCCACGGGTGAGCGTGCGAGAGGCACACCTGATACAGCAACACGAAGCATGGTTTTAGACGGGAAAATATGAAATCATGGGATTTAGGCAGGAGCACGGATTTATTAGGCAGAAGCACGGATATGTACGCGACACTTCCACGCTTGGGCCATGGTTGTTTCATATATAAAACAAAGTCCGTAATGTAAAACAAAGGTCCGTGATGTAAATCTAGAGCATGGTCCTATGTAAGGAAGATGCACGAATTTTTGCGTAGGACATGCACGGGTGGGCGTGTGAGAGAGGCACCGCTAGAAGAGAGACACCTTTTGTTGTTATTGTGTTGTGCACCCACGAAGGAGCTCGCATCGCCGCTTCTCGCCTCTTCGACCACCGTTGAAATCCTTGAGGAGGGCGTCGACGGTGGCTTGAGGCTCACCCTCTTGCAGCGGGCTCCATCTCCGATTTCATCCTCCTCTTCATGTCCATCACCATCTCCATCTCTATCTCCATTTCCATTTGTCTGTGTGTGGCGCTGCCTCCGAGGTCTGAGCAGAGCTCTATGAGGTAGATCTGGAAAGACGGTTAGGTATTCACTACGCGGATGCAAGAAAAAATCATGAAAGGCTTAAGTGGGGAGGGGGAGGTGAGGGGTCAGATGCACGGGTGTGTACGCAGTAAATACACGGGTGAGCGTGTGATAGAAGGAAATACGAAGCACGGTTTTATACGACGGACATGCACGGGTGTGTAGGCAGCAGATCCACGGGTGAGCGTGCGAGAGGCACACCTGATACAGCAACACGAAGCATGGTTTTAGACGGGAAAATATGAAATCATGGGATTTAGGCAGGAGCACGGATTTATTAGGCAGAAGCACGGATATGTACGCGACACTTCCACGCTTGGGCCATGGTTGTTTCATATATAAAACAAAGTCCATAATGTAAAACAAAGGTCCGTGATGTAAATCTAGAGCATGGTCCTATGTAAGGAAGATGCACGAATTTTTGCGTAGGACATGCACGGGTGGGCGTGTGAGAGAGGCACCGCTAGAAGAGAGACACCTTTTGTTGTTATTGTGCTGTGCACCCACGAAGGAGCTCGCATCGCCGCTTCTCGCCTCTTCGACCACCGTTGAAATCCTTGAGGAGGGCGTCGACGGTGGCTTGAGCCTCACCCTCTTGCAGCGGGCTCCATCTCCGATTTCATCCTCCTCTTCATGTCCATCTCCATCTCCATCTCTATCTCCATTTCCATTTGTCTGTGTGTGGCGCTGCCTCCGAGGTCCGAGCAGAGCTCTATGAGGTAGATCTGGAAAGACGGTTAGGTATTCACTGCGCGGATGCAAGAAAAAAAATCATGAAAGGCTTAGGTGGGGAGGCGGGAGGTGAGGGGTCAAATGCACGGGTGTGTATGCAGTAAATACACGGGTGAGCGTGTGATAGAAGGAAATACGAAGCACGGTTTTATACGACGGACATGCACGGGCGTGTAGGCAGCAGATCCACGGGTGAGCGTACGAGAGGCACACCTGGTACAGCAACACGAAGCATGGTTTTAGACGGGAAAAAATGAAATCATGGGATTTAGGCAGGAGCACGGATTTATTAGGTAGAAGCACGGATATGTACGCGGCACTTCCACGCTTGGGCAACGGTTGTTTCATATATAAAACAAAAGTCCGTAATGTAAAACAAAGGTCCGTGATGTAAATCTAGAGCACGGTCCTATGTAAGGAAGATGCACGAATTTGTGCGTAGGACATGCACGGCTAGGCGTGTGAGAGAGGCACCGCTGGAAGAGAGACACCTTTTGTTTACTAAAAGTCGAGCACATTTAGAAGCCTTTTTGTCCATCTTAAAGATGCTTTCGTAGTCTTCCCCCTCGGTATACGGTAGGTCCACGGGTGTTTCTCTTGCTACACCAGTTTTGGAGGTGTGTACGCAGTAAATACACGGGTGAGCGTGTGATAGAAGGAAATACGAAGCACGGTTTTATTCGACGGACATGCACGGGTGTGTAGGCAGCAGATCCATGGGTGAGCGTGCGAGAGGCACACCTGGTACAGCAACACGAAGCATGGTTTTATATGGGAAAATATGAAATCATGGGATTTAGGCAGGAGCACGAATTTATTAGGCAGAAGCACGGATATGTACGTGGCACTTCCACGCTTGGGCCACGGCTGTTTCATATATAAAACAAAAGTCCATGATGTAAATCTAGAGCACGGTCCTATGTAAGGAAGATGCACGAATTTGTGCGTAGGACATGCATGGGTGGGCGTGCGAGAGAGGCACCGCTGGAAGAGAGACACCTTTTGTTTACTAAAAGTCGAGCACATTTAGAAGCCTTTTTTGTCCATCTTAAAGATGCTTTCGTAGTCTTCCCCCTCGGGTCCACATAAACAACACATGCACAGTTCTGTACGCAGTAGAACCACTGGTGTGCTTGTGCGAGAGGCACGGCTGGTACAGAAGCAGGGAGCAGGGTTTTAGACGGAAATAGGAAGAGGAAGCAGGAATATATCCATCAAGGGTACCAGGAGCGAAATTTGGGGTGGAAAGTTCACAATTAATAAATACGCATCGATCCAAAAAATCCCATGATTACCACTCCAAGCGGTTGCGTCGCAAACCCACAATCTGCACGAACGCATAAACTGAAGTTGAAGAAGGTGCCGGCATAGAAAGTGTCTGTGAAATTGCTCGTGCCATCTAGTTTTTGTTTTACCTGTGCTAAATTTAGGTTTGCTTGTGATCTAGTTTGCTTTTTAAACCACATTCAAACACTATATACTTTGCATATGTTATGAACATTTTTAGTTATAGTATTGCGAATGTTTCCAGTCATACCTTCATTGTCAAAGGTACGGCTCCACACCTTGCAAGCATTTTCGCTAAATTGTACACCCTTGGACGCACGGTTTCGTAGGTGCTACGTACACCTGGGTAAAACACAAGTATCGTAGAAAATTGCGCTGACACGTTCACTCTGAGAATCACGGCCGCAAGGCCAACAGGAGCACGACTTTGCATTCAGAATACGCACGGGTTTACATACAGAAGAGCCATGGTTTCTTAGTACCACCTGCAGTTGATCCACCAGAGTTGTGTATCTAGCTAACAAACGACGCAAAAGTTGAACGATTGTTTGTGCAACCGAGCCCTGCTGCAAGCGCCACACTTCAGACAGTTTTCTTGTAGAGACCAGCAATTACAAGTGAGAGCAACTCCTTATCGGCCACGGCTCCCCTGAGGATTGTGAAGAGCACAACCGAGTCTATTGTCAACCTAGATGCATTTGTCAAAGCAGATAACCCGGATATTGCCAACCTTCCATCTTTGTGCAAGCAGTACGTGCCAGGCAAATCAACGGAACTAGAGAGTTCAACAAGTCTGATGCTGCCCTTTAGAGGAAAATATCCAAGCTTCATCCTGAGAGCATCAGTAACAACAGTAGGTATTTTCTGTACAAAAAAAAAATCATTGTAAGTTGTGCCATTGCATCAAGGGGAGTGACATGTGGAGATTGGCTTGTAGAAACAAAAAATGACTAACCAAACGGCCTTTCTGAACGTTGCTAAAATTTAGACAGTGCACGAAGGCAATGACAGGGATGTCCTTAGCACTTAAAACAAGGTTGGTCACGCACACCATTTCAGTATATGAAAGTTTTATGCCTCGGGTGTAGACAGTCTTGTCTATGTAGCTTCTCTGGGATATACTGAGATCTTGAAGAGCTGAACAATAAAATCATCTATAAGTCAGCATGTCTGAAGCAAAAAATGGTGGCTGCATGGTAAATCAATTTGTCAGAATGAATTGAAAAGTTAAATATGGTATACTTAGAAATTTTGACTACAGGGTCACTATAAAGGATAAATCTCACACTACATGGTAAAAACAAATATTCAGTCAGACGATCTTCGCCGAGATTCGGATCACATGGTCTCTTGATAGGCGAGTGTAACATACCAACAGAAGGTTTGCGAACGGCTTTGTGACTCCCTCGAGATTCATTCAACTGCATATCAATGTGAAAGAAGAAATCTTCGCCTTGCAAATCCAATTTAATAATATCACCGTAACGCAGATCATAGTCGTGTATCATCTTTTCCCACCCAGGACCATGAAACTTGGACCTGTCAGCACAATCGGTAAACTTAATATTGTATGACAACTCCTCGTCGGTGCCAAACACAAGGTTCAAATCATCTTCTTCAAACCCATCATCTAAAGCTTCTTCTTTCCATAAAGAAATCAAAGAGAGGACCTGCTTCCGGTAATAGCAAGGGACATACTGGCAAATAAGAAGAAAAAATAAGTATATATGATTCATAGATCAAAACAACCATGCCAAAAAGTTACTAACAAGAATGATTATGTGTCATTATTTATATCTCTTATATTGCTCGATTAATATTATTCCTTATGTAAGAACGGTAGAAGCAAAGGCACAAAACAAATGTTCTTGTTACCGATACCCAAAATTTACCAGGTCCGACTCATAACAACGAGGCAAAGGGACAATCAAGAAAGAGCTGTCAACAGCGGATTCACCACCATGACAACCGAGGTTCCAGCAAACATCACGGTTCATCGCTGTCTGCGAATACAAAACAATATATAAGACTGAGATGCATCAGATCTAGAAAAAGACTAAATAGACCTATGACAACATGTGTAACCATTTATGCCAAGAGACAATTAAAAGACTATGCATGAATGCATCAGTGTTATATACTCAATCTAACGAGAAAAGATAAAGTAATATATATCCTTTTGATGTTAGTGTTTATATAAAGAAAACTTCACACATCTACCACGAGTGGCAGAGACTGGCGGAAAACAACCAACTGCATTCCCTCAAGATTGTTCGCCCAAGTACTTAAAAAGGGGTAACATATGCAGGAATCCGACACACGCTAACTGAAAAACACTGTAAAAAGTGTGGAGATCTAAGTAAGACAGACGAACCGTAGACAGAAAGAGGGGAACGAGCTAAAGTGAAAGAACCAGATGTGAGGATAAAGCAGAAGAGCAAGTAACTCTGTTTACGAGAAACAGACAACCTCGTATTTTTGGAGTAATTATTGGAGAAATGGATGTCCTGATGAAACTAAAAAATGTATGTAATAAGAGAGAGGGAGAGGTAGAGAGGGAGATAGAGAGACGCGAGAGATAGAAGTAACGCCTGCGAGTTCACCCCATTACTTCCCTCTGTAAATGCCGCTTCGTCACGCCAAGTACTCCTCCTGGCGCAAGAAAAATACCAGAAAAAAAAGTGGTGAGTAGGTGGGATCTTTCGTCACCCGGACAGACGTTTGGTGGAGTGGGACCATGTGAAAACTCCTTGCGAGGGTTGGGCCACTGACATGTGGGTCAGGTTGCCAACGGACCCACGGGCCAGTGCCAGAACAGCAGGGTGCCAAATGGCAGGGGATCCTCGTGCCCTGCGCGGTGCCTTCTTCGTGTATCACCGCGTCCTTAGCTCTCTTTCCCTGTCTCTCCAAACCACCCCTAACCCCCTTGTATATTCACAGATACGACGAGTAAGACGGCGCCGCTTCTGCCCACAGCCGTTGTACCATATCGACATCTAAGATCAGCAAAGAGATGAAGAATGAAGAGATGTACTTCCATGACATGGACTTCGATTTCTATGTAACAGATTTCCACTTACATGTGCAGTTCTGATTTTGGGAATATTTGATTTGACCTCAAAAGGTACTTGTGTGCTTGTAGGAGAACCCTGATACAATCGTAGACCAAGATTTTCATGGTGAAGAGGAAGGTCTCCCTCTGTACTGCGTGCTCCACGACACCAAGCCTCTGAGGTGTGTGGCCTTCGAAGGAATTGACACAGGAAGGAAGTTCTACGGCTATGCTGTCAAAGTTAGCCACTTTCGAAATCCCTGTTACTTCTTTGTTACATCATGTTGGTTGCAAATAGGAGACATAGTTACAAACAAAACCTTTTTAGTTGGAACCATTATAAGAGGAATTTACAAACAAAATTTCAAGGTCGCTGTTTATTGTATCTATCTTACTACTTTTAAAAGTCATTGCCTATTATATCTAGCTTTCTACTAGGATACTATTTAACATTCGTTAGTTTCTCGAGGAAAACATATTACTTGTACTAAGATAATTTCTAACTTAATGCATACTTTCTAAATAAGATAGTTTTACTGGTGTTGGCTGTTCCCATTTGTTTCTTCGCCAGGCGCAA
Source organism: Elymus sibiricus (assembly GCA_039707655.1). Classification (NCBI taxonomy): domain Eukaryota; kingdom Viridiplantae; phylum Streptophyta; class Magnoliopsida; order Poales; family Poaceae; genus Elymus; species Elymus sibiricus. The sequence continues at coordinate 369,118,644 of CM077663.1, read as the reverse complement.
TTAATTGAGGCTCGTTAGAAGAAAGTTAGTGCAATTTTAAATCTCGTGTAGTATGTTAATAATCTATGTTCACATTTGTTTCTTCCCTTTTTGTTTCCATTTCAGAGAGGTGTGAACTGTGGAGTCGTCAAATGGGTTGATCAGCCTTGGCCTCTTATAATGCAGAGGTGCCTGCTCAAGCTTTGGCAGATGTTGCACAAGGGTAATGGCGAACGCCAGGAACAGAAAGAAGAGATAAGCAAGCTTAAAAAGGACATCGAACAATTGAACCTTAAGCTCAAGAACCTTGAAAGGCAGAAGAAGCAACTCGACATTGATCATAAAGAGCTCAAGTCCATCCACGCGTGTCTCACGGGTGCTGTTCGGAATAGCGAGGAGGAGAGAGATGAGACCAAGATGGACAGAGATTTTCTGGAGCAGGAGGTGAATATGCTGAAGGGGAATAAGAAGAAGATGGAAACCGTCGTCTCTGATCTTGTTGAGAAAGGCTCTGCGAATAGGTATGAGCTTCTCATGATCAAGGAAATTCTTGAAGAATGATTGTTAGGTATCCTGTTGATTGGACAGCATTGGGAAAACTATTCGGCTGGTATAAATTTATGATTGGACATGGAACCGGGTGTTGGTGTTTTTTTTGGAACCTCGCATAGAGGCCGTGTAGTTGTAGTGTTCTAGATATGAATGCTGTATTGAAATATTAATGGAGATCCAAAAGACCCATGACATGCTGTTCATCTCATATATATTAGATTGAAAACATCGTTGGTTCATTCCAAGTGTCATACATTAGCTGCATGAGGCAGTTTCACTCTTGCTTCGCCTGATAAATATTTTTGTTCAAAGTAAAATAGGAAGCATGGATTTATACTAGCGAGATGCACGGGCGTGTACGCAGCAGGTCCACTGCGCGAAAGGCACGGATACTATGGAATTATGAAGCATGGTATTAGACGAAAAATAGGAACAGGAAGCATCGTATTATGTAGGAACGTCCGTGATGTAAAATAGAAGCACGGATTTATATTAAGGATATGCACGATAATGAAGGCATTACATCGATAGATTCATTTGAAAAAAATAGGCCATCGACCGTCTGACACACCTGCCATACAATAGTTCACATCTCCGATGAGGAGTAGCTACGTAGTACGTACTTTTTTTATTTTGCATGCTTTTGTATGGATGTAAGAATCTAAGCATGGGATGAACTGGTGCTAATTTGGGATCACTCCTCGCGGGCGTCTTGAAGTTAATAGGGGTGGTTTTTTGCCAGGAACTTTGGTGATGTAAAACGAAAACCACGGGTGCCTACGCGGTAGGTCCACGGGTGTGCGTGTGCTGGAGGGAAACACGAAGGTTTGGGTGTTTTGCCAGGAACTTCGGTGATGTAAAACGAAAACCACGGATGTACGCTAGGTAAACACACGGGTGCGTACACGGTAGGTCCACGGGTGTGGGTGTGCCTGTGCTGAAGGGAAACACGAAAGTTTGGGTTTTTTGCCAGGAACTTCGGTGATGTAAAACGAAAACCACGGATGGACGCTAGGTAGACGCACGGGTGCGTACGCGGTGGGTCCACGGGTTTGGGTGTGCGTGTGCTGGAGGGAAACACGAAAGTTTGGGTTTTTTGCCAGGAACTTCGGTGATGTAAAACGAAAACCACGGATGGAACCTAGGTAGACGCACGGGTGCGTACGCAGTGGGTCCACGGGTTTGGGTGTGCGTGTGCTGGAGGGAAACACGAAAGTTTGGGTTTTTTGCCAGGAACTTCGGTGATGTAAAACGAAAACCACGGATGGACACTAGGTAGACGCACGGGTGCGCACGCGGTAGGTCCACGGGTTTGGGTGTGCGTGTGCTAGAGGGAAACACGAAAGTTTGTGTTTTTTGCCAGGAACTTCGGTGATGTAAAACGAAAACCACGGATGTACGCTAGGTAGACGCACGGGTGCACACGCGGTAGGTCCACGGGTGTTTCTCTTGCGCAAGAAAAATTAGTTCTACATCTGTTATTACAAAAAAAAATCTACTTCATAAGTCCTACGAACACACATGTGTTTCAGGTTTGAAAAATAACAAAAATAAGAAAGAAAACAGGAACATTAAAAACTTCAAAGACCATGTTGATTAAAACTTAGTTTCCACACATTCCATTCAAACAAGATTCAGAACCTGCGACATTACATTTAACAACTAAAAAAGTAGAGGTAGCTGGTAGTTCACTAATACATATTCATACAATAGATAGATCATTGGACATAAAACAGATAAATTGCTGTCTATCAGAGCTTCAGCATCACCAGCACCTTATGCATTTCCTCAAGCAGAACCACTCGCGCCCCCACGGACATCTTTGGGAGCTTCAGCAGCACCAGCATCGACAGTAGAGACACTGTCGGAAGAAGGGACATGTCGAATGATTTGAGTCTTTGTAAGACCAAACCAATCAGGCTTGCAAGGCTTCAGCTCCACAACTTTGGTAGCCATCATAACTGCATAATTGTTAGTGCTTGCACCTTGCTTGAAATTCTTTCCATGGACAACATTCACAGAGAACAGGTTGTCAAACTTGACAACAACCTCGTCTTTGATGAAATGGTCTGCTACCTTAAATGACCAATCCCCAAGATAGTCGTGAAGTGCATAAGCAACACATAATGATGCTGGGAACAAGTTGCGTGACACTGAGAAGATAGCAACATTGTAAACCAGACCATAATGGAGGCCTAGCTGCTCCTTTGTGGAAATGGCAATCTCTAGGACCTGCGGTGCTCGATCATACAACTACAAAAAAGAAAAAAAGAATGAAGAAATTAATAACTTGACAAATAGATAATCAACAAGACAACTAAACAAGCATTTTAAGCATGTAAACAATAAAAAAGATGAACAAAAGCACTAGTAATTAATAGTCTGTAGCTTTTAAACATATAAACAGTAAGAAAGCTTTTACAAACTTCAATGGCAAAAAAAAATCAACTTACACGACAAGTGTCATCTTTAACTTCATCACAATCCACTCTGGGCCTTTTGGCCTACGACAGAAGGATTAACATGTAAATAACAATATGAAATCATAACACAAAATAAACATAAGCATACTACTACAGTAATTATAGAGCAACTTTGTAACCTTAGAAACCTCTCCTTTTCTCTTTGATGATGCAGAAGCATATGTGTCCATCTACAAAAATTGAGAACCCAAATAAATCAGATACAGAGGAATAAGAATGTCTATTTGATTGATAATTGTTCCAACAAACTAGATCTACAAAAAAAACTATCAGGAACTAAACGAATGCTTGCTCTAGTTGAAGGCATAACATCTACACAGGAAAACGGCAAAAAAAGAAAGAGAGAAACCCTGAACAAATGGTTGCTTCAGCGTTTCAGTTAGAAAAATCAAACTAGTGTACAACAAATGAATAAGCACATGAAATTTATACGAGGAACCCTAAAGAATGAGGGCTACGCTAATCGCACAGAGAAAGGAAGATGGAACCACCGCAGACCTCAATGAAGTGCCTGAACAAAACAACCCAAGGAAGAATAAAAAGGGATCAGATCACGTCGAAATATCAGATTTTTCGAGGAAGACGATGTGATGTGGACATGGCTGCATCAAATACGACCAAAAATAATGCAACAATATATATTTTAAAGGTGATTTCTATTAACAATAATTTCATGAATTGGTTTATGGTCGCAAACAAAGATACAACACCTCCTTTTATTATATGCATAATTATGGAGTATTTATACAAGTCACGTGTCATGATACGAGTGGCGAAGAATGGAACTAGATGTTGCGTGTGTATGCATGTAATATCTACATACGCACATACCAACATACATAATCTGGTGTACATCCAGATTGGAGCAATCGTGCATGCCAATTATCAAATTAAATAAATGGGCCCAGGCCACATGCGTGAGGTTGTGCCATGCAATGCATGCGTGCATGCCTCGGACTGTTTTTAACCTCGAGCACACGAAGACGTGGCCTTGACGAACTGCTGCAAAGTTCTTTCGTACCGGACAAGACACGACAAGGCGGCGCATCTTTTGTATCCCTACAATATGTAGTTAGGATTTCTTAGGTTTAGACTTGGGTTTTATTGTATTGTCTAGCTATTGCTACAAATCGCATCTACGAGACGTGTAGGACTACCGCCTTGTCAGATCCATAGTGGAACCCCAACTTTTCATCTAGTTCGTCTGCTTAATTTATTATCCGCAATTTCAGATTGCAATTACCATTGTTCTTGCCGGTTCTTCGGTTGCTTGCAGGAACTCGAACCTCGTTGTTCAGGTTGATCGTGCCTACGGCAAGGTCAATAACCATCGGAGATTGGTTTAGCGATTGTCGAGGCGTATCGTCGGGTACGGTATAGCCAGATCGTCAAGGTCAAAATCCACCAAATCGATAGTTATCCCCACTCTCATCGAAAGATCGGGCAACCATCACATCACGATGAGAGGAATGGAGGAGAGGAGAAACCGAGGAAAAAAGAAACAGTTCGAATGGCAAGGGACTCTATGACTAGGGTGGCGCCTATATAAATGTTTGGGAAACTGAACCGGCGGTAGTGTGGTAGTGGGGTAAGTTACACTCCAACTGGAAGTTTTTGTTTCGTGTGTCTGTCTGTGTACACGGCTGTTAAAAAATGTCTGTATGTACACTGCTGTTTGAAAATGTATCTGTAGCTTTATTTGTCCGTACACGACTGTTTAAAACTGGCTGTGCAAAATTAGCTAATTTAATAGCATCAATCAATAAACAAGGAAACAAACTTAAAATTAAGAGAAACCCAAAATAAATAAATTTTAAAAAACAAAAGAAGGAATTATTTTAAAAAATAAAACACAAAAAGATGTTTGCACGGTAGATCCACGGGTGTGCGTGTGGTAGAGGTAAACACGATGCACGGTTTTTTGCCAGGAACTTCCCCGATGTAAAAAGGAAAGCACGGTTGTATGCTAACAATACGCACGGGTGTTTGCACGGTAGATCCACGAGTGTGCGTGTGGTAGAGGGAAACACGATGCACGGTTTTTTGCCAGGAACTTCCCCGATGTAAAAAGGAAAGCATGGTTGTATGCTAACAATACGCATGGGTGTTTACGCGGTAGATCCACGGGTGTGCGTGTGGTAGAGGGAAACACGAAGCACGGATTTTTGCTGGGAACTTCTGTGATGTAAAACGGAAAGCACGGATGTATGGTAATTAGCAGCACAGTTTTTTGTAAAGCAGATCCGTTGAAACAGAGGAAAAGACATGCTGCTACGGCAAAGACCTTCGAAGGAAGTGACACATGAAGGAGGTTCTATGGCCGTGGTATGTTAGAGGGAGAACTTCATCTTCACCAGCATACTACTCCAGCATACTACTCCAACATCCAGTAATGTACATCAGACTAAGCTTGTTTCGTACTTAAGCAGACTACTACATGATTCCAAAGCAAATCAACTACATCACAAGCACACTGGCGAAAGCAAAAGCAAACTAACAACTCGAAAGCAAATTAACTTGTAATCTAAGATGACTACGAGCAATCTTGAAGATACTTTTTGGGGTGCATCAACTTCATCTTCACCAGTTCCTGGCTCGCTTCCTAGACTTCTCCAGCTTTGCACGGCGAAGTCCGTCCTGGGCGACGGTGAGGCGGCTCCATATCTCGTACGTGGCGTAAGCGTCCTTTGCCGCATACTCGATGTGCTTCTCGGGCAGGGGCATCTTGTCCCAGAGCCTGTGATCTTGGTCGGTCATCTTGTACTTCATGTCGATGTAGTAGTCGTCGATGAGCATGCTGGAGACGTCGCCAAGCGAGTTCAAGTAGTTGGTGCTTTCGGGCACCCTCCATTCCTTCTGGACGTCGACGAAGTGGCCGATCTCCAGGCCGACGCGGTCAAGATTCTCGATGTCCTGGTCGATGGAGAAGCCAGCAAAAGTGTACGTTGTGTCTGCGAGGAAGTTGTCAAACGCCGTGCACTTGTCTTCGGCGACGCTCAGTTGGAACAGCAGCACCGGCTGGGTCTTGCCGACGGAGAGCTGGACGAGCTGGGTCTTGCCAGATCGTCAAGGTCAAAATCCACCAAATCGATAGTTATCCCCACTCTCATCGAAAGATCGGGCAACCATCACATCACGATGAGAGGAATGGAGGAGAGGAGAAACCGAGGAAAAAAGAAACAGTTCGAATGGCAAGGGACTCTATGACTGGGGTGGCGCCTATATAAATGTTTGGGAAACTGAACCGGCGGTAGTGTGGTAGTGGGGTAAGTTACACTCCAACTGGAAGTTTTTGTTTCGTGTGTCTGTCTGTGTACACGGCTGTTAAAAAATGTCTGTATGTACACTGCTGTTTGAAAATGTATCTGTACCTTTATTTGTCCGTACACGACTGTTTAAAACTGGCTGTGCAAAATTAGCTAATTTAATAGCATCAATCAATAAACAAGGAAACAAACTTAAAATTAAGAGAAACCCAAAATAAATAAATTTTAAAAAACAAAAGAAGGAATTATTTTAAAAAATAAAACACACAAAGATGTTTGCGCGGTAGATCCACGGGTGTGCGTGTGGTAGAGGTAAACACGATGCACGGTTTTTTGCCAGGAACTTCCCCGATGTAAAAAGGAAAGCACGGTTGTATGCTAACAATACGCACGGGTGTTTGCACGGTAGATCCACGGGTGTGCGTGTGGTAGAGGGAAACACGATGCACGGTTTTTTGCCAGGAACTTCCCCGATGTAAAAAGGAAAGCATGGTTGTATGCTAACAATACGCACGGGTGTTTACGCGGTAGATCCATGGGTGTGCGTGTGGTAGAGGGAAACACGAAGCACGGTTTTTTTGCCAGGAACTTCCCCGATGTAAAAAGGAAAGCACGGTTGTATGCTAACAATATGCACGGGTGTTTGCGCGTTAGATCCACGGGTGTGCGTGTGCTAGAGGGAAACACGAAGCACGGTTTTTTGTCGGGAACTTCCCCGATGTAAAAAGGAAAGCACGGATCTATGCTAAAAATACGCACGGTTGTTTACGCGGTAGATCCACGGGTGTGCGTGTGGTAGAGGGAAACACGAAGCATGGTTTTTTGCCAGGAACTTCCCCGGTGTAAAAAGGAAAGCACGGATCTATCCTAAAAATACGCACGGGTGTTTGCGCGGTAGATCCACGGGTGTGCGTGTGGTAGAGGGAAACACGAAGCACGGTTTTTTGCCAGGAACTTCCCCGATGTAAAAAGGAAAGCACGGATCTATTCTAAAAATACGCACGGTTGTTTACGCTGTAGATCCATGGGTGTGCGTGTGGTAGAGGGAAACACGAAGCACGGTTTTTCGCCAGGAACTTCCCCGATGTAAAAAGGAAAGCACGGATCTATGCTAGAAAGACGCACGGTTGTTTACGCGGTAGATCCACGGGTGTGCGTTAGGTAGAGGGAAACACGATGCACGGTTTTTTGCCAGGAACATCCCCGATGTAAAAAGGAAAGCACGGTTGTATGCTAACAATAAGCACTGGTGTTTGCGCGGTAGATCCACGGGTGTGCGTGTGGTACAGGGAAACACGAAGCACGGTTTTTTGCCGGGAACTTCCGTGATGTAAAACAGAAAGCACGGTTGTATGCTAACAACACGCACGGGTGTTTACGCGGTAGATCCACGGGTGTGCGTGTGGTAGGGGGAAACACGATGCATGGTTTTTTGCCGGGAACTTCCCCGATGTAAAAAGGAAAGCACGGTTGTATGCTAACAATACGCACGGGTGTTTGCGCGGTAGATCCACGGGTGTGAGTGTGGTAGAGGGAAACACGAAGCATGGTTTTTTGCCGGGAACTTCCGTGATGTAAAACGGAAAGCACGGTCGTGCGTTTACTAGCAGCACAGTTTTTTCTAAAGCAGATCCTTTGAAACAGAGGAAAATACATGCTGCTACGGCAGAGGCCTTCGAAGGAAGTTACACATGAAGGAGGTTCTATGGCCGTGGTATGGTAGAGGGAAAACTTTATCTTCACCAGCATACTACTCCAGCATACTACTCCAGCATCCAGTAATGTACATCAGACTAAGCTTGTTTCGTACTTAAGCAGACTACTACATGATTCCAAAGCAAATAAACTACATCACAAGCACACTGGGGAAAGCAAAAGCAAGCTAACAACTCGAAAGCAAATTAACTTGTAATCTAAGATAACTACGATCGAGCAATCCTGAAGATACTTCTTGGGGTGCATAAACTTCATCTTCACCAGTTCCTGGCGCGCTTCTTGGACTTCCCAGCTTTGCACGGCGAAGTCCGTCTTGGGCGACGGTGAGGCGGCTCCATATCTCGTACGTGGCGTAAGCGTCCTTTGCCGCGTACTCGATGTGCTTCTCGGGCAGGGGCATCTTGTCCCAGAGCCTGTGATCTTCGTATGTCATCTTGTACTTCATGTCGATGTAGTAGTCGTCGATGAGCATGCTGGAGACGTCGCCAAGCAAGTCCAAGTACTTGGTGCTTTCGGGCACCCTCCATTCCTTCTGGATGTCGACGAAGTGGCCGATCTCCAGGCCAACACGGTCAAGCTTCTCGATGTCCTGGTTGATGGAGAAGCCAGCAAAAGTGTACCTTGTGTCTTCGAGGAAGTTATCAAACGCCATGCACTTGTCTTCGGCGGCGCTCGGTTGGAACAGCAGCACCGGCTGGGTCTTGCCGACGGAGAGCTGGACGAGGGCGTCCTTCTGCTTGTGGGCTCGCTCGTCGGTGTACTCGACATCAACACCGACGATCTTGTTGCGTTGGTACTTGAGGTGCTGCTCGTAGTGGATGATCATTTCCTCCACCTTCTTCAGGTCGTTGGTGTGGATCGCGTGCAACTTGATGGTGCCGTGTGCCTCCACCTCCTTGAGTTCCCTAATGAAACCCATCGTCGGGAGCTCTGGAGAAGGATTCGTGGATTTCTCGTGGAGAGGGAAGAGTGGGAGGGGAAGTGATGGCAGCGCAATGGTGATCTATGTTGTTCTGGAGGTCTGTAATTATGGGCGGGATGGCCGTAAGGGAGGAACCGCACGATCTCCCATGGTGATGCGGTCGTGGAGATCGTGGGTTGTTCTTCTTCTGTGATCATGGGTTTTACTGATGCAACCGATGGGACCGTGGGTTTCGTCTGTGATCGTGTTTTTTTTCTTTGATGAATATTTTTTGTTAACCACCGTGCTATCCACAGGCCTTTACAGCATCAATATTTTAGCTAATTTAACAGCATCAATCAATAAACAAGGCAACAAACTTAAAATTAAGAGAAACCCAAAATAAATAAATTTTAAAAAACAGAAGAAGGAATTATTTAAAAAAATAAAACACAAAAAGATAAAGTTGTAAACTCAGAAAAGATAAAAAAATATAGGGCAGTATCAAGAACCATTGCGAATCACCAATGTATGCACGGAACATGCACGGGTGTTTACGCGGTAGGGCCACTGGTGTGCGTGTGGTAGAGGGAAACACGAAGCACGGTTTTTTGCCAGGAACTTCCCCGATGTAAAAAGGAAAGCACGGATCTATCCTAAAAAGACACACGGGTGTTTGCGCGGTAGATCCACGGGTGTGCGTGTGGTAGAGGGAAACACGAAGCATGCTTTTTTGCCAGGAACTTCCCCGATGTAAAAAGGAAAGCACGGATCTATGCTAAAAATACGCACGGTTGTTTACGCGGTAGATCCACGGGTGTGCGTGTGGTAGAGGGAAACACGATGCACGGTTTTTTGCCAGGAACTTCCCCGATGTAAAAAGGAAAGCACGGTTGTATGCTAACAACACGCACGGGTCTGCACGCGCTAGATCCACGGGTGTGCGTGTGCTAGAGGGAAACACGAAGCACGGTTTTTTGCCGGGAACTTATGTGATGTAAAACGGAAAGTGCGGATGTATGGTAACAACACGCACGGGTCTGCACGCGTTAGATCCACGGGTGTGCGTGTGGTAGAGGGAAACACGATGCACGGTTTTTTGCTGGGAACTTCTGTGATGTAAAACGGAAAGCACGGATGTATGGTAATTAGCAGCACAATTTTTTGTAAAGCAGATCCGTTGAAACAGAGGAAAAGACATGCTGCTACGGCAAAGACCTTCGAAGGAAGTGACACATGAAGGAGGTTCTATGGCCGTGGTATGTTAGAGGGAGAACTTCATCTTCACCAGCATACTACTCCAGCATACTACTCCAACATCCAGTAATGTACATCAGACTAAGCTTGTTTCGTACTTAAGCAGACTACTACATGATTCCAAAGCAAATCAACTACATCACAAGCACACTGGCGAAAGCAAAAGCAAACTAACAACTCGAAAGCAAATTAACTTGTAATCTAAGATGACTACGAGCAATCTTGAAGATACTTTTTGGGGTGCATCAACTTCATATTCACCAGTTCCTGGCTCGCTTCCTAGACTTCTCCAGCTTTGCTCGGCGAAGTCCGTCCTGGGCGACGGTGAGGCGGCTCCATATCTCGTACGTGGCGTAAGCGTCCTTTGCCGCATACTCGATGTGCTTCTCGGGCAGGGGCATCTTGTCCCAGAGCCTGTGATCTTGGTCGGTCATCTTGTACTTCATGTCGATGTAGTAGTCGTCGATGAGCATGCTGGAGACGTCGCCAAGCGAGTTCAAGTAGTTGGTGCTTTCGGGCACCCTCCATTCCTTCTGGACGTCGACGAAGTGGCCGATCTCCAGGCCGACGCGGTCAAGATTCTCGATGTCCTGGTCGATGGAGAAGCCAGCAAAAGTGTACGTTGTGTCTGCGAGGAAGTTGTCAAATGTCGTGCACTTGTCTTCGGCGACGCTCAGTTGGAACAGCAGCACCGGCTGGGTCTTGCCGACGGAGAGCTGGACGAGGGCGGCCTTCTGCTTGTGCGCTGACTCGTCGGTGTACTCGACATCAACACCGACGATCTTGTTGCGCTGGTACTTGAGGTGCTGCTCGTAGTGCTTGATCATTTCCTCCACCTTCTTCAGGTCGTTGGTGTGGATGACGTGTAACTTGATGGTGCCGTGTGCCTCCACCTCCTTGAGTTCCCTGATGAAACCCATCGTCGGGAGCCCTAGAGAAGTATTCGTGGATTTCTCGTGGAGAGGGAAGAGTGGGAGGGGAAGTGATGGCAGCGCAATGGTGATCTATGTTGTTCTGGAGGTCTGTAATTATGGGCGGGATGGCCGCAAGGGAGGAACCGCACGATCTCCCATGGTGATGCGGTCGTGGAGATCGTGGGTTCTTCTTCTTCTGTGATCGTGGGTTTTACTGATGCAACCGATGGGACCGTGGGTTTCGTCTGTGATCGTATGTTTTTTCTTTGATCAATATTTTTTGTTAACCACCTTGCTATCCACAGGCGTTTAGAGCATCTACAGCCGGACCTTGCAAATCCGGTCCCTCAAACGCCCGCGGACGTGCCCGGGCGCGTCCGCGGACACTGACCGGTCACGCCTCAAATATAGCTCGTTGCATCCGGACATCTCATATTTCTTCCTCAAATCCATACAAAAGTATGCAACTAAATGAACCTACGTACTACGTTAAAAGCTATCTACTCTTCGTCGGAGATGTGGACGATCTCCGTCCCCTCCGGCGGATAGATGTGCGTGCACCGCAGGTCCGCCCCCTCCGGCGCCGTCGCTGCTGCCCCCTTCGCCCCCTCCGGCGCCGGCGCTGCTGACCCCTCCGCTGCGGCTTCCTCGGCCTTGATCTCGGCCTCCAGCTCGTCGAAGAGGGCGTCGGCTTCCGCCCGCCTCTGCCGGATGAGCCGGCGGTTGGCCTCCACCTCGGCCTCATCCCGGATGGAATCCAGGATGGCCTTCTGCTCCGCCATTTCGTCCGATTGGGCGATGACGAACTCCGCGTCCGCCTCCGCCATGGTCAAGCCGGGAGCCTCCTGCTCTGGCTCCTCCTCCTTCTCCATTGCCTCCGGATACTCCTCCTCCGGCATCTCCTCCTCCTCCACCTCCACCTCCGTCTCCGGCGAGTCCGGAGGGAGACCCGCAGCGATGCGGGTGGCGCGGTGAGTGTGGTACTCCTCCTCGATTTGTCGGCGCCGCTCCGACGTCAGCTGCGCGTAGGTGGTGATGAGCCGGCGGACCATCCTGACGGAGAGGGAGCAGCGAGAGGAGGCGGAAGGGCTCGGCTGGCGGTGGAGAGAGGGAGGAGGCGGATGTGTTAGGGCTGGGGGCGCCTGACGGTTAAATAGCCGGCCCCGACCTCGGGCGGGGAGGATGAGCGGCGCCACGCAGCGCCACACGACGTTCACACCGCGGTGACGGTTGAGGCGCCCGTCGGACCTTCGGGTTTCCCGGCGAGTCCGTGTGGGGCCACGCCGTCAATATTATAGCTAATTTAACACCATCAATCAATAAACAAGGAAACAAACTTAAAGTTAAGAGAAACCCAAAATAAATAAATTTTAAAAAACCGAAGAAGGAATTATTTTAAAAAATAAAACACAAAAAGATAAAGTTGTAAACACAGAAAAGATCAAAAAATATAGGGCAGTATCAAGAACCATTGCAAATCACGAATGTATGCACAGAACATGCACGGCTGTTTACGCGGTAGGTCCATGGGTGTGCGTGTGGTAGAGGGAAACACGAAACACGGTTTTTTGCCAGGAACTTCCCCGATGTAAAAAGGAAAGCACGGATCTATGCTAAAAATACGCACGCTTGTTTACGCGGTAGATCCACGGGTGTGCGTATGGTAGAGGGAAACACGATGCATGGTTTTTTGCCAGGAACTTCTCTAATGTAAAAAGGAAAGCACGGTTGTATGGTAACAATACGCATGGGTGTTTGCGCGGTAGATCCACGGGTGTGCGTGTGGTAGAGGGAAACACGAAGCACGGTTTTTTGCCAGGAACTTCCCCGATGTAAAAAGGAAAGCTCGGGTCTATGCTAAAAAAACGCACGCTTGTTTACGCGGTAGATCCACGGGTGTGCGTGTGGTAGAGGGAAACACGATGCACGGTTTTTTGCCAGGAACTTCCTCGATGTAAAAAGGAAAGCACGGTTGTATGCTAACAATACGCACGGGTGTTTGCGTGGTAGATCCATGGGTGTGCGTGTGGTAGAGGGAAACATGAAGCACGGTTTTTTGCCAGGAACTTCCCGATGTAAAAAGGAAAGCACGGATCTATTCTAAAAAGACGCACGGTTGTTTACGCGGTAGATCCACGGGTGTGCGTGTGGAAGAGGGAAACACGATGCATGGTTTTTTGCCAGGAACTTCGCCGATGTAAAAAGGAAAGCACGGTTGTATGCTAACAACACGCACGGTTGTTTGCGCGGTAGATCCACGGGTGTGCGTGTGGTAGAGGGAAACATGATGCATGATTTTTTACCAGGAACTTCCACGATGTAAAAAGGAAAGCACGGTTGTATGCTAACAATACGCATGGGTGTTTGCGCGGTAGATCCACGGGTGTGCGTGTGGTAGAGGGAAACACGAAGCACAGTTTTTTGCCAGGAACTTCCCCGATGTAAAAAGGAAAGCACAGATCTATGCTAAAAAGACGCACGGTTGTTTACGCGGTAGATCCACGGGTGTGCTTGTGGTAGAGGGAAACACGATGCACGGTTTTTTGCCAGGAACTTCCCCGGTGTAAAAAGGAAAGCACGGTTGTACGCTAACAACACGCACGGTTGTTTGCGCGGTAGATCCACGGGTGTGCGTGTGGTAGAGGGAAACACGAAGCACGGTTTTTTGCCGGGAACTTCCGTGATGTAAAACAGAAAGCACGGTTGAATGTTAACAACACACACGGGTGTTTACGCGGTAGATCCATGGGTGTGCGTGTGGTAGAGGGAAACACGATGCACGGTTTTTTGCCGGGAACTTTCCCGATGTAAAAAGGAAAGCACGATTGTATGCTAACAACACGCACGGTTGTTTGCGCGGTAGATCCACGGGTGTGCGTGTGGTAGAGGGAAACACGAAGCACGGTTTTTTGCGAGGAACTTCCCCGATGTAAAAAGATACACAAAAAGGCCTTCGAAGGAAGTGACACATGAATAACTGTGCACATGAATAACCTATGTCATTCATTCATCAGGCGCTATTAGAATATATACTAGGAAAAGCACGGACATGTGGGAGAATCTGCACTGTTTCTACTGGAGCAAACGCACACTACTAGCTAGATTCTAGTGTGTGGTCCATGGAATGCACAATTTTCGGCATTTCCAGATGACTGGAGATGATAAAAATATTGTAGCCAACAGTATAAAGATACACAAAAAGATTTATTTAAGAAGCTGTGAGCACCTTGATAGGTGCACAGACGGTCCAAAAAGGTACAAGCTTATAGACGGTGCAAAATATACAAGCATCGTTTGATCACGTCTAGACTACAAAAGGGTGCAGCAACATCTAACACCAGCATTGTATTCAGCACTCACAAGTGAATGGTTCCATCAAATCCAGGTACTCGATGCATGCCATCTCTAAGTCCAAGTACCTGTGGCCGCAACTCGATGACAATATAAGGCCAGCATGCCTAGAAACCTTGTTGTACCACTGAAGCACCTCTTCTTGGTGTTCATAAAAACCTTTTGTGAAGTCTACGGCGATGCAAAACTTAAGCTTGATGGTCTCCAACACCGTTGCATTGAGAATAAAGAATCTGGCAAATGCAATGCTATTGTCACAGGGTTCATAGTCTTCCAGCGTTACCGTCTTCAGGCGAATGCCATGGTGCTTGAGAAACAGCTGGTGCTCATCATGCGACTCATTCATGTCACTTTTTTCATTGGAGCCTCCTGCCTAAAATATACAAGATTGAAAATGCTTAAGGTTGAGGCAACAAATGAACGATTAATTCTATAACATCCCTCATAAAAAGTTTCTCCCTCTTAGATCTTTGTGTAGATGCAGACATGCAGGTGTATCAAACACTATAAAACATGTCTAGATACAGGTGCAACTATATAGTTCTAAAGCAATTGTAAAGACAAACATTTTCACACGGATGAACTAGTACACTATGCATGCTGTGGACTTTCAAATGCCACGTGTGAAAAATCATCACCTCGATGAACAAGTTCTCCAAGCTTCGAAAGCATTGCATCAAGCGAACGACCTTGTCCACATTATAATCCATGCTGACAAACAACGTCTTGACAGGTTGCAACACTGTTGATATGCTGACCGTCGGCAAACACTTCAGGGAGAACATATCATAATATTAATGGAATAAAGGTTGGATTAGTTAGAACTTGTTTACTCGAACAAACAGTCAGTATTTTCGAAAAGTAAGTACAGGAATAACTGTATGCTGACGTACATTGATGGAATCAACAAAACCATCAGAAAATTTGCCCAAGGTCTCCAATTTAGGTGCAGATATGATTGTTATCTCCAGGTCCATGCTACGATTATCGTGAATCAACCGTTGAAGTGAGGGCGCATCCTGTATAATGAGTTTCCCAGCGTGATGACGGATACCAATGCTTACAAGGCCAGATGAGTTTATTATGAGGGAATGGTCATGGAAAGCCATCCGGACAGACCGAACAAGCAGCAGGCACTAGAGTGCAGGACAGCTACTGTGGATTATGCTTTGCAACGAGACGTCTGATATAACAACATCAACAAGGGAAAGTCTCTTCATTAGTGGTAGTTCAAGCATTGATACTAAACTATCTAGTATTTCACAGAGAGCTAAGGTGACGGTGTGGAGAGAGGATGAAAACCGAAAGATCGACGTAGGTGCTGAGGGCGTATATGAAGGGCATGTGAATGGTAGTATGGCATCTTGACTCATAATTTATGGGAGCATGTAGTAGAACTCAAGCACCTCGATATTGTCGAGTTTACGGGATCGGAGCCAGGCGTCGACGGCAGAGCGCCTGCATTGGAGGCAGCACGCCGGTATGCAGAGGCGACGAACTGCGCCCTCATGACCGGAAAGGACGGCTTCCGGGAGGCTCATACCATCACCGACAGGTTCTCGACTTTCTCCACTATTAAAAGTTCCGGAGTATCTTACGCGGAGGAGGTCCCCCGTTGAGATTTTCATGCTGACAATATCCCAATGAACTTTATCTAGGGGTTTAAGAAGACGACCGGCAGGGATCTCACAGTAGTCTAGATTGAGAGGGGCCTTGCACCATAGGGGTCGCCAGCGACTTGCGAGGACTTGGGTGCGAGCACTGTCCTTGGTGGGGAGACGGGAGACAATCTCACCTAGGACGGGGTCCAGGAGGCCGCTAATGATGTCCGGACCTGACTCCACTTCGCGGTGAATATGGAGAGGCCGCTGATGATGTCCGAGCACCGTCCTGGATTGCTCCTCGGATCCAGGGGCGGGCCATCGCCGCTTCTCGCCCCTTTGACCGGCACCGAATCCCCGGAGGACAGCCTTGACATCTTGGTGTTACGGGCAGTGGACTCCATCTCCACATGCACATCCATTTGCCGGGGTATCCCGCCGCATCCAAGAAACGCCGTGCGCGGTGAATATGGAGAGACGGTTAGGTATTCACTGCCCATATCCAGAAAAGGATAGATATAATAACTGACAGAGGAAGAAGGGAACTGAGGTCCGGTGCCGGTGCCACAAACAATACCTATCCTTGTGTCTATGAAATGTGCATTGTACACCAAAAAGGCATGTGGCAGTTGCAAGACAACTATCAGTTCCACAAACGAGTTTACATAAAGAGGCACGGACGGGCGGTCAATACAAACACGGTAGTACATAAATCAGATGCACGGTTGTGCCTCTATACATGTCAATGTTTTCACAGGTCCCAGCCGAACAATCTTGCCAATGTTTTCTGCTTACACGTTCACTATTAGAGGCACGCTCGTCCGGTCGTTAGAGGCACGTATATATGTGCAGAAAATGAACGTACCGTGACTCTATGTTCAAAATGTTTTCGGTCACTCCGCCAGTTCAAAAAGAGTGCCGCAGCATAACTGTCAGAGATGCAGCGCCGTCAGGACAAAATAAGCATAGTTTCACATGCACGACCATGTGTTCAGACGTTAATTATCAGAGGCCACGAGAGGAACCGTTTTACATGCAGGGAATGCACGGCTATGCTCTGATACCGCAAAGGCTGTCTGTCACCCATATAGTTCAAACAGAGTGCAGTGACCTCAAGGCAGTTGCTCTGAGCGCAAGGACATGAGATCACGCAAGGCGCTCGTTATCTGCATTGCAAAATGTTGCAGGCGGCACATTCATTGGTGGAGAGACGGCCATGAGGTCATGAGGTACATGGTTCTACATGCCGGTAACACAATGCCGTGACTGTGTGTTCGGCCCTCGTCTAGGTCGAGAGAAAACGTTCATCCCGTCGTTTCCACGGGACTAGAGACTCTTTAAAACGTCGAGAGAAAACAACAGAAACTGGATTGATTTTAGGACATGTGAACTGCTTCGTCGAGGACAACAAACAACCTTACAAGAACAAAAACAAACAACCTTACAGATGATGCAAAAATTACAAAGGTTTTTTGATCATGTCTAAATCTCTAAGCTCCGTAAGCTTCCCCACAGAAGGCGCTACAACATGTAACTTTGTAAGCTTCCCCACAGAGAGCTGTTCTCAGCATTCACAGCTGAATGGATTCGTCAAGTCCAGATATTCAACATGTTTGTTTGTTAAATCCAGGCTGGTATGTTCGCAACTTGATGATAATATAAGGCGAGCGCATTTAGAAGCCTTCTTGTGCCACTGAAGCACCTTCTGTTGCTGTGCATAAAAATATAACTTGGTTGCTGGGGACGGCAAGTCTGGGGGGCAGCGAAACTTAATCTTGATGGTCTCCAACTCGCTAGCATTCAGAATAAAGAACGTCGCAAATTCAATGTGTTCCTGACAGCTTTCGTAATCTTCCAGTGTTACTGTCTTCAGACGAATGGGATGGTCTTTGAGAAATAGGTGGAACTTACGGCGCCAACATTGTCGTTTACCACCACGATTAAATCCTCCCAAAAACATGCCAGTAAGTTGAAAATACTTAACATCAGTGGAGACAGCAAAAGAACGATTAATTATATTATGACCATCCCCAAAAGCTTGTCATATATTTGTCTAGATCCGGATATATCTATCAGTAAAGATTTTGTAGACACGGGTGTACCAATCCAAGACTAGATTTTTGAGACGGAGGTATGAGTGCTACACTATGAAATGTTTGTGAAAACCATTACCTCAACAAACAAGTTCTCCAGGTTTGGAAAGAGTTCCAACAATTGAATAGCAAGGTCAACTTTATAACGCTGCAATACAAAAAAAGTCTTGACGGATTGCCGTATTTTTCTAAGCCCGACAGCCACCGAACCCTTCAGGAAACATAGAACAAAGTTAATAAAATAAAAGGTTGGATGACATCAAACTCGTTTCCTCCAACAAAACAAGGTGAAAGTACTATGGAAATTCAGTACCTCGAGAGACTCGGAGTCACCCGCGTTAATGAATTCACCCAATGTCTCCAATTTAGGTGCAGAGACAATGGTTAACTGCAGGCGTCTGCTATCCAAATCATAAATCAGCCGTTGAAGTGCAGGGGCATCCTGGATAATGAGTTCAAATTTCCCACAGAGGATGCCAATGCTTACAAGCTTAGCTGAGTTTATTCTGATGCAATGGTTTTTTTCGTTCAAAACAAGCAGCAGGCACTCGAGTGAAGGACAACTACAGTGGATTATGCTGTCGAGAGAGGCGTCTGATATATCAACCAGCACAAGGGAAAGCCTCTTGAGCAGCGGTAGTTCAAGCATCTGGACATAGTTGTCAGCTATCTGGCAAAGAGCGAAGGTGACGGTGTGCAAAGAAGAGGAAAACCGGAAGATGGACATTAGTGGTGGAGGCGTAGGTGAAGGGCATGCATCTAGTAATGTGACCTCGTGATTCACGAATTGCGGGATCAAGTAGTAGAACTCAAGCACCTGAATAATATTGTCGAGTTTTGGCGATCGAATCCAGGCGTCGACGGTAGATGGTCTGCACTGGAGGTAGCACGCCGGGATGCATAACCGGTGAACTGCGCCCTCATGACCAGAGAGGATGACTTCAGGAAGGCTCAAATCATCAGCTATAGGTTCTCCACTAACCCAAGTTCCGGAGTGACTTTTGCGGACGAGCTTCTCGCTGTAGTGGGAGACACTAGAGGTGGTCTCTATATGAACTATTTCTAGATGGTTAAAAAGACGAGCAGGAGGGATCTCACGGCAGTCGAGATTCAGAGGAGCGGTGCGCCATAGGGGCCGCCACCGCGATGCGAGAACTTGCGTGCGGACGACATCCTTGATGGGGAGACGGGAGACGATCTCACCTAGGACGGCGTCCGGGAGGCTGCTGATGATGTCCGGACCAAATCCCTCTCCGTGTTCGTCCGGTCGAGGGGGGCGGCCATCTCCGCCTCTTGCACCTTCGACCACCACCGCACACCCAGAGGACGGCGTCGCCGGTGGAGCGAGCCTCGCCATCTTGGTGCTTGGGGCAGCGCACATCTCCATCTCCATTGCCGGGGTACGACAGCGATGTGTACGGGGGATCTTGAAAGATGGTTAGGTCTTCACTGCCTCTATGTCTATGACGCGTAACCGACCTGTTGGCCCTACATGTCATAAACCCTAAGGCACAACAATCCTTTTTTTTCTTTACAAGTATTGGCCTTAATTCATTCAAAAAAAAATCACGGAACATTAAAAACGAGAGGCAATGTTATGAACGTGCATCGTGCCTCCCTGTAAGCAGGAGCACGGGTGTTGATGCAACAAAACCACGGTCCTGCCTCTGGGCTATAAATTGTTATGTCTCACACATCCGCTTGTAGAGGCACAGCCGTGACTCTAGTGGAGGCACTCCATGTGAAACATTCACAGGAGTAGGGCGTCCGGTCATTAGAGGCATGTGTATACATGCATAAAACGCACGGCCGTGACTCTGTGTTCAGAATGTCTTCGGTTGGTCCGCGTGTTCAAGAAGAGTGCCGAAACATCATTGTCAGAGGTGCAACGCCGTCAGGACAAAAGAGGCACAGCTTCACATGCACGGCCACGTGTTCAGACATTAATTATCAGATGGCGCAATCACACCACGGGGTAAATATAGAAGTAAATCTATTGGTCTTGTATGTCGCTTCTATAGTACCATGAAACAGAACTTACAAGTCATTTTTTATTACAATGCCACAAGAAAAATAAATCGTGATGTCTCTTTCTCTCCTACAGACACAAGAAAACTTACAAGAGACTTTACTACAATGGATGGTACTGTTTTTTTGAATATTCAGAGATCCATTCTTCTTTCTCCAAATCTGCGCATAGTTTCCATACTTCCTCGCCGTTCTCCTATTAAAAAATAATAAACGGCAAAAAACAAAAATTAGAATAATTCGTCATGGGCATATTTCTTGAAGTCGTAGCAATATTCTACGGTGCTAGATACTGTACATCATATTATTTCTGTTCAGGCTCTCTTTTTACCTTTTAATTCCTCACTCATATTGTTCACCGATACAAAATAGTCTCCATTCCGTTCTTTCTCTTCTCAAGGTAGGCTGCACACATTCTGTTCCTTGAACCAAGTCTGCTTGCAGACATTTTGTGTGTCTTCCTTGTGTGATACTAGATTCTGGTGTGGTTGGAGGACTTTGCTTTCGATGCTCTGTTGTCAGTGGGGTTGTTGGCGTTGATAGTGGGGTTGTTGGCGTTGATGCTGGTGTTAACCGTCTTGGTCCTGGGCTTGGAGTGCATTCTCCTCCTCCATTTGATATTCTCGATGTAGTCATTGGTGTTGTCGGCCATTTCATTGACCTTGCCTTTTTCTCCTCCCGTGCTTTCCTCTTCTCCTCTTGAATCCTCATTTTTTCAATCACTTCTGGGTTAGTCGGACAATGCGTTTTCGTATGACCTTCTGTACTGCAACGTCCGCAAATGGGTTTGGTTTTTTTTTACTTTCTTCTCAGAACCAGCTTTGATTCGGTCTCCTTTCTTCGTTCCCTTCGAGCCACTCATGGGAGGGTTTTTGAGACTTGCGTCACATGGATTTTTGCCTGTGTCTGTTTCATCTGCAAGTGTCGTCATGACTTTTATTTTCATTTCTTGCATACACTCCAGTAGCACATTGTATGCTTTTTCCTTCCTACAAGCATGTGAACATATATCAGATAACTCTGCGTACGCGAGACCAAATCTCATAGTTTCATCTTCTTGTGCGGTCATGCTGTTACCTTGACCTGTAGCCAGTAGTCTCAAGCTATCTGACCAATTCCTGGTCCATCTGGGGATGATAAAAGACTTTGGAAGGTGTTCAACCATACCTGTCTGGTCCATAACCTTAAGTACATTGCACCACTGAATGCCATCCCTAGTCATCTTCTTGCAGCTCCACGTGTATATTTCCTTATGCTCATCCACATCTACCCTGAATTCAGACCTATCAAATTCCTCACCTGGGTATGGTTTCCTGTCTTTTTCTTTCGATGGGATCCTTTTTAAAAGGTATTGCCTACCTTTTGCCAGGTCGTGGCACTTATAGTATGTGCGGTTGCGCAGCTCTAGCTGAAATTTCCTGAAAATTTCATTAGTGTATATTTCACTTGCTTCTGTTTCAACTGGAAAACCTGTCTCTCGTGATGGTATCTTCTCTTATGTTCGGTGCCTTTTCTTATCAAGCGTGGCAAGGCAATTTTGCTGAATGATGTTATACGCACCGACAAACCTCGTTATGGTATCCTTGTGGTTCACATAATTTTTCCACATTGAGTTTATGCTCTCACTACGTGTGGTTGTTGATGAAAATGGATAAAAGCAGTCCTTGAAGTAGGCTGGCACCCAGAATGTACGTAGTTCCCACAATGTATTCAGATGCGTGTTTCCTTCTGCATTGTATTTTGAAATCGCTGTTTTCCATGAACCTTCAAACTCATCTGGATTTAGTGAGTTTTTGATTATTAGAAATAACTCACCAGACATCCCTGGGTGTTGCGCAAACACTGTTGCGTTGTTCTCCTTCATGTTCTTCCGTATATGCCACAAGCAGAACCTGTGCCTGGTCCTCGGAAGTACTTGCTCTATTGCCGCCTTCATCGCCTTGTCCTGGTCTGTTATTATGTACTTCGGTTCCTTTCCTCCCATTGCCTCGACAAATGTACTTAGGAGCCATTTGAATGACCCTATGGTCTCATCCTTTAAAAGGCCTATTCCAAACAGGACGGTTGACCCATGGTTGTCAACCCTATGATTGGTGCAAATGGTAAGCCATAGATATTCGTGGAAAACGTTGTGTCAAAAGACACGAAATCTCCGTACAAGCCGTAATTCATCTTGCACAAGGAGTCTGTCCAGAACAGGCTTCGCACCACGCTGTTTCCATCTGTCTCTTCCACATGGTGAAACCCTGCCCTCTTCCTCTGCATTTCCGTAAAGAGCTTCATGGTGTCCTCGATATCTGTGTTCCTTTATCCAGCCCTGTCCTGGCATGCAATGTTGCTTATGTCAATCGTGTCGAACATAATTTCTCGCCTCGGTTTACCCATAGCAGTGAAGATCGGCATGACTTTCCTTGGCTCTAGCCTTGCCTTCTGCAGGACCTGGATAAAAAATTTCTCCTCGGGTCTCATGTTCTTATAGCACCTCATAAATTTCAGCATCCAGTCAGACGGGTGTAGCACGTGGTTGTGCTCTAGGCATACATTCCTCAAGTATCATATTCCTCTCTCTGTATCTCTCTTTGCTGTTATCTCAACGGGACAGCCTGTCCTAATCAAGCAATTGCTCCTTCTGTGCTTCACAAGTCTCTCGGTTGTTTTATTCGCACCTTCCTTTGTGCACCGGAACACTTGCTTCACCGAAAAACCAACCTTTCTGGCATATGTGCAGAAGAAAAAGAAGGCATCGTCCCTTGTTTTGAAATGTAAGCCATCCTCTAGTTCACGTGCCTGCATCACTTCCTCAATCGACGGGAATGCGCTTCCTTTGAACATTTCGTCCATATCTTTCTCTTCTTGCGTTGCCTTCCCCATATCAATGATGTCTAACGTGTCTCCATTGGGGTCATCATTGTCACTTGAGATATCATTACTTTCATGACCAGGCGTTAGCTCGTTTCTGACAGAGCTGCTGCAGCTCACTTGCTTGTCGGATGCGGGGGCTCCATCACTGCTTGAGGTCCAGTCCATCACTACTTCTTGAATATTGTTGCCTCCTTCTCTCCCGTCATCTTCACGAATGCTGTTCTCTATTCCTCCGGTACAAGTAAACCCAAGGACCTGCGCTGTTTCCACCACAACATTTGTGCTATCACCATAGCCGTCTCTGTATACCACTTGCTTCTCTGCAGGTTGTTTTCCCTTAACCGTGGGTAAAGGAATCTTGCAGTTATTTGACTCATCTGTCATGCTCTCTGTCAAGTCCTGCACATGAAGGTTGCAACAAAATTAGATATCAGAGGCACCTGAGACGTATGCATCTTATTTTCTCGTATAGAAAGTTTTAAAACAGATGTTTGTATGGTCCATCATTTGTTCCACTCCGTTGTTGGAGATCAGGATTTAGCTGTAGGTTTTTGACAGGAACATCCGTGATGTAAACCACAAGCACGGATTTATACCAGGTAAGATGCACGGGTGTGTACGCACCAAATCCACGTGGGTGGGTGTGCCGAAGGCATGGCCGTGCTTTTTTTTTGCACTTTACAATCAGAGAGGCACGGCCGTGCTTCTGCTTGCACTCTACAATCTAAACCAGGTTTACAAACAGAGAACATAGTTGTGTCGTCACCTTTCTTTCCTCCTGCCTCTCCTGCTCAGCACATCTTGGTGACATCCACCGTGCATTGGAGATTTCGTTGACAATCCTGAATGCCATCGGAGATCCCCTGGAAGGACCTCTCATGCTGAACGCCAATGGCGATCCTTTCAAAGGACCTTGACTCGTCATCTTTAAATTGTCACCAGTATATCCAATCCGTTGGAGCCTTTGTTCCTGACGTGGACTGGCCTGATCCTTGTTTCTCTGCTCGCATGCCTATGGCACGCGAAAAGACAAAGAAATTTTCACGATTAAATTAAAATAACACAACTGTTTGACATATTTTTCGGTTGTTCGACGTTGCTATCACCTCTGCTATCTTCTGGTGATGCAGATCAGTAAAGGTTCTTCCTCCAATTGCTGGGATTCTGCTTCTGTCAATCATGCTTGATGATTCATCATTTGTGCTTTTATTGGCAACATTCAATGTGCCGACATCAACGATTCTTCTGTTACCATGTACCTCTTCACCAGGACCATCAGAAAACACTACTCCATCGGAACGACTGCTCTGCACGACCTTGAGTTTTTGAAGCACATCGTCATTAGATGCACATGTGTGCATTATGAAGCATTAGCAATTTAACAAATAAAACATATGAAATGATCTTGTGTGTCCAGAGTTGTAAAACAAGGCTGAGTTTTCAAGTTTTTTATCGTTACCTGGAGCGACTCGTTGGTACGGTTTCTGTGTTGCAACTTTGGATTACAGGCCGAAGTCGGGGACATTGCAGCAAAATTTACTCTACTGCTTAGAATGCTCCTTTTAGCATGTGTCTGCTGCACAGCTTGTTCCTGGCTGGGACGCTTACTGAGCACTTGTTTCTCGACCTTGACTACATTTACCCCAGCCCGCCTGGCATGTGCGTGCTGAACGTCATCTGCACTCTTTTTTTTGTTCTCCACTTGCAGCAGTTTCTTTTTCTTCCATCTATCGATCTTTAACTGCGGAGCACATAGATGGAACAGTGACGCGTTACAGCACTCAACCAAGAAATATTCATGATTTTTCCTATCTATTATTGATGCCCATGGGCCTAAACATTACATTACTCAATGGTGACACGTTACGCCTTGAGAGTATATAATGCAGAGAAAGAAAGACAAGATAGCATCCAAAACCTAAGTTTCAATTGATTTCGCCGCAAATGAATCTAGTGTGATTCACTTGTTGTTGTTACCTTCTTTTCATATGCCTTTGTGATATCATTCAGAGATACGCCAACCTTGCTACCCTGATCAGCTGGTGCGATCCTGAACATCTGCAGGAAAAAAAGTTATACAAATAGCTAAAAACTGTTCTACAGTGCTGTTTGAACACGCTCGTTTTTTTAGTTGACATCTAAATAACTTCTGTTTACTACAATAGAATTGACATGTATTTTTAGTTAAATAGAATTGATGTATAGAATATTTTTGTCACATACTACACGGGATCCCAAACGCAAGTAAGATCCTTGTGCTAATCTGGCATAATATAAAAATAGATCTCCAAGAAATATGCTAAAAAAACATCTTGTTTTTGCAAAGTATCAATGCTCAAAAGCCAACACAGAACAGAGCACTTTTATTCCTCACGCACCACAACGCTAGGGAAATTAACAACCATAACACAACAATTACAGCCTAAAACTTCTTTTTGCACCCCCGTGAAGACCAACTAAGGCGGTTGGATCGTCGATTATATAAGAAGGGATACAATTCGAATTATGGCACACGCTACCTGCTGCTACGAGCAAACTGAAACCATGCTTTAAAAAATAAGGATACAGAAAACTAACGAGAACATCGAAGACGCATGACCAAAACATAAATATATTGCGGTGACCGTGCTAGTTCATCAGGAAGGATTAAAAACGCCGAGCGGCAAAAATTCAATCTACCTCGTTCGTCAGGAAACATCACGGGATGACTTGATCATTTTTTAGCTAACCTTTGTTTGCTGAATCTTATTCCTAGAGCGTTCGGACCCGGATCCATTTCAATTTTGTGCGCGATCTACTTTCCTGATCAAGGCAACTCTCAAATCTCCATGGCTGATTTTGAATTTGAATGAGAGACAGGAAAAGGTAGAGAGACGCGAACAAATAAAGAGAGCGTCCTTCTCTCTTTGCGTGAAGGAAAAGTCTGGAGCTGGACCTGAGCCGTCGTACTGACACATGGGCCCTCCAAAGGTTTCTTTGACAGACTAGTGGGGTCACTTTCCGGGCAACATCAGGGAAGGTCCTAGATGCAGTCGAGCCGTACTGACATGCGGGCTCTACAATGGTTGCTCTTACTGACCAGTGGGGTCGGCCGTCAAGGAATTCCAGATCTCAGTTCATTCACTCCCCATCTGGCGTCGTTGAAAACAATTTGGGGGCGGATATCCTAGCTCTCCCGAGGAATTCCTGCTGATTGGTCATATAATTTCTCTCTGCTCCTCCCTCTTCCCCTGAGAAATCGTCCATCCTCTTCATCCACGCCGTGCGCCTCCTGTTGAGGTAACACATTACACCTTGTACCTGCTACTTTCTTCCTCCTCGCAGCGCTTCACATGTTGTTTCAATTTTTTGAACAAATTTTTTTTGGCAAGACCAGCTAAATTCACGTTGGATGAGGAACGCAACACGAGAGAGATGGGGCGCGAATTAAATTTATCAAAATATTTTTCGAAATCCCAGGGGTCAGGGTCGCTGGTCGGGGAGTCGCGGAATTGCTTCACAGGAAAACGTTGATGGGCGTTACTTACAGTTCCGACCAAGGTTTCACTCGACTGACGCACAGCTCTAACGTGTCAGCTGTATGCTGATTTTAATTTCGATCCTGCTATTCATAGTGTTAGGAACACCTTTGATCCTTGTAATAGTGAGAGAGGTCAACGAATATATGTATCAACGTCTACAAGTTGACATGCGTAGTACTTACGCTAGATAACTCAGAGTTAACATCTTTCTCAATTAATTGAGATGTCAATGATAATGTCACAGCAACTGTTAACATCTGTCCTAGCTAGTTGAGGTAGTAATCATCATGTCTCATGGCCTGTGATGTAGCAATGGATGGGATGGACTCCATTCCATAGCTCTCAGAGACCCAGTCTCAGTCTGTGGATGGCACAGAGCTCGTGACACAAGATTTCATGGTCCCTAACCAACTAGAAAAGGAAAGGATAAGGACCGAGTCCAAACATACAGCGCACGAAAAGCTCGTTCAGGAGTACAGAAGGAAGAAGCAAATATCAGGCTCACAGTAGGTTCTTTTTTCAGTGATTCCCATGTGTGTTGTTGCATTTGCTTTTCAAAAATGAGTAATTCTCGTCTCATATGTGTTTCTTATTCGCAAGACGTTTATATTGAAGATTCAATACATTTTTTCAAATTCAATTCTTAATTTTTTTCGCAGAGCAGTTAGAATGGTCGAGTATGAAGAAGATTTCAGTACAAAACTGAGCTTTAAGAAGTTCATATCTGTTTGTGACAAGCTGACAAACGACCAGAAGCAACTTGTCAGAGACATTGGTTTTGGAAACCTACTGGACTTGGCCTGCCAAGATCTCCCGAGGTGCTTCATTCGATGGCTTGTCCGTAACTTTGACAGCAGCTCCAGTTCTTTCATATTACCTAGTGGATTCACATTCCTTATCAACTCTACACCGTGCACCGCATATTGGGAATTCCACTAGGAGGCAAAATGATTGCTAAAAGGTGCTCAGAAGCTTTCAGATGTCAGGTTAAGTCTGAGACAAATTGTGCGGCGCAGACTCCAAGCATGAGAGAACTGATTTATCTCATGACCCCGGAACTGACAGGAGAATTATTTCAGCGGGTTTTTGTGATCTTTGCAACTGCAGTATTTCTATGCCCGATCTGAATGTGTAAACCCAGATTACCTAGCAGCTCTTGAAGGACCAACATCAGATATCCCATCATATGATTGGTCCGGAGCTACTCTAGACAAGTTGGTGACATCACTCCAGACATTCAAGGATAAAGAATTCAACGGCACATTGTGTGGCCGCCTCCTGATACCCGCGCTTGGTTCACTACCTTTTTCTTTGAATTCTCTTCTGTTGGAAGTGCTGAGCATCTGATCCATTTTTAACCTTTTTATCTCCGGCAGATAAGCTACTTTGAGTACCTGGATATCAACGTGATGCGTATGAAAAATGATTTGCCATCAAGGCTACCTATCTGGGATACAGACGCTGTTAAGAATTATACTAACCTAGATAGACTGTCATCAGAGGAAGGAAATTTTGGCAAACACCCTGTGAGTGTACTTCATTCTTTGTTACTCTATGGACTCTTACCTCTCAGCAGAATGATTTAGCTTCCATACCTTAATTTAATTTGACCTATACTTATTTGTTTTCTTGCCCATCATCGCAGCTAAAGGATATAAGGTGCACACCTTTCTATCCACCAAATGGCTCTGAAGGGTCATTTTTTCGAATGGGTACCAAACTAGAAGCCTACCTAGAACAGTTTGTGCCAGAATGCAAATTATCTTTGGTGAGTCATTTCGAGCCCATGGACCATTTTTTTGTTTCAAATTGTCAATAATTGCACACCCTGTAAGATTTCAAAGTGATTCAACATATAAGTCAGCATATATAGGAAACAGGTACGTGGGCTCGCTGCATTAGGATATAACTGCCTCTACTCAATCATTATAGGTGTGCTACCTGCAATAGGTCACATGTTGGGTGTGCTTTCTACAGCAGGTTTCGTTTATGTTACATGTGCCTCCTACCCACAGTAGGTTAGTTGTGCTGCTAGAGAACCAACAGTAGGTAGTTTCTGGTTCTATGATGGTTATAGCCCTTCCTCACAGGCTAAATTAGTTGTGCTTCATACAGTAGGTTAGCTGTGTTACCCAACGGCAGTGCAGCTGTGATTATGTGATTATTATAACTGTGATTCTTGGATAGGCCGTCTGTGATTCCTCAACTGCTTCATGCAGTAGTCTAACTATGCTTCCTGCAGTGCAGCATTCCATACAGTTTTTTTGCATGTTATTATTCATTTAGCGTTATATTAATATCAAATGCTGTTTTTTTATGTCTCGTTTGTAGGCTAAAGTAGACCTTGGCAAAATCATTAACGGGATGTACACATAATTTTTCTCTGTGATTCAACCCGTCATTGAGCAGAATCTGGAAAAGGTTCTTTCCCTTGGTAGGGAATTTGGTGTGCAGGAAGTCAACCGATCTGACCGCGGAATATATTGTAACTTCTAGAAAGATGAATTCAACAGAGAAGAAACCTTTTCATCACTTCCTTATCACCGCAAAGAAAATCCTCAAAGATCATGTAGCAGTGGCTCAAGCAATTTTTCATGTGCCTCATCATACTCGATGGATAATCTAAATGTTGTTGCGGTACTCCTGTGTCACCCTCCCAAAAC
Source organism: Elymus sibiricus (assembly GCA_039707655.1). Taxonomy (NCBI): domain Eukaryota; kingdom Viridiplantae; phylum Streptophyta; class Magnoliopsida; order Poales; family Poaceae; genus Elymus; species Elymus sibiricus. Next base: position 369,089,457 of record CM077663.1, on the reverse strand, counting down.
CAGTATGATAAGGAACAGTTCAATACCCAGCTATCCTTACAACGTCAAACATCAGCCGAGCTTAAATTGCGCTAGGAGGTGATTGAGATAGACCTCAAGACCAATGACTTGGATGCCAATGCTAGGTCACATCTGGAAACTTTGAGACACTTTTATAATACCTGCCTTGATGGGATAGCTGTTCATGAACATTTCGTGTCAACATCTGAGTTATTGGACGAGAACACATGAATGATTCTAACTGGCGAAAATTCATCCGAGAACACTGCACCCACTGCAGCCAACATCTGCACAGCTTCCACAGAACGCGAACATGTAATCATAGAACCAACGCAATCAAGCAAAGCTACTGCTACTGAAGCTCACACCTCAGACTGTACAGATGAGAAACAGTTAAACACCGTCGCTCCATTGACAAGTGAGACTATTGATCAGCCTGCTTCTCTGATTAATCAAATGCCAGTCATTATTGGACATTCCAACGGTGATGACACAATTGTTGAAAATTTTCCAACAAGCACAGAGAAGCTCATTGTATCCGAAGCTGTAACCAAGATAGACACTGCTACCGACAAATGTTCTCCTCCCAATATGAAAGCCCAGGTCAATGCTACTAGCAATTTGAGTGATGAGAACAAGATTGGTGGGTCCAAATCATATGAATTTGCATTAGACTCCAAGTTCAGCCACACGCCCACTGATAAAGCAGTTGTCCCCTGCGGTTCTGGCAGCGGTTCTGGAATTGAACTGGTTCACACAACTGGTGAGCATGCTCAACAAAAAAACCTTGCATCCACCAGTGATGCTCCATTCGTTGCTGCCACTTTTACCAACACAACCAAACATGCCACTGAAGAAATACGGGCACCAGCTACCGAGAATCCAACTAACAGTGTGAGCGCTGTTGTCTTCAAGAGCCAGCATGTAAAGCAGGCCAACGAACGAATGACAGCTGACAAGAGACCCTCACTGATGATGCCCAATGCAGCAAACGGGGCCACACCGCCAACGAAGAAAAGACTCAGGATAATAGAGCCTTTAGGACAGTCACCCGAAGATGTATCCAATAAGCAACAACTTGTTGACAACCAAAAAGCCCTGCATGATGCTGCATTCATTGATGATGATAAAATATGGTCTGACCCATCAATATATGAAGAAATTGACAAGGCAATAAAATGACAGAACATGCCAGCCAACTCTGAGCATGTAGGCTTCAAAGAATGTCAACCTAATACTCTGATGCACATATCCGGGGCTACAAGCTCGTCAGCGAGGTCCACCCTTACTTATACTGAAGGGTCAACTATACCTACCACATCAGCTCCTAAGGCAATGTTAAACGTTAGTTGCCTCTCACAGCCCATTGCTACGTCATACTCTGTGGGTTTAACCCGATCTCCTTGGTCACAAACTCCCATTGCTACGTCATACTCTGTGGGTTTAACCCAATCTGCTTGGTCATAAACTCCCAGACCAAATACTCTGTCCACACATTGCCAGGAACAACCCCCCTCTGATTATAATCTCCAGTTCTTCAACCAACAATACCAGCAACAACCTCCTGATTGTAATTTCCAATCCTCCCATCATAGAAATGTCCAAAATAATGGTCGCTTGCACAGCCAACAATGCCCACACGATGAATACAACCATCAGCATAACCATGGGCAAAGTAACAACTTACATTCACGGACGAATAATACATAGTCTTCATGCCCACATCAACACAATACATCAGCAGACATTGCTCTGAACCAAATCAGCAAACCAGGCGTCGGTATGTCTACAACACAGATGCAGCAGTAGCAAACAAGAGGGCCTGTGCTACAGAGAAACAACCGTTACAATGAGGGTCAGCACCAAAACCATTATCATGGCCATCAACGTATCGGTAATGGTCAAACCGGTTCCAGTGCAACTGACTCCCAGAACAATCATTATGATCTGCAGCAATAGCCTCGGCTAACTGATCCAACAAATAACCAACATGATTGCTTCAGATTGTTGGATATAAGAGATTCTACGCTCGTAGAGAAACTCATCTACAAAACAGTTGTGGAGAACACGCCACCGTCAGGCAGAGATGACAGGTAACGAGATCATTGTTCCCACTGTACAAAAACTTTTGGTCAATTGAAATATTGTTATTATTGTTATTATTATTATTATTATTATTATTATTATTATTATTATTATTATAATGACTGGAAACTTAGAGCTAAGACATTCAAGTGGTTCGCCTGTAGTTTTCAGTTTTGTTTACATATTACTTCGAAACAGTGTTTCGGTTTTGCCATGTTTCAACGTAACTATCCTTGTAGTTTGATCACGCTGTGTTCTTCTCGTTACTGTAGGTTAGGGCTATATTTGCATTTTGAAAACTGGTCGCCTCTCATGAAGTTAAATGTCAAAATAAGTAATTCATAAAATTTAATGGGCCTTTTTTTGGGCAGCAAGAGGATATTTTTCATCAATCGACGCTGGGCTGACCATCGAACCTTCGGCCTATCAATGAAGGTCTACGGTTATATGAACGAATACGTGATGGATGCTTACTCAGACTTGTTGCTGAAAGAACAATTTTACAGTAAACACAACTTACACAAGCACATAATGTACATCGAAGCTTCAGTAAGTTTTAATTTAATTCCTCTACCTTTTTTAAATATTAATAAAAAACTGTACCAAAGAATAGTAAGCAAGCACCTATCTTTTGCAGGATAAATTTCAGGTCAAAGATGTAAGCATTGAACTTCTAAAACAATACATTGTAGAAAAAACAATTGGCTACAGGATGTCAAACGTCTACAGCTTTGTGAGTTGATCTTGCTAACTTCGCTCTACTGTGTTGGTCTTTGTTTATCCAGTTTTTTCTATTTTTTCCCCTCACAAATATTCTTGCTCACTGTTTTAGGTGTTAATTCCCGTGAGACAAAACCACTTTATATACTTGATAATCGTTAATTTCGAGAAGAAATGCTTCGAGATCCTGTGACCTTTTATCAATTGTGACGGTATAAAGGAACATTCAGACATTGTGATTGGGAACTTCAAGAGAGCGTACCATTCAGCTTACAATACTCATCCTCACAGAATAAACGATTTCAGTGTACAACCTGTGACATGCATAACTAACTCCGAAAGAGAGTGAGTCTCTTATTACTGTACCTGTATATCAATATGTGTTATTCATCCTGTAATTCATAATACATATGTGTTATTCATCCTGTAATCACCGATATATTACTCTCATTTGACAGGGATGACAGCGGTATATTCATAATGCACTTGATGCCGCTCATTGATACGAGGTCATCCTTTTTTATCAACAAAGTAAATTTGATTTGTGTCAAATCACAAGATGTTACACTATATAATGTTGAAACAAGCGAGCTGTACCATTGAGTTTTAGAATAATTTTTCTTAAATTTATTATTTCTCTCCCTGCAGATCTATGTGAAGCCGTTGCGAGAACAACTAACTTACAAAATGATGACATCTGGCCACAACAAGGGCAAAATATTCGAAGTACTGCAAAATGTCTTCAACCAGCACAACATACAACGTACAAGACCAAACCTTTGAAGTCTACAATTCTAACACCTAGTTGTCAGAACAATAAAGATTCACCTATTTTGTCTGGTGCTCTGTGATTCAATATACATTTATATCTATACCAGATATCTGTCGTATCAAAAGTATGTTTGCCATACTTAAAATCCTACTGTACTTTTAGAATAAGGTGGAGACATTTTGGCAGAGAGAAACAAGACCGTGACTATTCCTATCAAAGGTCTGTGGCTCCTCATAACAAGGAACCGTGCTTCTCTGAGGAAACGTCTCGGAACAAACGTTTGGGACAATCACGCACGACTATGACTCTCAATAACAGATTTCGATGCCTCTCCTAACTTCACTGCCGTACCCACAACGAAATCCGTATGCTTCGATACTGTCGTGCTTCAGTTCCACTAGTGTCTCTACAACTATGCTTCTTCCGCCTCAGCTTCTCAAAGTGCCATTTAAACACTTTAACTCCTGACCGATCAAAAAAAAATACACGTTAACTCCTGTGTCAGGGTGGTGCGTGAGCGACAGGCACAGAGGACGTTTTTCAACAGGACCATCCATGATGCAACACAGAAGCCCAAATTCATACCAGGAAGATGCACGTATGTATACTATGGATATGCACTATGATTCGTGTGTGAAAGCCACGCCTGGCAGACAAACACAAAGCAAAGGTCCGTCATGCAAAACCAGAGCACGGTTTTATAACCACAAAATGCACAGTTGTGTACTCAGAGGGTCCACCGGGTTGCGTCTCCAAGATGCATGCTGAATATAGAAACTCAAAGCACTGTTTTAGCGAGGAAAGTCGATGATGCAAACCGGAAGCACGGTTCATACAAGGAAAATACACGTATGGCTACTCTGGATATGCATTGTGCTTCGTGTGCGAAATGCACGGCTGGCACGAAGACACAAAGCAAAGGTCCGTGGTGTAAAACTAGAGCACGGTTTTATAACAGCAAGATGCACTAATGTTGACGCAGAGGGTCAACGGGGGTGCGTGTGCGAGAAGCACGGCTACCATGGAGTCAGGAAGTCACAAATTTTCAAAGTACAACTTCCTCCGGGTGAACAAACACCACATCAATTTACACAAAACGAAATAGTAACTAACTACAAGTGGTAGAACTTAACCACCACGTATTTCACTTGAGATCCCATCCAGAAGGAGATTGCTCAAAAACGTCGACGTCTGTAGCAAGGGAGAGAGCGCTTATGCAGACGGTCCTTCATCTTCAGAGTACGAAGGTAAAGCTCATAGCTCACGTACCCGTCCTGAAGAAAAAGGGGAAGAACATGAAAATTTAGAATAAGAACAAGCATCCTGTCAAAACAAAAATTCAAATTAAAAATAAAAATTTCACATACAATTGTTGCATATTTCAAATGCTCCGGAGAAAGTGGCTTCCAATCCCAATAGTTATGCTGATCTCTTGGGAACGCTCACTTCATATCGCTATAAGATTCATCTATGATGTCTGCCGCTAGGTCTTCCATGGAGTCCCTTTCTTGGCTGCCTTTGATCATATACTCCTCCTGAATGTCGATGTGAAACTCTCTTGGAATATTAATGTAACTTTGAAGGAGAACCCTAGTGTCCATGCTGACATCCACGCTAGCGAATGTTATACCTCAGTTTTCGAGGAAATCCTTCAAAGCCGGACACTGCGATCTCGCCTTGCACATGTGATAGAGCAAAACATGCTTCGCATCGCCAGTTGAATCACGCCAACTTCCCTATTCCCCCAATAATCCTTCCGAGTGTACTCCAGGTCCAGACCAACAAACTTGTACTCGTCCTCCCACAACCATTGCTCATACATGGCAATGATCTCCTCGACCTTGTAAGGCTCGTTGGTGTACCAGATGTCTAGCTTCGTGTTCCCATCAGCCCGTATCTCGTGATACTCAGTAGTGTTCTTCCCGTCATCCATGCCACAGAAGAAAGATGACGTTGGAATCTAGAGCTGAGGTTCCGTGAAAAGAATTGGGCGTGGTGAGGATGATGGGGAAATGGCTACGCGTCGCTTCCGTCGCGAGAATGGGGAGACGTGGTGACCTGCAGGAACCGACTGGTATATAACCTTGATGGAAGACAACCTCAATTACCATGTCCATCAATGTGAATTGCAAACCGTCAATAGACGGTTGTGCTTCCCAAGAGCGTTGAATCATGATTCCTCCTGCAATCACGGCTGGGCAAAAAATTTAACGGGGCGTCACATCCAAATTAATTATGGCAAGGTAAATGACATAATACTACTACTACTGAATAGTCACATACAACAGGCGCGCCATCAGTCATGAGTTGGTCCTTTGACCAGTGTACACACCTAGAGAAGAGTGCGAGAAAGCTAAGGGACACCCTATCATCCATGTTAGATCCGACGGCACCACACACATGGCTCTCCTAGCCTATATGTATACAACCTCATATAGCCTATACATTTGTGCACGGGTGTAACACCTTGGATTTTGCCCATTTCTTTTTCTTTTGATTTTGGTCTGGTTTTGCTTTTCCATGGTTTGGTAGTCTTGGAACCTGGAAGGATCACCCTTGATTTCTCTTCCCTAGTGGCTTGCCAACCTCTAAACCATCCCAAGACCTTGTCATTTCCATCCTGAACCAATCCCAATAATCTTTTCTTGGGAATATTCCTTTTTCTATTAAAGGAATAACCCTGTTTGCTCTGGGTTGTGAAGCAACCCACCTTTCTATCATTCCAAAAATTCCCAAATAATTCTCATAAATTGTTGGGGTCATATCTTACTCAAATATGTCAAAACCTATCCTTGCCATGTTCAAAAATATTTCACCAATATTCCTTTTCTTATTCTGCTCCAGGTGGCATTTTGTGAAGCAAGTGCCATTTATCTTTGCTTGCTTGCTCCCAAACTTTTTGGGCACTCTTTACTATCCATATCATTGCCACATGCCAAAATTCAACTCAATTTGGTTAGTAAATATTTCTTGGCAAATTTCCAAAGTTTCTGGTCCAGAGGAAGCTTTGTGAAGCAAGTGCTAGCTAAGAGTATGCAAATGAGTTGAAATTTTGCAGGCATCTTCATATTCTCAAATTAACACTCTCCACCAAATTTGAGCATAATCCCTTCAACCATGTGACCACAGCATCAAATCTTTTTTTCTGGTCATATTTCCCTGTTGTGAAGCAACTATATTTTATATTGCTTCATAATTGCTGGAAATTTACCAGAGCATTATTCTACCCATATGACCTATCTCCACCAAATTTGGGCTCATTTCATCTAGCCATTTATCCCCAGTTATTTTCCTAAGATTCTGTCCAGTGGGATGCTGTATGAAGGAAGTACCATTTGTGCTCATGCAAATGGTATGAAATATTTATGGAACTCTCATATGACCAAATCACTCTTCTCCTCCAAATTTCAGCTCAATCGCACTTGATATGTGAGTGCCACATCAAGATCTGTTTTATCTATCAGATTGGTCAGTTGCAAAGCAACTATGCCAAATACTTGCTCAATTCCATCCAAATTGCACAGGATTGTAGTTCTTCCTACCCTAAACCTCCGAGACATCACATTTGGATCTTATCACTTCTTTGTTCCTCACAGTAATATGGCCAAGTTTGCTACAGCAAACTTCCAGTGAAGTCTCCTATCTCCTCTTGGTTTCGTTTGTCGATCTATCACCTTAGAGGGGCTATTGCTTGGAAGGACTCTATGCTAGACAACATGCTGCCTGCCAGGGTGCACCTTGTGCGCCAGTTCACGCGGTGACCACGCATTTGGCATGCCAATGCACGCGCTCTGTGCATTGGGGCCCTCGGTCTCGTCTGTTTCCTCGCTCCCTCGACACCTAGCCGTGTCTAGGGGCTTCCCCGCATCGTCTTCCTTCTCCTGGACCCCTCTCCCCCTCCAGTTCCTTCCTCGCCACGCCGCGACGAGCTCCGCCCCTGTTCTGTCCGTGATTGCCGTCGTCGTCTTCTCCCCCGAGCTCCCCTGAATACTCCTTGAGCTTCTCCGCCACCCTGGATCCCCTGCCGACATCTCCGCTCCCTGCCACGTGCCCCTAGAGTGCCAGTGCGGCGATAAGGCCGCCACGGCGGCCGTGCTGATCCGGTTGCTCCGGCCAGCTATAAAAGCCACGGCCTCGAGCCTCCCTCGGCACCAGAGGTACCCCCAGCCTCCTTCCCTTCACCTCCAGCTCACCCCTGGGGTCGCGGCCGACCAAATCGCTTGCCGGAGCACGCCAATTGAGCCAAAGATAGCCAACGGCCTCCACACCCAATCCATCCCTCCGGCTATCCCTGGCTCCGTCCGAGCACACCCTCGAGCGCATCGTTCTCCGGCGAGCCCACCCGTCCATTCTTCCGCTCCGGAAATCCCCAGGCTGTCGGGACATCGCCGGAGCCGAGCCTCTATCGCCGCACGCCGCCACACCACCAGCCTCCCCTGCCGCCCGTGCGACCCACCCACGGGCGCGGTGCTCGCCGACGGACTCATCCACGGCCTCGCCCACCCTCGAAGCTGTCTGGCTCACCGGATTCCACTGGAGCTGGAGCTCCTGTCGTCGGCGTCAGGGAGAAGCAGAGGAGGAGGAGGAAGAAGAGAAGAAGGGAGGAGAGAGAGACCTGACGGGTGGGGCCCGGACCCACCTGTCAGCGGGACAGAGCCGGTCTAGCGTGGATAAGTGGAGGCGTACTCCCCTGGAGTACGTTTTCGAGCTAAGGAAGCGTATTCCCTTTGCACCGCGGCTAGAAATACGCGTTTCTGTGTAGAAACCGCATTCCACCCGAAGGCGTTTTCTGTTTTTCAGCCAGGGGCCTGTGTGTGAATAAAACTTTTATAGATTAGTCCCTGGACTTCAAACGTCCATATCTTCGCGATCCTAACCCCGATCGAGGTGATTCCAAAGCCCACGTCTTCGTCTCGTCGAGCCCGTCATGTTGGTATCATTTTCATAATGTGTTCACACAGTGAAAATGACCATTTTTCCCTTACCCGTAAACAGCCCCCTCCGAGAGAGAACTATTTCCGGCAACTCATTCCGCGGCCTTTCCTTACTTCTTCCCGGTGGATCCCTCACCCCAGGCAAGCCAGGACACCCATTCCATGAAGCATTTCAATAGCATTTCTTATTTAATTGAATTACTTGCATTTATAAATGAATTACTTTCATTTATTCGCTATATAATAATTCATAGTAATTAATTTAAATGCTTAGTTGATGCCATCTTAAGTATTGTGATAAACCACTACGTTTGCCAAGTGAACTTAGTGGGTTGATCTTGAGTCACCTGTCCGGGCTTATCCGTGCAACCACATTTGCCAGAATGGGACGGCCTTGATTTGGGCTGATCGCGTGCTCTTTTATCGGTACCACCAAAGAGGGAATGTTATGCGCGCGTGCTACCCTGGCCCGGTAGGCGGCGATAACCTTGTGAGTCCAGTTGAGTTGTATGGGCCCGTCCCCGTTTGGGACAGTTTTGTTTGGCCACGACGGTGGCAGGTGTCATGAGGACACAGGGGCCACCCAGGGCAGGACTCCGGGGGAGGATGATTGCCGGTGGTACGAGTCACGGGTCAGGCAGGTTTCGTTGGAGCAACGCTGATCCACCCGAATGGGATGATGAGGTCAGGTGCTCCATGGTGTGGGTAAAGTGCGCGACCTCTGCAGAGTGTAAAATCTATTCGAATAGCCGCGTCCACGGTATTGGACAGCCCGACCAGACCTCACTAGGTGGTCAACCGTAATATTGGTAATAATGATGGATGAACTTGTCTTGTGATCGGAAGTACTCAGTGAGTATTCCGAGGGTTGTGGGACAACCCAGAAAAGAGTAAGTTGATGACTGGTAACAGTAAGTGAAGCACTTAAGTATTTAACATGTTGATTGTCATGCTATTGTTTGCTGCATTGTTTGGTTGTCGTGAGCTTGCGAGTAAATTCAAAGTACTCACCTGGCGTATCATGCTAGTTTGCAGGTCAGGTTTGCTTGCTTATCGAAGATGCCGAGTGCGCGAGCTAGGATAAGCGTTCTAGCCAGAGTCCCTGCGGAGTGGAGGGCATCATCGCCATTGTTGTTCCGCTGCCGAGAGTTACTCCGCTTCCTTAGGTTGTTCCGCTGTTAGCATAGAGCTACCCTGGGTAGGCGTAGTCTCGCCGTGCCGATGTACCCCATGTACCCTTGTAATCTTATTCATAGTAATAAAGAGCTGATTTGTTCTATGCCAACAGTGCCGTATTCCAGAAGACTTGTCCCTAGGCTGGAATACGGGGCGTTCCGGTTTCCTCTGAGCCGGGGTGCCACACGGGTGTGTAGGCAAAAACAGACACGGGAGTGAAGCCTCTAGAAGCACGGGCGTGAAGCCTCTACAGACACGGGAGTGAAGCCTCAACACTCACGGACGTGGGGTTCTTGAGGCATTGGTATAAACACCCTATGCATACACATCTAACTGTAGTCAAGGCACTACAGTTACCATGTCCATCAATGTGAATTGCGAACCGTCAATAGACGGTTGTGCTTCCCAAGAGCGTCGAATCATGATTCCTCCTGCACTCACGGCTGGGCAAAAAAATTTAATAGGGCGTAACATCCAAATTAATTATGGCAAGGTAACTGACATAATACTACTACTACTAAATAGTCACATCCAACAGGCGCCCAATCAGTCATGAGTTGGTCCTTTGACGTCCATCTTAGATCCGACGGCACCACACACATGGCTCTACTAGCCTATATGTGTACAACCTCATATAGCCGATAGATTTGTGCACGGGTGTGTAGGCACAAGAGGCACGCGAGTGAAGCCTCTACAAGCACGCACGTGGGGTTCTCGAGGCACTGGTATCAACACCTTCTGCATAAACAAGAGTGTGGTAGCAGTGGCATGCGTCCGAATACACAGCTAGAGAGTTGTAAAGCCCCTATAGCCATGGGCATGTTGCACTACAGGCGCCCGAGGCACGGAAGTCATGGCACTACAGGCATGGAGGTAGCCACTGTGTACAGCACGGGTGTGTAGGCACAAGAGACACGGTAGAGTGAAGCCTGTACCTGCAGGGACGTGGGCCAGAGGCACGGGGGTGAAGCCTCTAGAGGCACGGGAGTGAACCTCTATAGGCACGCGAGTGAAGCCTCTACAGGCACGGGAAATAAAAATACAAGCATTCATTCCGTCTTTTGGTCCCTCGAGCTTCTTTATATATTATTCCATTCCTCTGGCTCTTTCAATCACTTCGCTACCTCCATCTCTCCCTCCTCATGAGTCCGCAACTATCCCTCTCCCCATTGCCCGCCTCTAGGGTCCGCCTCTAGGGTTCGTAGTTCTATGCCGATCCCAATTGGTCCGCCTCTAAGGTTCATAGTTCTTCGCCGATCCCCATTGGACCGCCTCTAGGGTTCGTAGTTCTTCGCCAATCCCCATTGGTCCGCCTCTAGGGTTCGTAGTTCTTCCCCGATAGTGTTCCACTCTACCCTTTCTTATTCTTTATTAATTTCTAAGCTGTGCTTGCACAGAACTTGCACGCCCGTCATGTCCTTAGTATTGCTCTGCTCCATCCTCGTTCGCCCTCGGCTGGTTATCTGCTTTCACAGGTATGGCTTCCACAGGTATGGATCCTATTAAAATGTATCCGTCCGCTCCATAATCGAATCCTTGATTACGTTTTTTCAACAGGTTCATTTGATTTTTCTTGTTTTAAGTTTAGGGTTTAAGTTAGTTTCGTTAATGATCGACTAGATCTGCTACAAATTAATCCTTCTCTAAAGAAATCTAAGACGGTTAGAAAAATAAATTAGTCATCTAATCATCACTTCTATATTTCCGTACTGACGAGGGGACTGTAAAAATAGATTTGTTGCTCAGTTTCAAGTTACTTGGCCACAAAGCTAGTCAGATTTCTTCTATGAAAAGAAGGATGAATTTGCAGTAGCTATTTGTTTAACCTAGTGTGTTTTTTGTTATTTAATTTCACCATTTTCTAGTTGTTCCATAACTTTTTTGCTCTTAATTTAACCAGGTATGGTTTGCCCTACTTGCTGCAATCCAAAAGGCCGTTGCGAACATTATGCTGGAGAAATGCAGGTGTTTGATCTTATTCTAGATGGGAATTGCTCGAGACGCATGGTTAGTAGAAAAATTTACCATACTTATCTCTGTATCTTATTCAGAAGACACTGAACATGACCACTTTTGATGTCCCCTTTTGCACTATCGAGTTTTTTTATATCTTATTCCATCTCTTTGCCTCTCCCAATCACTTCTCTGTATCCATATCTATACATTCAACCATGCAAACATTCTAGACATTAATTTATCATACTATATCGCTGTGAATTACACAAATTCTTAACTAGCGAATGCCCAAAGAGTTTGAATTTTTACTTACAGCTTTTCATTTTTAATAATTTTCACAGTACGTGCCTTGCAATGCCAGAGAATTTCATGCTGATTACATAAATACACAGAAGGAGCATGAACAAAAATGGCATGGCAAGCAGATTGAGCCTACACTTGTTACCCCCGAAAACAGGTCCTATCAAGTTACCTTTAAGCACAGTCCAAAACACACAAAGCTACAGGGTGATGGTTGGATGGAATTTGCTATTGATTATGGTCTTCGGCCTAGAGACCGCATAGTATTTTTCACACCTGACCATGGACTGAATCTGGAGGTCGTACCTTATCGCAGATATGGAAAGCTGTTTCCAATGCCTCATCTCAGTAAGACTATAAATTTTCAATTAATTTTTTTGCCAGCTTTTATAATAATGAATGATTTAGTACTAATTTTATACATCTTGTTTTTCCAGCTCTCGACGATCTTTCTTCCAATGACCACGAGTATGTTCAATGCCGTGTCTACTCGCGTGATATTGAGCTTACGTACAACCAGACACGGTTCTTACTGCGTTGCCTTTTTGGAGATACATTCATCCGTTGCCGCCCGTTTGTCCATGTGTTGACAATGACAAACACAAAAGATGCTATCATGGTTAGTTATCACTCTCCGTATTAAGTGTTTTTCAACGAAATTTATTCCTAGAACTTGATGTTTTTCACCATTCAGTATGAAGTTCAGACATGCCCTTTGAACTGCCGACAATCTATTATACCTGCAAGTATGAAGTTCAAACATGGCTTTTGACCTGCTGACAATCTATTATACCTGCAAGTAGTGATAACTTTTGACCTGCTGAAAACCTAACAAACTCGGCATTTCTATTATGCCTGCAGTGTACTAAAAATACATATAACTATGTTGTTTGTTCTCCTTTCTTGATCTATCTATTGATTTTTTTTTCAATAACTGTTTCCATAACAAATTAGATTTATGTAAGCTTACTTTCAATAAAATAAATTATATTGTTTCCACACTGAACATACCCACTATTTAATTCAACGTCAAAATAACCATTATTTCTATTTATTTTATATCTATTTCTTGTAGAAAATTCCAAGGAGTGTTGTCTCAACATTGAAGACGTCGGTGGATGTGCCTGCCAATGGTAGGATGACCCTTGAAGCTACAGAAAAAGGATCCCGTGTCATCACACCTTCATCATACTCCATCTGCAAAAAAGACGGCAGGATGGTGATTGAGAAGTATTCTTTCAAAGAATTCCTGTTCGATGCATGCTTTGCTGAAAAGGACGTTCTTCTGATAACATTCAAAGAGCGCAATGAACATTCTGTGTCCATTATGTTTCAGCGCATTGTATAGTGATTTGTCAGTGCCGCAATTAAAACGCTGCCCCTAAGGACTGGTTTGTGTGTTAGGTTGAAGTTATCTTTTGCCCATATCAAGATGGTGCTACTTTGGTAGTTGAAATGGCACTTATGAAGCTCATATGATCCAACTGGATATTTGAAGTCTGACAACGTTCTCTAATCTGAATTTGTGTGCAAGACGGTTGGGAAGAATAAAACTGCACCCCAGTACTTTGTGTGCAACACCCACGCATGGCAGGGAATCACACAGAACGGTTCTACAAACAATTTCCGTGATATAAATCAAAAGCACGGATTTATATCAGGAAGATGCATTGTATGTGTACATGGCAGATACACAGTGGTGAGTATATACAGGACGAACACAAAGCACAGTTTTAAGTAGGAACGTTCGGGATGCAAAAACAAAGCACGGATTCATCTAAGCAAGATGCACGTTTGTCTACTGTGGATATGCACTATGCTTTGTTTGCGAGAGACACGGCTGGCAGGGAGACACGAACCAAAGTTTCTTGCGCCCTGTATCTATACACAGCACTGTATCTCTACATAGCACATCGACGGTGGTGCGTGCGCAAGGCACGGCTGGCGGGGAGAAACGAAGCACGGTTTTAGACACAATCTCCGTGATGTAAAACAGAAGCACGGACTTATATTAAGAAAATGCACTGTATGTGCACGCAGTAGATTGACAGTAGTGCGAGTACGAGAGGCACCGCTCATATGTAAGACAGAGCACTGTTTTATATTAGGAAGATGCACCGTATCTGTACACAGCACATCCACGGCGGTGAGTGTACGAGAGCACGGCTAATATGGAAACACGATGCACGGTTTTTAGACAGGAACGTCCATGATGCAAGACAGAAGCACGGATTCATAATAGGAAGATGCACGTATCTGTAATCCAGATATGCACTGTGCTTTATGTGTGTGAGGCACGCCTGATAGTGAGACACGAAAACACGTTCCGTGATGTAAAACTACAGCACGATTTTATACTCGGAAGGTGCACGGGTGTACAATGTGAGAGACGCACGTCTCGCTGGGAGACAAGAAGCACAGTCCACCTATATACATATAAGTTTTATGTATCTGAATATCTATAATTCTGAATAACAATCTTTTGAACCATATATTTTATTAAAAACATCTGCATAAAACTATACACTACATAAATGTTTTACTTCACAGTCTATAAGTAGGATCACTGCGGCAGAGGGCTGAAAATAACAGCAAGCTCCTGATCACGCTCTTTGAAGGTTATGAGCACCAAATTGTTTACTTCAATAGACGATGCCTGAAGAAAATTACCGAAACCTTCCTTCTTGAACACCATTCTACCACCCAAGTCAATAAAGTAGGAACAAGGAATGCTCACAGATATATCATCATCTTCAGAATCCAAAGAAATTTCAAGAGTTAAAGAACCAGTCCTAGGAATTGACAAAAAATCCTTCAAACTCCTCACAACCATGCTCGGAATAACCTGACAAAAAACATCAAGTTATATGATGTTCAGCTTACAAATTTAAAACAGTATACTAGAGCAAAGAACAAATAAATAAACAGTAGCCAAAAACAAAGCTCACCATATGTTGACAATTAACATTCATGGAATCAATCCTATGAACAAAAGGAGTACACAATATGTAGTTGTCATCAAAGAGCTGTCGCGACATGAAATACATTTGCTGATAATTTAGACTGACACCACGACTATAAAAACAACTGTCAACAAGTTCCCTCTCAGTTTCACTCAGATCCTCAAGAGCTACAAAAAACTAATTTCACAAGTTCAGCAGAACAGCAAAACGTATAAGGTGAAACAAAATTTAAAATTATTCAAAGAAAACCTTACCAACACAGGGTAAAGGGAACAACATAACACCATCCCGATGAAAATCAACACCAATCATAGTTCCATAGTGCTCAAGCCTAACAGTCATCATGTCACGTTGACGGAGACCATAATCATTCACAAGTTCCTCCCAGGAAGGACCATGGAATTTACTGCTCACCCGACCATGTCTAAACAGAACACCATATAAGTAACCCTCACCGCTGTGAAGAGCAAGATCAATATCTTTGTCACCCCTCCGAATAGCTAAAGCTCTGCACTCCTCAATGTACCGAGCAAGATGTGATCTAACACTGCACAAAACATACTACAAAAAGAATGGAAGCAAACATCATAATCATATAAACGAAGGCATTAGAATACATTCCAACCAAAACAACATCAACCATATGCCACAATCAGATAAACAAGAAATAGAATCTTACAACACGCCTTGAACAGCGACGATCCAGCACCACAATGAAGACAGACGCACAAGAATCAAACGAAGAACAAGGGCCACCTGGAGCTCGGCAAAAGGGGCAAGCCATTACCTACAAAGAAACGGTGACCAATAAGAACTGATTCCACAACCGAGTTGAAAGTTGACATTTGATTGTGTTGGAAGCACCCACCCGTAATTTCCCCTGAAATCTCATTTTCCCGGAAATATAATGGGAAAAAAGAAAACACGAAACAGGAAACCCTGACTACAAGATTACCCGGGGACGAACACAGCGGGGCAACGACGGAAGGACGACGACAGCGGGACGGACGACGGAAGGACGACGACAGCGGGAGGGACGACGGCACCGGAGGACGGCAGTGGATAGGACGACGACGGCGGCGGGACGAGACGAAACAAATCTGAACAAATAGATCGAAGCATTACTAGAAAACCTAAATTGTTCAGGGACTTAATTACAAAAGGGAAAACCAGATAAAGGAAACCGGAAACCGGAAATAACGGGACTCCTCCTCAGAGCGACAAGTGTCACGCGCTGAGCGCGGTTGAAAGGTCTCCAACGCGCCCAGAACGCGACACTTGTCGCGCGCGGACTACACCCCGCGTAATCGTCGCGAGGTGTACTCCCTAACTAGTGATTTCGTATCAGCAAGGGTAAATCCTATTTGGCGTTGTCGGCGCCGGTTAAAGTGCATTTTTCTTAACTGGCGCCTGCAGCGTTCGGTGATGGGCCAGCCCATGTAGGTTCCAGCGGGAGGGAGGTTTTTCTGGTTTTGTGAAGCTTCTGGAAGCTTCATAGATGGGTTTTTTTCATTTAGGTTTTTTCAGGACTGGTTTTTCTCTTTTTCTTTTTTTGTTTCTTTTCTTTACTCTTTTTATTACTTTTTCATTTCTATTTTATTTTTTATATAACTTTTCATTTTTTGAAAAAGCGCAGCCTTTTTATATGAACTTTTTTTCAAATGAACAAACTTTTTTCCAAATCGATGAAATTTTTTCAAAGTTTTACGAACTTTTTATTAAAATTCTATGAACTTTTTTGAATATCGATGAACTTTTTTGAAATTTTTTGAACTTTTATTTTGAAATGGATGAACTTTTTTCAAAATTGATGAACTTTTTAAAGATTTGTGAACTTTTTTTCAGTTCAACGAACTTTTCTAAAACATACACGATTTTTTTGATTTTTTTGATTTTTTTCAAATTTAGTGAACTTTTGAAAAAAATCGATATTGCTTTTCAAATTCGGTGAACTTTTTTCCAAATTCTATGAACGTTTTTCAAACTTTATGACCTTTTTTTTAATTTGATGAGCTTTATTTAAAACTTAATGATTTTTTGTCAAAACTTTTTTCTGTTTTTGTGAACTTTTTTCAAAATTAATGAACATTTTTTCTAATTGGTGAACTTTGTTTTCCAAAGATTTGATGAACTTTTCATATCTTTGTGAACTAATTTTCAAATTCGAGATATTGTTTTTAGATGCATGAAATTTTTTTATTTTTATGATTTTGAAATAATAATTCAAAAGGCAACGAATTGGTCAACCGATTAACCGCGACAATTTGTTTTTTAGAAATTCAGCGACTGGTGTATGGGATCGAGCGACCACCTTCTTATTGGGCCGACCCAGCATGGGGCGCTGCAGGCGCCAGGAGAGGGAACGGGCGCCTGCAGCGCCGTATAGGAGCACCCTGGCGCATCATCAACTCCCTGGCATGCGAGTATTATACGGGCCGACCCAGTAATGCTGCACGCTCGATAGCTCTCGGCCCGGTCGCTCATTTCCTCGCTCTCCTGCTCACCTGCTCGGCTCTCAACCCTACAAAAACCACTCAGCTCTCGCATTCGCTTCCCAGCTCGTTTCGGCTCGGCTGTCTCGCTCTCTAGGCGGCTCGGGTCGGTTTTGCTGTTAGCTTAGGGGGAAAAACTGGACTGCTTTTTACGGTTTCTAAAAAGATCACAAAAATAAATGTTGAAACACATTTTTCAGTAGGCATAAACAGCTAAATATAGTTTTCTCTTGAACTTCTAGTCGAATGGTTATTTTAAGGAACCCATAATATTTGACAAGGTAACAAAAATAAATAATTATTAGCCATCATTTCTAATATCTCATTTATGAATGATAATGGGTGATGTTCCTTTTGAGTCCACTTACCCAGTTTTCTAGAATCAACACACATACCTTATAGGTTTAGGTAGGGACTAGATCATTATCTTCACTAGTAAATGTGTCCCGGCGCCAAAATAGCCGGGGGTACATCCAAAGTTGACGCGAAATGCGGATCGCCTCCCGGCGCCGACTGACGCTGGCGCCTTGTTGGTCGCCGACGCCGCCGGGCAATTCAGGCTCCTGGTTCTCCTGCCTTGGATCTTCTGACGCGGAGGAGACGGCACGATCAGGCGTAGACTCCCCCGACTACTCTTCTCGTTTGCCTGCTGCAGGTCGCCGGAGGAAATCTGACGAGGAATTGGCGGACGAGTTCTGGGCGGACATCGGCTACCCTACTCCGGCGTCTAGGGTTTGGGAGAGACCTTCGCCTCATCGGGCAGGTGAGGTAAATTCTGTTTGCAGGTTGGACAAGATCGGAGATCCTTCGACGGTCTCGGTGGAGGGCGCGGCGGCCTCCTCCTCGACCGTTTCGGCGACAGCAGCAGCTACCCCCCCTACTCGAACGCGGCGTCTCCGGGGTACCCGGCCGGTCGAGGCCGCTGATCAAGCCTTGGATCGGCCCGGTACCGCCACCTCGGCTGTCGCCGCCAAGAACGCTCGGTGATGTACTGCCGCGAGCATGTCTTGGCGATGGGGGTATCACGCCGGAGTTCCGTGGGCCTCCGCCGTCCTCGGGCCAGTCCGATCGGGCCGTCACGGCGGTCGCAGTTTCAAATCCGACACCGACGGTCGTACCAGCCCTTCAGGCGTATCCTGAGCGTCCGCTTCGGATGGTCGATCTCGGCCGTTGGCTTGGACATATGTGGAACAGGAAGGTGCAGGGACCGAACCCTAACTTCAATCGTTCGTTCGCTGCTGTTGTCGCATCCCCAACGATGACTCGCGGCGACCCTTCTGCACCACCGGCCATCACATCCGGACAACAGCAGCCTCCGTCTTCTTCTCAGCCGGCTTCTTCTACGACGGGCGGCGCGCCTGGCTTTGCTCCGGGTGTCTATCAACCCGTGCAGGCAGCGCAGCCGTATGCGACGCCGGGTGCTTTTGTGCCGGCGCAGCAGACTCCAGTGCAACAGCAGCATCTGCAGCAACCCCCGGTGTATCAACCTCACTTTCAGCAGCCGTTCTTCGCCCCGGGTCAGTTTGTTCAACAACAGCCGTGCCTCATTCAACCGGCAGGCGGCTATGCGCAGCAGCAACAACATACTGCCGCGTTTCAGCCTATGCAAAACCCTGGTTCGGTCGGGACGCAGGTGGCGGCCCGCTTCAACCCTCAAAACCCTGCCGCCACCGGCGTTCATGCTGCTGCACACCCTCGGAAGCCAAAGAGCGGCAAGGGTGGTCGCCATAAACCTCATCAGGGAGCAGTTGTACCACCTGCCACAAATCCATCGGCGGCCCCTATGATGTCGCCATTGGTACAGGTGCCCGTTTCTTCGTCTATGATGGCAGTGGGTTATGGGCAGCAGGCTCCTTTGCAGCTCAGTTCTTTGCAGCAGCAGCCTATGTTACAATCTTCAGGGGCAGCCGACGTGACAGCTAATCCTAAGAAGGTTTGGTGCTCGAAGTGCCAATCTGCAGGCCACACTTATGATGACTGTGAGACACAACAGTACTGTTTTATTTGCAACAAGACTAATCATCCGATGACCATGCGGCGTTGCCCAGCTCTCAAGATGCCGAAGCCGGTGGCGATGCTATGTGGTTATGGAACTGAAAATATGGCTTTCTTCCAGATGCCTGATAATGTCTGCAGGGAGGATCTTTCACCACAGGATTCACTGACGGCGTTGGTATCTATTTCTGGTGGCGCTATCACTCCCAGTATCGTCGAGACAGAGGTTGCTAAGATTGCTCAGTACCAGCAGCAGTGGATGTGGGAGGCCATACCGCATGGTAAGGACGCTTTTCTCATGTCCTTCCCGAGTGAGGAGGTTCTACAGAGGGTGACTGGTTTCGCAGTTTTCATCAAGTCTCACAATGTCACTATCGAGTTTAAGCCTTGGAAGTCAGAGAAGATACCACACCGTTTCGAACTAATTCCTATCTGGGTTCATGTGCATGGGGTGCCTCACGCTCTCCGACACTTCTTGGGGCTTTGGGCAGTCGGCTCGGTGATTGGTTCTACTCTTGACGTTGATCTTCTCTGTTTGCGCCGGAGAGGAATTGTTCGTATCCAGGTAGCGGTATTGAACCTTGATGCTTTCAAAAGGAGCACAATTGATTCTCTTACTTCTGATGTGGTGGTTCAAAGGAAAGGGTATGAGTTCCGGTATAGTCTTGAAGAATCAGACTTCCGTGTTGATAGTGACTTTGTGCCTCGAGTCTGGGAGCACGGTGATGACCCAGGGGGCGACAAGGGCCATGACAGGGACGATACAGTGAGGACAAATGATCCAAGCAAGAGGTCAAAACCCACTGCATCTTTCAACAACTCTTCAGACCCTTCTTCCTCGGGTGGTGTGGTACCCATGCAGATGGCCATAGCCGTCGCACCTCCGAACCCTCATCGAGGCTTACCCGTCACGGCCGCTACATCACCTTTAAAGGTGTCTTCTCCGTCGGCGCTGGCTTCTTCGTCCAAGGTGGCTCCTCCTACGACGTCGGCGCCCCGGCCCTTGACGCCACCGTCATCTCCTCGCTGCTCGCCACCGCCTAACCCCCACGTGGGGAGACATGGGCGCCACTCACCGGAGGGGACAGCTCCATCCCCGACACCACTGCCCACTCCGGTCTCTGCGAACCGACGTGGTGTGATCTTCTCCCCGGCCGTTCGAGCTGGCCAAGAGTCTGACATGGTGGAGTTACGCGCGCTTTCATCCTCTCCTCCGCCAACAGGGGGGGCGCCG
Source organism: Elymus sibiricus (assembly GCA_039707655.1). NCBI lineage: Eukaryota > Viridiplantae > Streptophyta > Magnoliopsida > Poales > Poaceae > Elymus > Elymus sibiricus. Next base: position 369,068,830 of record CM077663.1, on the reverse strand, counting down.
GCTTCTAGACTTGAGGAGGCTGAGGAGCAGCTCCCGCGATCCTCTTCTCCATCACTGCAGCAGTCTTCTACGCCTCTCGGAGTTGATGAGATGGGCTCCGAGGCCGATGTTACTCCTTCGCCGCTGAGGCGCAGCGGGCGTCATTATGTCGGGACTGACGGATCAGCAGCCACCGATGAGGACTCTATGGTGAAGGCCATGCGTAGGACTGCTGCACGCAACCTCGACTTCGAAGGTACCCCCTCTCGCAAATCTTTTATGTCTTTTGATAATTCCAAAGTATATTCAAATATCACTAGACTTGGGGTGTCACTAGGACGTAATGAGAAAGAGATAGATTTTTCGGTCAAGGCTCTCAAACAAGTGGAGTTCGACCGGCTTACGGTCGCTCCGAAGTTATCGAGCTTTGTTGACCCTCTCGTGTCAGATGAGGAGGATGAGGACGCTGATGCCAATCATGAAGGCAAGCTTCTCTCTCATTTAGTTAAAGACACGACTGACGTAGACCTTGACGATACTGTACGCGACACTACGCTCTTTGAGCTTGTCGCGTCGGTGCGTAAGAACAAGTCTAACTCAGCAAAGAAAAGAGGGCGCTCTTCTAAGAAGGCAAAGGTCTCTAAACATAAAGTTGGTTCATCATGAGAGGCATGTTCTGGAATAGCAGAGGTCTTGGAGACTTGGCTAAACACAAACACATTGCCGATTGTGTAAAGGATCATACGTTGGATTTTGTGGCTATCACTGAGTCGGGTAAACGTGATTTTCCAACACGTGATCTCGACCACTTTTCATGTGGTCTTGATTATGAATGGCACGTCTTACCGCCGACCGGGAGGTCCGGGGGAATATTGCTAGGTATTAACTCTACGTACTTACAACTATTGTCCACGTCAAAGGGGGAGTATCATATCAAATTCCACCTTCGAAATAAGTCCGACAACTTCATCTGGAGCCTGGTGGCTGTATATGGCGCCGCTCAGGAGGAGTTTAAGCCTGCGTTTCTAAAAGAACTGGTTAATACCTGTCGAGACAATCCCCATCCCATGTTAATCGGGGGGGATTTTAATATCCTTCGATATCAGCAGGAAAAAAACAATGATCGGTTTGACACTAGGTGGCCTTTCCTCTTCAATGCTGTTATTGACAGCCTGGATCTGAGGGAGATCACGATGTCTGGTCATCAGTATACCTGGGCCAATAACCGATCGGTACCAACCTTTGAAAAACTGGACCGGGTGCTCGCTACGACCGACTGGGAGTATAAATATCCCCTAGCCTCCGTTCGGGCACTAGAAAGAATTGAGGCCTTATCAGATCACGCTCCGTTGCTAACCGATTTTGGACAACCAATCCCAAGTTCTAACCGTCACCAGTTCAAATTTGAACTGGGATGGCTGACTAGAGAGGGATTTGATGTGCTGGTTAAGAAGGTCTGGGCACGCCAGCCTCGTGGTAACACACCCATTCAACGATGGAATAATCGAATCCGCGCCTTGCGTCGATTCCTTCGTGGATGGGCCAAGCATACTGCTGGCATTTACAAAAAAGAAAAACTGCGTTTATCTACCTTAATTGATTCCCTTGATAAAATAGCGGAGGTGAGGCCTCTGTCTGCTGTTGAGGTTGAGCAAAAAAGCAATCTTAACGAGCAAATTTCCCGCCTACTACGTGAGGAAGAGATTAAATGGTACCAACGCAGTAAGGCGGATTCGCTGGTGCAAGGTGATGATAATACGAAATACTTTCAAATGCTAGCCAATGGCAGACATAGAAAGAAGCGTATATTCGCCCTTGACCAGGAGGAAGGACGAATAGAGGGGGATGTACAACTTAGAAATTTTATCACTAAGTTTTACAAAGAGCTTTTTGGGCCTTCAGCTGAAACTAATTTTCAGCTGGATGAATCCGTTATTCATGACATTACTCAAGTAACGGAAGCGGAAAATGAATTCCTGACCTCTCCGTTCTCTGAGGAGGAAATTCGAACTGCGGTGTTTCAGATGGAACACAACAAGGCACCGGGACCCGATGGCTTTCCCGCAGAGTTCTATCAATACTTTTGGGACGTGATTAAGGCAGACTTGGTCCAGTTGTTTAACCAACTGCATTCCGAGGACCTTGATATTTCTCGTCTAAACTTTGGGGAAATTATCCTTCTGCCTAAGATTAAGGAGGCTTGTCGAATTCAACAATATAGACCGATTTGCCTTCTGAATGTAAGTTTTAAAAATTTTACGAAGGTAGCGACTAATCGGTTGAACGGAGTAGCTGACCATGTCGTAAAACCCACTCAAACAGCTTTTATGCAGGGCCGCAACATATTAGATGGTGTGGTCGTCTTGCACGAAACTGTACATGAACTGCACCGGAAAAAGTTGAACGGTGTCATTCTTAAAATTGATTTTGAGAAAGCCTACGATAAAGTTAAGTGGCCCTTCCTGTTGCAAACCTTGCGCATGAAGAGGTTTTCACATAAATGGTGTCGTTGGGTAGAGAGCTTTGTCTCTGGAGGTAGTGTGGCCATAAAAGTTAACGATGACGTTGGCAACTATTTTCAGACAAGGAAGGGGCTTCGTCAAGGCGACCCCGCTTCTCCTATTATGTTTAACATTGTGGCCGACATGCTAGCAACCCTTGTTGAGCGGGCTAAGCTGGATGGTCAAATTAGTGGGGTCATTCCACACTTGGTAGAAGGTGGTCTATCTATTCTACAATATGCGGATGACACGATTCTATTCATGGATCATGATCTAGATAAGGCAAGAAATCTCAAGCTGCTCTTATGTGCTTTTGAGGAACTTTCTGGTCTCAAAATTAACTTTCATAAGAGCGAACTTTTTTGCTTTGGTGACGCTGCAGAATCAGCACCTGAGTATGCTGAGATTTTTGGATGCCAGCTTGGGCAGTTTCCGATTCGGTATCTGGGTATTCCCATACACTATCGGCGTTTAACTATCGCGGAGTGGAAGTATGTGGAAGAGAGACTTGAGAAACGATTAGCCAGTTGGAAGGCCAAACTCTTGTCTTACGGGGGCCGATTGATCTTGATCAATTCTGTCCTAAGCAACATGGTTTTATTTATGTTGTCATTCTTCCACCTGCCGAAAGGGGTTCTACAGCGTCTAGACTACTTTAGATCCAGATTTTTTTGGCAGTGTGATAACGAAACCAAGAAATATCGACTGGCTAGGTGGAGCGTATTATGCAGACCTAAAAGTCAAGGGGGCCTAGGAATCCAAGACCTTGAGATTAAAAACATCGCTCTTCTCAGCAAGTGGGTTTATAAACTACTCACTGAGAATGGAGTATGGCAGGAAATCATTCGCAACAAGTATGTGGGATCCAATGCCATTTCTCAAGTTCATTGGAAACCTGGGGATTCACATTTTTGGAGTGGTGTCATGAAGGCCAAAGAATTCTTCTTCCAGTTCGGGACCTTCTCGGTTAGGGATGGTTCCCAGGTTCGTTTCTGGGAAGATACTTGGCTAGGGAACAACTCATTAATGGTGCAATATCCGAGCTTGTACCGGATTGTCAGACATAAATTTGTCACGATCAAGCAAGTCTTAGGACAAGAAAACCCCGATATTTCTTTCCGTAGGGACCTTTTTGGCACTCGTCTGGCAGCATGGAATGAACTACTTATTCGCCTGGAGGACATTCAACTGTCAGATGAGCCGGACACTTTCCGATGGAACTTGCATCAGAATGGCAAATTTTCGGTCAAATCCATGTATGATGCAATGGTTCATTGTGATGTTCCAGTAGATAACAGGAAATTGTGGAAGCTAAAAATTCCCCTAAGAGTGAAGATTTTCCTTTGGTTTCTAAACAAAGGAGTCATCCTAACTAGGGATAATCTGGCACGACGAAACTGGCATGGTTCCACGACATGTGTCTTTTGCCAACATGAGGAGTCCATCAAACACTTATTTTTCGAGTGCAAGTCTGCTCGGGCAGTTTGGGCCATCGTCCAAGTAGCTTCGAATTTATACCCACCACGTAGTGCAAGGAATATGTTCGGCAACTGGTTGCGGGGTATAGAAAAACAATTTTCTGCACATATTCTTGTGGGAGCGGCGGCCTTATGCTGGGCAATGTGGCTTACTAGGAATGATGTGGTTTTTAACAATAAATGTGTCTCATCTCCTATGCAGGTTATTCATGTTTGTACACGATGGCTCCGTACATGGTCTATTCTGCAGAAGCCGGAGGACAGGGACCTTTTTATGATGGCGTCTACACGGCTGGAGCGTACGGCCAGGGAGGTTTTCTACCCCCATGGATGGCGGTGTGATTTACGGATAGGATCTACCGCTCCTTAGGCTGGACACGATTTATTGCTTGGCATTGTATCGAATGATTTTATTTTTCTAGGGTACTCTGGACTTTTTGGCTGTGTGCATCTAGTTATGCAGAGGCCGGGCTTTCTTTCGATACGATTGTATCACCTCGATATATCTATTCAATGAAAAGTCCTTTATCGAAAAAAGTAAATGTGTCCCTGCGTTGCTACGGGCAAAATGCGATGACTGCCTTATAGTGTGTCGCGGCAAGCACTGAAATTCCTCTCTAAGGGTTGCTCTTTCCTCGACCACTATGTACGATTAAAGCATGGATAATTATTTCCTATCTAAATAACATCATAGATTTGTTGGTTTCGAAATAATACTGAACAAAAGCATGAGGGACTAACAGCAGTAAGTTAGCTACAAGGCAACTCCTTTAGTACTCACATATTACAGGAAGAATAAAACATGATCTTATTTCCAGAATCTTGATCTTTAAATACGCCCACAATCTTTGAAGGATTAAATACATTACCATCCATACTGAAAGAATTATCTACCGTGTTTGCATTTCTCTGTAGCTTTGTTTGATATTGCAAAATTCTGTGGCAACTTATTTCTCGCTTCCAATAACTACGACATCAATTCAAACAAAATCCATGAGCGAAAACAAAAAAGACATGAAAGGGCCATTGGCAGTGACTTTTCATTTGTATATCTCACTTTTCAATCATGTATATCATAGGCTCGCAAGTGTTCTGCATCAATTTGGAAAAAAATCTTACAAGTCTAACATTACCTACAAAAACTGAAACTATGTTCCAAGTAGCGGCACTTCCTACGATTTAAAGCTCCCTTGGGTGACTCTGGTTATTAGTGTTTGGCATGCAGTTTTGATTGGCCTGCACTGGGAAAAATATTAAGAGGCCATCGGGAATTGTTGTGAATTGATCAGAGCTTCACATGCATGATGTATTATGTTCATATGAGATAACAAGATGTTGAATTTACTTGAAGATAAATAGTACTCGTAAGTGTAGATTATTAGAACCTAAACCAGAGAACCAGAAATACTTGCATGGAGAGGTCATGACACTGAGTAGACAACCACCTACATGGTTGAAAAGCGCAATGTCAGCAGTACCATCATAACGTAGTTGAGCAATGTGCTACCCAATACTAATTCATTTCTAAATTCTAATAAAGGAAAATAAAGCTATCTAAGCAACCATTTTACAGTTCCATGTCCATATGAGTTCGGTTGTTGCTTTATCTATAAAGCGGGGCGAAAGCCTATTTCGAGGATATATTGTCCATATGAGAAAATCAGGAATTCTTACAGGAATTTTTGTCTAAAAAGACCACGTCGCGAGTGCAAATGTCAAAAAAGACCACCTGGGAGTAAAAACGCCGGATCAGACCCCCCCGGCCGCCAGCCGCGCGGGCGGCCGGTACTGTACCGGGCCCCGCCGCCACTGCCGCTGGCGGCCGGCACTGTGCCTGGGCCCGGCCGCCACCCCTCCCGGCGGCCGGCACTGTGCCTGGGCCCGGCCGCCACCGCCTGAGGCGGCCGGCACTGTTGCCGTTAGTGGCACTGTGCGGGACGGAACGGAGCCGCGGGGGCGGGACCGGCCGCCACCCCACGAGGCGGCCGCTACTGTAGCAGCATGCACGCGCCGACAGCCGCGCCTGACGGCTCTGAATCCGAGGCGGGACGGCGCAAGTACCGAGGCGGGGCGCTGATTCCCGTGACAGATGCTGCCGGTGCTTTCGGTGCAAATTACGCACGGCGCCGCTGCTTTCGGTGAAAATTCCGCACGCTGCCGCTGCTTAACGTCTGCTGCCGACATTACAGTGCTCGTATTGTTCTTATAAACGATGCTGTTCTCTCGCTCTCTCTCACGCACACGCACTCTGCTCCCTCGCTCTCTCTCACGCACACGCACTCTGCTCTCTCTCGCTCTCTCTCACGCACACACACTCTGTCTACTCTCACGCACACACACTTCCTCACATTTGGATTTTGAAGAAGTTGTAGTTGAGGAAACGATATATCAAGGTAAGAGCTGTCCATTTTTGTTGATTGTGTTCGCATGCATAACATTTTTCCTCCGTTTGATTTATGTGTAAGTGTGTATTATCTGTTGTTACAGGCAACATTTCGTCACTTTATGGAGTAATTTGGAGCTTTAGGAGAACGATTTGCCGCGTGAAGTGAAGTACTGAGTTGAAGATCAAGGTATGATCTTTGCAGTACATAAATTTTCTTGTGCATGCACGTTGGAAATTAATTAGCTTTGTAACCCGACATTAGCTATGCGATGTTTACTGCCATTTTTGTAACCCGGTAAATTTCGTAAGCGATATTTTGCATTTATAATAATATGTTGAAGATGTTATAGATCAATGTTAGCTGTGTCTAGTAGTACTATATTTTTTGACATGCAAGATGTCTATAATTAGGACTTTTATTAAATGTCTAGGTTGAGTTAGAGCCAGAATTTAGACTTCGTTCATATATTACTATATTTTTTGACATGCATGCAACTACTATATTGAAACTTTAGGCAGCAGAAAAAATTGTGTGTCTGAATTTTTTGTTCATGTGATAATAGGTCGACTTCGTTCATATATTACTGCCGACGGATATTTATTATTCGGAAGGATATCCTCATTGAAGCAGAGGTATAAATTTCGTCGTGTAATTTTGCAAATATTTATTCATGCATGCAATTGCCATTTTGAAACTTTTGGCAGCAAAAAAAAATTGTGTGTGTAATATTTTTGTTCATGTGATAATAGGGTGACTCCATTTGATATATTACCGGTGATATGTTCATGCATGCAACTGCCATTTTGAAACTTTTGGCAGGAAAAAAAATTGTGTGTGAAATATTTTTGTTCATGTCATAATAGGGTGACTCCATTTGATATGTTACCGGTAATATGTTCATGCATGCAACTGCCATTTTGAAATTTTTGGCCGGAAAAAAAATTGTGTGTGTAATATTTTTGTTCATGTGATAATAGGACGACTTCGCTGACATGTTACTGGTGATATATTCATGCATGCAATTCCCATTTTGAAACTTTTGGCAGGAAAAAAATTGTGTGTGTAATTTTTTTGTTCATGTCATAATAGGGCGACTTCGCTGACATGTTACCGGTGATATATTCATGCATGCAATTGTCATTTTGAAATTTTTGGCCGGGAAAAAAAGTTGTGTGTGTAATATTTTTGTTCATGTGATAACAGGACGACTTCGCTGACATGTTACTGGTGATATATTCATGCATGCAATTCCCATTTTGAAACTTTTGGCAGGAAAAAAATTGTGTGTGTATTAATATTTTTGTTCATGTCATAATAGGGCGACTTCGCTGACATGTTACTGGTGATATATTCATGCATGCAATTCCCATTTTGAAACTTTTGGCAGGAAAAAAATTGTGTGTGTAATATTTTTGTTCATGTCATAATAGGGCGACTTCGCTGACATGTTACCGGTGATATATTCATGCATGCAATTGTCATTTTGAAATTTTTGGCCTGAAAAAAAAAATTTGTGTGCAATATTTTTATTCATGTGATAATATGGTGACTCCATTAGATATATTACTGGTGATATGTTCATGCATGCAACTGCTATTTGCAAGTAAAAAAATATGCTCGTTTTATTTGAAAAAACTTTTTTAATCGACTAACGATGTAAATATGGCTGCTCGTTAGGTACTATGGAAAATTTGGTAGTGTTCTATGGGGACATCGTACGCGACGGTCCTTCCGGTGTGGATGTGTCTAGGTGCGAGATGACTACGGTTGTAGTGAGAGACATGGTTAATGTAGGGTATGCGGCAGTCAGAAGGTGCGTCCGATCGGTGTTTGGTTCAGCGATGGATGGAAAAAAAATGACCATGGAGGCTTTCGTGGTTGACGGAGGAAATGATGGGACAGTATCCCGTTGGGGTCTGCGGCGGGTTACTGGTGAAAAAGCCTGGGCGTCGTACATGGGGTTTGCAAGCAATCCCAATAACTCCATGTTTGGACAGCCCATGGTGTATTTGGAGTTCATTTCTGTCACTGATGTCGCCGAGTGCAGTAGCGGGGGCGGAGAGGCCGAGTTGGCAATCACAGTAGCCCCCAGCACCGGTCCATCGGAACCAACTGGAGGCCAACCAGTGTATGACACAGGATATTGGTCTGCGGTCGTTGACATGAGCGAACACGTGGAGGGATTGCCGGAGGCGCTAGATGATGACGATGATGGTCATTCTTCCGCCTCTTCGGAATCAGATGATGATGAAGTTGTTCCTCCAGAGAAGGCGGTCGCTCCAGCAATGAACCCAGAGTTTTTACAGGTTATGAGCACCACCAATGAATTTCACTCTGTTTCTGGCCTGGAAGCGGGAAGTCTGGCCGTTGGCCAGATTTTCCCAGATAAAAAATCTGCTTACCAAGCAATGAATAGCTATGCAATTGCCATACATCGGCAGCATAAAGTGATGCAGTCTGATAAAAAGGAGTTGAAGGTCATATGCATCCATCGGGAGTCGAATGGTTGCCGCGGAAGAGTTATTGCTCGCACGAAGCCTGGGGTATGTCAGCCATGGCATGTCACAAAAATAGTGGAACATGGCTGCGAGCAAACCGGCACTCTTCCAGACCACCGCAATGTGACTGCAGAATATGTGTCACAGATCATGCAAACGACAGTGCAGGAAAGTCTTAATATTAGTATTAGGGCTTTGCAGAAAACTGCAGCTGATCTGATTGGCTTCAATGTCAGCTACAGCAAGGCAAGGCATGCAAAGGAAAAGATATTCCAGAGGTTGTATGGAACCTATGAGGAGGCGTACTCTTTTGCCCCCAGAATGCTGCATCAGATAGCAACTGCTAATAGAGGGACTCAAGTTTTCCGGAAACAATGTCCAAACCCAATGAAACGGGGCGAGCTAATCCTTGACCGTTTATTCTGGGCATTCGCCCAGACTATACAAGCATTCAAGCATTGTCGTCCGGTTTTATCAATCGATGGTACATTTCTCACTGGAAAGTACAAGGGCACACTGTTGGTGGCAATTGCTGCAGATGCAAATAATCAACTTCTACCTATTGCGTATGCAATAGTCGAGAGCGAGAACAAACATAGCTGGCTGTGGTTTCTGAGTTGCCTGAAGATGGGGGTCGTCAAAGATCGCGAAGGTGTTTGCATCATCTCTGATCGCAACACTGGGCTATTAAGCGCGCTCGAGATAATTAAGGCTTCAGAAGATCCAGACTGGATGTGGCCCGATCTGGAGACAAGGTGGTGCATGCGGCATTTGGCAGCTAATTTTTATTCCAAATTCAAAAATAAAGATTGGTTCAAGCTATTCAAGAGGATGTGCATGCAGAAAACTGAAGCCAAAATGAATGCTATCTGGGCAGGTATCAATGGTCAGATCGAGCGCGCATCCCTGCCGCAGAGAGAAGACCGGAGGGGTCGTCGGACAGCAATAAATCTGAGCCAGTGGATCACCGAGAATTGTCCCCATTTGTACAAGTGGGCGCAGTCTCACGACAGTGGGGCTCGGTACGGTATAATGACAAGCAACATGTCAGAGGTTTACAATGGAGTTCTTAAAGGGGTGAGGTCCCTACCTATCACAGCCCTAATCGATGAAACTTGGAACCGGACCTTGTCATACTTTGCAGACAGAGTCACAGTCGCCAAGACACTGGTTGATTTGAACAAGCCATGGTCCGAGAAGATGCAAAGACATCTTGATGAGAAAGCAGTTAAGTCGCAAAGCCATGGTTGCAGGAAGGTAGATGCACTTAGAAATAAATGGGAAGTCAATGTGCGAGCCAAGTATGTTAAGGGTCACCACAGAGGATCAAGAAAACAAGCTGTGACCCTTGGTACAACCTCATGTGAGTGCACTTGCAACAAGCCCAAGCTTCTGGGATACCCTTGCAGTCACGTACTGCGGGCAGCTGCCGATCAGAAAATCAGTGTCGAACCTTACGTATCGCCGTTCTTTAACATGCACAATTTATACAACACTTGGAACGGTGAGTTCTGGGCATGGGGCATTGATATGAACTACAAGCTATTGTGGCCAGAAGGTTCCAAATGGGTTCCTGACCCCAAGTTGATGAGAACCACGTCGGGACGGCGTCAGTCTAGGCGTCATCGCAATGACATGGACCATAGCCAGTCGGGAGAACCAAGGCGATGTCGCGTTTGCAGGTGCCCTGGACACTCGCGTAGGGAATGTCCGTATCGTACCAACAACACCGCATGATATTTAATCATGCTATGTATTTTAGTTTCAATTCATCGTGATGTGATCTTTCAATTCATCGTGATGTAATCTTCGGATATTTAATTACATTTAATCGTTATGTAATGTACTCTTCGGATATTTACTTTCATTTCATCGTGATGTAATCTTCGGATATTTAATTACATTTAATCTTGATGTAATCTTCGGATATGTAATTTCTTTTAGTCATGATTGCAGGATATGGCCGAATTGCCAGCGCTTTTGCAGCGGCATCATGACGCCCAACACCGTTGCCACCTATTCTTAAACCCGAATCATGAAAATCCTCCTCAAACCTTCAGGCTTCGCACCGTAAAGAACACATGGCCAATACACAATTATTTCCAACAACACCTTCAGGCTTATGGACTCCTTCATTTTGCTAACCTCGCAACTCGTCCAGGCACTTTCACTTCTGACCCATCGCTTTTGACATCCCTCGTTGACCGATGGAGAACTGAGACCCACAGCTTTCACTTTCGCTGTGGAGAGCTCACACCTACGCTAAAAGATGTGTCAATGATCACAGCTTTACCAATTAGAGGTGAGCCAGTGGTCCCTCCACTTCTTCCTGCAACTTGGCCAGAATATGTCTCGGACCGTCTTGGGCTTACAATGCCAAAATCACATCGTACTGGTCTGCCTCGGGGTGTCCCACTCAGCTGGCTTTTTGATAACTTTGAAACGTTATCTAGCTACGCTGATCTTGAGACGAGGAACAGACACTTGTTTGCATATTTGTTGTGGCTATTTGGTGTGATGTTTCCTAATTCTCATGGTGATGTAGTCCTCCCTGGTCTCATCTACTTCGCCGCAAAGATAGTGGACGAACCTTTACCCGCGGTTCCAACATACAGCTTTGGTTCTGCTATACTTTCTCACACATATAGAGGGTTGTGTGATGCCACTCAGAAATCTTCATTAGCAGCTAAAGCTCCATTACTATGTGTCTCGTACGAGTTTCTACAGTTGTGGTCATGGGAATACCTACCTGTTGGACGACCCCAGATAGTAAATCCCGTAACCCCATACGACTGTGGTGAGGGCATCGTAACTATGTCCAGCCGGTGGACGCTCGGTCAGAAAAAATGGGCTACAAAAATTGCAAAAAGTTGTTACCCCATATACCATGATCAGTTTGAGCTTCTTGAGGACTCACTAATCACATGGAATCCATGGACTGAGGCACACATTAACATGGTATTTGGTTCGCAACCCATCCCAGTGGAATGCGTCAGAGATAGTGGCTTCTGGATGACTCGTTGCAATTTACTATGTCTGTGGTTTGTTGAACCGTACAATCCTGACCGAGTCATGAGACAGTTCGGTCTACATCAAGATATTCCACCACCTGTTCCAAGATGTATCGACGAATATACTCATAAGTAAGATGTGACCTCCCTTAATAGTTAAAGTCTTTTTAATTCATAAAACTTACGTTCTGTTATGTAAATTTCAGGACGAGCAGTAGTGGTAGAACTGGTGTCGATTACCTTCAAGAGAACATTGAATGGGTAAACCAGTGGAATAATGAAGCACTGGAAATGATAGTGCACGAACATAGGTAAATTTTATTTACGGTAATTTACGTACATAAACAAGTTGATGTAATTATTTAATTATGCAGACCGTACCACGCAACTACAACACAAGCGTATTACGAGTGGTACCGCATGAGGACGCGTACTCGACTGACGTATGAACCACCTACGATGCCAACACATCCAACACACATGGAACAGTTGCAGAGACGGTTAGACACATCATCAGCTTACTATCGTGACCGCACGGTAATCATCAACAACTTACTATTCACGACCATCATTTCATTAACAATTCAAGCAACCAACGACCTGTTTTTTTAGATCGATATTTGCAACGAAGTACGGGAGATGGCGAGGGAAGGCATGCAAGCCCGAGACACACCAGGTCGAACGTCTGCCTTAAAAAAAATTGGTGAATTCGTCGCCAAAACGATGAGATGCGGTAGACGGGATGATGTTGACACTGGAGCGTACAACATGCCGGAACCGAGGTCAGCTAGAACGAGTGCAGCGCCGTCGTCATCCAGGCGGTGGGGAGAGGGTGCAAATACTACAACGACATTTCCACGACATGACTCGTCTCTGCCACTACAGGGGAATACATCCCAGGTAAATGTTGCAGGCTTGGATTCCATGCCGGAGCAGACTCATTTCGTGGACCAAAATGCGGACACAAGATATGGCGCATACACCCAAGGCGACGGATCTCAGCCCAAGGACACTCGTTTTCCTGACATAAACCTGCACACTAGGGGCGAGGGATTACGAAGCTACAACACCGCTCAGGTATGTTCAACCATAATAAGCAATTACAAGCGTACAACATTTACATGCCTTTTATTGACATACGGTTTTTCTGTGCAGGAAAGTAATGATACATCATGGGAAGATGAAGAAACCCAGCGTGGCGTAAACATAGACATACTCACAGAATCCCTTAATCCGCACAATCCTGACCGTGTCCCAGGATTACTGAATGACTTTTTCCAGACGAACGTTATTGGCCCATCTTATATCCCTTCCCAGTCAGAACCATACACCTATAATTTTGAATCATCATCTCAGTATGGATTGCAGACTCCACCACCTATGCATGAGTCGCAGACACAGGAAGAAGGGGGGCCGTACGGTCGTGGTCTTCGTGAACACCGAGCCCCTATTCGCTTGTCACCTTCCGGTCGTCGGGAAAGGCGAGTTGGCCGTCGTCACGTACGGTGATGAAATATTGTATCTATCAATATCAGTTTCCAAATTTCAGATGTACGTACGAGACATCTATGTATTATGACGAAATAAAAGTTCTCGGTGTATGTACGAGACATATATCTGCCTATGTATGCGAGACACATATTCTACCTATGTATGCGAGAGACATATTTCTATTCATTCGCATTGTTAATCGAGTTACATTTCCGGAGAGACTGCTGCATTGTTCATCCACACATCTGAATTAAACGGTACATAAAGTAAGATACAACGTACTGCTTCTCGCTAACAATACATGTTTATTCGAAATTGATTTTTTCTTGGCTTACATAAACTCATCGCTGGAAGAGTAACCATCATCACCGGGCTTTGCTGATGCATCTCTGCATTTCTTCTTCTTCGAGCTTGAGCCAGCATGAGTTGATACATATTTCGGAACAGACCCAAATAAAAGCTTGAACCTTGCCAACATACTGACATCGTGGTTCATTTCTTTAACGTCCACATTGTATCTCTACAAATCACAAAATGAACAAAAATGAATTAAAATGACAAACATATTAAATATGTAAATCAAAATTGAAATTTAAATTACCTTTCGAAATGCAATATATTCATCAACTGGCAAATGTATGATATGATGATCTAAATCATCAAATGATCTTATGAATCGCGCTGATTCATATGTTAGTTCACAAAGTCTTTCCCACCTTGCACGCAACCGAAAAAGTTCTAGTCGAATGTCCGTTGTGTTTCTACTATGACAAGCTATTTGTCTCAACCTCTGCAAGTTACTCTCACTGCTAACTAATTCATCGAAAGATACACCTGGAGTTCCATGAAGCCCAGACTTCATTCTAACAGCACCTATCAAGACATCACAAGAGGCCTCTCGTGAAAATGGACGAGGATCACCCATCACTGCGGAATTGTTAATGCTACCACAACAAGCAGTGAGGAGAAGAGGCAGTGAGGAGAAGTGTTGTGAGAACAAGAGGCAGAGAAGAGCTCTTTTTAAAGAACCGCCGAGGCTCAGTGCGCTGCTGTTTTCCAGTCACCTCACTCGTAATCAGTGCAGATGCTCTCCGAAAGTAGCACTGCCAGTCACACTCACCACCGAAAGCAGCACTTTCAGTCACACTCACCACCGAAAGAAACACTTTCAGTCACACTGACCACCGAAAGCAGCACTGCCAGTCACACTCACCACCGAAAGCAACACTTTCAGTCACACTCACCACCGAAAGCAGCACTGCCAGTCACACTCACCACCGAAAGCAACACTTTCGGTGGTGAGTGTGACTGGCAGTGCTGCTTTCGGTGGTGAGTGTGACTGAAAGTGTTGCTTTCGGAGGTGAGTGTGACTGGCAGTGCTGCTTTCGGTGGTCAGTGTGACTGGCGCACTCAGCCTCGGCGGTTATATAAAAAGAGCTCTTCTCTGCCTCTTCATGTAAGGACACCTAGTTGGTGGGTTGAGTGATCATGAGCAGTCAATTGAACTAGTAATTTGTATCGTAGACTTATTTATGTACACCTAATGGAATAAAAAATACATGACCGATTGGGCCCTGTCGGCCTCGCCAAGACCGACTGGATAATATTTTTGAAATTTTTTAAAATTGTATATTATTTCTGTAATTTACCAAAAAATGTATTATTTAAAAAACAATTTAGCAAATTAAGATGCATTCAAAATAACATGCATAAAATAAGATACATCAAATAACATGCATAAAATAAGATACATAAAATAAGATACATAAAATAACATGCATAAAATAAGATACATAAAATAAGATACTTGTTCAAATTAAGATACAACTCCCTACGAATTTTAAGATCCTTGTTCAAATTAAGATACAACTTGCTGCAATGCGAATTTTAGAATACAATAACATAAATCTACTGAGTCCAACGTGGATATTTTCCTTTTCCATCACCAGCTTCTTCTGCTGCCTTGGCTGCACGAGCCCTTTCTTTCTTCATCTGCCTCTCAGCCTCACGGGCCTCCTCTCGCTGTCGGTAAACCTCCGCCAGTCTAAGTCCCTCTTCTCGGTTTTTCTTCTTCATCTCATCAAGAAAAGCCCTCTGCTTCACACAGTACTCTTGCCACTCTCTCTCTTGCTCTGCTTTCTCCTCTGCTGCCGCCTTCGCGCGGCGCTCTTCCAAGTCCAAGCTTGCCCATGCACGACGACCTCTTTCACGAATCTCGGTCACCGCCCAGTCCGGTTTTTTCGTGTCAATCCAACGATAGTACATGCACAGAGGCGGAGGAGACTACAACAAAAATAGAAATATAAATATTAAATCAACAATAATATCAACAACGTGTTTATTCTTGATGACTGAAACATACCGGAGGCCTGATGTACGGTGAAATAGAAACGGGTGGATCTTCCTCATAATTAGCGCACATAAAAAACTTCATGCCCAACCAATCTGAAAAATCCGTCACCTCCTTCACCTTGCACAGATCGCCACACCAACAACGAAGTACTTCCACCCCCCGAGGCAAAGTCGCAGTCTTCATTTTCGTAGGCCTAATGCTTTGATCCGAGCAAGGCAAACTCATCCTGACTAGCGCGTTGGTGTTCTGAAGTGTGGCTGGACGATGCATAAGAGAGTGAGAAAGAGCAAGCAGTGTGGGCAGAAGCAAAGAGAAAAGTGTGAGAGAGCAGGCAACGGCATCTCATAAGAGAGTGTTTTGAAGTGTTAAAAAAGTTTAATCATGCATGCTAAAAAACATGACACATCAAATAACAACACATTTAATCATGCATGTTAAAAAACATTTAATCATGCATGTTAAAAAACACGACACATGAAATAACAACACATGAAATAACAACACATTTAATCATGCATGTTAAAAAACGTTTAATCATCTATGTTAAAAAACATGACACATGAAATAACAACACATTTAAAACCAAAACGTTTAACATAAGTCCTAATTACGACTTACTAAGAGTACGCAGTGTGTGCGCGCGAGAGAGTACGCAGTGTGTCTGTGCGAGAGAGTAGACAGAGTGTGTGTGTGCGAGAGAGAGCTGGCATCGTGTATATAAAGAATACGGGCACTGCACTGTACTGTCGGTACTGTCGGCACACCGCGTGAGAGAGAGCGAGAGAACAGCATCGTTTATAAGAACAATACGAGCACTGTAATGTCGGCAGCAGACGTTAAGCAGCGGCAGCGTGCGGAATTTTCACCGAAAGCAGCGGCGCCGTGCGTAATTTGCACCGAAAGCACCGGCAGCATCTGTCACGGGAATCAGCGCCCCGCCTCGGTACTTGCGCCGTCCCGCCTCGGATTCAGAGCCGTCAGGCGCGGCTGTCGGCGCGTGCATGCTGCTACAGTAGCGGCCGCCTCGTGGGGTGGCGGCCGGTCCCGCCCCCGCGGCTCCGTTCCGTCCCGCACAGTGCCACTAACGGCAACAGTGCCGGCCGCCTCAGGCGGTGGCGGCCGGGCCCAGGCACAGTGCCGGCCGCCGGGAGGGGTGGCGGCCGGGCCCAGGCACAGTGCCGGCCGCCAGCGGCAGTGGCGGCGGGGCCCGGTACAGTACCGGCCGCCCGCGCGGCTGGCGGCCGGGGGGGTCTGATCCGGCGTTTTTACTCCCAGGTGGTCTTTTTTGACATTTGCACTCGCGACGTGGTCTTTTTAGACAAAAATTCTTCTTACAGAAGCACATTACATGAGCCAAATTATGAAGAAAACATGGCACGATTTTATTATTAGGATTATCATCCATGGGATTAAAGCATGCAGTCCTTACACAATATCAAGATTTACCTGGGAAGATTAAATACTGATAAGTGAACATATATAAATCTAAGGGCACACAAAAACACGAACATGACTAATGCAACAATATATTGTTTTGTGAACTGAACGTAAATCTTATTGCTATTCTCATGTGCGATAGAGAGTAGCGTAAGTACATAGGAGTTTGGGAATAAATCCATCAAGGAGATGCAAGGTACATGTTGAAGTCATGAAAGGTTGTCATGTAGAAACTATTTTTTTGACGATTATAGCGTACAAATTTCTGACCAAGTAACAAGCAACTTAGATTTACAAAATTAGACTGACACTGGGATGAATGATCCACATACAAGAGTTATTTCTTTAACAGAATTCACACAAAAATATATATAAAAACTGTCTACTATAAAATACTGCAAATTATGTACAAACACTTCACTCATCATCGGGTTTTCTCTCAGACCACACATCAAGGAGTAAGTACAAATTTCTACAAAGATCAAGCAGAAAGGCAAAATTTAGATTCTTGTTTATTCCATAAACTACACCTTGAAGAAAGCATTCGATATGTGCGTGCTAAAGCCTGGAATACTTGAGCTACTTTGCAAATTTACGGACATTTAGTAAATGAACATTTCATAGATTGACGTGTTCACAGAGAGACAACAGTTTCAATTAGGCAAATTAATCGATCTGGTACACATCACATACCAAAGCCTGGCCAATTTATTGGATCCGACAACAGTTTCAATCTAAGAGTGTGCTAATGCTAATCTTCCTATTTTTTTGGGTCAAACCTTTGTTCGAATTACATAAAAGGGATATAATTATCAGCTATGGCACTATTGTAACTAAAAAGCTATGCATAAAAAATGACGCACTCCTACTATCATTAGTTGTATGGCGATTACACATAAACATGAATCTATAAACGTAATAGTAAATTAGTAGGAGCACATATGGTTTATATACCTTGCTGTGGTCACCTTCCTTCCTGAGCAAGTGATCCATCCCCTTTACTTAATTATTATGTCCAGATTTATCTTGCCCTTGTTGGTATAGCCAGTGGCCCTACCCTTGATAATGTAATTGACTACATATCCTAGTATGTGTGCCTGAATCGTGATCCTGGGTGAACTCCACTAATGTGTTTATTAGCCTACACTACACTAATATTTAAAATTGAAATTAATAAATGTTAGCAATTATATCAGCACCACTAACTTGAAAAAAAGAAAGAGATGAACAACACTACTGGTTTCTCCATGTAATAAACCGATGAAATCTACTCTCGTTGCAACGGGGAGAAGAAATCATGAAGGTTTATATCAATCTTGTTACATCGCTGCCCCATTTGCGCTTCCATTGTTGTGCCCATTTTGCTATTCTTGGATAGCTAAAAGGTTTGTATCAATCTGTGAGGTTACTGTGCATGATCGGGGGTGAAGTGCAGTGACAAGTTTAGTTAACTTCCTGCAGAAGTACACCAATAGCCTCATGAGTCACAACGGATACACCTAAGAGAGTGGACCTGAAAGGTAAGGCAAAACATACAGCATCATCGGCAGCTCGCCTAGGGAGGCAAGATCCGGTGGCAGCACCAGCGTCAAAGAACCATCGTCAGATCATAACAAGGCCACCCAAACATGCCACACAAAGTAACAAACAACCTTAGATACTTAAATTATTTTCCCTTTCTATAGAAAATCACTCTGCATTTTTCATAGTAAAAGCAGAGGGAATGCATGAAACCAACAGCAAGCAAACATACTTGCATGATTTAGAGTTTACTTGATTTAGAATTATATGAAAACATGTACTCCCTCTTCACGGAGGGAGTATATAGAATAAAGAAAGGCTAAGTATCTTTGTCTCCGTGGGAATAAATAGAAACAAAGAACGTAGTGCCAGAATAACCCATTGCTTTCATAAATGACATCTCAACGTTAACCCGCACAAGGATTACATGTAATTGCAATTCAAAGAATGGAACTGTAATAGTTGAAGAAAAAAATATGTAGAAATAATTTTAACCACCAGATTCTCTATAGATGTTGGGAAAGAACTATACAACAAACAAAGACGACAGAAGTCAGATTAGAGATTCCTGGCATATGAATATATAAAGCAACAAAAAATTCATCTGTTCACTATCAATTAAAACAAAATTATAGAAATAGAAGAATCCAGAAATATTACTATCTGCGCATAGCAAGCTAACTCAGAGAGCACTAACAGAGTATGCCTGGTGCTTTAGGAGAGCATCGTAAAAGAACCGATCATATAAGATAAGAACACAAAGATTGGTATCTTGTGCGTAATGATTAACACACAAACGCAGATGCTTACCTCAAAGCAGTTCCATAAACTGAAAATTACAAAGATGAAATGATTTTCGTACATTTTTTCTATTTAGTCAGAAACATACATAATAATGGTAAAATAATGTGAAATTTGTGAAGAAGCAAAACCCCGAAACTCAGACCTAAGAGTAGTACAAGATTATTATCTCAGAATAAATAACATACATCATTCATTCTGCCAGCACGACCAGCAGCATGGATGAAAATATCCTCAAAGGGATTTCCCAAACTGCGAGCTCTACCACATTCAGCAGCAGCTCTCTCATACTAGTCAGTGCCAACCTACAAAAATCAGGCCAAGCTATCAATGCAGATTCCATGATAGCATGAGATTTTGAGGGGCATGCTTACTCTAAAAGGTTGGTGTTTTTTTAGAAAGGTTGATGACCCTTGCAAATGCATAGGGAAACAAGAACCAGACAATTAGTCAAACTATATTTCTGTCTAATTATCTTTTGTTTCAAGCAATTAATTTTCTGTAAGTCATGAACATACAAGAAAACAACCATTAATCTAAAACCAAACAGCGTAGACATGTGTATAATCACAGAAATTTAATTGTTACTTGATCATAAAGAGTTAATTTTCTCCATATTTCAGATTCTACAGAGAAGAGACAAAAATGTATGTATCAGCAGTTGAGTAATATTCGAAGCTCTATGATTAAGCAGCGCTCAAAGAAATTCAAGTACCTCATAAGCTCACTGAACCTCTTGAAACTTCATTTCCTCATCGGCATCGCTTTTATTTGCATATGGTGAGATAAATTGCATGCCATCCAATATGAATTGTCTAAGAGTGTTGTATATACCGAAAAGATAATTCCAGTCAAATAATATCAAACATCCAAATGCCCTTTGCGTACAGCTAACCTGTACATGCTTCAAAAGTCCACGCAATAGTTTTTTTGATTATTTCAGGAACGTTTTTGGAATTCGTTAGCATAGAGGACTGGGCAAATATTGACAACAAAAAACTCAAAGAAACAGTAATACTGAAACCGGGTGAACGGTCATTTGATTTATAAGCATACAAATGATCAAGCTTATGCCACACATTTAGCACATAACCTGTGTGCATTTGGAGCCTGGAACATCTACCAACTAAAACTACTCCTCAAGGCAATCTTCGAATTCAATCTTGAGACAACACATAAAGCTACAGATTATAATTTAGATGCACAGATTTGGCTCATTCAATTCAGTTTAGACAGTACACACAACCAATTCTGGAAAAATAATGCCATGCCCAATTGTAACAAGCCATACCATGTTATATGCCTTCTTGATCTTGCCCTGCTTTGCTCACGAGCAATCCTTCTTCACTTGAGTTTGCCTTGAAATCTTGAAGGCCTAACAAATCAGAAGCACTTAAATTCATCAGTCGGCTTTTGTGCTAGATCAAACTGCCCAGCTTTTTTCAGATCACTGATCGGTGCACGATAAACATCAATCGAAGGTTGGTGTGACTCACTGGTGCCTTGGACTCAGGCATCACCTACTGCCAGTGACGGCAGCCACATAGCGGCCTCGTGTGAAGGCTGCTGCGCAGGCCGGAAGAGCAACATGAAAGCCACAGCCAAGCGCGGACGCGGCGGTTACTGATGGCCACTGCCACGGGCGTGTGATGGCCTGGCTCGGCTCATGCGCCTCCTCTGAAGGTAGGAGGATCTCTCCCACGGTGGTGGCCGCTGATGCTCGGGACGTTGGAGGCATGCCCCGTTGATACGTTCATTTTGCATCATGATTTCTTATTAATATTTGTGTCATCTTTGTCCATTATTCCCTATTATCATACAATTCTTATGTCCTTTCCCTCTGAATATGCCAGGTATATCACAAAGAGGGAAATATCTGTAAACTGGAATTCTGGACCGGAAAACCGAGAAAAAGGTAGAAAAATCACAAGACTCCAAATGACCTGAAACTTCACGGAGAATTTTTATGGAATATTTAAGAATTATTGGGCCAAAAATATACCAGAGGGGGCCACCTGCTGGCCACAAGCCAACAGGGCGCGACCCCCCCCAGGCCGCGCCCTGATGCCTTGTGGTCCCCTGCAGGCCTCCTGGCCCCCCTCTTCTCCTATATGGTGTGTTTTACCCTAGAAAAAATCAGAAGCAACCTTTAGAGATGAAGCGCCGCCGTCTCGAGGCGGAAAACTGGGCAGAGGCCCTTTTGCACTCCGATAGTCAGATTCTGCCGAGGAAATTTCTCTCCGGGAGGGGGAGATATGACCAACGCTTCCTCCTTCGTGGGAGGACCAATCCTCATCAACATCTTCATCAGCACCATATCATCTCCAACCCTAGTTCATCTCTTGTATTCAATCTTTGTCCCAAAACCTCAGATTGGTACTTGTGGGTTACTAGTTGTGTTGATTACATCTTGTAGTTGATGCTTGTTGGATTACTTGGTGGAAGAAATTATGTTCAGATCCTTAATCATCATTATTATACCTCTGATCTTGAACATGTTAATGATGTGTGAGTATTTACTATTGTTCCTGAGGACATGAGAGAAGCCTTGTTATAAGAAATCTCGTGAAGTTGGTATTCGTTCGATATTTTGATGATATGTATATTGTTACTTCTCTTAGTGGTGTCATGTGAACGTCGACTACATTACACTTCACCATGTTATGGTCCTAAGGGAAATCATTATGGAGTAACAAGTAGATGATGGGTTGCTAGAGTGACAGAAGCTTAAACCCCAGTTCATGCGTTGCTTCGCAAGGGGCTGATTTGGATCCACATGTTTCATGCTATGGTTAGATTTATCTTAATTCTTCTTTCGTAGTTGTGGATGCTTGCGAGAGGGGTTAATCATAAGTAGGTTGTTAGTTCAAGTAAGAACAACACCTTAGCACCAGTCCACCCACATATCAAATTATCAAAGTAGCGAACGCGAATCAACTCAACATGATGAACATGACTAGACGGAAATTCCCATGTGTCCTCGGGAGTGCTTGCTTACTATAAGAGTACTTTCAGGCCTGTCCTTTGCTACAAAAAGGATTGGGCTACCTAGTTGCACCTTTTTTTACTATTGTCACTTGTTACTTGTTACGGATTATCTTGCTACAAAACTGTCTATTATTGTTACTCACAGTACTTGCAGAGAATACCTTGCTGAAAACCGCTTGTCATTTCCTTCTGCTCCTCGTTGGGTTCAACACTCTTACTTATTGAAAGGACTATGATTGATCCCCTATACTTGTGGGCCATCAAGATTCTTTTCTGGCACCGTTGCCGGGGAGTGAAGGGCCTTTGGTAAGTGGAAATTGGTAAGGAAACATTTTTCTATACATACTGAAATTTACTGCTGCTTGTCACTATGAACGGTCACCCTTTGAGTGGCTTGTTCGGGGCATCTTCGCCTCGAACTGAAGATGAGGAATTTGTTCCTCAACCTACTGAACCTAATGAAATTGTTTATTATGAGATTCCTTCGGGTATGGTAGAGAAACTGTTAGCTAATCCTTATGATGGTTAACCTCATCCTCATTACCATTTGATATTTGTCGATGAGGTTTGTGGATTATTTCAGCTTGCAGGTTTGTCTGGAGGTAAAGTTAAGAAGAAATGTTTCCCTTTATGTTTGGAGGGAAAAGCATTAATGTGGTACAGGTTATTGGATGATATTGGATCATGGGACTGGAATCGCTTGAAGTTGGAATTTCATCAGAAGTTTTATCCTATGCATTTAGTCCATCATGATCGCAACTTTAGTTATAATTGCTGCCCTCGTGAAGGAGAAAGTATCGCTCAAGCTTGGAGGAGGCTTAAATCTATGATGCACACTTGCCCCAACCACGACCTCACAAGAGAGATGATTATACAAAAAAATTATGCTCGGCTTTCTCATGATGATCAATTGTTACTCGATTCTTGTGCTACTGGTTCATATATGAAGGAGACTATTGAATTAAAATGGGATCTTCTGGAAAGAATTAAACGCAACTCTAAAGATTAGGAACTCGACGAAGCTAAAGAGTCAGGTATAAAGCTTATTTTTGACTGTGTTAAATCTTTTATGGGAACTAATGCTTTCCATGAGTTTAGCAATAAATACGGTCTTGACTCTGAGTTAGTAGCTTCTTTTTGTGAAACTTTTGCTACACATGTTGATCTTCCCAAAGAGAAGTGGTTTAAGTATCATCCCCCCATTGAAAAACCATTAGAGGAACCTGTTAAAGTCAGGAAGGAAGAAGTAATTGTTAGCCATGTTGATCCAGTTGTTCCTACTGCTTATATTGAAAAAAAAACCTTTTCCTGTAAGAATTAGGGAACATGCTAAGGCTACAACGGTGGTTAATAAAAGTCATGTTAGGACACCTAAACCTTCTAAACAAATAAATGTTGAGCCTAAAGTTGCTATGGTTAAAGAACTCTTAGTTGATAATATTGATGGCCAGGTTATTTACATCTGTTAGAAACCTGTTAGAAACGAGCGAGATGAGCTCGATAAAAACAAACTAGTTGTAGGCATGCCTGTTGTCTCAGTTAAAATTGGAGATCATTGTTACAATGGCTTGTGTGATATTGGTGCCAGTGTTAGTGTTATACCTTTTACATTATATCAAGAAATTATGCATGACATAGCACCCACTGATATTGATGTTACTATTAAACTTGCAAACTGTCATACTATTTCACCGCTTGGGATTGTTTGAGATGTTGAAGTCTTTTGTGGGAAAGTCAAGTACCCCACTGATTTCTTAGTACTTGGTTCAGAACAAGATAACTTTTGTCCCGTTATATTTGGTAGACCTTTCTTGAATATTGTTAATGCTGAAATTAATTGTGCTACTGAGAAGGTCAAAGTAAGCTTTGGTGATATGTCTCATGAATTTAATTTCTCCAAGTTTAGTAAACAACCACATGAGAAAGAATTACCTCATAAGGATGAAATAATTGGTCTTGCTTCTATTGCCATACCTCCTATTGATCCGTTAGAACAATATTTGCTAGACCACGAAAATGATATGCATACGAATGAAAGAAATGAAATAGATGATATATTTCTTAGACAAACACCTATTCTTAAACACAACTTACCAGTTGAGATATTGGGGGATCCTCCTCCACCCAAGGGAGATCCCGTGTTTGAGCTAAAGACATTGCCTGATACTTTAAAATATGCTTATCTTGATGAAAAGACGATATATCCTGTTATTATTAGTGCTAACCTTTCAGAGCATGAAGAAAGGGGATTACTCAAAACTCTAAAGAAGCAAAGGGCTGCTATTGGATATACTCTTGATGATCTTAAGGGCATAAGCCCCACTCTATGTCAGCACAAGATTAATATGGAACAAGATGCTAAACCCGTTGTTGATCATCAACGCCGTCTCAATCCTAAGATCAAGGAGGTGGCAAGAACTAAGATACTAAAATTTCTGGAAGCAGGTATAATTTATCCTATTGCTGATAGTAGATGGGTAAGCCCCGTTCATTGTGTTCCTAAGAAAGGTGGTATAACTGTAGTTCCTAATGATAAAAATGAGCTTATTCCACAAAGAAGAGTAACTGGCTATAGGATGATGATTGATTTCGGGAAACTAAACGAAGCTACTAGGAAAGATCATTACCCTTTGCCTTTTATTGATCAAATGTTAGAAAGGCTTTCTAAGCACACTCATTTTTGTTTTCTTGATGGTTACTCTGGTTTTTCTCAAATACATGTGTCAAAAGAGGAACAAGAGAAAACTACCTTTACTTGCCCTTTTAGAACTTATGCTTATAGGCGTATGCCTTTCAGTTTATGCAATGCACCTGCTACCTTTCAAAGATGTATGACTGCTATATTCTCTGACTTTTGTGAAAAGATTGTTGAGGTTTTCATGGGTGATTTTTCCGTTTACGGGACTTCTTTTGATGATTGCGTGAGCAACCTTGATCGAATTTTGTAGAGATGTGAAGAAACTAATCTTGTCTTGAATTGGGAGAAGTGCCACTTTATGGTGAATGAAGGTATAGTGCTCGGGCATAAAATTTTTGAAAGAGGCATTGAAGTGGACAAAGCCAAAGTTGATGCGATAGAGAAAATGCCACGCCCCAAGGATATCAAAGGTATAAGAAGTTTCCTTGGTCATGCTGGTTTCTATAGGCGTTTATTAAGGATTTCTCAAAGATTTCTTGGCCACTAACTAATCTTCTTCAAAAAGATGTTCCCATTTTTTGATGATGATTGTGTAGAAGCCTTTCAAATACTTAAGAAAGCTTTGATTTCTGCACCTATTGTCCAACCACCTAATTGGAACCTACCTTTTGAAATTATGTGTGATGCTAGTGATTATGTTGTTGGTGCTGTTCTAGGGCAAAGAATAGACAAGAAATTGAATGTTATTCATTATACCAGTAAGACCCTAGACACTGCTCAAAGAAATTATTCTCTTACTGAAAAAGAATTTTTATCAGTTGTTTTTGCATGTGATAAGTTTAGACCTTATATCGTTGATTCCAAGGTAACTATTCACACTGATCATGCTGCTATTAAATACCTTATGGACAAGAAAGATGCTAAACCTAGACTTATTAGGTGGGTGCTTTTACTTCAAGAATTTGATTTGCATATTGTTGATAGAAAGGGAGCTGAAAATCCCGTAGCAGATAACTTGTCTAGGATGGAAATTTTTCTTGATGACCCAGTGCCTATTGATGATAATTTTCCTGATGAGCAACTTGATGTTATTAATGCTTCACGTAGTACTCCTTGGTATGCTGATTATGCTAACTATATTGTTGCTCAGTATAGTCCACCTAGCTTCACCTATCAACAAAAGAAAAAAATCTTTTATTATCTGCGACATTACTTTTGGGATGACCCACATCTTTATAAAGAAGGAGTAGATGGTGTTATTAGACGTTGTGTACATGAGCATGAACAGGAACAGATCCTAAGGAAGTGCCACTCCGAGGCTTACGGAGGACACCATGTTGGTGATAGAATTGCACACAAGGTATTACAATCCGGTTTCTATTGGCCTACTCTGTTTAAAGATGCTCGTAAGTATGTCCTTTTATGTGATGAATGTCAAAGAGTTGGTAACATTGGTAAACGTCAGGAAATGCCTACGAATTATTCACTTGCAATTGAGCCATTTGATGTTTGGGGTTTTGATTTTATGGTACCTTTTCCTTCCTCCAATGGGTATACCCATATTTTAGTTTTTGTTGAATACGTTACTAAGTGGGTAGAGGCTATTCCAACTAGTAGTGCTGATCATAACACCTCTATTAAAATTCTTAAGGACATTATCTTTCTGAGGTTTGGGGTCCCTAGATATTTAATGACTGATGGTGGTTCACATTTTATTCATGGCGCTTTCCGTAAACTCTAGCTAAATATGATGTTAACCATATAATTGTATCACCTTATCATCCTCAGTCCAGTGACCAAGTTGAATTGAGCAATCGAGAAATAAAATTAATTTTTGCAAAAGACTGTCAATAGATCCATGAAAAATTAGTCTAAGAAACTAGATGATGCTCTATGGGCTTATAGAACTGCTTAAAAGAATCCCATGGGGATGTCCCCATATAAAATGGTCTATGGAAAGGCTTGCCATTTACCCCTTGAGTTAGAACATAAAGCTTATTGGGTAATTAAAGAACTTAATTATGATTTTAAACTTGCTGGTGAAAAGAGGTTATTTGATATTAGCTCACTAGATGAATGGAGGACACAAGCCTATGAAAATGCTAGGTCGTTTAAAGAAAAAGTTAAAAGATGGCATGACAAGAGGATTCAAAAACAAGAATTCAATATAGGAGACCTAGTGCTTTTGTACAATTCTTGTTTTAGTTTTTTTTGCCAGAAAACTCCTCTCCAAATGGGAAGGCCCATATGTTGTCGAGGAGGTCCATCACTCCGGTGCCATAAAAATTAATAACTTCGAAGGCAAAAACCCGAGAGTGGTGAATGGGCAAAGGATCAAGCACTATATCTCACGTACACCCATTAATGAGGAAAATAATATCATCCAAGTTATAACACCGGAAGAGCACATAAAAGAGGTCTTCCAGAACACTCCAGAAACCTAAAAAAGGGGTAGGTACAGGGTACGATAATAAACCGACTCCAAAAATTCCAAAAAATAATTTCTGTTGGTTTTGGTATTTTATAAAAATTATAAAAATAAAAAGGAGTCAAGGGGACCCACGAGGGATACACAAGCCAACAGGGCACCGCCCCCCCAGGTCGTGCCCTGATGGCTTGTGGGGCCCTCGTGTGCCTCCCGGACTCTGTTTTCTTCCTGAGCACGTATTCAGACCTAGAAAAAAGCATTATATATACTTGATAACCCACAAGTATAGGGGATCGCAATAGTTTTCGAGGGTAGAGTATTCAACCCAAATTTAAAGATTCGACAGAAAGGGAGCCAACGAATACTTGCAAGTATTAGCAGTTGAGTTGTCAATTCAACCACACCTGGAGATTACATATCTGCAGTAGAGTGATCAGTGGCACAGTAATATGATAGTTTTGATAGCAGTAGTAACAACAACAGTAACGGTAACAGTGGTAGCAATAGTTTTGTAGCAAGCGTAACAGTGACAGCAGCAGTAGTAACTTAGCAAGAACAATATGTGGAAAACTCGTAGGCATTGGATCGGTGAATTCGTAGGATGATATTCATCATATAACAGTCATAACCTAGGGCGACACAGAACTAGCTCCAGTTCATAAATATAATGTAGGCATGTATTCCGTAAATAGTCATACGTGCTTATGGAAAAGAACTTACATGTCATCTTTTGTCCTACCCTCCCGTGGCAGCGGGGTCCATAAGGATACTAAGGGATATTAAGGCCTCCTTTTAATAGAGAACCGGAACAAAGCATTAACACATAGTGAATACATGAACTCCCCAAACTATGGTCATCACCGGAAAGTATCCCAAATATTGTCACTTTGGGGTTTACGGATCATAACACGTAATAGGTGCATATGACTAGCAAGATCGGATCAAGAACATAGATATAATGGTGAAAAAATAAACAGTTCAAATCTGAAATCATGGCACTCGGGCCCTAGTGACAGGCATTAAGCATGGCAAAGTCATAGCAACATCAATCTCAGAACATAGTGGATACTAGGGATCAAGCCCTAACAATACTAACTCGATTACATGATGAATCTCATCCAACTCCTCACCGACCAGAGAGCCTACGAAGGAATTACTCACTCCCGGTGGGGAGCATCATGGAATTGGCGATGAAGGAGGGTTGGTGATGACGAAGAATGAAGATTCCCCTCTTCGGAGCCCCAAACGGGATCCAGATCTGGCCTCCCGTTGAAGAACAGGAGGTGGCGTCGGCTCCGTCTCGTGAAACGCAATAAAACTTCCTCTACTATTTTTTCTAAAAAATAGGAATTTATAGTGCTGGAGTTAGGGTCAACAGAGCCCCGAGGGCCCCACAACCCACCAGGGCGCGCCTGGAGGGGTGGTGCGCCCTGGTTTTTGTGGGCACCCAGGGCCCCCTCTCCGGTGGTTCTTGGCTCCAGTATTTTTTATTTATTGCAAAATAATTCTCCAAAAAGTTTCGTCCAATTCGAGAACTTTTATTTTTGCACAAGAACAACACCATGGTAGTTCTGCTGAAAACAGCGTCAATCCGGGTTAGTTTCATTCAAATCATGCAAATTAGAGTCCAAAACAAGAGCAAAAGTGTTAGGAAAAGTAGATACGAGGGAGACGTATCAACTCCCCCAAGCTTAACCCATTGCTTGTCCTCAAGCAATTCAGTTGGCGAACTGAAAGTGAAAAAGAAAAACTTTTATGAACTCTTTTGTTCTTGTTTACATGCATATGCTTAAGTAGCACCCAGGTTTTCAGCAAAGATCATGACTAACCATGTCAACAATAACTCTTAGAAATTATATTAACTCATATCAATGGCATAATCAACTAGAGAGCAATAATAAAATATCTCAAGTGCCAATACTTTGTCAAAATGGTCATGATATAATATGACAACAGTGGTATCTCGCTAGCCCTTTCTGAGACCGCAAAACATAAATGTAGAGCACCTCCAAAGTTCAAGAAGCAACTAAACATTGTAATTCATGGTAGAAAAGATCCAGTCATGCTGCATCCAACATTAACTATACATAACGCATCAGGATGAAAATAGTGCTCTCAGATCTGGCGCTTATTTGAGAAGGTGATGACTCAACATAAAAGTAAATAGATAGTCCCTTCATAGAGGGAAGCAGAGATTTGCAAAGGTGCCAAAACTCGAAGCTTAGATCAGAGATAAATATAATTTTGGGAGGTGCACCCTTCCTGTCAACGTTACGACCAAGAGTTATCAATATCTTCCATGCGAAACACATTAGGGCGGTTCCCAAGCGGTAAAAGTAAAGGTTTACTCCCCCTCCACCAACAAACACACTCCACAACTAGCCGAATCCATGGGCACCATCCATACCAACAACATTCCTGGGGGAGTTTTGTTTAATTATTTGCAATTTTTTATTTCGGGACTGGGAATGCCTATTACCGCCCCTCTCATGCAAGGACGAGTGAATAAACAATCATCATGAGGATAACCCGCTTAACATGGAAGATACTGACCGCCCCCTGTCGCTCCATGAGCGGTCCAGGCACACAAAACAGATGTTCATTTGAAATTTTAGAGATGGCACATGCAAATTTACTTGGAACGGCAGTGTAATACCGCATATAGGTAGATTTAGTGGACTCATCTGGAATAACTTTGGTTTAAGGATTTTGACGCACAAGCAGTATTCCCGCTTAGTATAGGCGAAGGCTAGCAAATAGGTTGAGAAGCGGCCAGCTAGAGAGCGAAAACGGTCATGAGCATGCATTATGAATAATAAACATTGAATACTAGCATGAGTAGGATATGAACACCATGAACATAAATATCGTGAAGGCTATGTTGGTTTTAATTCAACTACATGTGTGAACATGTGCCAAGTCAAGCCACTTGAAACATTCAGAGGAGGATACCATATCATCATACTACATCACAATCATTTTAATGCATGTTGACATCCAAGATAAATCATTATCCACTCCTAGCTACTTATAGGTTAAACATATTTACAAAAACAAAAACAAGTTGAGTTCATACCCGCTTCTCTCTGCCACAGTCACTTCATCAAATATTGTCATTATTGCCTTTCACTTGCACGACCGAATGATATAAAAATAATAACAATGCAAGAGTGTCGTGGACTAAGCTGGAATCTGCAAACATTTTATTCAAAAGGAGGAGACAAAGTAATTTGGGCTCTTTGTTATATTAACAATAATATATATGAGAGCCACTCAACATTTTCAACGTGGTCTTCTCCTTGGTACGACTCAAATAAAAGGAAGAGCATTTCAGAGAAACACACTGAAATATTTTTGGAGTTTTTAGTTTTTCTTGAAGAAAGCAAATTAAAGAAGGGAAAACAAAAACAAGAAAAAATATTTACACGGGAAAGCTCCCAACAAGAAAAAGAGGAAACAAGAAATCTTTTTGGGTTTTCTTTTAATACTGCAACTGATTAAACTAGAAAGAAAAACCGAAAAGAAGCAAGAAATAATTTTGGATTTTCTCAAAGTTTTTTTTCAAACACACAAAAATAAAGCGAGAAAATAAATCTAGCATGGATAATAACAACGAAAAAGTATGGACACCGACAACTGGAATGAAATGTGTGGACATGAATATAATGTCGGTGGAAATACGTACTCCCCCAAGCTTAGACTTTTGGCCTAGCTTGCTAATCACCATCCGTAATAGCCATCCGGTCCTATGTGGATGTGATGTGGCGACGGCACCTGAGCGTCCCACTCCTGGGGCTCCTCCTCAGCCGCTGCCAGGTTGTTCCGGTAGGCAGTAATGTCCTCTGGCATGACCCTATATCCGTTCCTGGAAATAGAATCAAACAAAGCAAGTGCAGGCAACGGGATAATATCACGGGTAACCACGCTGAATACTAAGTTGTAGCGAATGTTATGAAAAAGAATCAGCTACATCAATAAATTGATGATCCTCCAATGCTTTGTGATCTAGAAAAACTCAGGGCAAGGGATAATCATGTTGGCAAATCTGAATGGTAAAGTAACTCGCTAAGCGAGTAGCATAAATACCACCATGTATCTTGCCCTTAGTCCTGTTAAGTTGTAGGCGACGTGCAATAATAGCTCCTAGCCTAAAGGTGTGATCATTGTGCAGTGCACGGCGTAAAATGGCGAGGTCGGGGGCACTGAGTGCACCAACCTTCTCCCTAGCGGTCAAACAATTTGCGATGAATAAAGCAAAGTAATGCACAGAAGGAAACTGTAAACTAGTGGGTGATGTCTACTACGCAACCTTCTTCTTGTAGACTCGTGTTGGGCCTCCAAGTATATAGTTTTGTAGGACAGTAGCAAATTTCCCTCAAGTGGATGACCTAAGGTTTATCAATCCCTGGGAGGCGTAGGATGAAGATGGTCTCTCTCGAACAACCCTGCAACCAAATAACAAAGAGTCTCTTGTGTCCCCAACACACCCAATACAATGGTAAATTGTATAGGTGCACTAGTTCGGCGAAGAGATGGTGATACAAGTGCAATATGGATGGTAGATAAAGGTTTTTGTAATCTGAAAATATAAAAACAGCAAGGTAGCAAGTAACAAAAGTGAGCACAAACGGTATTGCAATGCTTGGAAACAAGGCCTAGGGTTCATACTTTCACTAGTGCAAGTTCTCTCAACAATACTAACATAGTTGAATCATATGTAAATCCCTAACGTGCGACAAAGAGTTCACTCCAAAGTCACAAATAGCGGAGAACAAACAAAGAAATTATTGTAGGGTACGAAACCACCTCAAAGTTATCTTTTCTGATCAATCTTATGAGCTATCCCTATAAGTGTCACGAACAGCCCTAGAGTTCGAACTAAAATAACACCTTAAGATACACATCAACCAAAACCATAATGTCACCTAGATACTCCAATGTCACCACGAGTACCCATGGGCTTGATTATACGATATGCATTACATAATTTCAGATTCATCATGCTCAATCCAACACAAAGAACTTCAAAGAGTGCCCCAAAGTTTCTACCGAAGAGTCAAGACGAAAACGTGTGCCAACCCCTATGCATAGATTCCCAAGGTCACGGAACCCGCAAGTTGACCACCAAAACATACATCAAGTGGATCAATAGAACATCCCATTGCCACCACGGATATCCCATCGCAAGACAAACATCAAGTGTTCTCAAATCCTTTAAAGACTCAATCCGATAAGAAAACTTCAAAGGGAAAACTCAATTCATCACAAGAAGATAGAGAGGGGAAAACTCCATATGATTCATCTATATTAATAAAGCTCGCGGTACATCAATATCGTGTCATCTCAAGAACACGAGAGAGAGAGATCAAACACATAGCTACTGGTACATACCCTCAGCCCCGAGGGTGAACTACTCCCTCCTCGTCATGGAGACCGCCGGGATGATGAAGATGGCCTCCGGTGATGGTTTCCCCCTCCGGCAGGATGCTGGAATGGGCTCCCGATTGGTTTTTCGTGGCTACAGAGGCTTGCGGCGGCGGAACTCCCGATCTAGGTTTGTTTCTAGGGGTTTTGGTATTTATAGGAATTTTTGGCATCGGTCTCACGTCAAGGGGGTTCTCGAGGAGTCCACAAGCCAGGAGCGCCCTCCCGGGGGGGGGGGGGTAGGGCGCGCCCTCCTAGCTTGTGGCCTCTTCGGTCACTTCTTGGCCTAGCTCCAGTGCTTCGGGGGTCTCTTTTGGTCCATAAAAAACACCGTAAATTTTCAGCCCATTCCGATAACTTTTATTTCTGCACAAAAAACGACACCATGGTAGTTCTACTGAAAACAGCGTCAGTCCGGGTTAGTTCTAATAAAATCATACCAAAATCATATAGAATTATTGTAAACATGGCATGAATACTTCATAAATTATAGATACGTTGGAAGCGTATCAGTGGGAGTGGCATTTGACACGCCTCTTTCATCACCCACTGTCAAAGTGAGGAGAAAGTCCTCAAACTCCGCTGTTCTAGGCTCTCTTAGTTCCCCATCAGAAGGGATCAAACATATGTCACAAAAGTCAATGAGCGGTATCTGACGGGTTTCAGCATATAAATCAAACTATACCTCATGAGGATTTTTCCTACTCAGAAAATGAAAATTTTCCACAAAGGAATTTGTAAGGAGGTGGTGTTGGTCACACTCATCCGCGAGGAAGTCGGTCAGGCCAGCATTTGCAATGAATTGGGCAAACTCTTGATGGAAACCAGCCTCCTCCATGAAGGCATTATGCGGCCATTCCCATGGCTGCACCTCCGCCGTTCTCGGAGTGTTGAGGTCATTGTTCGATGATTCCCCAATAACTCCTTTAGCATTCCTCTTGGAGGAAAACTTCCTAAAGAAACTCATCTTATTCCAATAAATAAATTTCTAAAAAATTTAGTACACAAAGTTTTTGTCAACAAAACTTCGTAAGATTGATAGCAACTATTCCTAAGGATGCCTAGAGGCCATATTAAGCATTCAAACTACTAAGAGCTCTAAGAATTCAACATGCAAGCCCATCTACAGCAGCACTAAGAGTAGCTAATTATTCTAAAAATAAACCACTAAATCAAAAACTAATTGGAGCAATGGAGGAGTCACATACCAAGTAGCAATC
The DNA here is from genome assembly GCA_039707655.1 of Elymus sibiricus. Taxonomy (NCBI): domain Eukaryota; kingdom Viridiplantae; phylum Streptophyta; class Magnoliopsida; order Poales; family Poaceae; genus Elymus; species Elymus sibiricus. The sequence continues at coordinate 369,034,675 of CM077663.1, read as the reverse complement.
CCCCAAAACAGTTTCGGAAATGGAGCTTCGAGCAAAGAGATCGAAATCCGTGGGTTTGAGAACAAGAACACGAGAGTGAGAGCTATGGTGATTTTTTTCTGGAGGTAGGAGATGACATGGGCTAAAGGGATAAGTGAGGGGACCCATGTGGGGACCACAACCCACTAGGGCGCGCCTAGGGTTGCTGGCGCGCCCTGGTATCTTGTGGACACCAGGTGCACCCCCCTCTGATGTTATTTGCACCAGAAATTCAGAAATATTCAGAAAAAATCGTTTTAAATTTTTAGGACATTCTGGGAACTTTTATTTTTGGGTCATTTTTTTATTGTACGGAGAAATCAGAAAGCAGGATAAACATGGTATTTTATTTTATATGACTAAGAAAAAACAGAAAATAAAAAGTGGGTACAAAAGGTTGTGCCTACTAGATTCATCAACCTCATACCTCTCCCAAATCACACAAAGCAGTTTTGGCATAATTCCTTTTGATGGAGCAAGGTATAGTTGGTATTCCAGGATCTCCAAGTCTTTTAGGTACTCCATCCTTAAAAGAGTAATTATCAAGCATGGTGGATATTTCAGCTTCAGGTATCTTTCTTTTATTAGTGATGATGTCTTTCATGTATTTTGCATAAGGGGCCATGTTTAAGATATCAATTAACTGGGTACGCAAAAAGACTGGCCTAATCATTTCGGTAAAGCATTCAAATTCTTCATCATCCTTTCTCTTAGATGGTTTAGGTGGAAAAGGCATGGGTTTCTGAACCCATGGCTCTCTTTCTTTACCATGTTTTCTAGCCACAAAATCTCTTTTATCATATCGTTTATTTTTAGGTTGTGGGTTATCAAGATCAACATCAGGTTCTATTTCTACATTATTATCTGGTTCTTTATCATTATTTGGTTTAGTATCTTCATGAACATCACCATTATCATTTTCATTATAACTAGGTGAATGTTCATTACCAGATTGAGTTTCAGCTTCAGAAATAGAGACATCATTACTATCTTCAGGAGGTTTTTCTATCTCAGGTTCACTAGAGGTATGCAAAGTCCTATCATTTTTCTTTTTCTTGTTCTTTTTAGAAGGACTAGGTGCATAAGTGTTAATTCTTTGAGAGTCTTGTTCAATTCTTTTAGGGTGTCCCTCAGGATAAAGTGGTTCCTGAGTCATTTTACCTCCTCTAGTTGCTACTCTAACAGCAAAATCATTCATATTATTATTCATTTCATTAAGCAATTCTCTTTGAGATTTAGCAACTTGTTCTAACTGATTTTGAACCATAGAGGCATGTTTCCCTACACCTCTAACATCATTAGTGATTCTAAATAACAAGTCACTCAACCGAGCAATCATATCAGAGTTATATTTCAATTGTTTCGGAACATTTGCATTGAAGTGATCTTGTTTTCTAATGTAGTTATCAAATTCATATAAGCATTGACTAGGATGTTTATTTTAAGGGATATGACCTTCATCAAACTTTAATAAGGAATTTACCTATACCACCTGTTGAGGTGGTGGTGTGTCAAGGCCATGTATTTCTTCAATAGGTGGTAAATTCTCAACATCCTCAGCTTTAATACATTTTTCCTTCATACATTTTTTTGTCTCCTGCATATCTTCAGGACTGAGAAATAATATACCCCTCTTCTTCAGAGTGGGTTTAGGTGGTGGTTTAGGGAGAGTCCAATCATAATAATTCTTGAATATATTATTCAATAGTTCCTCGGCTTGTTCAATAGTTCGTTCCCTGAAAACACAACTAGCACAACTATCTAGGAAGTCCCTAGAAGCATCAGTTAGTCCATTATAGAAGATATCAAGCATTTCTTTTTTCTTAAGAGGGTGATCAGGCAAAGCATTAAGCAATTGGAGAAGCCTCCCCCAAGCTTGTGGGAGACTCTCTTCTTCAATTTGCACAAAGTTAAATATTTCCTGTAAGGCATCTTGTTTCTTATGAGCAGGAAAATATTTTTCAGAGAAGTAGTAAATCATATCCTGGGGACTACGCACACAACTAGGAGCAAGAGTATTGTACCATATCTTAGCATCACCCTTTAATGAGAACGGAAATAATTTGAGAATATAGTAGTAGCGAATCTTCTCATCGTGAGCAATAAGGGTGGCTATATCATTCAACTTAGTAAGATGTGCCACTACAGTTTCAGTTTCATAGCCATGAAAAGGATCAGATTCAACCAAAGTAATTAACTCTGGGTCGACAGAGAATTCATAATCCTTATCGGTAACAAAGATGGGTGAAGTAGCAAACTTAGGATCACATTTCATTCTAGCATTCAAAGTCTTTCCTTTATACTTGCATAGTAATTTCTTAAGATCATCTCTATCCTTACAAGCAAGGATGTCTCTAGCTACTTTTCCATCTATAACATAACCCTCGGGTATCTTAGGCAACTCAAATCTAGGAGAGCTAGATCTAATAGGTGTTTCATAATTCTCAGTTTCAAGGACTTCATCAGTTTCAGTAATTTCATTCTCTATAGCTCTAGCAATTTGTTCATCAACAAATTCACCTAGTGGCACATTATCATCAGGCATGGAACTAGTTTCATCATAAGCATCATTCATAGCAGAAGTAGCATCATCAATAACTTGCGACATATCAGGATTAATAGCATGTGGTGGTGTTGCAAGTCTACTCAAAAAAGAAGGTGAATCAAGTGCAGAGTGTGATGGCAAATCCTTACCTCCCCTCGTCTTAGAGGGAACGATCTTGGTTTTAGTATCCTTCAGATTCTTCATAGTGATAAATTGATATAAATCCCAAGTGACTCAGCAAATATAGCTATGCTCCTCGGCAACGGCACCAGAAAAAGGTCTTGATAACCCACAAGTATAGGGGATCGCAACTGTTTTTAAGGGTAGAGTATTCAACCCAAATTTATAGATTCGACACAAGGGGAGCCAAAGAATAATTGCAAGTATTAGCAGTTGGGTTGTCAATTCAACCACACCTGGAGATTAAATATCTGTAGCAGAGTGATCAGTAGCACAGTAATATGATAGTTTTGATAGCAGTAGTAACAGCAACAGTAACGGTAACAGTGGTAGCAATAGTTTTGTAGCAAGCGTAACAATGACAGCAGCAATAGTAACTTAGCAAGAACAATATGTGGAAAACTCGTAGGCATTGGATCGGTGAATTCGTTGGATTATATTCATCATATAACAGTCATAACCTAGGGCGACACAGAACTAGCTCCAGTTCATAAATATAATGTAGGCATGTATTCCGTAAATAGTCATACGTCCTTATGGAAAAGAACTTGCATGACATCTTTTGTCCTACCCTCCGGTGGCAGCGGGGTCCATAAGGATACTAAGGGATATTAAGGCCTCCTTTTAATAGAGAACCGGAACAAAGCATTAGACAAAGTGAATACATGAACTCCTCAAACTACGGTCATCACCGGAAAGTAACCCAAATATTGTCACTTTGGGGTTTATGGATCATAACACGTAATAGGTGCATATGACTAGCAAGATCGGATCAAGAACATAGATATAATGGTGAAAACATAAACGGTTCAGATCTGAAATCATGGCACTCGGGCCCTAGTGACAGGCATTAAGCATGGCAAAGTCATAGCAACATCAATCTCAGAACATAGTGGATACTAGGGATCAAGCCCTAACAAAACTAACTCGATTACATGATGAATCTCATCCAACTCCTCACCGACCAGAGAGCCTACAAAGGAATTACTCACTCCCGGTGGGGAGCATCATGGAATTGGCGATGAAGGAGGGTTGGTGATGACGAAGAATGAAGATTCCCCTCTTCGGAGCCCCAAACGGGCTCCAGATCTGGCGTCCCATTGAAGAACAGGAGGTGGCGTCGGCTCCGTCTCGTGAAATAGAGCCCCGAGGGCCCCACAACCCACCAGGGCGCGCCTGGAGGGGGTGGCATGCCCTGGTGTCTTGTGGGCACCCAGGGCACCCTCTCCGGTGGTTCTTGGCTCCAGTATTTTTTATTTATTGTAAAATAATTCTCCAAAAAGTTTCGTCCAATTCCGAGAACTTTTATTTCTGCACAAAAACAACACCATGGTAGTTCTGCTGAAAACAGCGTCAGTCCGGGTTAGTTTCATTCAAATCATGCAAATTATAATCCAAAGCAAGAGCAAAAGCGTTAGGAAAAGTAGATACAATGGAGACATATCAATACTCCCATATGTTTTGACCATCGCATCGCGAGTTTCTCCTCTGTTCTTGTTTCGGGCTGTTTTTCTGGCAGATTCCTCAAGGTGTGGAAGCTATGTCTTCGTCCTCCTCCAAGAACATTGAGGACCAAGCTTGGTTGTTGCAGATGGAACTTGAATGAGAAGGATCGGAGGATGTTATCTCAGGAGAAGAACCTATGGATTCTATGGAAGTGCATCCTCCGGCCTCGGACCGTGGGACACTGGCAGGCATCTCCACCTCTCCGAATCCATGCCCTGCAATGGGGAGGAGAGCTCTGCTAGCTCGGGTAGCTCAAGATGAATCCAATCCGAGGAGGCCCCTCGGAAGGTTACATGGAAATAACTTTCACAATTTGATTCACAATTATGGAGTTGAGAATATTTCTCGCTCGCATATACCGTCCAATTGGGACATCTCTCGTCCAAGTGAAAATGATGCAGGAAAAAGCTCTTGGTGGCCGGAGAATAAACATCTTATGGAGGAAGTACAAAAGAACACTGCAATGATCCAACAACTACTTCATGAGATGAGGGAATTAAAGGATTCCCTATTAACCATCGCAAAGGACAATCCTACTACATCATCACAACCGTCATCCAAGGAGAACGCTTGAGTACATGGGTATAGGCACCACCCTTAGCTTGTTCCAAGCTTGGGGGAGGTGCCCCGGTATCGTATCACCATCACTTTTACCACTACTATCTATTTTAGTTCGATCCTTAGTTTTTCGTTATTTAGAGGAATAAAATTTAAGACTTGCTTTGCTTAGAATTTTTGCTTTGAGATCTATCTATCCTTGTAATCGAGTGTGAGAGTTATATAATAAAGATTAGTTGAGCTTGTGTGCTTTACTTTCATGCACCCATCATCATAGCATGGCAATAAAAGAAATAGAAAAGATCATATTCTTATCTCATGAGGAGTAATGACTTCACATAGAAAAAGGTATAAGTAATAAAAGATGTCGAGAACTAAGAAACATAGCATTAGTAATTGATATAATCTACGTAAGATTATGATAGAGAAGAGGAGATCCACATATAAATACACTATCTTGGACACCTTTTATGATTGTGAGCCCCCATCAAATATTATATAATGATCGAGTGTTGATATTGGACATGGAAGACAACATAATGATCATGATTGTTTACATTTGCATAGAAGTTATATTGTCATGGATCCCTTAACATGTGATGCTTGCTTTAGATCTTTTGCTAGCCAAAATTTTCCGCACCAAGTAGACATACTACTTGTGCATCCATAATCCCTTAAACCCAGTTTCTTCCCATGAGAGTCCACCATATCTACCTATGGATTGAATAAGATCCTCCAAGTAAGTTGTCATCGGTGCATACTGATAGGTCTCTAACGTATCAATAATGTATGAAGTATTCAAGCCATGTTTGCCTATGTTTACAATACTTTTATATGGTTTTGATGCACATGATATGATTTATTTAGAACTAACCCGGACTGGCGCTATTTTCAGCAGAATTACCGTGGTGTTGTTTTTGTGTAGAAAATAAAAGTTCTCGGAATCACCCGAAACTTTTTGATGATTTTTTCTGGAGGAAATAAGCAATATTGGAGCGAAGAACCACCGGAGGGGAGCCACCTGTGGGCCACAAGCCTTCAAGGCACCCCCCAGGCCGCGCCGTGTTGGCTTGTGGGGTCCACATGGCTCCGTTGCGCGTGATTGCAACGTTGAAAATCCTATAAATCCCAGAAACCCCAGAAATAAGGAGAGAACCTCCGCTCCGCCGCCGCAACTCTCTGTATCGATGAAAAACTAATCTGGAGTCGTTCCAGTACTCTGCCGGAGAAGGGAAACCATCACCGGTGGCCATCTTCATCATCCCGGCGGAGGCTATGACGAGGAGGGAGTAGTTCACCCTCGGGGCTGAGGGCATGTACCGGTAGCTATGTGTTTAATCTCTCTCTCTCTCTCGTGATCTTGAGATGGCACGATCTTGATTTATCACGGGAATCTTTCCCTTTGAGATCTCGTTATGTTGGATTGAATATTTTGGTTTGAGAACACTTGATGTATGTCTTGCATGCGGATATCCGTAGTGACAATGGGGTATTCTAGTGATGCACTTGATATATGTTATGGCATCAACTTGCGGATTCCGGTGACCTTGAGGTTCTATGCATAGGGATTGATTGCACGTTTTCGTACTATGTTCTCCGATAGAAATCTTGGGGTACTCCTTGAAGTTCTTTGTGTTGGATTGAATATGATAGATCTGAGATTGTTTGATGCATATCGCATAATTTCCCCACGGATACTTGAGGGGACATTGGAGTATCTAGGTGACATTAGGGTTGATTGATATGTATCATTGGTGTTATTTTAGTATGAACTCTAGGGATGTTTGTGACACTTATAGGAATAGCTCAAAAGATTGATCAGAAAGAATAACTTTGAGGTGGTTCTACTACCTACACCAATTTCATCTTATGTTCTCCACTAGATAGGAACTTTGGAGTGATTCTTTATTGCACATTGAGGGATGATCATATGATTCAACTATGTTAGCATTGTTAGGAGATTGCACTAGCGAAAGTATGAACCCTGGGCCTTGTTTCCAAGCATTAATATACCGTTTTGCCCATTGTTTACCACATGTTACCTTGTTGTTTTTATATTTTCAGATTACAAAAACCTATTTCTATCATCCATATTGCACTTGTATCACCATCTCTTCGCCGAACTAGTGCACCTATACAATTTGCTATTGTATTAGGTGTGTTGGGGACACAAGAGATTTCTTGTATTTGATTGCAGGGTTGTTTGAGAGAGACCATCTTCATCCTGCACCTCCCACGGATTGATAAACCTTAGGTCATCCACGTGAGGGAAAATTGTTACTGTCCTACAAAACTCTGCGCTTGGAGGCCCAACATAGTCTACAAGAATGAAGTTGCGTAGTAGACATCACATACAACAATAAAAATTGCTTCTAAATATGTATGGTCTTTTATTATAAGGGAAAATAAGCTTTGCACGATCTTGTGATAGCGAAGAAATAAAAGCGACAGAGTGCATAATAAAGTTCACTATCACAAGGGGCAATGCAAAGTGACGTTCCGCTATATTAAGAGTTTGCACATTCCAAACAAATAAAAGCGCATGACAACATCTACTTCCCTCTGCGAAGGGCCTATCTTTTATCTTCTTACAAGACATTATTTTCGTGCAAGAGTCAATAATATTTACCTTTGTTCCTACCTATTAACTCTCTAGTTGGCAAGCATTATGTGTTGAGGAGGAAAGATTTAGACAAATATATCTAGTTGAATGTACGTGATCATGATTCATTATTGTTGACATTATCCTTGATGTAAATAAGGTGGGTGGCAAAGACAATGAATCCCCCATCTTCCTATGTGTCCGATGGAAACATTAGCTCCATAAATACGCAATGTGTGTCAACAATCATAGAAGGCTACATGATAGTTGAGTATGTGAACTTTCTAGAAATAAAAAGCTCTTACATAGACTCTTCTCTTGAATATGACAAACTATGATTATCTCAATGACTAATGGCGTTGTTTGTCAGTTTTCAATAAAGTTTATGCTTAATACTATTTCATTTCTGAATGGATTGTTACTTGTTTATGAGAAGTTATATGACGGAAAAATTGTTGCTATGTCAATAATCATGATGCTCTCATGTACATATTTCATTTTTATCGACTTCTCTCTCTCTAATCATGTGGCCATTATTTTCGAGCTCGGCTTTCGCTTGAGGACAAGCGAGGTCTAAGCTTGGGGGAGTTGATACGTCCATTTTGCATCAAGATTTCTTATTAATATTTGTGTCATCTTTGTCTATTATTCCCTATTATCATACAATTCTTATGTCCTTTCCCTCTGAATATGCTAGGTTCATCACAAAGAGGGAAATATCTGGAAACTGGAATTCTTGACCGGAAAACCAAGAAAAAGGCAGAAAAATCACCAGACTCCAAATGACATGAAACTTCACGGAGATTTTTTATGGAATATTCAAGAATTATTGGGCCAAAAATATACCAGAGGGGGGCCACCTGCTGTCCACAAGCCAACAGGGTGCCCCCCAGGTCGCGCCCTGATGGCTTCTGGGGCCTCTGCAGGCCTCCTGATAACCCACAAGTGGAGGGGATCGCGACAGTCTTCATGGGTAGTATTTCACCCTAATTTATTGGTTCGACTCAAGGGGAGCCAAAGAATATTTGTTGGCCTTGATAGTTGAGTTGTCAATTCAACCGCACCTGGGATTTCTATGTGCAACAAAGATTTAGTAGCACGACAAATAGTAGTAGCAAAAGTAACACTAGTAGTGACAGCAGCAATTTCGTAGCATTTGTGACAGTAGCAGTAGCAATAGTAACTTAGCAGGATTCAGTATATGTAAAGCGTAGGCACGTGGATCGGTGATGGATAATGATTTAGATGACATTGATCATATAACAGTTACACACTAGGGCGACACAGAACTAGCTCCAATTCATCAATATAATGTAGGCATGTATTCCGTATATAGTCATATGTGCTTGCGATAAGAACTTGCATGACATCTTTTGTCCTACCCTCCCGTAGCAGCGGGGTCCTATTGGAAACTAAGGGATATTAAGGCCTCCTTTTAATAGAGAACCGGCACAAAGCATTAACACATTGTGAATACATGAACTCCTCAAACTACGGCAATCACCTGAAAGAATCCCAATTATTGTCACCTTGGGGTATGCAGATCATGACACGTAATAGCTGCATACAACTTGCAAGATAGGATCCAAATCACTCTTATATTCATGAAAACATAATAGGTTCATATCTGAAATCATGGCACTCGGGCCCTAGTGACAAGCATTAAGCATAGCAAAGTCATAGCAACATCAATCTCAGAACCTAGTGGACACTAGGGATCAAGCCCTATCAAACTTAACTCGATTACATGATCAATCTCATCCAATCCCACCACCATCCAGCAAGCCTACAAAAGAATTACTCACTCCCGATGGTGAGCATCATGGCGGTGTTGATGAAGAAGGGTTGGTGATGACGACGGCGACGATTTCCCCACTCGTGAGCCCAAAATAGGCTCCAGATCAGCCCTTCGGAGGAAGAACAGGAGGTGGCGGCGGCTCCGTCTCGTGAAACAGGATGAAAACTTCTTTCCTATTTTTTTTCTCCGAATATGTGAATTTATAGGACTCGAATTAGGGTCGGAGGAGCCTCGAGGGCCCCACAAGCCATCAGGGCGCGGCCTAGGGGGGTGATACGTCTCCAACGTATCGATAATTTATGAAGTATTCATACCATATTTGCTTATGTTTATGATAACCCACAAGTGTAGGGGATCGTGACAGTCTTCACGGGTAGTATTTCACCCTAATTTATTGGTTCAACACAAGGGGAGCCAAAGATTATCTATTGGCCTTGATAGTTGAGTTGTCAATTCAACCGCACCTGGGATATCTCTTTGCAACAAAGGTTTAGTAGCACGACAAATAGTAGTAGCAAAAGTAACAATAGTAGTGACAGCAGCAATTTTGTAGAAAGTGTGGCAATAGCAGTAGCAATAGTAACTTAGCAAGATTCATTATATGTAACGCGCAGGCACGTGGATCGGTGATGGATAATGATTTAGATGACATTGATCATATAAAAGTTACACACTAGGGCGACACAGAACTAGCTCCAATTCATCAATATAATGTAGGCATGTATTCCGTATATAGTCATACGTGCTTGCGATAAGAACTTACATGACATCTTTTGTCCTACCCTCCCATGGCAGCGGGGTCCTATTGGAAACTAAGCGATATTAAGGCCTCCTTTTAATAGAGAACCGGAATAAAGCATTAACACATGGTGAATACATGAACTCCTCAAACTATGGCAATCATCGGAAAGAATCACAATTATTGTTACCTTGGGGTATGCGGATCATGAAACGTAATAGGTGCATACAACTAGCAAGATAGGATCCAAATCACACTTATATTCATGGAAACATAATAGGTTCAGATCTGAAATCATGGCACTCAGGCCCTAGTGACAAGCATTAAGCATAGCAAAGTCATTGCAACATCAGTCTCAGAACATAATGGATACTAGGGATCAAGCCCTATCAAACTTAACTCGATTACATGATCAATCTCATCCAATCCCACCACCGTCCAGCAAGCCTACAAAGGAATTACTCACTCCCGTCGGTGAGCATCATGGAGGTGTTGATGGAGAAGGGTTGGTGATGACGATGGCGACGATTTCCCCTCTCCGGAGCCCAAAACAGGCTCCAGATAAGCCCTCCAGAGGAAGAACAGGAGGTGGCGGCGGCTCCGTCTCGTGAAGCACGATGAAAACTTCTCTCCGATTTTTTTCTCCGAAGATGTAATTTTGTAGGACTGGAATTAGGGTCGGAGGAGCCTTGAGGGCCCCACAAGCCACCAGGGCGCGATCTAGGGGGGTCGCGCCTTGTTGGCCTGTAGCCCCCAGATGGCCTCCCTCCGGCAGGTCTTTGCTCCATAATCCGTTATATATTCCAGAAAAAATCCACACAAAGTTTCATCCAATTCCGAGAACTTTTATTTCTGCACAAAAATAACACCAAGGTAGTTCTGCTGAAAACAACGTCAGTTCGGGTCAGTTTCATTCAAATCATGCAAATTAGAGGTCAAAACTAGAGCCAAAGTGTTTGGAAAAGTAGATACGTTTGAGACGTATCAACTCCCCAAGCTTAACTCATTGCTTGTCCTCAAGCAATTCAGTTGATAAACTGAAAGTGATAAAGAAAACTTTTACAAACTCTTTTGTTCTCGTTGCTATACACATGCTTAGCTAGTGCTCAAGTTTTCATCATAAATCATAAATAAGCACTTCCATGACAACAACTAAACATTATATTAACTCATGGCAATACATAACTGTAGGAGATATGCCCTAGAGGCAATAATAAATGTTATTGATTATCTCCCTGTTCATAATTAGGTTTATGTTCCATGCTATAACTGCTATGGTTCTCGAGTCTACAATAACCACGAGGCTCGGAGGAAGACTCATATGCACGTGTGGAATAATAAATGGTAAAATGTATTCCTAGTCTGGCCTCTAAGACTGGCTCAAGTATTGCATGATAATCCTGTTTTCTGATCATGGGCATGGCTATGCCGGCAATTTTGAGGCCACAATGTTAGAAGAACATTTGTGTTGAATCGACCCGAATTGATGTTATGCTATGAGATTCATTCATCATAAGTTAATGGTTAATAACACAGAGATGGTTTACGTTTGCATGATTCCTTAGACCATGAGAGTATCGAGTTTCTTCATGCTTCATTCATGAACTTTGGGGTTTGTTAAATGTCATCCGTACATGGGTGGCTATTACGGCGGCTTACGGGTTCATGGAAAAGTATGTCAAGTAACTTGATAGCTCAAGATTGGGATTTGCTCCTCCGACGATGGAGAGATATCTCTGGGCCCTCTCGGTGTTACGGTATCCATCATCGTCTGGCCAGACACTTTGTGATTTGATAACGGGGATGCCGGAACACGGGAACGAGAAAAGAGAACAATACCGGTAACGAGGTAACAGGCATAGTGGACAAGGTGTTGATCCACGGGGATGCCAACATGTCTCACCTCGGGTATTTGTAACATATCGCGAAGCAACAGGAATAGCACACGGCAACTGGAGGTTCACTCGAATATTCATTCGTGTGGGTATAGGGGTCAATATGGGTGTCCACGGCTCCGATGTTGATCATTGATCAGAAGGGGTTCCGGGTCATGTCTATACTTCACCAAACCTATAGGGTAACACGCTTAAGGGTCATCTATCTGCTGAATACTAGACAGGGAGTCTGAGAGAAATTCACCGAAAAAGTTTCGGAGACAACGGAAGAGTTCCGGAGAGAGAACACCGAAAGAGTTTCGGTAAAACCGAAAAGTTGTTTTGGAGTGTACCATAAAGTCAAATTGGTTTTGGCACATGCCTGGAAATTATTGGAAGGTACCAGAATTGTTCCGGTAACTTTTGAGATTTTTCAGAGACAAAAACCGGAAATGTTCCGGACTGCCGGAACCGCTTTAGTTGCTTTTCACAGATGAAAATCACTAAACCAAAAAGTTGTTTCGAAGTACAACATAAAGTCAAATTGGTTTCGGCACATGCCTGATAATTCTTGAAGGGTACCAGAATCGTTTTGAAAACTTTCTGGAATTTTCCGGGATGAAAACCGGAAATGTTCCGGAGCTGCCGGAACCGCTTGAGATGCTTTTCGCAGATGAAAATCACTAAACCGGAATTGTTTCGGATCGCATTGAAAATTATTTTTGTGGGTACTGGAAATGTTCTAAGACCACATAAATATTTTCAGTTCGACCGGACGCTGAAAAATGTCGTCGTGAATAGTGAAAGTGCTTTTTGGATATTTTTTGGAAAGCCACCTTTTGGGGCTTTTCCCAAAAGGCTTCTAGATGAACTTGGGGACTAAGGAACCCTTTTGGGGGGTGCCCCCATGAGGGGTGGCCGGCCACACATGTGGAGCTCCATGGAGCTCCACTTGCCTTCCCATTTTACCCTTATGAAGGATCCATGTGATGTGTTTTTTGGGTATTTTTTCCCATGGGCTTTTCCTATAAATAGAGGTGGAGAGGTGCTCCCCACTCTCATTCCATTCTCACATACACATGCCATTGCAATGATCTGGATTCTTCTCTCCCTCCCAGCGAAATAGTTTCGTAGAGCCGAAAGGCTGTCTGGGTTCCGGCAGGAACTAGTTCTGGCCGGCGAAGCCCTGCCGGATAGATGACACCGTATGTGTGCAACTCTGTAGAGAGATCGTAGTTTCGGTCTTAGTTCGAGAGTGCCTCCCGAAGGGCTGTCCGAGTGACTGTCCGAGTTTCGATGGTCCTCCCAAAGGGCTGTCCGTGACACCGTGCAGGGGACTGTCCGACCGCCTCCCGGAGGGCTGTCCGTGGGGCGGATGAGGGTATACATCCTCGCGGTTGGGAGGTTGTAAAATCCTAGCTGCGGGGATCTGCACCGCCGATCGTCATCGACTCTACTTCCGCTGCGCTACGAGTCGGTAACGAAAAGATCAAACCTTGTATGCAGTCTCCATAGTGGTCCTAGGCTGGTGCGTAGGTCGGAAATTTTTGTTTTCTGTTGCGTTACCCTACAGTGGTATCAGAGCCAGGTTATGTGTAGATGCAGGTTGCGATCTAGAATACATAGAGATGTATGGGTGTTGCACAATATAATTAGGTAGTAGATGAGTTCTATTACTGAAAATTATTTGTGCGGGTAGCAGATGAAATCTGTTACCCGATGTTCCTGTTGCTTCCCTTGAATTTGCGTAGTCCTGATCTTGACGGCATGGTGGAATCTCACAAAGTTCTGGCAATCCACGATCCTTTCATGCTGCTCCTGACTATGCTGATTGACAGATCAACGAAGTGCTAACAGTTCTTTGGGTTCCACCATAGTTGAGAAAGATGGATGTTTCGCAGACGAAAGGGCAATGCAGATATGATCTGCACGGGGGTCACGCATATGACGAAGTTTAGTATGGGGCTCGAGATTTTATTATCTCGTGTTTCATACACCCTGGAAAGTTAATCTAGCAACTTGAATTATCATACTTGATGATGAGCGTTGGTAGCTTCGGTTTGTTTCGAAACCTTAGAAGCCACGTAAAACAAGTTTTTGCATGAACCGATTAGAGGCGTCTAACTTGGTTTTGCAGGATGGTTTGCATGTGCATATGATGTGGTATAGCAGTGCTCATATTAATTTGATTATGTATGAGATGACTATATGATGTAATTAACATGACCTGCGTGTCATGATTCGGCATGATGGCTGGAGCCATATGATTGCACTTTAATGACCTGCGTGTCAACCTTATGTGATGCATTTATTTTATCCGCTATGGAGATAGCAATATTATCTGGTGCATCGACAAGGTGGTGGCAATCTTCGCGAAGGTGAACACCAACGCGAATGCCGAAGACGAAGAAATGAAAGACTTCTCCGTCAGAAAGGGCTATACCATATCGTGCTATTATGAATTGCCTGACATGTTTATCCCTTATGATGCACCCTTCTTGATTGCGCGGTAGTCGCTTTTTATTAGGGTGATCTCTCACAAAAATATCAAGTAGTTAGTGTTCTCCCAAGTGTAGCACCGTCACGGCACCTAACTTTTCGGGGTGCGCCATGGATGCATGGGTACGAACGATTAGGGATGTGTGAGGCGGGTGAGTTGAGACCTCGCAGCGAGATCACTTGGTTGTCTTGACGTTCAGGCATGAAAGTTATGAGCTCGGAACACACGCATCGAAAGATGAACAAGAGTCACATAGAGATGTGATCGGCAAGTTGGCCTACCGATTAAAATTCCCGTCATGAGATGATGATTCTATGGCGATGAATTGAAGTCTGGATCTTGTATCACTCAAAATCAATTATGAGAGATATTGATTTGAGTGGGAGCGCACTGAAGAATTAACTTGTTTAATTCTTAGTGCAATTAATTTTGAACACTGTCTAAGTGTGGTTTGCATAATAGTTGTAGAATAATGGCTCGCATTTCGACCTTCCCTATTAAAATTGAATAAGCTGTTAAATATCTGGTTAAAACTTTACGGTTGGTAACGTAATGTGAGGATTGTCCTCAAGAGTGCCGAGAAGGACTTGTCCTATCACATGCTTTCGGTATTCTCCCGCTAATGCTATGAATCATGAGACTCTCGTCCATCGATCCAAAAGCTAGAATTCCGTTTTAGTCAAGTGCAATATGTTTGCTTCCATGAGACCCGAACTTCGAAAGTTTGGATAGTTATGTGATATTCATGGAATCTGAAAATCATTTTCAGAGACAGACAAAGGCTAAAAGATATGAGATATCCAAAGCAATGTTTGTTTGCAAACTATTAGTAAAGGAGTTTACTATGCATTAGATTGATAAGAGAGGGATCCAGAAGAACGCCTGTCATATGATGAAAGGTGAATAAAACAAACAACTTAAAGAGAAAGGAAGTGTCCGAAGGGTGTTAGTGAAACTTTCACGCCTAGGAGGTCCGGGGCTAACGCCACTCTTAAGTTGGATGCTTCTTCTGAGAGTAGGAGAAATACTGAAAGTTAAACTGTTAGAAGTATGAAGGCAAAAGGAAAGAAGACTGGAATATCCAGCTCATGTATGAATGTCATACAGGTTTTTGATGTATAGAAGGCTGGTCAAAAATATAGTTCTTGGGAATTATGGTTAAACATGTTAACCACTAATTCTTGGGTATTGTGAGTTAATCACAAAGATACCCGCTCGATTGCATTCTGTTGCAACTCGATGTAAGAACTATTATGGCCTGAAAGACTAGCCAAGAATGAGGTTTAGATACACACAGGGAACATAGTAAATGTTACTATGCCTTCCATATGTGTATTCCCTATGTATTTACTTTCATAATTCATTTTAGAGTTTCACACTCTAGCCCTTTGCATAAGGTATCTTGCAAGAAGGTTGTTCATAAGAGAACTTTTGATGTTCGGTGTTGTGAATAACATAAGGGCCATACTTTCATTATGAATGAGACGTATGTTATGAATATTGATATTAATACATTACCTCTGGATTTACTTTCATTATTCATTTTAGAGTTTCATACACTCTAGCCCATTGCACAATGTTTGTTGCAAAAGAGTTGTTCATAAAAACAACAATTGTTGTTCAGTATTATGAATAACATGAAGGGCCATGCTTCCATCCTAGATGGGATGTATGTTATGAATATTGATGGAAATATGATACATCCATAACACTGACGCTAAATGTCGCAAGACTAAAAGAATACCACACAAGTGTGGCACTGCATTTGGTCACATTGGAGAAACCCGCATGGAAAATTCCATTATGATGGATTTTGAAGTCGTTTGATTTTGAATCATCTGACACTTGCAACTTTTCTCTGAAAGGTGAAGTGACTGAAATACCGTTCACAGGCCATAAGGAACGAGCAAAGAACATATTGGTGATCATACATTATGATGTGTGTAGTCCAATAAATGTTGTTGCAAGTAGTGGATTTATCTCTCTTCAGAAATGACTCAAGTAGATATATGGATATTTACTTGATGAGACGTAAGTCTGGATCTTTTGAAACCATTCGAAAGGTTTTCAAAAATGAAGTAGAAGTTGTTGTTACAAGAAAATTATGTTTCTACAATTCGATTGCAGAAAGGAATATTTGAGTTACAAGTTTAGCGAATGTCTGATGATTTGTGAAAGGGGTTTCATAACTTGCACCTCCCGGAACACCACTGCAAGTGGAGAGTCCGTGTAGATGTAATCGAACCATTCATGACATGGTAAGATCAAAGATGACATAAATAAATTTGCCATTACCCCTTTTAAAGAGTGATGCTTTAGAGACTGCGGCTTTTACACGGAAAAGAGATCCATCAGGTCTGTTGAAATGACGCCATGGTATGGTACGCCCAACCATGTTATATCTTTTCTTAACATTTGGAATATGGGGCTTGTGTAAAAGGTTACAAACCTATTCCAAATCAGACAAGTGCTACTTTGTAGGTTATCCCAAGCAAATGGGTATTCCTCCCTCACTATACCGAGGCAAATAGGTTTGCCACAAAGAACGGTATGCTTTTTGAAGGAAATGGTTCTTTCAAAAAGGGTGAGTGGGAGAACACTGCAACTCGACGAGATAAACAGTATCTTCGTCATCAGATCAAAGGAAAGGAACCTTGGAAGTGATTCCAGGGTTTCCTACTTCGACTGATACGGAAGTCTCTACAATAAAATGTATGGACTTCGGTCGAACTTGCAGCTGAACCTCGTAGGCAAGGCTCGTGCAAACCTCTCAAGTGCGCAAACGAGATATTGTTCTTGGACAACAGTATACCTACGATACACAAGGAAGCGGTGATGGGCCCTGACTCCGGAATTGGCTAAATGCCAATACAATCCGAGATAGTTTCCATATAAATGTTTCAAGATTAAAATCTTGATACACCTTTCGAAAGGCTTAGAGTCTAATGAATATTTATGGAACTAAAAACTGATACGGATAAAAATGTTTTATCCATAAAGCTCGACTTGTTGAAATAACAAGTTCAAGGAGTTGACTATGATGAGGTTGTTTCACCGTAGCGATGCTTGAAGTCAGTTCGGGTTGAACTAGCAATTAATACATATTTCAATCATGAGATATGAAACATGGATGACAAAGGGATTTCCATCTGATGGAAATGAAACCTAGGACTTGTATGTGATACAGTCCAAAGTAATTTGTCGATCCAGAGGATGCTAGTAAGTATGCAAACTTCAGAGTTCCAGCGATGGACAGAAGAGAGCAAAGTGGAGTTGGAATCTTTATTTTTGATGGAATGGTCAAAGGGGTTTGACTTCATCAAATGGGTATCGAAGATGCTTGTGATTCAAGAAAGTAAGTGGGAGCATAATAATATTTCTAAAAACCTTGTGTACTTGACACATTGTTAATTGGAAATAAATTTCTTGACACGAATTAGGACTTCATTTGAAAATAGTTTTTTCGATGAAGTGCTTGGGCTAAGTAGCCTTGATATTAGGCATGATGATCTATGGAGATAGATTTACCTAATGGTGTTGAGCAAAGATACATATTGACAAAATGCTAAAACCTTTTAGCATTGAAAAACCGCCAGGGAGTGATTCTTGCCGAAGTCAGATGGAAAGAGTTTTTGCAAGACTTGGTGTCCCAAAACACTGATGAGCAAAATACATGATGGTGATTCCACACACTTGTGTTTGGATTAATCATGTATTCCATGGTATGTAAAAACAACCAGATATGTCCAATACTCCAAAGTTGTTGCGAGTATAGATACCATAATGATCAAAGTACTGATCATGGGACAACAGTGAAAGATGTCATTGAGTGCTAGAGCAGTACTGATGACATGTTTTCTCGCAAGCAAAGATTATGAAGTGCTCGTTGTAAGTGAATACATCGATACAGTCTTCATCAATGCTCCATGCGATTTTCGATTTAAGTTAAGGCTTTTGTGTAATACACAACATGGTGGCACGGTAGTTGGAAATTGTTCCAAACAAGATACTGTGGCGAATTCTATAACAAAGGCTAAGTATGTTGACGCTTTAGAAGCGACAAAGAAGTTGTTGAATCATATAGTTCATTCATGAACTTAGTATGGTTCCAAGATGGCTTTGGTCTATGGGACACTATTGCAGATAGTTGCTCCATAGCTCAGTCTGAGGAATCAGGTTTCGACCAATGATTCACACATATGCAAAGCCAAGTCCACACAAAATATGAATTTTGTGAAAACGTGAAAACGCGAGGATATGCAAAGTTACACACGGAGCTGAAGTCGTCAGATCCGTTGGACATCAGGCTATACCACATGCGAAGCATATTTTACACCAGTATGCCATAGGTGTAAAGTGCATTAGCATTGACTAGATTATTCACTCTAGTGCAAGTGGGAGTCTGTAGGAGATATGCCCTAGAGGCAATAATAAATGTTATTAATTATCTCCCTGTTCATAATTAGGTTTATGTTCCATGCTATAACTGCTATGGTTCTCGAGTCTACAATAACCACGAGGCTCGGAGGAAGACTCATATGCACGTGTGGAATAATAAACGGTAAAATGTATTCCTAGTCTGGCCTCTAAGACTGGCTCAAGTATTGCATGATGATACTGTTTTCCTGATCATGGGCATGGCTATGCCGGCAATTTTGAGGGCACAATGTTAGAAAAACATTTGTGTTGAATCGACCCGAATTGATGTTATGCTATGAGATTCATTCGTCATAAGTTAATGGTTAATAACACAGAGATGGTTTACGTTTGCATGATTCCTTAGACCATGAGAGTATCGAGTTTCTTCATGCTTGATTCATGAACTTTGGGGTTTGTTAAACGTCATCCGTACATGGGTGGCTATTACGGCGGCTTACGGGTTCATGGAAAAGTATGTTAAGTAACTTAATAGCTCAAGATTGGGATTTGCTCCTCCGACGATGGAGAGATATCTATGGGCCCTCTCGGTGTTACGGTATCCATCATCGTCTGGCCAGACACTTTGTGATTTGATCACGGGGATGCCGGAACACGGGAACGAGAAAAGAGAACAATACCGGTAACGAGGTAACAGGCATAGTGGACAAGGTGTTGATCCACGGGGATGCCAACATGTCTCACCTCGGGTATTTGTAACATATCGCGAAGCAACAGGAATAGCACACGGCAACTGGAGGCTCACTCGAATATTCATTCGTGTGGGTATAGGGGTCAATATGGGTGTCCACGGCTCCGATGTTGATCATTGATCGGAAGGGGTTCTGGGTCATGTCTATACTTCACCAAACCTATAGGGTCACACGCTTAAGGGTCATCTATCTGCTGAATACTAGACAGGGAGTCTGAGAGAAATTCACCGAAAAAGTTTCGGAGACAACGGAAGAGTTCCGGAGAGAGAACACCGGAAGAGTTTCGGTAAAACCAAAAAGTTGTTTCGGAGTGTACCATAAAGTCAAATTGGTTTCGGCACATGCCTAGAAATTATTGGAAGGTGCCAGAATTGTTCCGGTAACTTCTGAGATTTTTCAGAGACAAAAACCGGAAATGTTCCGGACTGCCGGAACCGCTTTAGTTGCTTTTCACAGATGAAAATCACTAAACCGAAAAGTTGTTTCGGAGTACACCATAAAGTCAAATTGGTTTCGGCACATGCCTGATAATTCTTGAAGGGTGCCAGAATCGTTCTGGAAACTTTCTGGAATTTTCCGGCATGAAAACCGGAAATGTTCCGGAGCTGCCGGAACCGCTTCAGATGCTTTTCGCAGATGAAAATCACTAAACCGGAATTGTTTCGGATCGCATTGAAAATTATTTTTGTGGGTACTGGAAATGTTCTAAGCCCACATAAATATTTTCAGTTTGACCGGACGCTGAAAAATGTCGTCGTGAATAGTGAAAGTGCTTTATGGATATTTTTTGGAAAGCCACCTTTTGGGAATTTTCCCAAAAGGCTTCTAGATGAACTTGGGGACTAAGGAACCCTTTTGGGGGGCCCCCCATGAGGGGTGGCCGGCCACACATGTGGAGCTCCATGGAGCTCCACTTGCCTTCCCGTTTTACCCTTATGAAGGATCCATGTGATGGGTTTTTTGGGTATTTTTTCCCATGGGCTTTTCCTATAAATAGAGGTGGAGAGGTGCTCTCCACTCTCATTCCATTCTCACATACACATGCCATTGCAATGATCTGGCTTCTTCTCTCCCTCCCAGTGAAATAGTTTCGTAGAGCCGAAAGGTTGTCTGGGTTCCGGCAGGAACTAGTTCTGGACGGCGAAGCCCTGCCGGATAGATGACACCGTATGTGTGCAACTCTGTAGAGAGATCGTAGTTTCGGTCTTAGTTCGAGAGTGCCTCCCGAAGGGCTGTCCAAGTGACTGTCCGAGTTTCGAGGGTCCTCCCGAAGGGCTGTCCGTGTGACTGTCCGAGTTTCGATGGTCCTCCCGAAGGGCTGTCCGTGACACCGTCCGAGGGACTGTCCGACCGCCTCCCGGAGGGCTGTCCGTGGGGCGGATGAGGGTATACATCCTCGCGGTTGGGAGGTTGTAAAATCCTAGCTGCGGGGATCTGCACCGCCGATCGTCATCGACTCTACTTCCGCTGCGCTACGAGTCGGTAACGAAAAGATCAAACCTTGTATGCAGTCTCCATAGTGGTCCTGGGCTGGTGCGTAGGTCGGAAATTTTTGTTTTCTGCTGCGTTACCCTACAATAACCAGCTAGCAAGTAATAATAAAATATCTCACATGCCAACAATTTTTCAAAACATTCATCATATAATATGGTGACATGGTATTTCACTAGCCCTTTCTGAGGCCGCAAAACATAAATGCAGAGCACCTCTAAGATCCAAGCAGCGACTAAACATTAGAATTCAGAATAGGAAAGATCCAGTCATGCTCATATCCAACATTAACTAGACTCAATACATAAGGATGACAATAGTGCTCTCGGGTCTGGTGCTTTTAATAAGAGGATGATGACTCTGCATAAAAGTGAATAGATAGGCCCTTCGTAGAGGGAAGCATTGATTTGCAGAGGTGCCAGAGCTCGAA
This sequence comes from Elymus sibiricus, assembly GCA_039707655.1. NCBI lineage: Eukaryota > Viridiplantae > Streptophyta > Magnoliopsida > Poales > Poaceae > Elymus > Elymus sibiricus. The sequence goes on along the minus strand of CM077663.1, from coordinate 369,013,305 downwards.
GCTTAAAACAAGAGTGAAGATACAATTTTTGGGTGGTGCACTTTTCTTGTCAACGTTACGACAGTGGTTTTCAACATCTTCCATGTTAAACTCATTATTGGCGGTTCCCAAACAAAATAGTAAAGTTTACTCCTATCCACCATTCATACGCAAACCATGGCTGGCCGAATCCACGGATGCCTACGAACATACAACTATCCCAAGGAGTTTTGTTTAATTAATTTTGATTATGCAGGACTAGGCATCCTTTTTACCAGCCTCTCTCATGCAACGACGGCGAATAAACGACCGTCCTGAGAATAACTTACTTAGCATGGAAGATATTGACCGCCTCGTCGCTCCATGAGCGAGACGAGTGCACAAAATGGATGTTTATTTGAACATTTAGAGATGGCACATGCAAATTTACTTGGAACGGCAGAGTAATACCGCATATAGGTAGGTATGGTGGACTCATGTGGAATAACTTGGTTTAAAGGTTTTGGATGCACAAGCAGCATTCCCGCTTAGTACAGGTGAAGGCTAGAAATAGATTGAGAAGCGACCGGCTAGAGAGCAACAACGGTCTGAAAGCACATTTGCTCCCTTGGTGGTTTTGGTAATTAATAACAACATATAAGTCATTGAACTATTGTTTCCACCAAGTATATTTCAGGAAATGTTCAATGATAGGGATGGCAAAAGGAGATTGTGGAGATACCCCAAGTTGCAAGGAAATAGGTTGGCCAATCTTCAAGCAAGAGGACTCTACATTTTATATTTGTGAGAAATCACTTTGAGTCCATAGGAAAGCCAATACTATTAAAAGGGGGTAAGGTTTTGTTGGTGAACAATATGCTCATACGTGCACAAGAGATAGTCGCCAAAAACATCCACAAGCTCTCCCACCAAAGTCTGTCCTAAGCCAAACATTCAAAATCGGTGCAACCAACTTTCCTATCCCAGTGCCACCGATTCCAAACCCTAGACAGACCCTGCCAAACCCTAGCCACTTCGGTGCAACCGATTCCATACCGGTGCCACCGAGTTTAGGTTGCCAACTTTCTGTTACGCAAATTCACATTTTCGGTCCCACCGAGAATGTTGGATCGGCGTCACCGAGATTGGAAATCTGACCGTTGGTCACCTTATCGGTGCAACCGAGTTTCCTATATCGGTCTCACCGAGATTCAAAAGTTGCCACCTTTTGGTCACTTCGGTACCACCGAGATTAACACGTCGGTGTCACCGAGTTGGTCATTTTGTGTGTAACGGATGGATTTTTGGAGATGCCTATATATACCCCTTCACCACCACCTACTCGAAAGAGAAGCACTCAGAACTATTCCATACTTGCCCATCCAGTTTTCTGAGAGAGAACCACCTAGTCTTGTGTTGATGTCAAGATCTTCCACTCCTACCATATGGATCTTGATTTCTAGCCTCCCCAATTTGCTTTCCACCAATCCCATCTCTTCTACCAAGCCAAATCTGTGAGAGAGTGATTGTGTGTTGAGGAGTCTATCATCTTGAAGCACAAGAGCAAGGAGTTCATCGTCATTACCGAGCCTATTACCTTTTGGTGGGTGGTGCCTCCTAGATTGGTTAGGTGTCGCTTGGGAGCCTCTTACTGCGTGTTGTGGAGTGAACCAAGAAGTTTGTACGGGCAAGGAGATCGCGTACTTCGTGAAGATCTACCCATAGTGAGGCTAGTCCTTCGTGGACGGAAGCCGTTATGGAATAGTCAAGGTTGCTACTTCGTGGACCCTTATGGGTCGAGCCCTCCGTGGACTCTCGCGACCATTACCCTCCATGGGTTGAAGACTCCATAAACGTGGATGTACGATAGCGCCACCTATCGGAACCACGGGAAAAAATCATCGTGTCTACAACTGCGTTTGATTCTCCTACCCTATCCCTTCTATACATGCTTGTTGTTATTTTCCGCTGCTATATACTCTTAGACTTGCATGTGTAGGGTGTACTTGACTTGCAATGAAATGCTAAAAACTGTCAACCCTAAAACTTGGCATAGGCAAAACTTTTATTTGGTCAAGTAGTCTAATCACCCCCCCTCTAGACATACTTTCGGTCCTACAAGTAGTATCAGAGCCTTGGTCTCCATTGCTTAGGTCTCACAACCTAGGAGAGTATGGCGTCTAGTGAGGGAAGTTATCACCGTAGAGGTCCGTATTTTGATGGCACTAATTTTGCTAGTTGGAAGCACAAAATGAAAATGCATATTCTTGGTCATAACCCCGCCGTTTGGGCTGTTGTTCGTGTTGGCTTGCAAGGTGAATTCTTTTCGGATGGAAAGGAACCGGATCGTGAAGCGACCGCGGATGAGTTGAAGATGTTGCAACACAACGCTCAAGCATGCGACATTTTATTCAACTGCTTATGCCCCGAAGAATTCAACAAAATCAGCCGTCTTGAGAATGCAAAAGAGATTTGGGATACTTTGGTTGATATGCACGAAGGAACCGAGTCCGTGAGAGAATCCAAGTTAGATGTTCTTCAAGGTCAGCTTGACAAGTTCAAGATGAAGGATGGTGAAGGAGTCGCAGAGATGTACTCTAGGCTAGCTCTCATTACCAATGAGATTGCCGGCTTAGGAAGCGAAGAAATGACCGACAAATTCATCATCAAGAAGATACTTAGAGCTTTGGATGAGAGATATGACACTGTGTGCACATTGATCCAAATGATGCCCAACTACAAAGATCTCAAGCCTACGGAAGTCATTGGAAGGATTGTTGCTCATGAGATGACACTCAAGGACAACAAAGAGCTACATCATAAGTCTAGCGGTTCTTACAAAGCCACAAGTGATGCTCCCGCAACTTCAAACAACAACCTTGTCACCAATGAAGAGATAAGTCTCATGGTCAAGAAATTCAACAAGTTCTACAAGAATAGAGGCAAAGAAAGAAGCTCAAATTCAAGATATGATGAGAAGCGTTCGTCAAGTCGTGACCGCAATTGCTACAATTGTGGGAAGCCCGGACACTACTCCAATGAGTGCACGGCTCCCTACAAAAGAAGAGAAGAATCACCTCGAAGACGAAGCTCAAGAAATGAATCACCTCAAAGAGAGAGAAGGATTAGAGATGATCGTTATGAACGAAGACCCTCAAGAAGAAGTAGGGATTCGGAGAAGAAGGACAAGTACACCAAGAGCTACACAAGAAGGAAACATCAAGCTCATGTTGGTGAATGGGTTTCCGGCTCCGACTCCGACAACAACTCCGAGAGAAGCTATCACTCCGACTCCGACTACAGTCAAGATGATGGTGTTGCCGGAATTGCTCTAGTGACTACCAACCCCTACGATCTATTTGATTCACCAAACGAAGGGAGTGGAAGTTGCTTCATGGCTAAAGGCCCCAAGGTATCACACCCCGAATATCTTGATTTTGATAGTGACGAAGATGATTTGCTTTGTGATGATGACTTGCTTTGTGATAAAACTAGTGATGCTGATCAAAATGAACTTGATAATTCTCATGCTGGTCAAGATAAGTCAATTGATGATGATAATATGAAAATAGAAGAACTAACTAAAGAACTAAACACTCTGAAGTTAGCTCATGAATCTACTCTTGAAGATCATAGAGAGCTTGTGAGAACTCATGAGAAGCTACGCTTCGAGAAGCTCAACTTAGAGCAAGAGCATGAGTTTCTCAAAGCTATCAATGACGATTTCCGAAAGAAGACCTCATCTTATCTAGCCAAACGACTACTCTTGTCTACATTCATGCCTCAAGTTAAATCTAAGCAATCTAGTAACAAAGGCAAGAAAGATTCTTCATCTAGTAGCAACAATAAAAATGTTAAACCCAATGATGTTGCTTCTAGTAGTTCTATTGATTCCACTAATGATGATTCTCTTAGCCAAGTTACACTTGAGCAAGAAAATGCTTTATTGAAAGGAATTATAGAGAAAGGTGTCTACAAGAGTCTTGCCGGATGTAAGCAATTTGAGGAAAATGTCCGCAAGCACGGAGGATACCGGAAGAATCGTGGAGTTGGCTACTTCAACGCTAATGGAGTTGAATGGGAAGAAGGTCAATATCCAGAGCCCAAGTTTGTTCCTCAAAAGGAGAAGTATGAAAATACTCTTCCCAAGGGGACAAGCACTCAAGATGACCTTCCACCACAAGACCACAAGCTCAAGGGCAAGAACAAGCTTCAAGAGGACATTGACACATACGAAGATGAACCCCTAGCTATGGTGGAGTGGGTTCCCAAGGCTACAACAAGCTCAACTTATACAAAGGCTACCACAACACCAAGGATCCCCATCAACTTCATGTGGGTCCCCAAGAAGAAGAACTAGTAAGTTCTTGAGGGGTGACTCCGCCAATGAAATTCACTCACATTCATTATTGGCAAGAATTATTTGCAATCAACATCAACTCTATGCAATAGTTCAAGGAGTCACACATTCCCTCAAAGGTAAGCAAGGGACAAGGTAATCAACAAATCAATGGACATCATAACATATGCTTTGCACTCCATGTCCATAGATATCCTTGTATTTGTCTCTTGTGTGTTGGGACTAACCCATGTAGGTGAAAAGAGTAAGGAAACAACAAGGATGCTCCCAACTCTTGGTGATCTTCATCAACCTTGAGCATCCACAACTACCTCACCAACATGAAGTCTTCATCGACAAAACCCAAGGTTAGTTTATCCCTCTTATGGGGGGATGTCACATCTAGGGGGAGCTTTACTCTAAGACTTGAGCTAAAGTATCTCCTAGTGTGTGACAACATTAAATGCTTTATGTAAAAGTGGTAACCCCACTTGTGCTTAAACGATGAGTATGACCTATGATCAAGTATTCTTACTTGGCTCCTAAGTCAAATACTCATATATAGATGACTTTGTCATCACCCAAGTGCTTGTTAGATGCTAGTGTGTATGTGCATGTTTGTCATGATTTCATTTGACATCTTTTATTGTGTGAGAATGTTGGTCTGCATTTATTTTCTCATTCGAGGACATCCAATTGTTGCTATTTGGTTTTCATTTTATCTTTTGCCAATTGGATGGACAAGAATGCCTAGGACCACTCTTTAGCTATCTATGCTTTCTCACCTCATATTCTATTCATGCTGCATCACAAAATTTGAACAAGTACTTTTCGATCCCTCTGTGTGTGGAGCACTCGGAGTTCCGTATCGACAAGGACTGACCATTAAAACCTCCCAAGTGCATCTCAGTGGAACCAACCCCACAATCTCGGTCTCACCGAATGCCTAGGGTTGATATGGTTTTCAATCTCGGTACTGCCGATTTCATATTCTCGGTTACACCGAGTTTCCCTGTCACCTGACAGTTGTGGAACTCGGTGACACCGAAAACATAAAATCGGTATCACCGACAGTGGAGGGTATATATATCTGTGGACCCGACGCTTTGAAATTTCATCCTCAAACCATCGCGCCCCAAACCCTAAGCTGCCGCTTCAAGACCCCTGGTCATCGCCTTGCCTTCCCGAGCCTCCTCCGCCGCTGGGAATCGCCGCCGTCGACGAAATCTGCTCCATCGTCGCCACCGTAGCGGATCTGCACCAAGTTAGGGTACGGATTCGACCTCCTTTGCGCCTCCCCTTCTGATTCTTGCGCATTGGATTTGTTTTCTCTATAAGCCACAGTTTGCACAGCTTCCCATCCACAAGAAAATTCCTATAGTCTAGCGAATGATTGATTTTCTAGGATTTGCCTTCCGCCCGACGCAACTCGGTAGAACCGAATCAAGAAAATCGGTACCACCGATTTTTCTTTCTGTGTTGCTGAGAACTGCCTCGGTGAAACCGAGCACTCCTTTTCGGTCTCACCGAAAAGGGTGCCAAGTTTCTGTTAAAGGGACAGTCAGTCTCGGTGTCACCGAAAGTTTTGCTTCGGTCTTACCGATTTGTATCTGACAGAATGCAAAACCTTAAAAATCTTTGTTCAAACTTTCTAAAACCAGCCTAATTTTGTGATGACTCATTCTATTCTGCTCCTCTATACTCTATTCACAGGGTCAGATATGTCAGGAGCTGAGGATAGTGAGAACAGCTTCAGAGAGCAAAGTGTTGAGATGGATTCAGGCACTAGTCCTGAGTCTAGTTCTTTTTCAGATCCAGGCACTCCCAGTTCCCATGGATTGCCCAAAGCTGCTACTAGGGCTAGGAAGAAGCTGAATTCTGATGAGGAAGATTCAGACTTCGTTCCAGAAGAGATTCTTGCTAAGAAGCAAGAGAAGACTGCCAAGAAGTCTGCAAGTGAAGCTACTTCTTCCAGGAAAGTTGGTGGCAAGGTCTATGCTAGTTCTGCAGCTGGAAGAGCACCTGAGAGTGCTAGAGCTACCATGTCTATTGAGCCCCCTTGTGAAGGTGCTAGGACGAGAATGGTTCTTCATCTTGAGTCAGCTCCACAGAAGAAGTCATTTCCTAAGAAGGCAGGTGAGAAGGGTGCCAGGAAGAGAATTGTTTATGCTGTTAGCAGGCAGACCTCCATGTTTGAGGATCCAGAGGAGGCTGCTGATGCGGCTGCTGCTGCTGATGCTGAGGAAGAGGAAGAACATGTTGAGAAAGCACCTCCCAAGAAGAAGCAAAAGAAGCTCATGTCTGATGCTATGCCAAAGACTGGTACTTCCAAGAGTACTAAGTCTGCTGCAAAGAAGCCTGCTGCTGAGAAGCCTAAGAGATTATCTAGGCAAATTCCTACTTCTGAAAAGAACAAAGGGACTACCTCCAGAGTTGAGGATGATGATGCTATGTGTGCTTTAATGAAGCTTAGACCACACCTTCCAGTTCACAATGCCAGCTACCCACTAGCTGAGGATATGAAGAAGAGGAAGGATTCAGGTTTGAGGGCATGGAGAGCTGTTGACCCATATGCCCAGAGGAAGAAGACAGTTGTGGACTACAGATTCTTCACCAGAGAGCAACATGATTTCTATGAGACTGTGCTCTTCGACAAGAGTCCAGCTGTGAGCGATATGCGATATGTTGACTGGAAATTCATCAAGGAAAATGAGGAATATTTTCCAAGTGTCCAAGACAATTTCCACTGCATAGGTTTGGATGAGTTCGTTGGCAGAGAATTCACTGCTTGGAATGATGACATGATCATGCAATTCTACTCCACTGCACATTTCTATGGAGATGGTAGAATTGTATGGATGACTGAAGGTGCAAGGTATGAATCTACTGTTGAAGAGTGGGCTACCATCTTAGGAGTCCCAGAAGCACAGGATGGTGATTTGGATGTCTACACAGAATCCAAGGAGAGTCACAATGCTATGGCCAATATGTATAAGGAGATCCCTGCTGCTAATGTGAAGTCTCACAGGCTAGGATCCATCTACTTTCTTCAGGCTGGCCTCCGCACCATGAACACCATTCTGAGGCATACTTTGATGCCCAAGTCAGGAGATGAAAAGATGATTCGAGGCTACTCCATCAATATGTTGATCCACCTTGACAGACACACCAGGATCAGAGTCATGGATTTGATTGTTGAGACAATCAAGAGGATTGCTGCTGATCAGAAGCGCTCTTGCTGTTATGCACCCTACATCCAGATGCTTATCAACTCAAAGTTGGAGAAGCACATTTTTGCTCTAGATCGTCCACATTTACCCCTACAGCCAGATCTCGAGGACAACGTTGTGGTGATGGACCCAGGACATCCCACATCAGCTGCAGCTCAGGCAGAAGCAGAGGCAGCTAGAGCCACGAGTGCTCGGGTCCCTAGATCCAGGAATGAGCAAATGGATCTTTTGATCTTATCTATCCAGGACATGAAGAAGGACATTAAGGGGATTCTGGACAACCAGAACAGTCTTGTAAGGATATTTGAGAATAGGATCAAGACTCTGAACGATAAGGTTGATGGGCTGACTAAGACAGTCAATGAGCTCAAGAAGGAAGTTGACTCAGTGCCTCTTCCTCATTCTTCTGATTCAGATGATGATGATGATGAGGAGGATGGATCACCTCTCAGGCCAGGCACACAGTTCACCACTCAGGCCAGATCAGCCACTGCGCCAGCTCCAGACTTGAGGCCCTCTTCATCAGCTCCTGCTGCTGTCTCATCAGCTCCTGCTCCATCAGCTCCAGTTCCTCCAGCTGCCACACCAACTCCATCCACGACATCTATAGAGATCTTCGCCGACGCTAATCTCTCGACTCCTTCATCAACAACCGGAGGAGATCAGCCCAAGAACGATTAGATGTATGCCTTTGATCTTTTTGGTAACTTGTTGCCAAAGGGGGAGAAGTGTATATAGATCTTTAGGCTTCGAGTGAGAGAGCGTTTTGGTGTTTATTGCTTTTCAAAAACATTTGATCTCTTGGTTTGGATGTGTTACACTCTTGTGTGTTTTGATCATAACGCTTTATGTGTGTTGTGCTACTATTTCCTATCATCTTAAATGCTCATGAGATGATCATTATCTTTGCTTGTTTGTGTTGTGCTATGATGTTCATTCTAATTATTCTTGCACACCACCAAGTTGTATGTGACATGGGAGAAGTGCCCCATATACCTAATCGATTGTGCATTTGCATTCAAACGCAAATTCAAAATAATGCACAAATTTAGGGGGAGCTCCTGCTTATCACATACTTCTCAAAGCGACGATTATATTCATTGATTATATCATATGTCGAAGCTTTGATCTATATGTTGTCATCAATTACCAAAAAGGGGGAGATTGAAAGCACATTTGCTCCCTTGGTGGTTTTGGTAATTAATAACAACATATAAGTCATTGAACTAATGTTTCCACCAAGTATATTTCAGGAAATGTTCAATGATAGGGATGGCAAAAGGAGATTGTGGAGATACCCCAAGTTGCAAGGAAATAGGTTGGCCAAGCTTCAAGCAAGAGGACTCTACATTTTATATTCGTGAGAAATCACTTTGAGTCCATAGGAAAGCCAATACTATTAAAAGGGGGTAAGGTTTTGTTGGTGAACAATATGCTCATACGTGCACAAGAGATAGTCGCCAAAAACATCCACAAGCTCTCCCACCAAAGTCTGTCCTAAGCCAAACATTCAAAATCGGTGCAACCAACTTTCCTATCCCGGTGCCACCGAGTTTAGGTTGCCAACTTTCTGTTACGCAAATTCACATTTTCGGTCCCACCGAGAATGTTGGATCGGCGTCACCGAGATTGTAAATCTGACCGTTGGTCACCTTATCGGTGCAACCGAGTTTCCTATATCGGTCTCACCGAGATTCAAAAGTTGCCACCTTTTGGTCACTTCGGTACCACCGAGATTAACACATCGGTGTCACCGAGTTGGTCATTTTGTGTGTAACGGTTGGATTTTTGGAGATGCCTATATATACCCCTTCACCACCACCTACTCGAAAGAGAAGCACTCAGAACTATTCCATACTTGCCCATCCAGTTTTCTGAGAGAGAACCACCTAGTCTTGTGTTGAGGTCAAGATCTTCCACTCCTACCATATGGATCTTGATTTCTAGCCTCCCCAATTTGCTTTCCACCAATCCCATCTCTTCTACCAAGCCAAATCTGTGAGATAGTGATTGTGTGTTGAGGAGTCTATCATCTTGAAGCACAAGAGCAAGGAGTTCATCGTCATTACTGAGCCTATTACCTTTTGGAGGGTGGTGCCTCCTAGATTGGTTAGGTGTCGCTTGGGAGCCTCCTACTGCGTGTTGTGGAGTGAACCAAGAAGTTTGTACGGGCAAGGAGATCGCGTACTTCGTGAAGATCTACCCATAGTGAGTCTAGTCCTTCGTGGACGGAAGCCGTTATGGAATAGTCAAGGTTGCTACTTCGTGGACCCTTATGGGTGGAGCCCTCCGTGGACTCTCGCGACCGTTACCCTCCGTGGGTTGAAGACTCCACAAACGTGGATGTACGATAGCGCCACCTATCGGAACCACGGGAAAAAATCATCGTGTCTACAACTGCGTTTGATTCTCCTACCCTATCCCTTCTATACATGCTTGTTGTTATTTTCCGCTGCTATATACTCTTAGACTTGCATGTGTAGGGTGTACTTGACTTGCAATGAAATGCTAAAAACTGTCAACCCTAAAACTTGGCATAGGCAAAACTTTTATTTGGTCAAGTAGTCTAATCACCCCCCCCCCCTCTAGACATACTTTCGGTCCTACACGGTCATAAACATGCATTGTGAATAATTGACATTGGACGTAGCATGAATAGGATATGAACACTCTGAATTTAAACATCATGATGGTTGCGTTGGTTTTGATTCAACTACATGTTTGCACGTGGGCCAAGTCAAACTGCTCGAATTACTCAGAGGGAAATACCATACTACCATACCATATTATAACCATTTTAATGCATGTTGATAGCCAAGATACATCATTATTAACTCCTAGCTATATAGGCATGGCATAAGAAGCTATAATCTCTATTTGTCATCACAAACATGTTCACTCATGATATACTGAATCAGGAGCAAACTGGCTAAACATATTTACAAAAACGAAAAACAAGAAGAGTTCATACCAGCTTCCTTTACCACGATCACTTCATCAAATATCATCATTATTGCATTTTCACTTGCATGATCGAATGATATGATAATAATAATAGCGCAAGAGTGTCGTGGACTAAGCTCGAATCTACAAGGCAGTTTTAGACAAAGGAGAAGACAAGGTAAAATTGGCTCTCTGGTAGATCAACAATAAATCGTATAAGAGCCACTCAACATTTTCATCGTGGTCTTCTCCTTTCAAGGATTCAACAAAAAGAAAGAAATTCAGAGAAACACACTGAAATATTTTTGGAGTTTTTGTTTTATCGAAGCAAGGGAATAAACTAAGGGAAAACAAGAACGAGAAAAACTATTTACACGGGAAAGCTCCCAACATGTAAAGGAAATATTTTTGGGTTTTCTTTTTAATTCCATAACTGAAGAAATAAGAAAACGAAAAGTCAAATAGAAGCGAGAAATATTTTTGGATTTTCACAGTTTTTCAAACACACAAGAAGAAAGCGGAAAAATAAAGCTAACATGGATATACAATGAAAGAGGATGAATACCGACAATTTATATGAAGTGTGAGAACATGAATGTAATGTCGGTGAGAAATACGTACTCCCCCGAGCTTAGGCTTTTGCCTATCTTGGTAATCACCACTGCCTATCTGGGTAATGGTTGAAGTCATAGCTTGTGGAGGCGATCCTGGCCGCCTCCTCTGCCAAACGAGCAGTTTCCACTGCAGCCTTGTACTTCCGCACCTCGTTTTCAAGAACATAATATCTTTGTCGAGCCTGAAAGTTAAAGAGGGCAGGCGCAGGCAAAGTGACAGACATAGGTGTATATATCCTGAATATTAAATTGTACTCATAACCTCTAGCATGATTCACAAGAAATTCATGAGAACGCATAGCATCATAATCTAAATATCTGCCGGGCAAATGGGATCATTAGGTTGAGGTGACAGCTCCAAACGTGCATCTACACGGGAAGCATAAATGCCTCCATACAAATCACCATTACTAGAGTTGGAGTGCAACCTCCGGGCAACAATTGCACCAAGGTTAAAGCGTTGTTTGCCAGTCATAGCAGCATGTATAATTAAGACTCAAGTCAGGGGCACATAATGCACTGCAATCTTGCCAACTACGCATTTCCCATTGAACAATGCAAAGTAACGAATAGAGGGAAATTGTATACTTATAATTTTGGCCTGAGTTACCCCTATCTTCTCCTACGCAAAGACTCTCGAGGAACATATTATAATCAGTTTTAGAGGGTTTCTCGAGCGCGCCCCAAAGTGGAAGTTTGCATGCAACAGAGAATTCTTCTAAGGTCATGCTAAAAGATTTATCATAAATTTAAATAGCACTCTAGAAGAATTCGATTGATAGCGAAATCCATGCGTGAATATACGGGTAAGGTTATAGTGTTGGACACACTTATCTGCAAGGAAGTCGATGAGGCCGGTATTATAAATGAAATGATGAAATTCCTCTTTGATGCCTGAACCTCTCATGAACTCATCGCTTGGCCACCGACACGATTTTGCGTCGGCCATGACTATCTAATTGGCCCGGGGCTCAATGTACGCTTGTCGTACCGAGCCCTCACTAGATGATTCACCTGAAGTACTCCTCCTTGAGGGGTTCCTCCTAAAGAAATTCATCTCCCTAGTACAAATTTCTGAAATTTTTGAGCCACAAATTTACGTCAATAAAACCTTGCAAGAATGATAGCAACTACTCATAAGGGTGCCTAGAGGCCATATCAAGCATTCATACTACTTAGAACTCAAAGAATTCAACATGCAACCTCATTTTCTGTAGCACCAAGGACAGCAACTTATGCAAAATATAAACAACTAAAGCAAAAACTAATTGGAGGAATGGGAGAGTCACATACCAAGGAGCAATTCCTCAAAACAGTTTCAGAAACGGAGTTCCGAGCAAAGAGATCGAAAATTTCAGTTTCAGGTGGAAGAACACGAGAGAGAGAGCTAGGAAATTTTTGCTGGAGGTAGGAGACGAGGTGGGCTAAAGAGATAAGGCAGGGGGCCTGTGGGCCCCACAAGCCAACAGTGCGTGGCCCCAAGGGGGCACGCCCTGATATGTGGTGGTCCACTGGCACACCGCCCTGCTATAATTTTATGCCAAAAATTCTAAAATATTTCAGAAAAATTCATGTCAAAATTTTGTGGCAATCTGAGACTTTTTATTTTTGGGGTATTTTTCATGCACGGGAAAACAGAAAACAGGAATTTCATGGTATTTTATTTTTATTTAACTAAGAAAAATAGAATATAATCTTATGATACAGAGAGTTGTGAATACTCAATTCATCAATCACATGTCTTTCGAAAAGGATTCATTAATAAGGTTGATCAAGTCTTATTAATAACCATTTCCGACTAACATGAAACCGAAGAATATTTGTATACCACTAGGTTACCTCAATAGGGATTTGTATTTCCCCAATAATGAGATTATAATATTTCTTCATCTTGGCAGTAGGTAGAGGAATTATAAAATCTCCAATAATAACCATGGGAATAGGATCAATGAAATTAATATTATTAACCAAAGTTTGCTTCTTCGGAAAATGCACGGTATGTCGCTTGCCATTGACATGAAAAGTAACCTAGCTTTTATTGCAATCGATAACAGCCCCTGCAGTATTTAGAAAGGGTCTACCAAGGATGATCGACATATTGTCGTCCTCGGGCATATCTAGAATAACAAAGTCTGTTAAGATAGTAACATTTGCAACCACAAGGGGAACGTCCTCGCAAATTCCAATAGGTAAAGCAGTGGATTTATCATCCATTTGCAAAGATATCTCAGTAGGTGTGAGCTTACTCAAATCAAGTCTTTTATAAAGGGAGAAAGGCATAACACTAACACCAGCCCCTAAATCACATAAGGCAGTTTTGACATAGTTTCTTTTAATAGAGAAAGGTATTATGGGTATACCTGGATCTCCCAACTTCTTAGGTACTCCACCATCAAAAGAATAATTAGCAAGCATGGTAGCAATTTCAGTTTCAGGTATTTTCCTCTTGTTGGTAATAATATCTTTCATATACTTACCATACGGAGGCATTTTCAATATAACAGTCAAACGAGTGTGCAAAAAGACAGGTCTAATCATTTCAGCAAAGCATTCAAAATCGTCATCGTCCCTACTTTTAGAAGTCTTACGAGGGAATGTCATGGGTTTTTGAACCCATGGCTCTGTTTCCCTTCCATGTTTTCTAGCAACAATGTCTCTCTTATCATAACGGTTATTTTTAGAAGGTGGGTTATCAAGATCTTCACCAGGTTCAGTTTCCACATCATTATCATTTTCTTTGTTATCGTCTGGTTGAGGATCTACGTGAACATCATCATTATTATCATTTTTATTATCACTAGGTGTATGTTCAGTACCAGATTGGTTCTCAGCATCAGAAACAGAAACTTCATTATGTTTCTCAATAGGGTTTCCTATAACAGGTTCACTAGAAGCATGCAAGTTCTATCATCTTTCTTTTTATTTTTCTTCTTGGATGAACTAGGTGCATCTTCATAAATTTTATGAGAATATTGTTCAATTCTTTTAGGGTGACCTTCAGGATAAAGAGGTTCTTGGGTCATTCTACCTCCTCTAGTCACTACTTTAACAGCATGATCATTCATATTATTATTTATTTTAGCAATCAAATCATTTTGTGACTTAGCAAATTGGTCTAATTGGATGTGAACCATAGAAGCATGTTTACCTAGACCTTTCACATCATTTGCAATTCTAAACATCAAGTCACTTAAGCGGTCTATCATCATGGCATTGCAATTGATTCTTAACATAGTTATTGAAGTGTTCTTGCTTAACGACATAATTATCAAATTCATCCATGCATTGTTCAGGGGTCTTTGTATAAGGTATATCATTTTCATTAAAGGAACGGAGAGAGTTTACCTCTACTACCTGTGTCGGGGTGTCAAGTCCATGTATTTCTTCAATAGGAGGTAGTTTCTTGACATCCTCGGTTTTAATACCTTTCTCTTTCATAGATCTTTTTGCTTCTTGCATGTCTTCAGGGTTGAGGAATAGAATACCTCTTTTCTTTTGAATAGGTTCCGGAGGTGGTTCAGCAAGTGTCCAATCATCGGCATTTTGCAATATGTTATTCAATAATTCTTCCGCTTGTCCAACAGTTCTTTCCCTGAAAACACAACCAGCACAACTATCTAGGAAATCACTAGAAGCATCGGTTAGTCCATTATAAAAGATATCAAGAATTTCATTCTTCTTAAGCGGACAATCAGGCAAAGCTCTTAGTAACCGGAGGAGCCTCCCCCAAGCTTGAGGGAGATTCTCTTCTTTAATTCGAGCAAAGTTAAATATTTCCTGTAAGGCAGCTTGTTTCTTATGAGCAGGAAAATGTTTTTCAGAAAAGTAGTAAAGCATATCCTGGGGACTATGCATACAACCAGGAGCAAGAGAAAGGAACCATTCCTTGGCCTCGCCTTTTAGAGAGAAAGGAAAAATCTTAAGGATATAATAGTAGCGAATCTTTTCATCATTGGTAAATAGAGCAGCAATATCATTCAGTTACATAAGGTGTTCGACAACGATTTCATTTTCATAACCATGGAACGGATCAGACGCTACTATAGGAATTAACTCAGGGTCTACAGAGAACTCATAATCCTTATCAGTAACAAATATAGGAGAAGTAGCAAATTTAGGGTCACGTTTCATTTTCTCCATCATAGATTTTTCTTTTAGTTTGCATAGTAGTATCTTCAAATCATCTCTATTCTCACAAGCAACAAAGTCCCTAGCTACCTCACCGTCCATAACATAACCTTCACGTACATAAGGCAATTCATATCTATTAGGTGAGCGAGGGGTAACAGGTGATTCAAAATCTTCCTCGGTTTCAGCATTCTCAAGTTTTCTAGCTTTAGCAATATGAGCATCAAGTAATTCATTCAGTGGCACAGTTTCAGTTTCAACATGTGTAGCAATAGTTTCATCATTAATTTAAGAAGTAGCATCATCAAGTTCATGTGACATATCAGGATGATCAAAAGGTGATGGTGTAACAAGCTCATTCAAAATAGTAGGTGAATCAAAAAGCAGAGCTAGATGGTAGTTCCTTACATCCTCTCGTGCGAGAGGGGACGATCTTAGTTCGATTATCTTTCAGATTCTTTAGTAGCAATTGTATATCCTTCAAGTTAACACAATAAATAAAGCTATGCTCCCTAGCAATAGCGCGAGAAAAAGGTCTAGATAACCCACAAGTGTAGGGGATCGCGACAGTCTTCACGGGTAGTGTTTCACCCTAGTTTATTGGTTCGACACAAGGGGAGCCAAAGAATATTTATTGGCCTTGACAGTTGAGTTGTCAATTCAACCGCACGTAGGATATCTCTCTGCAACAAAGGTTTAGTAGAACGGCAAATAGTAGTAGCAAAAGTAACAGTAGTAGTGACAACAGCAATTTCATAGCAGTTGTGACAGTAGCAGTAGCAATAGTAACTTAGGAGGATTTAGTATATGTAAAGCGTAGCCACGTGTATCGGTGATGGATAATGATTTAAATGAAATTGATCATATAACAGTTACACACTAGGGCGACATAGAACTAGCTCCAATTCATCAATATAATGTAGGCATGTATTCCGTATATAGTCATACGTGCTTGTGATAAGAACTTGCATGACATCTTTTGTCCAACCCCCCCGTGGCAATGGGGTCCTATTGGAAACTAAGGGATATAAGGCCTCCTTTTAATAGAGAACCGGAACAAAGCATTAACACATGGTGAATACATGAAGTCCTCAAACTATGGCAATCAACGGAAAGAATCTCAATTATTGTCACCTTGGGGTATGCGGATTATGATATGTAATAGGTACATACAAATTGTAAGATAGGATCCAAATCACTCTTGTATTCATGAAAACATAATAGGTTCAGATCTGAAATCATGGCACTCGGGCCCTAGTGACAAGCATTAAGCATAGCAAAGTCATAGCAACATCAATCTCAGAACATAGTGGACACTAGGGATCAAGCCCTATCAAACTTAACTCGATTACATGATCAATCTCATCCAATCACACCACTGTCCAATAAGCCTAAAAAGGAATTACTCACTCCCGGTGGTGAGCATCATGGCGGTGTTGATGAAGAAGGGTTGGTGATGACATCGGCGACGATTTCCCCTCTCTGGAGCCCAAAACAAACTCCAGATCAGCCCTCCGGAGGAAGAACGGGAGGTGGCGGTGGCTCCGTCTCATGAAACGCGATGAAAACTTCTCTCCTATTTTTTTTCTCCAAAGATGTTTATTTATAGGACTATAATTAGGGTCGGAGGAGCCTTGAGGGCCCCACAAGTCATCAGGGCGTGGCCTTGAGGGGCGCCCTGATGTGTGGTGACCCCCCTGGCACACACCCTCCGGCAGCTCTTTGCTCCATAATTCATTAAAATTCTCAGAAATAATTCACAAAAAGTTTCGTCCAATTCCGAGAACTTTTATTTCTACACAAAAATAACACCAAGGTAGTTCTGCTGAAAACAGCGTCAGTCCGGGTTAGTTTCATTCAAATCATGCAAATTAGAGGTCAAAACCAGAGCAAAAGTGTTTGGAAAAGTAGATACGTTGGAGACATATCACCTCCCTACCCCCCCTCTTCTCATATACGGTGTGTTTTACCCTAGGAAAAATCAGCAGCAGCCTTTTGGGACGAAGTGCCGCCATCTTGAGGCGGAAACCTGGGTAGAGGCCCTTTTGCACTCCGGTAGTCAAATTCTGCCGGGGAAATTTCTCTCCGGGAGGGGGAGATCAAAGCCATCATCATCACCAACGCTTCATCCTTTGTGGGAGGACCAATCCTCGTCAACATCTTCATCATCACCATCTCATCTCCAACCCTAGTTCATCTCTTGTATTAAATCTTTGTCCCAAAACCTTAGATTGGTACATGTGGGTTACTAGTTAATGCTTGTTGGATTACTTGGTGGAAGAAATTATGTTCAGATCCTTAATCATCATTATTATACCTCTGATCTTGAACATGTTGATGATGTGTGAGTAGTTATTATTGTTCCTGAGGACATGGGAGAAGTCTTGTTATAAGTAATCTCGTGAAGTTGGTATTCGTTCGATATTTTGATGATATGCATGTTGTTACTTCTCTTAGTGGTGTCATGTGAACGTCGACTACATGACACTTCACCATGTTATGGGCCTAAGGGAAGTCATTGTGGAGTAACAAGTAGATGATGGGTTGCTAGAGTGACAGAAGGTTAAACCCCAGTTTATGCGTTGCTTCGCAAGGGACTGATTTGGATCCACACGTTTCATGCTATGGTTAGATTTATCTTAATTCTTCTTTTGTAGTTGCAGATGCTTGCAAGAGGGATAAATCATAAGTAGGTTTTTAGTTCAAGTAAGAATAGCACCTTAGCACCGGTCCACCCACATATCAAATTATCAAAGTAGCAAACGTGAATCAACTCAACATGATGAACATGACTAGATGGAAATTCTCATGTGTCCTTAGGAGCGCTTGCTTACTATAAGAGTACTTTCTGGCCCGTCCTTTGCTACAAAAAGGATTGGGCTACCTAGCTGCACCTTTGTTACTATTGTCACTTGTTACTTGTTACGGATTATCTTGCTACAAAATTGTCTATTATTGTTACTCACAGCACTTGCAGAGGATACCTTGCTGAAAACTGCTTGTCATTTCCTTCTGCTCCTCGTTGGGTTCGACACTCTTACTTATTGAAAGGACTACGATTGATCCCCTATACTCGTGGGTCATCACCCGTCGAGGTTGCTCGATATGCGGTGGATCATGTCTTTCTCGACCGGATTCGGTGATGGCGGAGCGAGGACGGGCACCGCGGAAAGGACGTATGGGGGCGCGTCGGCGGCGGGCATCGCGGAGAGGATGGATAGGGGCGCGGCGGCGGCAGCGGGCACTGCAAAGAGGATGGATGGGGACGTGGCGGCGGCGAAGGAACACTCATGTTCTCGTGCGAGGCAGTCAATGACGGGCGAGTAAGGGCATGTTTGGCAGCCGTAGCAGCCGGTCCTGGCTGCCTGAAGGGTGTCTCACAAGAGGCTGGTTAAGGAAAAACATCCTCTAAACCAACATCTGCAACCTGTTTGGTTGCCTGCATTTCGTTCTCATGCATTAGGGATCATCTTAGCGCATGCTATTTGGTTGCCCGCATTGTCCGAAGTCACACATAAGCACGTTGTTTGTTTGCATACAGGGTGCGAGGTGTGCTAACCTTGTACCCTATGTGGTGAGGTTACCTCACACATGATCACACCTAGCACACCAACGCCACAGAAGAGCAATGGCGATGAACTGCATGACGATGATGAAGTTCTTCACCGCAAGGCATGGCGCCGCCTTGCCAGCTGCAATGTTGCCAACTTCAACCATGCTAAATGTGTGCTTTTGCACATAGTTGGCGTAAGCTTCTTCTGTCGCCCGCCTAGTCTTAAACCCTCTATGGCTGCTGTTGGGGACAGAGGCAACTTGTTCACTGCAATGTTCCCATGAACTGTAAACCCCAGGTACCTTCTTGACAAACACTTCATACCATTTGCCCTAGCAGTGCAGAAGAGGAGCAGTTGAAGAAGCAAGCAAAAGAACAATCAAGGAGCAAGCAATGTAGCAGAAGTATTAAGCATGCATGATCATATGGCATAGCAGGTTCTAACCTAGCACTACCTTGGTGTCAACCTACCACCACATCCAAAAAAGGGTGTCATCCTACCACGGCAAGTTCACGATCATCATGAGGGGTTAGTATATACTACCTCAACAAAATAAACAGACCATCAAATAGTTTTCAAGCCCTAGCTACCCAAAATATACGTCGTCATCGTCATCGCCATCGCCATCGCCACCCAGGATCATGCATGCGGTAACCAGCAGCAAGCTCTAGTAGTAGTGCTTGCCCAGCCAGCTCCTGAGCCAAAGCACCATGTGGGCGTCTGCCATGGCAACAAACCCAACACCATGTGCCTTGTTGTCCAACAGGTGGCTCTGAGCTGCCATGAGAGCCTCAATTCTGAAGCCACCTTCTCCATGACGGCACTGTACAGGTCAGGACGGACGTCGAGGGTCTTGCTCTCCCTAATGGCGGTTGCCACCTCCTTCACGGCCTCAGTCATGTTGGTGAAGACACTGATCTCCTCGTCCATCAGACCGCCCCTCTTCCTCTTCCTATCAAGCACAGGACAGGCTCAAATGGCTTCTCAGGGCCATCAAGCACTGCCTCTATGTCTGGGGTGCCTGGGATGTTCGGCTGTTGCCACGGCAAAGGAGAACCGAGAGGCTTATCGGAGCCCATGGCATGCTTGTCGGTTGCCAGGCCGAAGGAGAAGATGTGTTGCATCTGGTTGTAGTTCTGGATGGGTGTGTTGAGGAACTCAGCGTCCTTGGGGTGGTTCTAAGATAGAAGCACAAGTTTTGTTAGTTTCTAGAAGGTAATGGTTGATAGTGTGCAAAACAAAGGGACAGTGAGCTAACCGCGACATGGCCGATGTAGTGCTCTGACTTCAGAACGATAGAGCAAGTGCTCTGATCCTAGGAGGCGCCGCTAAGATCTCTGAGCCTAGACACTTGGAACCATCGGGCTCTCTAATTCCTTAGGTGGTTGTACACCTGGGTGGCGCTCACCTCCTGGCCACAGAACTCGAACACCTGCTTCTCAACGATGTTCAAGTGCACCTCCTTGAAGCCCTTGTCAGTCCTAACCCCCCTAGAGATGAGCTCCCACATATTGTTCAGCATGAATGTGGACAGGAAGGGCTGACACTTCATATTGTTCCCCCTACCATCCTTCTTGGTCATCAGTGTAGCGGCAGCAGTAGCAGTAGCAGCAGCAACAACTGAAGTGGGAGTTGGCTCAATGAGCACACCTGACACAAAGATGGATGCACCAGGTGACACCGCAAACACATATGAATCAGGAGGCATGTTCTGATCGAGGGGGGTTGCGAGTCCTCAACATAGGAGGCCGCAAACTGGTTGTTCGAGAGGACAATGGTCTGAATAAGATCTTGTGTCTGCGTGGTTATGTCCTATAATTGTATCACGCATAGACAGTAAGAATAGCAAAGACAGTATGACAACATCACAAGCGATAGCTATGTCAATATCAGAACTATCATACTACACAGATCCAGCATAGACAGTTAGCATAGCATAGTGTTCATTGATACGTCTCCAACGTATCTATAATTTTGTTTGTTCCATGCTGTTATATTATCATTCTTGTATGTTTTACAATCATGTTATAGCAACTTTATATCATTTTTTGGGACTAACCTATTGACATAGTGCCAAGTGCCAGTTGCTGTTTTTTGCTAGTTTTTTACTTTGCAGAATATCAGTTCCAAACGGAGTCCAATTGCGATGAAACTTTTTGGAGATTTTTTTGGACCAGAAGACATCCAGGGAGCGAAAGAAGTACCTGGGAGGAGGCCCATGGGGCCCAGAAGACACCAGGGCGCGCTAGAGGTCCCCGACGTGCCCTGGTGGGTTGTGGTGGCCTCGGGACTCCCTTCCACCGCCTATAAGCTCTATAAATACCCAAATATTCCAAAAACCCTAGAGGAGTCGACGAAAAATACTTCCAGCCGCCGCAGCAGCTGAAGTTGAAGTTGAAATTATTTCCTTTCTCCTTGCGGGATCATGCAAAATTTTGGTTTTCTTCTTTGCCTCGCAATAGTATCGATTCTAGGAATAAGTGCAAGGATGGTTTTATTACTAATTATTTTCCGCTCGCGAAAATTATTTCCCTTAGAACACAAATCATGAATTTTAAGCAACTTGAGCATGAACATGTTGCACAATCTTGGGAAAGAATGAAATTGATGCAAAGAAATTATGCGGGATTGAATTTTGTCTCTAGAAATATTTTAGATTCTGTCGCGGGTGGTACTTTTATGGAAATTACTTTGGGTGAAGCTACTAAATTGCTAGATAATATTATGGCAAATTATTCACAATGGCATACTGACAGAGCACCTACTAGCAAAAAGGTTAATTCGGTTGAAGAAATTTGTACTTTGAGTGAAAAAGTTGATGCTTTAATGAGCTGGTTGCTAGTAAAAATGCTCCTATTGATCTTAATGATGTGCCTTTGTCTACTTTGATTGAGAAAAATAGTGATTCCGTAGATGTGAACTTCGTCTCACGAAACAATTTTAATAACAATGCTTATAGAGGTAATTTTAATCCTAGGCCTTTTCCTGGAAATTCCTCTATTAATTATGGCAATTCCTATGGTAATTCTTCTTACAATAATAATAGGAACCCCTCTAATCTTGAGAGTAATATTAAAGAATTTATCAATGCTAAAAAAAATCAATACTACGATACAAGAAAAGTTGAATAAGATTGATGATATGTCTAGAAGCATTGATAGAATTTCCCATGATGTAGAAAATCTCAAGTTGAATGCTTTTGCACCTAAGATTGATGAATCAATTAAAGCTTTATATGTTTCTATGGATTAAAGTAAGAAAAGAACCGCTATGCTTAGAGCTAAAAGCGAATTTTTAGATAAAGCGTTTTCTAGTGATTGCTTTCATAAAAATGATGAAGATCTTAAAGTGATTGGTGTTTCTTCTATTGATTCCTTATTTAGTAATATTAAATTTGATGATAAAGGGACTGAAGTAGAGTCAACTTTAACTAAAAGGTGTCCCAATGATTTGGAGGGTGAAAATCTTGATGAAAAAATTGATGAAAGTGGGTTTGAAGAGGTCAAAACTTTAACTTGTGATGTGCCCACTATTTTGGATTGCAAAGACTTTAATTATGATATCTTTGATTGAATGTATTTCCTTGCTGCAATCCATGTTAAATTCACCCCATGCTTATGAACAAAATAAAGCTTTTACTAAACATATTGTTAATGCCATGATAAAATCATTTGAAGAAAAGTTGGAGTTAGAGATTTCAATTCCTTGAAAATTACATGATGAGTGGGGACCTACCATTAAAGTCAAGATTAAAAATTATGAGTGCTTTGCTTTATGTGATTGGGGTGCTAGTGTTTCCACGATTCCGAAATCTCTATGTGATGTGCTTGGTCTTGCCAATATTGAAGAATTTTCTCTTAATTTGCACTTGGCGGATTCTACTATTAAAAAGCCTTTGGGAAGAATTAATGATGTTCTTATTCTTGCAAATAGGAAGATGTGCCCATAGATTTTATTGTTCTTGATATTGATTGCAATTTGTCTTGTCCATTATACTTCGTAGACCGTTTTTACGCACTATAGGTGCCTTGATTGATATGAAAGAAGGCAATATTAAATTTCAGTTTCCACTAAGAAAGGGTATGGAACACTTCCCTAGAACAAGAATTAAGCCACCATATGAATCAATCATGAGAGTATCCTATGGAGCAAAAACCAAAGATGACAATACTTGAATCTATGCATTATGCCTAGCTAGAGGCGTAAAACGATAGCGCTTGTTGGGAGGCAACCCAATGGATAGATTTATTTTCATCTTTTTCTTTCTGTTTTTGAGTGTTGACACAATTATGCCTCTATTATGATTGTGTTTTTTTATGTTTTATTTAGTGTTTCTGCCAAGTAAAGCCTTTAGGATGATTCATAAGATGGGTAGAAACAATGTTGAATCTGAAACAGAAACTTTGACTCATGTGCGTGAATTTTAATTTTTTACTGGAGCGTGATAATGAGCTGAAATTTTAACACAGAGTTGCTACACAAATTCTTTACGTTTACTAATTGTTCAAAAAAATTAGAGTTACAGAAGTATGGTTAGAGTACAGATTACTACAGACTATTCTGTTTGACACAGATTTTGTTTTCGTTGCATTGTGTGCTTGTTTTGATGAATCTATGGTTTGTATTGAAGGGTATAAGCCATAGTAAAGTTAGAATACAGTAGATATAATGCAATAATAAAATTTGAATGAGTTTGAAACAGTACTTAAACTGGTGATTTGCTTTATTATACTAACGGATCTCACGAAGGTTTTGTCGAGTTTTGTGTGATTGAAGTTTTCAAGTTTTGGGTGAGATCACGATGGATGAAGGAATAAGGAGTGAAAAGAGCCTAATCTTGGGGATGCTACAGCACCCCCAAGATCTTATCCAAGGATAAACAAGCAACTAAGCTTGGGGATGCCCCGAGTGGCATCCCCTCTTTCTTCTAACGACCATCGGTATTTTACTTGGAGCTATATTTTTATTCGTCACATATCATGAGTTTTGCTTGGAGCGTCTTGTATTATTTGAGTCTTTGCTTGTTTTGCTTTTTAGTTTGTCACAAGTATCCTTGCTGGACACACCTATTTGAGAGAGCCAAAATTATGATATGATTTGTTAGAATTTCTCTATATGCTTCACTTAAAAAAAATTGAGCTATGGAATTGCTCTAGTGCTTCACTTATATCTTTTTGAGCATGGTGTGCTTTGAAATTTTGAAGGAACACTCTCATGCTTCACTTAGATTAATTTGAGAGTTAGTAAACTTTAAAGAAATTCTCTCATGCTTCACTTATATTATTTTGAGAGACGAAACTATTATGCTCATCTTCTTCACTTAAATTTGTTTGAGATTGTCAAAAGCAATGGCAATATATGAAACTATTCCCAAAGTGATAGATATTGAAGAGGGATATAATAAAAACTTTCATGAAGATCATTGGACAAATTAAACTTGATTCCTTGTAATAGTTTTGAGACATGATGATAGTGATATGTGAGTCATGTTGGTGAGTAATTATGCTTTAGTAAGAATATTGGTGTTAAGGTTTGTGATTCCCTATGCAAGCACGAAAGTCAATAGTTATGCAATGAAATTACATCCGACTTATGGTGCATTATTCGGTGTTAGTTATGCTCAATGCCCGTTTATGTGAATTTTCGTTTCTTGGTTGGTTGTTTCTCAATCTATTTGGTAGCCTCCACTTGTACTAAGTAGAAATACTACTTGTGCATCCAAAAATCCTTAAACCCAGTTTTGCCACATGAGTCCACCATACCTACCAATATGCGGTATTTCCATGCCGTTCTAAGCAAATTTGTATGTGCCATCTCTAATTTTCAAAATAAATTTCCTTTTTGTGTGCTCGTAACGCTCATGAAACGGTAGGGGGTGTCCAATATTTTTACATGCTAGATGTGTTATTCTCAAGATGAGTGTTTATTCACTTGTCATTGCACGAGAGTACGGCGGTAATAGGGATGCCCAGTCCCGAAATGAAAAATGAAAAATTACTTTATGTTGTCAAATAATAAATTCCTTGGAAAGTGTTGGTATGGAAGGCAACCGTGGATACGGCTAGCCATGGATTGTTAAAGAATGGTGGAAAAAGTAATAAACTTTACTTTATGTTTGGGAACCGCCTATGATGTATCTAGCATGGAAAGTATTGAGAACTACTTTGTCGTTTTATTTGACAGCAAAGGCATGCCACCCAAAATATTTTTCTCTCTCAATTTAAGCTTTGAGCTCTTGCACCTCTACAAATCCCTACTACCCTCTGCGAAGGGAATATCTATTTAATTTATGCAATTTATTTTTAATTTGAGTCTCCATCTTCTCTTATAAAGCACCAACTAGGGGGCACTATGATCATACTTGTGCATTGGGTGTAGTTAATATTTGAGTGTGTTTCATGAATGGATCAATGATTGAGCATGATGGGCTAGGGATAACTTTCTTTAGTGTTGATATTTTGAAACACATGGTTGCTTGTTGGCATGCTTGAGTATTAAAGTCTTTATGTCAAAACTAGACTATTGCTTTGAACCATCTAAAAGTCCAAATGTCCATGCTACAAAAGAAAAGAATATGTGATGAACATGTTAGGCAGCATTCCACAACAAAAATTCTGTTTTTATCTTTACCTACTAATAAAGTACGGATTGCTTCTGCCCGTCCGTCATTAGATTAAAACTTAAAGTTGTCACAAATTACCCACTATGCCACGCATAAGTGAAAAAAAACGATTCATTTTTTTTAAATAGTCACGGCAGTGGTCTTCGATTTATTTACTAGCGATCTCCGAATTGAGCACAAACACTCGGGTGAAGCATTGACTAGAGGTTGAACCTTCTAACGCTGAGATGCGGGTTCGAGCCGAGGTTCTCACTTTCGTTTTTCCTGTTTTAATCTTTCGTTTTTCTGACAGATTAAAATGCTCTTCAAAATATTTATCTTAATTATATGAAGGAATTATAAATCCTAGGGGAAATAGTGACATCATTAATCAATTCATGCATGTACTATAATAAGATATGTTTGAGAAGTGATGATCGTTCCTTGCCGGAATCGTGTTTCACGCGAACCTCTTTGAATTATTTTTCCCCATGTGTACAAGTACCAGACCTGGTATGTAGTTGCTATGTTAGTTGTCTACTATTTTTCTGTGCCTCCAAGTATTTAAGGCTATCGAGGATCCGGGTGATTCAGCCCTTTTTTATTGCACTTTTTGTTAGCTCTGCATTGTATAGTTGCTGTTAATTTGAGTCTTGGATTGTGTGCTTTACAAGGGCATCCTATTTGATCTGACTCCAAAACAGGAGAAGATGATGTATATGTAAGAGGTCCTGCAAAAAAAGGGATGTATACGGAAGAGATCATTAGTTCTTTATTGATTTGTTTTACAGCATCACCTTCACAGCAATGAGAAGTAGCACTGAGAAGGATGTATTGATCAGGCTGCTCCTAAAATATGAACATCACGCTTCTTGTCTTTTTTGCCTTCCCAAATTCTCTGTATTGCAGGTTGCAACCATGGTTGCTGTGATGCAAGAGACAGAGTATGCATCAAAGGAAACATCTATCAACAACTTTTTCACCGACCAAAGGAAAAACATATGACATCAAGGTACATTTTATAGTTTTTATGGCAAAGTCGAGTAATGTTGGAGAAGGAAGATTTATTCTGCCTCCATCATCTAATGTGTTTACTCCTTCTTGTTTGTTAGAGAAGAATGCATTGCCAAAAGAAGAAGTGGAAACACAAAGAGTTAATGTTGACTTTTGTATACGGTGGTAAAGAGAGGCTCTTTTATCTTGTTGATATTGTATACCATAACTTAGGCCCTTATAAATCATAGATTAGATGGTTCAATCTTTACCTTCAAAAAATTTTACACATATGGATCGCTTGATTGGCCTGCCCAATCACTTAGACTTGGGAAAGTAAATCTCAAAACACATATTAGGCAGTATGATCGACTTAATGTCTTGATATATAAGTTGTTATTATGTGGCAGTGGCAATGCATGTCCAAAGTTCTTTATAAATATTAAATTTTACATGAAGCATGTGTCTTTGCACTTACAATTAAAACAATCTCCCGTTGCAACGCACGGGCATATGTGCTATAATAATAATAAAGCACGGACTGCTTCTGGTCGTACCTCATCCAAATTACCTTCGAAGTTGGGAGAATTACCCACCAATGCCATCCGTAAGTGGCAAAAACGATTCGGTTTTTTCCCTTTATAAATCATCTGTTCGCGCTGGTTCAATACGAAGCTATGCTATCATATGTCGCAACTATATGCACATCCCACCGACTAGACGCTCACTCTTCCACAGGGAGACCTATCCCATTTTCTCCCACCTTTTCCTCCGTTTTTGCTCTTATTATTGACCGCTGCTCTATTGGCCCGGCCCACCATGGCCTTCATCTCTTTTTTTGTCCTTCCTTACACTTGATTTTTTTTCTTTCTTTTCGTTTTATTTCGAAAATACTCTAAATATTTCTATTACAAAAATCACTTATACTCAAGTTTTGAAAAACTGTTAATCATGCACTAAAGAAATGTTAACCTTCTCTAGAAAAAATGTTTCCATTGTTATCCAAACAAATGGGTAGTGTGTATGGAAAACAAAATTAGGAAAATAATAATGTAAGTTTCTGTTTTTTGAAAAGTGAAACATGCATTTAAAAATGTTAAATGTGTATAAAAAATGTGTCTGATATATAGAAAAAATAGAAAATGTGTATAGAACAAAGTAGACATTAAAATTATAAGGTTTCAAAAATATTAATTGTGTATTTAGAGAATATTAAACGTGTATATAAAAAATGATCATGATGTATACAAGAAATGTAGAATCTGTATAGAAAAAGTAGACATCAAAAAACCATATCTTTAAAAAAATATTGACCATTAAATTGGAAAATGTTAAATGTGTATATCTAAATGTTTCTGATGTATACAAAAAATTACTATGTTAATGGAGAATGTAGACAAAAATATATTTTACCTAATGTTATTTATGTATTTTCCAATTGTTAAACGTGTATATAAAGAAATCTTTCTGGTGTATGCAAAAAATGTACAATGTATATGAGAAAAGTAGACATAAAAATATAACTTGTCAAAAATGTTAATTATATATTTGGAAAATCTTAACGTGTATATAAAAATTATTCTTGGTGTATAAAAAATGTCGAAAGAAAACCAACAAAAACTATTAAATTGAAAAAGAAACTCAAAAAACAAAGAAAGCAAAAAAACCGTAAAACCCGAAAAATATACCAAAGAAAAAAGGAACGATAAAAACATCATATCATTAATTACTAAAATATTTTGTTATTTTCATCATACTGCAAGTATTTGTTGGGCATCATCGAGGAGGAACAACAACTAATGCGTAATGAGATACCTCCAACTAGGTAGATATTTTTGTTGTCTAATAAATTAAAAACATCTTGACTACACTTTAAAAATCATCCCATTTTTATTGTTTCTGCGCAACACCACTTATCATTTTATCTGTCATGTGACATCGTAAAGATTCCAAGGGATTTACTAGTGTCTTGAGAGTGTGTATGAGGGGTGACTTTTTGTCGTCCGTTGCAACGCACGGGCATGTTTGCTAGTCCCCTAAAAAGGATATATTGAAAAACGCTTTCTCGAAAATATAAAAAAATACTGATAATGACTTGCCCAAGTGGACTCACTGATGGTCCAAATATATATCATTTTCAAATTTATATTGTAATTATGATGCTTAGTGTGGAGATGAAGCGTGGACTTCCAAAAACTTAGAATGAGCCCTAAAATATGAATCATCACAAGTGAGTTCGACACCAAGATATTTGGCACTTCCATGGATGGTATAAATACGAATCTCATATTCCCACTTGTATCATGCTCTCCGGACACCCTAAGTTAACCTAATATATATCGGGTTTTTTTTCATTCATCATTGACCTTCCAATCAACCATAGGCATGTGCCATTGATTCCACTATCGATGAGTTTGAAGCATATGTCTTGTTGAGCACTTGACTTCGTCTCAACTTGTCGTATCGAGCTCTAAGATGAGCAACAACAACAGACACAAGGAGAACAACAATGAGTGGTGGGAAGAAGAAGTCATGAAAATGAGGTCCAATCTCTACTTCTAATGAAGCAGTTGGTACGTGGTTTCGTCGCTTCGTACCCCCCACCCCACCGATCGATCGATCCCCGCCCTCGTGCTCCATCGATTTTTTCCATCCCATGCCCAACATAGGAAAAACCGGTGAAAAAATAAACCCCAACAATCCCTAGCACCCGCAGCCGCACCCCTCCTTCTCTTCCATCTCGGTCCCATCTTCCCCTCCTCTCATCCCCGCCCGCCGCTCGGCCCGTGCTCACCATGCCGCCGTCGGCGTCCTGCTACCCTCGCCACTGCGTTGTAGCCATTGCTACCCACACGCACCACCAAACAGCCACCACGGTGACCACGCGCTTCGGCCATGTCAACCTCGACATCCATGGCAAGGTGGTCGGCAGCTGGCGAAGGTCAGGCTGAGCGGCGGGGATCTGGTGGCCGGACGACGAGGCATTGGAGGCGGATGTCCCCCATCTTAGGAGTGCGGAGGCAAGGTTAGGTGGCGGCTCGGCGAGCTACTGGAAGAGGCATCAGGGTGCAGGCCTGGCCGGAGGAGGTCGGGCCAGAGCTGGGAGCCATGGAGGGCAACCGGTGCAAGGCAGCCCGCGGTGTGATTCTGTGGTGGAGGAGGATGCAGCAGCGGGACCTTACCCTGCTATGGGCCATTATCTTAGAATTGTTAGCATAAATGATGACTTGTTTTAGAATTGTTAGCATATGGTTGTCCTCGTTCTTTTCTGTTTGAATTTGATTTGCTTGTTCCGAAATTTGCAGGCATGTGGTGTGATGTATTGATCTTGTTCTGTTTGCAGAGACACCTGATTATGTATCAAAATCTGTACTGCAAAAATAAGGAGCGCTGAGGATGATGCTTTCATGTTTGCTTGGATGATGCTGGTTCGGTGGTGGCCTCTGATATGTCAGATAAGACCTTGGGATATCATATTCATTGATTCTCCAGTAGATTCCTTTGTTCATTGTAGGGTGTGTCCTGTTGTGTGGGTTTGGTGTCAACTGGGTCGCCTGTGCGGATCAATGGAGCAATGAACAAAAGATCCTGGGAGTATTTTTTCTTCATAATCCATGGGAAGCATTTTCCCATTCACGAGGAAACATCCACTTGGCTATCTTCATTTTTTGTAAGACGACTTCTGCAGGACAGTGAATCATCAGATCTTTTAAATTATTATTCACTGACATGATATAGGTCCTTACTCCAAAATCCAAATGTTCTTGATATAGTGGTTGCTCCAGCAGACGATTTACATCTTGGGCATGTGATTGACACAATGACTCTGCATGTACTTGATGGTGTATGTGCTTTTGAACAAGCTATAATGGAAGAGGAAGAGGATGAGGGGGTTCTTTATTTAGCTTCTTGTTTGATCTTAAATCAAAAGAGCACGCATACTATGTCTGGATGTTATACCTTCGCTCAAGTATCCACTGTTGTTTCTTTTGCTATAATTTCAATGTTATCTCCTCTGTGATCTATACATATGAGTTTGTTTGTATCGACCGACCGTGCTTTTAAGAGGATTAGCCACTAGACACTTTACCTCTCTGAAGTTTGCCAAAATTCTAGATAGGGGCTCAATGTCCTCTTTGATGGGAGCGACAAAGATGGCTACGTTGTCTGCATAAAGGTTGGTGGCTCGACCTCGCAAGCGATGAAGAAGGCCTTGGTCTATAACTTTGCCAAGAAGTTGTTGCAGAGAATCGATGGCGATGACAAAGAGCTGAGGGGAGAGCGAGTCCCCCTGCCGAAGAAGACGACGCCCATAGAGCCGCTATCCAATCTCTGAATTTGGGAGGAAAGCCTCGGCGCTGCAATAAGTTCAATAAATAGTCCCACCAAATCCAGTTGAACACTTTGACACTTAAGGAGACATCTATTGCCACCAAGGTTACAAGGCTTATGTTAGTGTGTGGCATCCTTCATAGCAGTAGTGCTCCCGTGAAGAATGCTTCTGCTTCAAACCAAGTTTGAGGCTGCTATACCTGATATCACGGAGAGCTTCAATGACGCTTATCGTAGTATCGTAGGAAGGATTACTTCTGAAGCTCTGCGACGTGAAAATGCGACTTTTTTAGGGACACATGATAATACGACTTGGTATATTCTGAACCACCATTTCAAACCATTATATATGGAACAAATTAGCAATTAGTTGAGAATAAATGATGTGGATGATGTCTCTCTAAAAATAATGATGTGTACATATTATCATCAAGACCATGATAGTGCAATACATGTTTTAGTTTTTACCAAGAGGGAGCGCCTAAAACTCATGTAGATGAGATATAATTTGGTCTCATTCACTTGATGATGTCATGTCTATCTTGTCCCAATCTGTTTTTTTAACATCTGCCAAACTGCATGTTCGTTTGCTTTTTTTTGAACAACTTGCACGTTCGTTTGCTGTTAATTATCGTTGTCCCCTGTCCCGATGGCTTTGAGAAGAAAAAATGGGCCTCGTTGTTTCAGCCCATTGTCTGGTTTACCGAATAGAAGAATTCTTTTTTTTACGTAGCGTGGGATTCAAACCCGGGTCGTAAAAAATAGCTAGACTTTGCCACACTAACTAGAGAGCAGCTGTGTTCAAAGTCAAAAAAGAAAGTGGATTGTGTTCTGTACTACCATACGCACTATTTATTTATATTAGAACAGTGTAACATTTTGATTTTACCACTTGTTTTTGTCTTCTATGTGGTTGGGCTGCACAAGAATATTGGCTAGTAAATAAAAAGAACAACTTGTGGACGATAAAAATGTCACAAGGATGTTAGAAAAAAGGCATTCTTTTTAAAATATATTGTGAACCATAGTTAGAAGATTGAAAAGATTATCAAGTAATATATAAATGAACAGCCGGAGGACAAAAAAACATTTTCGATGAAGAGGGAGATTTTGTTTTTTGATGTCACCAAAAATGAAAAAAAAGAGATTTTTTTTACAACATATACGTTGGAATTGCGTACAAAAATCATGAAAAATAGATTTCTTCTAATAGAAGAAAACAAGAGGTAAATACCAAGAAGAAAAGAAATATAAACCAACAAAAAGTAAAATGAAAAGACTTTGCCGGCACCGACAACCCTCCCCCCGACCCCCGGTTGCGGCCACATTATACGTCTTATAGTTGCGTTGGTGTGTGATGAGTTGCACTTGCAATCGCGTTTGGGGATCGACTGCGCCTACTACAAAAAAAAGAGAAAAACTTCGCCAGCGCCGACAACTCTCCCAACAACCCCCGGTTGCTGTCACATTATACGTCTTGATGTTGCGCTTGGGTGTCATAAGTTGCAGTTGCACTCGGGTTGGGGCGGTTGCAAACAAAAAAACTAAAATGAAAAGACTTCACCGGCGCCGACAACCCTCCACCCGACCCCCGGTTGCGGTCACATTATATGTCTTGCAATTGCGCTTGGGTGTCATGAGTTGCAATTGCACTCGGGTTGGGGCGGTTGCAACTACTACAAAAAACAAAAATGAAAGATTTCTTCGGCACCGACAACACTCCCCCCATCCCCCGGTTGCGGTCACATTATACGTCTTGCAGTTGCGTTAGGTGTGATGAGTTGCAGTTGCAATCGGATTTGGGGGTCGATTGCACCTAGTACAAAAAAATGAAAAACAAGAAAAACTTCGCCAGCGCCGACAATCCTCCCCCTGACCCCCCCGGTTGAACTCACATTATACGTCTTGTAGTTGCGCTTGGGTGTGATGAGTTGCAGTTGCGTTCGGGTTGGGGCGGTTGCAACTACAAGCAAAAACACCAAAATGAAAAGACAAACCCCTGGTTGCGGTCACATTATACGTCTTGCAGTTGCACTTAGGTGTGATGAGTTGCAGTTGCACTCGGGTTGGGGCGGTTGCAACTACTACAAAAAAAACTAAAATTGAAGACATTGCCGGCGCCGACAAGCCTTCCCCCGACCCCCGGTTGCAGTCTTGCAGTTATGCTGGGGTGTCATGTGTTGCAGTTGCAAACCGGGTTTGGGTCGACTACAACTACTACAAAAAACTAAAAAAAGAGGAAAAAACTTTGCAGGTGCCGACAACCCCCCCGACCCACGGTTGTGGTCACATTTATAGGTCTTGTTGTTGCGTTAGGGTGTGCTCGTGTTGGGGTTGTTGCAACTACTACAAAAAAAGACTTCGCCGGCACCGACAACCCTCCCCCCTGAACCCCGGTTGTGGTCACATTGATAGGTTTTGCAGGTGCGCTGGGGTGTGCTGTGTTGCAGTTGGGCTCATGTAGGGGCGGTTGCAACTACTAAAAAACACTAAAAGAAAGACTTCGGCGGCACCGACAACCCTTCCCTTGACCCCCGGTTGCGGTCACATTATATGTCTTGCTGTTGCACTTAGGTGTGATGAGTTGCAGTTGCGCTCGGGTTGGGCGCGGTTGCAACTACTACAAAAAAGTAAAATGAAAGACTTCGTCGGTGCCTTTAACCCTCCCCCCTCCCCCTGGTTACAACTCTTGCAGTTGCAAGTCTAGTGTTGCATATGCAACTGGCCCCCGACAACTCCCCACCCGACCCTAGTTGTAGTCCGGTTAAAACTCTTGAAGTTGCATGTCTAGTGTTGCACATGCAACTGGCCCGAGAACTCCCCACCCGACCCTAGTTGCAGTCGCTTTTATGCATGTGAAGTTGCAGTCGTGTCACAACACTTACAGTTGCATGTCTAATCATGGGCATGCAACTCGACCGACAACCCCTCTCTTGACGCTAGTGCAAGTCACTTTGTGCCCATGCAGTTGCAGTCCGGTTACAAATGCTTACAGTTGTGGTGGACATTCAACTAGCCGGACAACTCCCCACACAACCCCAGTTGCATTCTCTTTGTGCGTATATAGTTGCAGTCACGGGACAATGCTTGTAGTTGAATGTCTAATCATGGACATGCAACTGGCGCGACAAACCTCCTTCCTAATCAAGTTGCAGTCACTTTGTGCCAATGCACTAGCAATCGGTTTATAATGCTTGCAAATGCATGCCTAGTAATGCACATGCAATAACCCGACAGCCCCCTCTTGACCCCAGTTGTAATCATTTTGTTCCCATATAGTTGCAGACGAGTTACAATACTTGCAGTTGCATGCCTAATGATAATACTGCAAATGGTCGACAAGGAACACGGACAGGGGCCTTGCAGCTAGACAAGCCCAAAAGATCAATGGGCACAATGCTACACAACATCGCATGAACAAAACAAAAGAGGAGAGGAGTAATACTGCTTCGTCGATTCTCTATCGATAACAAAGAAAGCCCAACATCGGTCACGAAGGGCCACTAGCACAAGAACATACAACCATGAAAAAAAATGGCCAATTACAATGTTGGCTGGCCAAATATGCATGAATCACGACCTACTTTTGAGGTTGCACACCAGACGAGTCTACGAAAAAAAACTACAAAATAAAAATTAAAAAAATGATAAATATCATGGAAATGCCACTTGCCCTGTGAGTACACCACTATAGTTGCTCGCGAGGCATTTGTCGGTGCAATTTTATTAGTGCAACACACAATAAAAAAAGTAAAAAGAAAGGAAAGGATGTGATTTAAAAACCTGGACACCGCACTGGGGATGATAATGAAAAAGAAAAAACAACACACGGGCCGAAAAAAGAAAATAGACCATAAAAAAAGTAGAAATATATGATTTAAAAAGCAGACCTCACTCTGAGAAAGACTAAAAAACAAGAAATATCCCACGGGCCGAAGCAGCCAGCAGAACGAACCCACTGCCAACCCAAATAAATCGAGGCCAACAAAAAAACTATGGGCCATCCACTGTCGTCCAACCGGATGAAGAAAAAAACACGACAATCCCGTGTGAGGCACTCGAATCTTGAAGCATTTGATCAGCGTCTGACAGGTGACTAAAACACAACTTCTTCGCAGCTAGCTGCAAAACTCCAAATCTGTTTGTTTATATATTTTTTGCACCTTAAATGAAGGGAAAAAATAAAAACATAAAAGTAAACAAATAATAATGAAGGAAAAGAAAATATAAATAAGTATATTAAAAGGAAACAAACAGAAAATCCCACTAGAAAAACCAGAAAAATCTACATCTATTTTCGAACCTCCTACTCTTAAGCTCAAATGTCACAACTTATTAAAGTGCTCTTATTAGAAAAGATCCATAGACACTCAACCCAAAAAAACAATTGGCATAGATATCCATCTGCTCGCTGCCAAAGGCCCCCTTTAACAACAACAAGTAGCAAAACAAAGGTATACTGTGTGGTTTCGTTGGGATTCGTTACTCACTCCAGCTTATCATTGCAGAGTAGACGAAATGCTTGTGGCTACTAAAGACCACAACCAAAACAACGACGGGCCTCAACGAAACAGCAACTGGCCCACGAAAAGAAACAGCAACGTGCAACAACCTCAGCCCAACACGAGCCACAAAAAGAAAAAACGAATCGCGACGCGACATGATCCAACGGATGTAAAAGTGAATGAGACCAAACTAAAACTCAGCTAGCTGAGTTTTAGCAAAACAATTTTACCAATCGGTATATTCCATTCATAGATTTTTGTCCCTATGGTGTAAATTAATGATCACATGCATCAAGGTCTTAATTAGTACAAGGAATGCATGTGTTGCCGATTACTGTTTTATTTTCTGCCATAGTTTGGTGTTTGTCACCTAAAAATATATTTAGATAGATAAGTAAGGGCCCTTTAATTGGCATGCAGGTCTTAGCCCCAGTTTGATGACCATCATCTCCATGCCAGTGGCCAATCCCTGGCAGTTGTAACTCGTTACATGTACCACTTGCTTTATAGTAATACATGTTTAGGTTGTCAGTCACCCTATGTTATTTGCATCAAAAAACATTCTTTGCATGGTGAACACGGTAGCAATTCATTCTTAGAAGCAGTGACGTGATGTAAAAAAATATGTGTCGGCTGTCGAGCCACCATCCGTGATTTTTCATGTAAAGTTCTCTTAGTAGTGTAGTAGCACAGATGTTGCCTACCGAAAGTAGGAGCAAAACCAAGTTGGTTTTTCCCTGAAAAGGAGGCGAGATGGTCTCTACATCTTTGTTATGCTATATGCCCATTTTGAATTTTATGTTATGTCTAATTATATTAGCCTAACGTAGGTTTTGGCAGCAAGAAACACTTGCAAATGTATGTCTCCACCGGATATAAATATTTGCTCTAGAAGATAAATATTGATAGCGGCCGCAATAACTGGGAATATAAATATTTGCTCTAGAAGATAAATATTAATAGCGGTCTTAATACCTGAATCTGCTTTGTACTACAATATTGGGAAACGTTTCCAGCCGGAGCGCTAGCTGAAGCGTTCCGCTGGACGCGCAACGCATGTTGGATCTCTTCAGATTCAAAGACCGTGCGTTGGCCCATCATACCATTTTTTGAAACAATTCCTTATTTAACACTATCTTAAATTTCATTTCCTTATTTAACACTAAAAACTTTTTTCTTCCCTATATAACAACAAGCTTAAATTTTATGCCCTTTATAACACTTTCGTTCATTTTAAGCCTAAATGACGCCCGAAAAGACCATCTTGCCCCTCATGTGGTATGTGTGCGCGGGACAGTAGCACACACATAACATCAGTGCGGGGCAATAGAGCACACACACAGCGACAACAACACATATATACACACGCACCAACACACACGCACCAGCACACACACAACAGTGCACATGCACGCAGCACACACACGCACGCACGCATCACACACGCACGCAGCAGCACACACTCACGCACGCAGCAGCACACATGCATGCACGCACACACACACACAAACACGCAGCAGCACACGCACGCGCGTGCGCACACACACACAAACACGCACACATACAACATCAATAGCACACGTGCACGCATGCACGCACAAAAACATGGAGCAGCATGCACACGCGCACACAAACATACCATATGAGGGGCAAAATGGTCTTTTCAGGTGTCATTTTGGCTTAAAATGGACAAAAGTGTTATATAAGGCATAAAATTTAGACTCATTGTTAGATAGGGAAGAAATTATTTGTCGATGTCAAATAGGGCATAAAATTTAAGCACGGTGTTAAATAAGGAATTCTCTCACTGTTTTTTTACCTTGTCCTCTTAAGCATCTTCCTCCTCCTGCATCAATGTTTCCCTCTATCTTCACTGCCTCCACTTCTCCCCACGCATAGAGAGGGCGACGACATTTGTTGTCGCGTACATCTCGAAGGTGAGGTTGTCGACGTTGCCCTTCTCCCTGGCAGCGCCGCCGGGTGCCCATGATGTGACGAGCTACGGAATGACACTAGGATTCAAGGCACAGTGTCGGAGAAACGACACCTATGGGATCGAGAGGACCCCTTTACGATTCAGCGGGGAGAAGGTTTGCACAAAAAGCAGATCAAGTGATCAACATGCGGGAATTTTACCCAGGTTCGGGCCGCAAAGATGCGTAAAACCCTACTCCTGCTTGGTTGTATTAGTTGTGTTCTAGCTCAAGTTCTGGGAGCGCTACAGTACACAGCTGCTACACCTGCAGAATAGCTAGGAGCCGATCCCCCTGTAGCTACGCCTTGGGCCTCCTTTTATACCTTCGAAGGGGTCACCAACAGTAGCGAAGTACAAAGGTGGCGTACAGTGCATACATGAGGTGTAAAGTATCTACAGTGTTATCATACCTAACACTGACGGTTTAGGACAAGAACATTAAATGCTCCGTTGAGGTGTCCCTTAGCGTCTTGGGGACAGGAAAAGAAGCCGTCCCATCAGCACCGCTTAACCCCGCACGTCGTCAGCGTCTGACACGCACCCAAGAAGACAACAGCAAAAAGACAAACTGGTCATTGCACTGGGGCGGTGTGCTAGAACAGAGGTGAGGTCTTGCCAGGTGCGAGCCTTGTCGGGGTCATGCGACCATCCCGGCAAGGTCTTGCCGGGGCTCCCGCCTTCGGTCTTCCATCTGCTGATCTGTGACTTGAAAGTCTTCTTGCCTTTATGAACTTGCATTCGGTTGTGTCCCGGCAGGCCTTGCCGTAGGTGTAGCTACAATTGTCCGTGCACGAGTACGGGGTACTAAGGAACCCGGTTTTAGTACACCGACAGGAGCCCCCGGGCCTGGGCCATACACGGGTGCGAGGCGCTGTTCGGCCAGGCCCAAACAGTGCACGGGCACGCGTGGCAGGAGTTATCCACCGTAATCATTCCATTTACTGCGCCGCCCACGACGCCCATTGAATGCGGGACGTGGGGGACATGCGCGGCGCGGCCGTTACAGCAGCGCGCTCACGAAGCGTTTCAATATTATTTTAGTAAAGAGGCGGCCTCGCGTTCTCCCCATAAGAAGGAATCCGCAGAGGCGCTGCTCATTTACCTCTTGTCTCTTTCAATCTTGGGAACCGCCACCATCTTTCTCCTCGAGCCCAAAGCAGAGACATCTCTCCTCATCCGCCGCTCCCACGCCCTCAGCCTCCGACCCCCAGAGCCGCCATGCCGCCCAAAGCAAGCAGGGGCAAGGAGGTAGATGCCGCCATCTCGGAGAGCAAGATGGCGAAAATGCGGAAAGAGCACGTCGTCTTTCCGCCGGTGCTTGACGCGGGCGCTCTAAAGGAGCGGTATCAGTTCATGTGGGCGACGGAGACGACAGCGCATCCGGCCACCGCCGTGAGTCCAGGTTCTTCTAGGGGCGGCCCAAACAAATACCACTTCTTTGCCGATTATTTCTACTGCGGACTCTGCCCCCCTTTCTCTGATTTCTTCAAAGACATCATGCTCACCTATGGCTTCCAACTCTTGGATTTCACGCCGAATGTCGTGACATGCATGTCCATTTTCGCTCACCTTTGCGAAAACTTTGCCGGAGTAGTTCCTAGCACCGCCCTTTAATGCCATTACTTCATTCCCCGCATCCAAAAAGGCGAGGCCCTTTCTGGTTCCATCGCTTGGATCCCACGGCCAGGAACCAAGGAGGTCTACCCAGACAGGGCCTTCCGCGAGAAGTGGGATGAATGGCGGGCCAGATGGTGCTGGGTTCGGGAGATAGAAGAATCAGAAGTCCAACCTTTCTGCTTGCCGCGGCAGACGAAGATAGTGCGCAGCAACGACTGGAGTGCCCTTGATCCTGAAGATAAGAAACTCACAGTAGCAATCACCAGGATTCACCACCTCAGAGCTGCCGGGCTCTCAGTAGAGATGATAGGTGCCGACTTCCTTCGCCGGCGCATAGCCCCTCTGCAGAACAAGGGGAAGCCAGCTTGGCAGTTCAAGAATGCGGCCGACATCATGAGGCTGCGCCCTGGGCTGAACAGCAATCAGCCATTTATGCAGCACGCAGCTCTCTGCCAGAAACTGTTCAGGGGCGATGTGGTATGCAGACTGCCGGCAAGCATAATTCCTGTGTGCAACAACTCTGCTCTAGGTCCAATCACCGCCATGATGCCGGCGTTTGACGCTCACAGCCTTGACGGATCTTGGATTGAGCCACCTGAAGAGCAAGTGCAGCAATTCTTCAATAACCTGACGGAGAGGGCCATCCGCGAGGAAGAGGGCCTCGTCCGCGACACCACTAAGGAAGAAGTGGCATACATCGCAAGCAGGGCGGAGGAGGCAAATCTTGCCGCGGAGGCCGGCAGCGCCGCCTTCGTGGAAGAGGAAACCAGCAGAGGGAAAGCGCTGCCGGATGAGGATCTTGCCGGGCAGGGCGAGACCGCCGAAGAGCAGGGCGGCACATCTACCGGGGGCCCTTCTGCTGAAGACACAGCCGAGGAGGAACTGCACGAGGAGGCCCCGACTCTTAAGCCAAGGAGTAGGTGTGTCCT
This sequence comes from Elymus sibiricus, assembly GCA_039707655.1. Taxonomy (NCBI): domain Eukaryota; kingdom Viridiplantae; phylum Streptophyta; class Magnoliopsida; order Poales; family Poaceae; genus Elymus; species Elymus sibiricus. Next base: position 368,973,587 of record CM077663.1, on the reverse strand, counting down.
TCGGAGCGCCGCTTCTGGGGTCCCGGTCCACCAAGCTTCCTCGAGTAGTGCAGCTCCCGGCAAGGGGGCGGCCGGCAAGGCCACGCAGCGGCAAGGAGCTCATCAGCAACCTGCGCCTGCCGCGGCCAAGCGACCGAGGAGCCCCCCTCCACCTCTTCCCACAGGCATCATGGCGGAAGTCGACTTCGACCTCTCCGCCCTCAGTTCGGGAGAAGAAGAAGAGGAGTAAGGATCTCGCCGCATCCTTTACTTTCTGATTTTTTGGTCTTACTTGACTCATTTATTTTGCTTTGGCCTATCTCCACAGGGATACGGAAACATTGGCACAGAGAATAGCGAAGAGGGTGAAGACTTCGACGGGCGAGGAGCCGCCGGCAAGCACCTCAGGTGCGCCGGAGACGGTCACCATCAGCCCGGATCCCAGCCACGACGTAGTCCTCGACTCAGCCCCCGGCGCAGCCCCCAGCGTGAGTCTATTACTCACTTTCCGCTGGCAAGTGCCGGGGTCTGCATCTTTACTGCTGACATCACCAGGCGTGCAGGAGCAGAGCAGCGACAAGGAGAACCATCAGAGGCCACCCCTGATGTGCCGCCTCCGTCAACCACGCCGCCCAGGAATGGATCTCCGGCAAGGACTTCCTCTAGCGTGCTCTATCGCGACGAGGAAGAACCGGCAAGCATGGGCACCGGCAGCTCTACGCCGGCAACCAATGCTGGCGCAGGTACTTGTTATTCTGTTTTCCTTTTTGTCTTCTTGAACTTCCTCCTCAATCTCATCTTAATTTGTTTCCTTGGCCTTCAGACATTCCCTCGACAGAGCAAATGGACGTTGACACCGTAATTGAGGAGACCGCCAGGGATGCTGCCACCGAGGCCGACAGGGTTGCCGCTGAGGAAGCCGCCAAGAATGCTGCTCCTGAGGCCACCAAAGACGCTGCCACTGAGGATGCCAAGGCCGCACAGGAGAAGGCCGCCGAAGAGTCTACGGAGAGGGCCGACAAGGAGTCCGGTGGCCGTACTGACGACATTCCTGCCGCAGGAGCGCCAGGCGCTACGCCTGCCCCGGAGCCCCCAGCTGCCGGTGAGGAGGCTGCCGACGAGTAGCCGCCAACATCCGAAGGTCCCCCCTCGTCAAGCAAGTACCTCAAGATCGGCGACAACTTGTTCGTCAGCATTCCCAGCACGGCAGGCGCTAGGGCGCCGACTGAAGGAGAAATCTTTGATGAAGACGCCATCACCGCTGCCGGGCTCGAGATCGTTAGCGAACGAAGCACCAGCAGCAGCAAGACTGAAGAGGAGAAACTTCTCCAGGCCATGAGCGACAACTACCAGAAGCTCCAAGCACTCCACCGCGCTCGAAAGGAGAAACTAGACTCCAGGGCAGCAGTTGCCGACAAGGTGGAGGCAGATTTCCCGAAACGTGTCGAAGAAACGCAGGCCTGGTTTGTCGAAGCTTATCAGGAGTTGAGGACAGGCCAAGAGCAGCTGAGCCAAAGATGGAACGATCTCCTCCTGAAGCAGTCCGATGTTGAAAAAGCACAGGAGGAGGCCAAACAACAAGCTGCTGCAGATGAGGCACGCTTGAGAGAACTCCGCGTTGAGCTCGAGGCTCATGACGATGACCTGACCGCTTACGAGAAAGCTCTTGCCGACAAGCTCCGCGCCAAGGACGAGGAGATTGAAAGGCTTGTCGCGCAGCGGACCCAGGATCTGGAGCTGAAGCACAAGGAGACACTTGAGGCCCTGACCACAGACCATGCCGGCAAGCTAAAGGAGGCCGTCGATGCTGCCAGACCTGCAGAGGCCGCCAAGAACTTGCTGGAGGAGAGGGTGAAGAAACTGGAAGCAGGTCTTGAGGATCACGGTAAGAAGATCTCAACACTCGAGATTGAAAGAGACAAAGCTCTCCACAGCCTGATGGAGATGCAGGTCACCATATCCGACAAGACCAAACAGCTCTCTTCGGCCAGTGAATCCATTGATGATCTAAAAGTGAAACTGGCCACGCTGAACGAGACTCTCGAGACCGCCAGGGCCCGCGAGAAGGCTCTGGTCAAAGATCTCCAAAATGAGGAGGAGCTGGTCAAGAGTGCCGCTGCCGAACACAACGACTTCGTGCACGGAGTGCAAATCTGGACTGAGAAGCTTGTTGACATCGCGGAGAAGCTTGCCGCTCAACTGTCCGTCATGGGCCTGCAGGGCTTCAGGTACTCTTCTGACGACAGAGTGTCCACCAGCACCAAGATTCACATGTTCTTCGACCGCACACTTGAAGCCCTGGAGGAGCTCCATTCTGACCGAACGGCCTATCTGGCCAGCGAGTCGCGCAAACTTTGCCAGGCCGTCCTCTGCAAGGTGCTCGTCAAAGTGGTGTACAGGAACCCCGGCATCAACCTCGCCAACGTCCTCGACCGCTTGCCGAAGGATGCGGACCTCAAGGCAGCAGAAGAACTTGTTGCGCCCATCATCGACAGGGTAAGCCAAGTCAAGAGGGTCGAAGGCGATCGCCGGGATTAGCTGCCTTACTTCTCGCCGCTATCCATGCCAAGAACAATTTATCTTATGTTAGAATCACGGCAAGATCAATGTAATATAACTTGCTATGCTCTGGATGAATGCTATGTTATTCCCCTTGATTAATTTCTTTTTGTATGTATTCGCCCTACGCTTGATTGGAAACTTGCCAGTGCACACACCCTTGCCGCGAGCGCTAGGTGCGGGACTTTAGCAGCCTGCTGACGGGGCCGCTACTGGCAAGAGACCTTGGTGTTTTCAATGCAGCCACCTAAACTGTTGAGCGGACTCGAAACAGAGTAAGGGTGCAACCAATCACAACAAGGTTCCTTCGCGTGCAGGTTTTCCATACAAAAGTTGAAATCGTTCAAGGAGAATAACAAACAAAAAATTGTTTGAAGCTTCGGCAACTTATCTTTTCGTTGTTGTTCTTCTTCCGGCAAGATGTCAACCTTGAACGTCACCTGCCGGTATCCATACCATCCTTTCCCCCCGGCAAACTTGCATGCGAGGGAACCTTCTGTATTTTGAGAAAAAGAAAGAAGAGAAAATAGGGATATGGAACCTTGGCGGTTTGTTAGCACTTGCCGGGAGTAAGCGTAATACAATATCTCAGATAAACATGTACACAAGTAAACATGGAAATCAACAAGATTTCCAAAACACTTAGCTTTATTCAACTATGCACAGGGTCTGCGCCTGGCTTTGTACAAAGGATTACATGCTTCAGCGGCAAGACTTGTACAAAAGGTTGTTGCCGGGGGTCCCGGCAACCGCGCCTTATGGATAGAACATGCGAAGATGTTCAATATTCCAGGAGTTGCTCACCGGAATGCCATCCTCGGTCTCCAAGCGAACTGCGCCTGGCCTGGTGACTCGCACTACCCGATAAGGGCCTTCCCACTTTGGCGTCAACTTGTTGGAATTCTTGGCCGACTGAACGCGCCGAAGAACAAGGTCGCCTTCCTCAAAACTTCGGGCATGAACCTTGCGGCTATGATAGCGGTGCAAGGCTTGCTGGTAGCGTGCAGCTCGCACAGCAGCCTGAAGACGATCTTCCTCAAGGAGCAACGCGTCATCTTGCCGCAGCTGCTCTTGCTCGAGCTCATCATAAGCGAGCACTCGAGGTGACCCGTATGTGAGTTCCGTGGGGAGAACTGCCTCCGCCCCATAAACTAGGGAGAAGGGTGTCTGGCCGGTAGCTCCATTCGGTGTCGTCCTGATTGACCAAAGAACCATCGGCAACTCATCAATCCAATGCCTTCCGCACTTGCGCAGCTTGTCGAAAGTTCTTGTCTTGAGGCCTCGCAACACTTCAGCATTAGTCCTTTCCGCCTGGCCGTTGCTCCTTGGGTGGGCAACAGAAGCAAAACAGATCTTGCCGCCAAGGTCTTGGACATACTGCATGAAGGTGCGGCTCGTGAACTGTGTGTCATTGTCAGTAATGATCCTGTTGGGTACACCAAAGCGGCAAACTATTCCCTTGAAGAACTTGACGACTGACTGTGATGTGACCTTCCTCACCGCTTCCACTTCAAGCCACTTTGTGAACTTGTCGATTGCAACGTACAAGTACTCAAAGCCCCCGGTAGCACGGGGAAAAGGGCCCAAGATGTCGAGCCCCCAGACCGAAAATGGCCAGGAGAGAGGGATTGTCTGAAGAGCTTGAGCTGGCTGATGCAATTTCTTCGAATGAAACTGGCACGCTTCACACTTGGTTACTAGTGCAGTCGCATCCTGGAGAGCAGTGGGCCAAAAGAAACCTTGCCGGAATGCTTTACCGGCAAGAGCTCTTGATCCTATGTGGGAACCACATATGCCTCCATGTATCTCCGCCAACAGCTCCAGTCCATCCTCCCGAGGAATGCACTTCAATTTCACACCGTTTGGTCTCTTTCTGTACAGGATATTGTCCAAAAACTGGTACATTTTAGACCGACGGGCTACTTTCTCCGCTTCTTCCTGTTCCTCAGGGAGCTCTCTTGTCTAAAGGAAATGGACGATGTGCTGCGCCCATGCTGGAGCCTGGGGCTCGACAACAAGGACTAAAGGCATGTCTTCTGCCGCGGGAGCAGTTGTCTCGATAGCAAAGGCTCGAGGCCCTGTCGGAGCCTACTGTCCCCCGGCAAGCTTGGCAAGAGCGTCCGCTTCCACGGCAAGAGCCTGAGGCTCCGCCGGAGCCTGTCGCTCACCGGCAAGCTTGGCGTCGTTCCCGGCAACTTCCTTGCCGGCGGCTTCTGGGAGCTCTGCCGAGAAGTACTTGCCGAAACTCAACTTTCTTCTTTTCTCTTGTCCCATCGATGGTGTCACGGATGGTTGAGTCAGCCGGAGCACAAAAGTTCCTGGTTCCACAGGTAATTTGAGAGCAGCGCATTTTGACAGGCCATCAGCAATGTTGTTTTCCGCACGAGGGACGTGCTCCATTTGCAGGCCGTCAAAATGCTCTTCCAACTTCCTAACTTTATCTACATAAGCTTCCATCAACGGGCTCTGATAATCTTTGTTGACTTGCTTGACGACAAGTTGAGAATCACCCCTGACAATAAGCTTCTGGATTCTAAGGTCTGCCGCGATCCTGAGACCGGCAAGCAGTCCTTCATACTCCGCAGTATTGTTCGTTGACCTCTCCCGGGGAAAATGCATCTGAATTACGTATTTGAGGTGCTCTCCGGTGGGTGCGACAAGCAGCACGCCAGCACTGGCACCTTGCAGCGAGAAGGCCCCATCAAAATACATAATCCATTCTTGCTTTGTTTCCTTGCCCGGGAGGGTTGACTCTGGAACCTCTTCATCTGGCGTTGGGGTCCATTCCGCAATGAACTCCGCCAAGGCTCTGCTCTGGATGGTCGAAGTGCTTTCAAACTTGAGACCAAAGCTTGACAGTTCCAAAGCCCACTCCACAATCCTGCCGGTAGCATCTGGATTCCGCAAAATCCGCTGCAATGGAAAACGGGTGACAACGGTGATCTCATGTGCTTGAAAGTAATGGCGCAGCTTCCTCGAGGCCATAAGAAGGCCGAAGAGCAGCTTCTGCACACCAGAATATCTTGACCTAGCCCCCTGCAGAAGGGAACTGACAAAATAGACTGGGCGCTGCACCATCTTCTTCTTCTGTATTGCTTGACTTGACTGCACAGATCCAACTTTGTCAGCGCGAGACTCTGCCGGGGAAGATCCTGGCTTGTCGCTTGGCGGTCCTACCTCTGCCGCTGCTTCTTCGTCAACTTCTCTCTCTGCCACTAATGCAGCACTCACCACTTGATTCGTTGCCGCAAGGTATAGCAGCAACGGCTCTTGTGGTTTTGGTGCGACTAGTACTGGCGGAGAGGAGAGGTACCTCTTCAAATCCTGCAGCGCTGCCTCCGCTTCCGGAGTCCATTTCATCGGACCTGCCTTCTTCAAGATTTTGAAAAAGGGCAGGGCGCGCTCAGTAGATTTTGAGATTAACCTACTCAAAGCAGCAACGCAGCCGGCAAGACGACGCACATCCTTGACACGTCTTGGCGCTTCAATTTGCTCAATTGCTTTGATCTTGTCGGGATTTGCTTCGATTCCTCGCTGAGATACAAAGAACCCGAGAAGCTTGCCGGATGGTACACCAAACACACACTTCTCAGGGTTGAGCTTCAAGTTGATCTTGCGCAGATTTGCAAATGTTTCTTCTAAATCTGATATGAGTGTTGCCTTGTCCTTGGTTTTGACCACTATGTCATCCATATAAGCTTCCATATTTCTATGCAGCTGGGGCTCAAAACCAATCTGGACTGCTATTGCAAATGTAGAACCAGCACTTTTCAACCCGAAAGGCATACGCAAAAAGCAATACATACCACATGGGGTGATAAATGCGGTCTTCTCTTCGTCTTCCTTGGCCATGAAAATCTGATGATAACCTGAATAGGCATCAAGGAACGACAGCAAATCGCAGCCGGCGGTGGAGTCCACAATCTGGTCGATGCGCGGCAAGGGAAAAGGATCCTTTGGACAGGCTTTATTGATATCTGTATAGTCAATACACAGCCTCCATTTCCCATTCACTTTGCGCACTACAACTGGATTGGCCAACCATGTTGGATGAAGTACTCCTCTTACCAAACCTGCCGCTTCTAACTTCTTGATTTCTTCGGCAATAAACTGTTGCCGCTCCAAAGCTTGCTTCCTGACCTTCTGCTTGACGGGCCGCGCGTGAGGACAAACAGCTAGGTGGTGCTCAATCACCTCCCTGGGAACACTGTGGATATCAGATGGTTGCCATGCAAACACATCGACATTCGCCCGCAGGAAGGCAACGAGCGCGCTTTCCTATTTGTGGTCGAGGATGGAACTTATGGTGAAAGTTCCTCCCGTTCCATCCTCCTTGGTGGGCACCTTCTTGGTCTCTGGTGGAGCTGCTTTGGACTTCTTGCTCTTGCCGGTGGAGCTCTCTGGCACATCCTCAACAGGAGCGCAACACTCTGAAGAGGTGCGCTTGCCGGAGTGTGTGCGAGAGGTCTTACCGGTCTTATTCCCCCCGGGAGCTTCAGCGGCAGGAGCAAGTGCCTTGGCGGTAGATGCTGCAACTGCCTCTCGGTAGAGTTGATCGGTGCAGACAAGCGTATCTTTCTTGTCGGAGTTGACAGTGATGACACTTATCGGCACGGGCATCTTTAATGTATTGTAGGCGTAGTGTGATGCGGCCATAAACTTGGCCAGCGCTGGGCGGCCAAGGATCCCATTATATGGCAATGGAATCTTGGCGACGTCAAACACAATCTTCTCTGTCCTGAAGTTCAGGTCGCTGCCAAATGTTACCGGCAGCGTGATCTTGCCCTTCGGCTAGCTCCTTCCTGGATTGATCCCTTGGAACGTGCCCGTTTCCTCGAGATCTTCATCAGGAATTTGCAGCCCCTTAATCACTTCAGGTGATATCAAATTCAAACCGGCCCCGCCATCAACTAACATTTTTGTCACCTTGAGGTTGCGAATCGTTGGTGAAACCAACAACGGCAAACACCCGACCGCAGTTGTGCGATCAGGGTGATCCTCAATGTCAAAAATGATAGGCGTGCTGGACCACTTCAACGGTTTTCGGGCGCCGACAGATGGTTCTGTCGCATTCACTTCACGCGCCCACTGCTTAAGTTGGCGGTGGGAAGAATGCAAGGAAGCACCTCCGTCAACACACATCATGTCCGTGGCTTTCTGAAACTCTTGCTCACTGGACTCGTCGTCCTCTTCCATGTCATCATCACCCCCCTCTTGCTTGTCGCGGCCTCGAGCGGGCCGGTCCTTCTGTTGCTTGGCCCTGCCGGGGCGACCTCCTCGGCCACCGCGCTTCTTGCCGGACCCCTCCGCGCCATCCTGGGCCTTCTCCTTGTCTCGCCTTTCGTATTCAGCCTTTTGCTTCTTGACAAGTTGCTCAACTTGCCGGCAGTCCTGGAGATCATGGCCCTTGGTGCGGTGGATCTTGCAGTACTGCTTGCCGGAGCCGTCTGGCTTGTCGGCAGCCGCCAAGGCCTGGCAGGAGGCGCACCCGGCAGCATCCTTGTCGGGGTCGTCAACCTTGGCATTCTTGGCGGTGCCGGGGTTGCCGGACCCCTTGACAGCAAGCACGTCCTTGCCCTTGCGCTTCCTGTTGCGCCACCGGCTCTTCTTTGCTGGGGCGGCAGCGTCTTCAGCATCAGAGTCGGCCCCTGCGCCAGCGTCCTCGCCGGGGAGCCTCCTCCCTTCCTCAGCACGCGCACACTTATCCGCCAGAGCATAAAGCTCAGCAACATCCCTGATCTTGTTCATCGCCAGCTCTTCCCGCATCCTGCGGTTGCGCACGTTCTGATGGAACGCGCTGATGACAGCGGCAGGATGAACGTCTGGAATGTTGTGATGTATATGGCTGAACCTCTGGATGTACTTGCGCAGGGTTTCGCCTTCCTTCTGGGGGATGAGATGTAGATCACTCTCCTGGCCAGGAGCTTGATGACCACCAGTAAAGGCGCCACCAAACTCGTGGCACAGATCTGCCCAAGAAGAGATGGAACCTTCTGGCAGATCCATCAACCACGACCTAATGTTGGGCTTGAGCACCAACGGGAAGTAGTTGGCGAGTATCTTGTCATCGCGAGCCCCTGCAGCCTGCACCGCAATGGTGTAGATGCTCAGGAACTCCGACAGGTGGGTCTTGCCGTCATATTTCTCCAGGACCTCTGGTTTGAACGTGCAGGAGTTGGGCCACTGGACTCGCCGCAGCTCACGGGTAAACGCTGGACAACCCACCTCATAGGGTAGGTCGACAGGATACCCTGGCGCAGGCTTATCAACAATGGGCCCTGCGCGCTTGTCGGACTGATAGCGCGCTTCCCGCCGCCGCTTGATGGTAGTTCGAGCGTCTTCCTTGCCTCGCTCCCGAAGAACTTGACGTTGATCGCGATGAGTTCGTGGATCGGACGACGCCATGGAATCGTCGTCACGGGTGTCGACCCGTCGGGCCAGTGACCGCTGCTGCCGCTGTGGGGGAGAGTACACCGTAGTTGTACCGCCTCCACTCTTCTCACCACCGACGCGTGCCGGCTCAATGGACTGTCGCCGCGAGGGCTCCGCCTGCTCCGGCTTATCTTCGTTGGCGAGGCCAATGAGGCTCTGAATGGCAGCTCTCCATTCGTCGAGCTTGTCCGCAGCAGGAGGGAAGTTCAGAAGCAGTTGTGCACGTGCCAGCGCTTCTGCTCGTGTAGGCGGCGGCGACAGGTGCGAGGAACGCGAGGTGCTCTGACTCCCAACTATGTTGGAAGGAGCCACATCATGGTCCTGCGACCGTACACCGCTTCCACCAGCACGTGGGCGTGCATGTTGGTCTCGCACATCCCGAGGATGATGCTCAGGAGACTTTCCGTGGGGCCACCCGGAACCACCGACGTCGCGGCGATGTTCATCACGCGCGCCCTGCAAAGGTCGCGGCGCATGCGCCGGCGTGGGTGTCTTGGAAGGCACCCTTCCGTCTCTAGAGTTAGCTGTACCGCCCGCTGGCAGCACAGCTCCGTCTTTAGATCTAGCGGCGCGGACGACGCCGCTCGCCTGGCTATGATCGCCAGAGCGTCGCGGAAGCTCAGAACCTCCGCCTCCTCCACCCGCGTCAACACCGTCGCCTGTGCATGTAAGTACATGCGCAGCGGACGTGGACGGTCCAACCGCCGTGAAACCCTTCCTCTTGGGGGCCATGGCGACGAAGATGATGAAGAACTGGCGTGCTGACCACTGGATCAGGTTTACGCAACCTTCTATCCCCCTACCTGGCGCGCCAAAGATGTCGGAGAAACGACACCTATGGGATCGAGAGGACCCCTTTACGATTCGGCGGGGAGAAGGTTTGCACAAAGAGCAGATCAAGTGATCAACACGCGGGAATTTTACCCAGGTTCGGGCCGCAAAGATGCGTAAAACCCTACTCCTGCTTGGTTGTATTAGTTGTGTTCTAGCTCAAGTTCTGGGAGCGCTATAGTACACAGCTGCTACACCTGCAGAATAGCTAGGAGCCTATCCCCCTGTAGCTACGCCTTGGGCCTCCTTTTATACCTTCGAAGGGGTCACCAACAGTAGCGAAGTACAAAGGTGGCGTACAGTGCATACATGAGGTGTAAAGTATCTACAGTGTTATCATACCTAACACTGACAATTTAGGACAAGAACATTAAATGGTCCGTTGAGGTGTCCCTTAGCATCTTGGGGACGGGAAAAGAAGCCGTCCCATCAGCACCGCTTAACCCCGCACGTCGTCAGCGTCTGACACGCACCCAGGAAGACAACATCTAAAAGACAAACTAGTCGTAGCACTGGGGCGGTGCGCTAGAACAGAGGTGAGGTCTTGCCGGGTGCGAGCCTTGCCGGGGTCATGCGACCATCCCGGCAAGGTCTTGCCGGGGCTCCAGCCTTCGGTCTTCCATCTGCTGATCTGTGACTTGAAAGCCTTCTTGGCTTTATGAACTTGCATTCGGTTGTCTCCCGGCAGGCCTTGCCGCAGGTGTAGCTACAACTGTCCGTGCACGAGTACGGGGTACTAAGGGACCCGGTTTTAGTACGCCGACACACAGTTTCATTGCATCTTCCTGGCGAGAATCCTCAAAGGATGTGAAATTATGGGTCATGCAAGCACATTTATTTTGTGAATTTTAACCGGGTTCATTTAAGCTCAACAAAGAGGGACGATTCCATTTTCTTTATTGGCTTCTTTGAACATGTCCCGCGACATGATTTTCTTCCTGTGGGTTACAACATTCAGGCTAGATAGATCCAGAAGCTGCTTGATGCGGTGGCAAAGCTACTTAAGAATCTGTAGGTTAGCAACTCTTGTATGAAGTTTGGATGACCAAACCTTAGTAGTATTTAAGAATTCATGGCTCTCTATACTTTGTCATGTGCCTATATGATGATCATATAAATCGAGTGATTTGTTTTTTCATTCAGAGAGTACCTCGCTTTCAAGTTTGGTTGAAGAACAGTGTTAGCCGAGAACCAAGGATGTAATATGTGTGTTGGCTGAGACGTGCATTGTTCTTGGTTATTTTTAGCTTTGTGAGTATCATCTTATTTTTCATAAAAGCCCATGGCAACGCACGGGCGTTCTACTAGTCATTTACATACTCGAGGACAAGTAGGAATTAAGCTTGGGGATGCTTGTGACGCCCCCATTCTCGTCCGTACGATAATCATACACGCAGTGTGTACGGCCAAGATTAGGGACTCACTGATTGTTACCACAACACGACAAAAGACACAAATATAAAGGTCATACAACTTTATATTACAAGCCAGGGGCCTCGAGGGCTTGAATACAAAGCTCGACATAAACACGAGTTAGCGGAAGCAAATATATCTGAGTACAGACATAAGTTAGACAAATTTTGCCTTAAGAAGGCTAGCACAAACATAAGCAGCAGATCGAAAGAGGCGAGGCCTCCTGCCTGGGAACCTCCTAACTACTCCTGGACGTCGGAGAAGTCTACGCCGTAATAGGCTCCATCCTGGTAGTAGTGGCCTCCGTCGGGGTAGCTGTAGTCGTCCACCGGGTAAGCTGGATCCTGAGTCTCCTGGGCGCCGTCATCTGGTCGCGGCAACGTATCAAGGGGAAAAGGGGAGCAAAGCAACGGTGAGTACTCATCCAAAGTACTCGCAAGACTTACATCAGATCTATGCTAGATATGCACTAGTATCAAAGGAATGGGGCTATATCTTTGGACTAGACTGCAGAAATGCCAGAAGAGAGAAGAAGGCCTAGTCCTATCGAAGACTAGCATCTTCAGCATCTTGCAGCATTAGAAGAGAGTAGACCTGCAGCTCATATATATAATCATATTGTTGTAGCAAATTTTATTAAGTAACACGCCCAGAGATCCTTCCTCGACTCCCTGCGAGGAAGCAATCTCGGAGCCACAATTCATTTTAATTAGTTTATGATTCTAGTTGTAGTAGGTCAAAGCACAACTCCAAGTCGTCCTGTTACCGTGGACACGGCTATTCGAATAGTTTACTTCCCTGCAGGGGTGCACCACATTCCCCAACACGCTCGATAAGCTCCGGCCGGATACAATTTTCTGGTCATACCCGGCCTCGGCCGATCGACACGACGTAGTCCTACCTAGGCTCAACAGAGAGGCCAGCACGCCGGTCTACATCCTAATGGCTCGGGGTCTTGGGCCATCGCCCTCGCCATCTTGCACGTTACGCCCTCGGCCGGGACCAGTCCTAGCATGCCTTAACTCACAAGCGCCATGCGTTCCAGACCACCTGGGCGCGAGTCGAAAATGTGGCATCTGAAGAGCTCTGGGGAGAATGTACGCCACCGAGCAGCCCATACTGATTACCCCGCGTGGTGGTTAGTGCGTATTAGGCCAACGACCTAACTCGGATTAAATACTCAACCCATTAGCAATTTATTAGTGCGGGGCAAGCGCGAACCATAAAGTGCAGTCCGTCGCCCCGCCAATAACAATCGGGTGCCTTACCAGCGCACCCCACCAATGTCTCTCGGATGCCTTGCGGCGCATCCCACCAAATCTCACATGGGTACCCTTGGGGCCGACAAGTCTCAGGACTGTCGGGAACTCAGGTCCACCTCAACCAGGGTGGTACCGCCTGTCCCTTCAGTCCCGTCTTTCACATGTAATAAATGTCAAGTCCAAGTAACTGTGTGGTTATACACCGAGTGGAAATCCGAGGAATCACCCTCAATGGATCCCACTCGAGGTATGTGTATGACAAGAGTCGCTATCGATAAATGGGAAGGAGGAATCACCCTCGATACCCACGATCGATTAGCCACGCTACAGAATTAACATCCGGAGTGCTAAGTGAGGTATCACCCTCGGCACTCGATGGTAGCTCTGCAGTGCCATACTAAAGGGGTGTGCGGTGATGTGACGGTCTGGCTCATCGGTCAGTTGACCGAGTCTTCGGGTCTTCGAGTCGTCGAGTCGTCGATGGAGAAGCAGGGGCAACTGGGACTAAGGGGTCACTAGGGATTCACTGATCCACCTATACTAAGCAGTTGGTATGATTACAGTGATAGTAACAGTTTATCAAAATCAGGCTATGCATCAGAATAGGAGCTAACTAATACAGTAGCAAAATTCTAATGCAAGAATAAGAGAGAAAAGAATAGGCGATATCGGAATGTTCAAGGGGGGTTTTGCTTGCCTTGCTGCTCTGTGGCAAAGGGGCTAAACGTCAATGGCGTAGTCGATCACGGCAGCAGTGTCAGCCTCGGGATCTACCAGAGAGAAGAGGGGGAAGAAACAATAAATATAAAGCAGACAATCGTAACACAAATCATGGCATGACGATACGCAGTGCCGGTTGTGTTCTAACGTAGGGTTGCACGATACCGATGAAGGGGGAACCCATCCAGGAAAGTCTTCCCAGTTCCGAACATCTGTCAGACAGATGACCGGAGGGGGCAATGTTCTAGGTTTGCGGTGTTAGAGGCATGTGCCAGCTAGGATGCAGGGCAGGGTTGCCTAAAATCATGTCTAAGTCATATCAGTTATTTTAGGATTTAAGTTGGATTTATTAACCGGTAGGCATGCACTATTCATCTATCGGAAACGGGCTAAAAGTTGCATGTTCAGATAGTTAGAGGCACCTGACAGGCATGTGGTTAGCATATTCGGATTCGTCATATTTTTCTGATCATTTTTCATATATAAATTATTTCAATCCGAGTTACGGTTTAAAAGATATGATTTTCTAAAGTTTAAATGATTTTCTGGATTTTCTGAAATTAATTTAAATACTAAATTCGAATTTCAACAGTAACTAGAAATGCTAAGTGTACCCAGAAAACGTACCCAGCTGACCAGCACAGAGGCTGACCAGTGGGCCCCTTGACTGGGTCAAAGGTCCAGTCAACGGCCAGCCCACAGAGGCTGACATGTGGGGCCACTGAGCCCAGTCAGCAGTTGACTGGTCAACGCTGACTGGTCAAACTGACGGGTGGGACCCACCTGTCAGTGACTGTGAGCTTAACAGAGAGTTAATTAAAACTAACAGAACTAATTAGGGGAGTGGGCCCCAGGTGTCAGTGACTGTTTAGACTAAACTAATTATCAGTGTTAATTAAACTAATCTAATTAACTAATTAGGGACTGGGCCCACTTGTCATAGACACAGGGGGCATGGGCCCCACTGGTCAGTGACTGTGGCTGCCAGGTCAGCCCGTTGACCGCGGTCAACGTGGTCAAACGGGGCCAGGGGACCCACTGGCAGCGACCCAGGTGGGCCCCAGGCCATGCCACGTTGGCGCCGGCGACCGGAGTCGCGCCGGCGAGCGCCGGACGCGCCAGCGAGCTCCGGCGAGCTCGGAATCGAGCTGTGGTGCACCATTTTGGGCGCGGCTTGGCTTTTTGGAACGACCACTTCAAGCCGCGTCCATTGGTGGGGGTCTTGGCGGCGGCGGTGGCCGGAATCGGTGACAGCGTCGACAATGGCGGGCGGCGGTTGCGGGTGCGCGAGGAGAAGCGGGGACGAGGGAGATCTGGGAGGCGGCTAGGGTTTGCGGGGGAGGGACAGAGGCCGGTGGGGGTCCTTATCCCCACGGGTCGCCGCCGGATGGGCGACGCGTGCGGCGCCGGCGATCGGGGCGGCTGCGGGGGTGACACCGGGGAGGGAGCAGGTGGGGAGGTGGGAGACGGTGGGGAGTGGGCTGGGCCGGCCTGGCTGGGGCACGGGGCCTTTTCCTTTTCTTTTTCTTATTTTCTTTTCTGTTTTCTCATTTCTTTTCTATTTTATTTTAATTGCAGCACTGTAGTACATTTGTAAATTGTGATACTTGTTCCAATATTTGACAAACAATATTCCATGCTGTCACAAAAAGTTTGGGCAAAGTTTGAGCTCATTTGGAATTTTCAAAAATGAAAATAGGCATTTTTAATGCTGTTTTGACATTGTTTAAATGCTCTGACCCAAATCAAGTTGATGGAGATGTTGTTTTCCTTAACAACATTTGTTTTGGAATATTGCCAACAAGATGAACATTTTTCCAGAAATTTTTGAGCAACTTTATTTTGCACTTGAATTTGAATTGATTTTCCGAGAGAATTTTGAATTGATTTATTTAACCACTATGATCAAGCACTGTTTAGAAAAAAAGGATTAGCTTAATCTGGTGATCACTGTAGCTTGATCACCTAGGTTACTGTAGCTGATAATCCAGGGGTGTCACAATGCTGATACGTCTCCAACGTATCTATAATTTTTGTTTGTTCCATGCTGTTATATTATCATTCTTGGATGATTTACAATCATTTTATAGCAAGTTTATATCATTTTTTAGCACTAACCTATTGACATAGTGCCAAGTGCCAGTTGCTGTTTTTTGCTTGTTTTTTACTTTACAGAATATCAGTACCAAACAGAGTCCAATTGCGACGAAACTTTTTGGAGATTTTTTTGGACAAGAAGGAAGCCAGTGGGCCAAAGAAGTACCCAGGAGGGAGCCCTGGCGGCCCACAAGACACCAGGGTGCGCCAGAGGCCCCGGGCGCGCCCTGGTGGGTTGTGGCCGCCTCGGGAACACCCTCCACCGCCTCTGAGCTCTATAAATACCCAAATATTCTAGAAACCCTAGAGGAGTCGACGAAAAATACTTCCATCCGCCGCAAGTTCCAGAACCGCGAGATCCAATCTAACACCATCACGGAGGGGTTCATCGTCCTCATTGGTGCCTCTCCGATGATGAGTGAGTAGTCCACCATAGACCTACGGGTCTGTAGGCAGTAGCTAGATGGCTTTCTCTCTCTCTCTCTTTTGATTCCCAATACAATGGTCTCTTTGAAATCTATTTGATGTAATGACTTTTAGCGGTGTGTTTGTTGGGATCCAATGAATTTTGAGTTCATGATCAGTTTCTATCCATGAATATTATTTGAGTCTTCTTTGATCTCTTATATGCATGATTACTTATAGCCTCCTATTTCTTCTTCGAATATGTGGTTTAGTTAGGCCAACTAGATCGATTTTTCTTGCCATGGGAAGAGGTGCTTTGTGATGGGTTCGATCTTGCGGTGTCCTGTCCCAGTGACAGAAGGGGCAGCGAGGCACGCATGTATCGTTGCTATTAAGGATAATAATATGGGGTCTATTCCTACATGAATAAATCTTGTCTACATCATGTGACCGTTCTTATT
Organism: Elymus sibiricus; assembly: GCA_039707655.1. NCBI lineage: Eukaryota > Viridiplantae > Streptophyta > Magnoliopsida > Poales > Poaceae > Elymus > Elymus sibiricus. The sequence continues at coordinate 368,957,428 of CM077663.1, read as the reverse complement.
CCATTAGTCCATTTTTCCATGAACTTAATACACTAGATGCATGCTGGATAGCGGTCGATGTGTGGAGTAATAGTAGTAGATGAAGAATCGTTTCGGTCTACTAATCTTGGACGTGATGCCTATATAATGATCATCGCCTTGGATATCGTCATGATTATTTGATCTTCTATCAATTGCCCAACAGTAGTTTGTTCACCCACCGTGTGCTATACTCATGAGAGAAGCCACTAGTGAAACCTACGGCCCCCGGGTCTACTTTTCCAACATATTGCTTTCTGATCTATCTTTTTGTCGCTTTTGTTTTCAGATCTACTATTCCAAAAACCCAAAAATACCTTGCTGCACTTTTTATTTGCCTCTTTTATTTTTTGTTCTTGCGAGATCTATTTATCCAATCTACAATCTAATCTATCTTTTTACCGTGGAGAGATTGACAACCTCTCTTTCGCGTCGGGTTGCAAGTATTTGTTCTTTGTGTGCAGGTACTATTTACATAGTGTTGCGTGGTCCTCCTACTGGTTCGATACCTTGGTTTCATAACTGAGGGAAATACTTATCGTCGCTGTGCTGCATCATCCCTTTCTCTTTGGGGAAACACCAACGCAGTCTCAAACCGCGTCATTCATCCATAGTGTTCATCATTGTCATACTACTCTAGCTACACAGATTCAGCACAAATAGCTACCACAACGTCAAAATCTAGCATCTACTAACAGATCACATCCTACCACATGCTTGCACATCAAACCCTATGACCACATCCTATCAAATCTAGCTACAACAAACAGTGAGAAAAGGGGGTGATTCAACTCATAGAGGTCATGGATGCAGCTCGGGTGCATGCGGGAGGGGTCAGAGAAGCTGGGGAGGAGAATCGTCGTCGCCGTGGACCGCCGGCCGGTGAAGGAGCTCCGCTTTGATACTTGTGATCTGCGTTGGGTTTTTCGTGAAGAGGAACGGGTTATCGCAGCATAATGTGGGTAAGTATTTCCCTCAGTTATGAAACCAAGGTTTATCGAACCAATAGGAATATCAATCCTCAACCGTCTTCAGCGGCTGCACACAAAAGAACAAACAACTTGCACCCAACGCTGGCAAGAGGGTTGTCAATCCCCTTGATCTCGTTATTTGCAAGCAAGTGAGTTGTGTAGATAATTGTAAATTACAAAATAAAATAAAAGCAACTTGCACTGGGCACTGGGTCAATAGATTAGTGCTCAAAAATATTATAAATTGGTAAACAAATGCCCAAAAGGTATCTTAGAATGATAATATATCAGCATGGAACAATCAAAAATTATATATACGTTAGAGACATATCGGCATCCCCAAGCTTAATTCCTGCTCGTCCTCGAGTAGGTAAATGATAAACACAGAATTTTTTATTTGACATGCTACCCATTATGTAATCTTTTGTATGTATGCGCATTGAGAAACAATGAATTCACAAACATTAGCATAGCAATATTTATAAGTATAAGAAACAAAATCATTGATTTTTCAAAGTATACGATCCTAAAAGAATGTTTACCCCCATTCATCTTATTATATTAGCAAGGCATGACTCCGTCTTCACCACATTAATACAAATGTTAAGCACCACGGTGTCCAAGTCAGGCAATTGGATCGTACTTTTTCAGTATGCATCAACTTTTTATTATTCACGCAATACATGAGCGTGAACCATTGGACATAGCATGTAGGTGGAATATAATATGATGGTAGATATCACAGGGGTAAAAAGTGGAGAAGATAGGCTCACATCAACTAGGCGTACCAACAAGCTATGGAGATGCTCATCGATAGATGTCAATGCAAGGAGTAGGGATTGCCATGCAAATGATGCACTAGAGCTATAAGTGTATGAAAGCTCAACTGAAGCTAAGTGGGGTGTGCATCCAACTTGCTTGCTCATGAAGACCTCGGGCATTTGAGGAAGCCCGTCATCGGAATATACAAGCCAAGTTTATAATGAAAAGGTAATTCCCACTAGCATATGGAAGTGACAAAATAGGAGACTCTTTATATGAAGAACATGGCGCTACTTTGAGGCACAAGTGTGGTAAAGTATAGTAGCAAAGTCCCTTCTCTCTTTTTCTCTCATTTATTTTCTTTTTTTTCATGGTGTGATTTTCTCTTCTTCTTTTTTGCCTCCTTCATGGTGTGGTAAAGTATAGGACAGGACTATTCTGTTTCGCGAAACAGAATATTATTCTGTTACTATTGCTAGTTGTACTGCTGACTTCGAGCAGTTGTACTGACGTTGTGCTGATGCTTCATGCAGTTGTACTGATGACTTCGAGCAGTTGTACTGAGAGTACCAGAATAATATTCTGTTTCGCGAAATAGAATAGCTCAGATATATATATATATATATATATATATATATATATATATATATATATATATATATATATATATATATATATATATATATATATATATATATATACATAAACACTGTTCTGATCACGGGATCAGAATATTATTCTGATCACGGGTTGAACTTCCTCAGTTACACAACCTGAATTTCCCTCTGTAGGAACCCGACCTTCGGGCTATCTTCGCAACCGTGTCTCCCCGCGCGAATTATTCTAGTCAGTCGTGTTCTATGTGATGTAAGTGTAATCTGGAAACGGTTTTTAGCAACTAAATGCCCGTTTTAAATAGGAATCTCGCTCGTTGGCGGATTTGCTCTCGGGACGTGATGAACTTGCGTCTTTTGCAATTTTATTGCCTGAGTTGTTCGACCTGAACTTCCCTTGGTGACAGGTTGAACTTCCTATAACATGGTCCAAATGAGGCTTACAATATACCATTGGAAAGCTGTGGACACGACGGTCACGGCCTAAGTTAAATTTTTGTCAAAATCTAAATGGTTTAAGAGCAGTTTTGAAAACCGTTTTTCTTCATACAAAAAAAACGTGAATCGGATTTTCGAGTCTATTTCTAAACCGTTTATCAGAATGAGGCAAATGAGATGGCGTTGGATAGCTTCTGCAAATCCACTTCTTTTTCGTACAGAAAGTTTTTTTCAATTTTAAACTATTTAAACGTAATTTTGAAAATGGCCGAAGTCCCACCGAGTTCGTATTTTCGCGTTAGTTTCTCAACGGTTTTACAGAATGTAGCAAATGATATGGCGTTGGAAAGCTTGAAGAAATGCGAAACTTTTTTATGTAGATTGTTTTTACCAATTCATTACGGTTTTAAGTCAATTTCGAAAACGGCGAAAAACGTTTTTTCACCATAATTTCTACAAACTTTATCGGAATGGAGCAAATAATATACCGTTGAAAAGCTACGGAAAATGCGAAACTTTTTCATGTATATGGTTTTCTCTGATTCCTAGCCATTTTGAAGCAATTTTGAAAACAGCGAGACTACGCGTTGTGCCTTTTATCGCGAAACAGAGTCTTCGAAAATGCACCGCGTGAAGAACTTGAACTTCATCAACACGTCTACCTGAACTTCAGTCTGTTTCTTCACGTGCTATTTTTTGCTCGTAGCTCTCCATCCACTCATCGAAATTGAGCAAGTGATGTACCGATGGAAAGCTGCTTTAAACACGCAACTTTTTCGTCTTGATCATTTTTTTCATACTCGCGACGGTTTAAAAGATTTTCATCTGAAATTCATTTAGCGTAGTAGTTGAACTTCCTGCTGTTTCCACGTCGAACTTCTGTCGCGTATTTTTGTTTGTAATTTCTCATCCATTCGTCGGTGTTGCACAAATGATATTCCTTTTTGTACAAACCTCTCTCACAATATTTTTCTAACTTTCTCGGACCGAGAACTTAAACTTATAGCAAGAAAAAAATTGTACCTTGCCTTTTTATTCATTTTTCTCACTCACAAGAATGGGTGAGAAATACATAGTGAACCACACTCACAAGAAGTTTTGAACCTTCCCGTGTCGAGCACCTGAACTTCTAGCAACAAATTTTGTATACTTTGTCTTTTTATTCCTTTTTCTCATATGAAAACACACACCATGCAACACGTGAACTTCTGGCTGTTTTCACTTTGAACTTCTGTGTTATTTTAATTTGAACTTCATGTTTTCTATTTTTGAGTAAAGAATTCTAGTAACGAGAAAAAAATCTTAGTTTTTCATAAACTTTGAACTTCTCTGCTATTTTAATTTGAACTTCTTCATTTTATTATTTAGTAACGAGAAAAGATCTGAGTAGTTTATATACTTTGAATTTCTCTGTTATTTTTTTAAAAGTAGAGAAGTTCAATTTTTTTGAAAGTACTTCGATGTTTACTTAAAAATCATTTATTTAAGAAATATTGGACCGTTCGTTATATAATTTGAGTTTTTTTATACACATCAAACTTTCCCGGGCAGAGCACGTGAACTTCTTTCAACAAACCTTTTAAGCTTTTATTTTTCTATTCTTTTATTCTCACCTGAAACACATTCCTTGTAGTACTTGAACTTCTCGTTGTTTTCACTATGAACTTCTGTCACGTTTTTTTGTTTGTAATTCCGCCGCGTCGTTGCCGACCGCTCCTTCCTCCGGCGCTACCGCAAGCTCCACGCCCTGACCCGCATTGGTTCCCTAGGTAATTTTGAATTCTTCAACCCTGTCGATCCGCCACACTCGATGCGGACTTCTCTTTCTCGTTCCAACCTGCCCCCTCCCATGATTGGATCATGTAGTACGTGAACTTTTGGTTGTTATCAATTTGAACTTCTCCCTATTTTCGCTCTAGTAATGGAAAAAATCTGAGTTGTTATAGACATTGAACCGCTCGAACTTTTTTATTTAAACTTCTTTGTATTTTTTTAGAAATGTGAAGATTTAAGTTTTGATAGAAACAACAAACTTCTTCATTATTTTGAATAGTACTTATTGGTCTTATTGGTTTTATTCTTGTTGATGCTCAAAAGTGGCACGATCATAAAGAGTAGCTTGAAGTTATATCAAGATGAAGTCAAAATTATGGTTGTAAGTCACCATTGGATGACCCTTTTAGAGAAGATCAAAATTCATATGAAGATGGTCCAAGACGGAGCTCTTACGCAATAGTTATGACAAGTTCAGAGATGCTCATGTTGACACCAGATTAAAGAATGGCATGAAACTCAATTAATATGGCCTCTGATGGAAAACGTTTCAACATGAAAGTTGTGCGTCTCGTCGAAACGGTTGATTTTGATATAAAAATCGTCTCAATCCGAGGTCGTATGCAAAAGTTAGAGCCATCTGAGTGCGGCCCTGTCACGAGCCAGAAGTGGCGTGCCCCATCAGACACGGTGTCTGATGGGTAGCGCAAATAACAGCCTGTTTTGCGCGAGCGATTCGGCCCTGAAGATGGCCTCGAATCGAAAAACGTTCAACACGAAAGTTATTCGTCTCATCAAAACGGTCAAGTTTGCTTTTGGGCTCATCTTCATCCGAGGTTGTTTGTGGCCTGTGGGACCTAAAAACCGAACTATTGTCCCAGACTTACCTAAATCCGAGTTCGGTTAATTTTGGAAAGTTCGGACAAAAACCATCCGAATTTGACTAGGGTTTTGGACGTGAATCCAAACCTTTTCCTTGCACGGGAAGTCCAGCCGCCTCTTATATACCTAAGGGGTGACGGCCGATTGAACAACACACAATCGAACAAACACATCTACTTTTTTGTGTTCATCTATCTCCTACCCTTGTATCTTTCTTCTCGTTCTTCGTTCGTTCTTCTCTTGAAGGCCAGCGATCCACGAGGCCCTAGGGGCGATCAGGTCGACCTAGGGCAGCCCATAGACGCCGCGTGCCCTGACGGGGTCCCTCCCGGGCGTGTGGGGTTTCGGGTCTACAAAAGCGCCCGCCGGATTGCTTGCATACCGCGCTTCCGGACGGGTCTCCTTCGACGTGAGCTGCGGTGCATCACCCTCGACATTGGAGGTACACGGTGACGTGTTCGTGTGCGAACACACTTTTTGGCGACTCCGCTGGGGACGAAGCTTTGAACGGTCTCCAGCCCGTTCTTGCTACGAAGAGATCGTCATCTAGGGTTTGCAATCTACAAAGGTAATATGAATACCCAACTCACTTATGTAGATGCAAATAATTCATATGGTGTTACTAGATCGTTCAATGAGTATACTCTATCGGCCAGCCCTAGTTTTTTCAATCATGCATCTAACTACTTGCAATGGCCGATTCAAAGTAATTTACATGCTTCAACTTCTTATGATACTAGTAACATGCACCATATGTATCCCAACTCTCATGCATCGGCAACCCCTCAAATCGTTATGCCGATGAACAACATGGTGAGTTTGGTTAATAAATTTGAAACACCTCATGTTAGAATTTCCAATGCCAAGCAAGAAAGTGTTTCACCCTTTTATTCATCGGCAACTAATTTGAAATATACTAGTTCAACCATGCCGATGGATGGGAGAATTGGCCATGCTACTGCTAGCTATTCGGCCAGTTACTCTCAACCGTCATATGCTACACATCATGTTAGTGATTTTTTGGCACCATATACAACTGTAGATGCTCATAATTCGGCTTCGCACCTTCATGGTCATAGCCGAATAACTGAAAATTTTGCAGGAGTGCACATGCCATCATCTAATATTGTAGCATATAATGCATCCTCTACGCAATTGCATAATTTTGGCAACACCTCATTGCCGAAAGAGTCTAAGAGTATTGTGGAGCAATCCCTTACAGAATGGGAAGTGGCTGCATTAAAAATGGATATAGCCCGAAATAACAAGATTAGTGCTCTTTGCCTTGAAGAACATGATAAGGGGCTAGTTCCTGATTATAACGCAATAAGAGCTAGAGTTTTGCAAGAAGATGAATCTTTGCCAACTGATAGAATTGGCCAGCAAAAATATGGTTCTACAACAATGCATATGCCTTCACCTGGTACTACATCATATTATACACCCCCTACACAATTGCAAAGTTTCGGCAACTCCCACGTGTCATTGCCGAAAGAGTCTAATAGCATTGGGGGGCAATCATATCCGGAGTGGGCTGAAATTGAGAAAAAGCTTAAAGCCAATTTTGCCGCTCGCCGCCAGGAACAAAAAGAAAAGGAATTGGCTCAAGTAAAAGAAGCGTTACCAATTGGTAGTATCAATGAAAAGAAGGATAATTCGAAACATGAAAGTGCCTCGGTTGAAAAAGCCGAATCAAGTAGTATACATTCTGAATCCATCAAATCTAAAGAGGCAAGCATTGTTGAGAAAAGGCATGGAAAGTATAGCAAAACAGCCATACTTGATTTTTCTGAAGTTAATGGAATCTACTTTCTGCCCTATGAGTTTCGTGCCATAGAAATTGACGAGCTTCAAGAACAAGAACAAGTAGCCGAACAAAGTTTGGTGAACAAAGATCTTCAAACTAATGATGCACGAAATCAAGAAAAAGATGATGACAAGGCGTTGGGGAGCTATCCGAAGGCGGAGCAAGATATTCTTCAAGTCACGCCACCATCATGCTCTCCCAACATATTTGAAGAGGTATGTCTAGCAAGTAATTTACCTGTTTTCAGATTTGGTCACAACTTTATTGTTGATGCATCTATTAGAAAAATACTCATAAGTAATTTTGAAAGACCAATGAAGAAGGGTAATTTACTTGTTAGCAATAAAATTGTTATTGAGCATATCGGTCAACCCATTGCGCCATTTATAAAAACCGATAGTGACTTATTGTTGCAGCCAAGGCTTTCCCCATTGCTTTATCTAAAGTTCATATCTAATTGGGTAGCTTTGCTTATTTATTACTTGGCTTACACTTGTTCTCAGTTAAGACATGTGTGTTCTAACTATTTTCGTTACAGAAATTTAAAGCCAAGGTTAAAATATTTTGAGAAAACCGATGCTAGTATAGTTTCTTATTTAAAGACATCGGAGATAGAGTGCAAAACACGATGCATGGCCGAATGGGGGGATGCAAAATCTGAACCATTCGTTTGCTTGCTTCCAAAGCCGTTCTCACAACAAGATCGGCTAGAGAATGAAAATTATACCTTCAATTCTAACATGTGTGATCAAATCTTTGATTTGTTGTTGAGAAATAATTATATTAGAATTCTTGATCACAATGTCAAACCATCTATCCATGGACGAATGTATTGTAGGTTGCATGATTCGTTCAAGCATAATTTTGAGGATTGCAACATGTTTCGTCAAATAGTTAAATCGGCCATTGAAAAAGGACGATTGAAATTTGTTGAAACACCAAGAGATGACCATTCCATTCCAATTGGTCCGGATGGCAAAAAGTTTATGCATCGGCTGCTTCAAGCCGATCCATTTAAAGAGAAGGTAAAAACTGCAGGTGACGGGATCAAGCTTTCAAGAAGAGAAATTGTTGAAGAGCATAATGCACATAATCTTGAGGGCAAGAATTCTGTCGAAGCTACAATGAAGACGCCAAGGACTGGGGGGCAGCAAGTAAATCCAAAGATCGGTGCAAGCACAACCAAAGAAAACAAAGGCCGAGGTAAGCACAAAGGTAAAAAGCCGAAAGTCATTTTCGCGCAACTATTGGAAAAATATCAGAAAATAAGTGAGGAGAACATTGCTTATCGGCCAAGTAATTCAAGAACATCAAGACCACCCCCTAGGCGCAAACCCGAGGATCGGTATTGGCAAAATAAGAATTCTAATGCAGTATATTCATATCCATATTTTGGGCCGCCAATGCCAATGCCGTGGATGCCTCCCTGTGCTCATGTAGATCCATATCCATCATGGGACAGGTATGATACAAGGGCACATTATCCATCTTATTTTAGATCATCTCACCAATATTATGCAGCTCCGAGAAGATCAACATTTGAACAATCATATTTTAAAGACCATTTCAATCATAAGGAATCGGTCCGGATCCTATGGACGAAGAAAGAGGTGGTCAAGCAAGTATACCGGGTCAAGAAAGATGGTCGTAAGAGTGCTATTTCAGATTTGATCTCAAATGAAAAAGAGCCAATGAAAGTGTTGACATTGGCTACGAAAGGCAAAGAAGTGAAGCAATCAATTGTTAAAAATCAAAGTGCCAAATCTGAAGAAAAGAAGTTGAGGGTGCATAAGGTAAAACAAGAATTGCCATTGCTTCAAACAAAATCACAGCCGGGGTGCTCACTCGGCTTATCGTATTGGCAAAAGAAGAAGTTGCAAAAACTTAGTGCACAAGAATTGAGAAAGAAGAACATGGCATGGGTTCCCAAGGGTGGCAATCAAAACAAAAATGATGTGCAAGATTCTATTGTAACAAGTACAATACAAGTGAAGAAGGAGAATAATGAAATCAGTAAACAATTCAGCCGAAGGTTTCCATCACCCCATCAAAATCTTCGGTTAGCACATCATCCATATTCATCAAACATGCCATTGATTCCTATGCCATGGAACTCATCCTCAGGTATGATTGGTTACCCTCCATGGGCTTATTTTGATCCAGGGTTGCAATATAATTTTGTACATCATGAAAGGGTATTACCAAATCACTATACATTTGATTAGCTACAAGTTTGTTGCTGATCCAAAGGGCCGAAATTCTTGATTTGCCATTTCATTTGTTTATTTCGGCTATACGTGCTTTGTTGGATGAAGTTTACATGGACCTTATGGTAATGGCCGATATTTATCTATCGTCCTAAGAGTATGTCAATGCATGGCCAGTGTAGTATTCTAACATCGTTCTTAGTTCGATTGGAGGGCGAGACAAGGTTCATGCTCATGGAAATTTATATGTATGCCTATATCATGCTTGCATGGAATTGATACATTACTTATTACGTGCTTGTATGATAATTTGTCGAACCGATGTCATTGAATATATGTTGCATAGACCAATTCATAGTTGCAGAATTGGTTAGTGGGCTTGTACTTTGTTTGGATATGATTTGGCTTATGCATCTTTGAAATCTATAAGAGGCCAAATCATAGCTGATTTTATTACTGAACATCGGATTAATGACATGCATAATATTGATATTAGCCTTGTCTCTCTAGTACTATGGAGATTATATTTTGATGGTTCAATTCGTAGCAATGGCCAAGGTGTTGGTGTTGTTTATATATCTCCTTATAGTACTATTTTTGAAGCCTCATGCCGCTTAGAATATTTTTTGCACAATTAATCAAAGCCGAATATGCATTGTTATTCGGATTAAATTTATTACTTGCTATAGGTGCTATACATATTGAGGGTTTCGGTGATTCGTTATTAGTAGTGCAATGAGTATCGAAAAGTTATCAATGTTTTGACGAATCACTTATAATTTATCTTGAGGCATGTCTAGATGTAATATTCTCCTTGCGTTACTTTCAAATTTTCATATATCTAAACATGACAATTGGAGAAAGTTTGCACTGCAAGCATCCGGCTACCATGTTGATCATAGTGTATTGCATATTTATCAATAGCCGATGCTTAGTCTCGTCAACATAGGTAAGGCCGAACTGAAGCCAACCGCTTCGGCCACTAATGGAATTTTCATGCAGGCGAAATCAAGGATTCGAGAAAACTCATTGTTGATTACCTGCAAGAACCTAGCAGAAGGGTGAACAATATAGTTCGGAGAATGGCTTTGAGATACATATCTATGGAACTTTATCACCAGATTGTTATTGAAATTGAGAGGGTTTCACCCAAGTTTGCATCAAGGATTCAAACAAGTAATGGCCGATATATACTTATCGCCCTAAGCACATGCAAAATGGTCGATGGAGTGTTGACATCGTCCTTAGAACCAACATGGTACAAGTTATTTTTCGGCACGCTTGCTTTGCCGAAAAACAGGGGGGCATGTGTTGACGCTCAAAAGTGGCACGATCATAAAGAGTAGCTTGAAGTTATATCAAGATGAAGTCAAAATTATGGTTGTAAGTCACCATTGGATGACCCTTTTAGAGAAGATCAAAATTCATATGAAGATGGTCCAAGACGGAGCTCTTACGCAATAGTTATGACAAGTTCAGAGATGCTCATGTTGACACCAGATTAAAGAATGGCATGAAACTCAATTAAGATGGCCTCTGATGGAAAATGTTTCAACATGAAAGTTGTGCGTCTCGTCGAAACGGTTGATTTTGATATAAAAATCGTCTCAATCCGAGGTCGTATGCAAAAGTTAGAGCCATTTGAGTGCGGCCCTGTCACGAGCCAGAAGTGGCGCGCCCCATCAGACACGGTGTCTGATGGGTAGCGCGAATAATAGCCTGTTTTGCGCGAGCGATTCGGCCCTGAAGATGGCCTCGAATCGAAAAACGTTCAACACGAAAGTTGTTCGTCTCATCAAAACGGTCAAGTTTGCTTTTGGGCTAATCTTCATCCGAGGTCGTTTGTGGCCTGTGGGACCTAAAAACCGAACTATTGTCCCAGACTTACCTAAATCCGAGTTCGGTTAATTTTGGAAAGTTCGGACAAAAACCATCCGAATTTGACTAGGGTTTTGGACGTGAATCCAAACCTTTTCCTTGCACGGGAAGTCCAGCCGCCTCTTATATACCTAAGGGGTGACGGCCGATTGAACAACACACAATAGAACAAACACATCTACTACTTTTTCGTGTTCATCTATCTCCTACCCTTGTATCTTTCTTCTCGTTCTTCGTTCGTTCTTCTCTTGAAGGCCAGCGATCCACGAGGCCCTAGGGGCGATCAGGTCGACCTAGGGCAGCCCATAGCCACCGCGCGCCCTGACGGGGTCCCTCCCGGGCGTGTGGGGTTTCGGGTCTACAAAAGCGCCCGCCGGATTGCTTGCGTACCGCGCTTCCGGACGGGTCTCCTTCGACGTGAGCTGCGGTGCATCACCCTCGACGTTGGAGGTACACGGTGACGTGTTCGTGTGCGAACAATTCTTTTAATAATGAGAAAATTATGAATTATTTATAGACATCGAACTTCCCCATTTTTTAAATTTGAACTTCTTAGTTTTATTTGTTAGTAAAGGGGAAAATACTTTTTTCTATAAACATTGAACCGCACCATTATTTTAATTTGAACTTCTAGTTTTTTTAGAACAACGCAATAATTTTTTATAAATAATTTTGAAAAGTTCCTCTTTTTAAGTTGAACTTCTCTAAAAATTTGTACAACGGGGTGACTAATTACCACTAGACACCAAATGCTAACAGATATACATATTTGTGCTCAGTGACTTTCATGCAAACATCGTGCTCATGTGCATTCCCATACATACACACTGAACCTTTACAAAGGACTAGGCCGAACTTCCTCATGTAGACTGGAGCAAGAGCACAAAACACAAGCTCCCACACAGTAAGCGCACACACACATGAGACACCAGACCCAGCATGGCCGCCCCAGGACATGATGCTCTTTTAAAGATTTTGGGACTTCCTAGAACTTCTGAATATCGTTTTACAAGCTTTAGGCCATGACACAGCAGCAGAACACACGCACCCAGTGACAGCAAGCAGCGACGTCACAGATTCATCGTTGTCTGCGGCCGCACGCCATGGCCTGGTCCGACTGCTCCGGCCGGTCTGCTCCGCCAGGTCCTGGTCCCGGCGCCCCATTTTTCTTTTACGGGCGCTCTTTCTTTTTTACTTCTTCTATTATACACATTGAACCACATAGACTGTCAGGATGAACTTCTATGAGCAATGGAGAAATATAGGATAGATAATTTGCACAACAACTCAACAAGGGAATTACTCAACATACAAGGAAGGGATCCCATGTAGATTCCATGAGCAAAGGCTAGGTGAAATCCCTTTGGTGACCTGACAAAACGACGATCAATTCCCCCCGACGGAAACAACGAAACGATTCATTTTCGGAAGAAATAATGAAATAAAATAGAGTACGTCAACCATGGCGAGCTAACGATAGTAGTTTTCTCTTTCTCCTGTCGGAAGCCGAAGAAAGATGGCTGGAAGCATCTGTTGCCGCTTGGCCCTCTCTTTCTCCCACAGGTATTTCTGGTAGCTCCACTCCATTTGATTCTCCTTCCGTAGCTTGCCTCTTGCATACGCCTCAAGCACTAATATCTCCCACTTCTTAGTCTCCTGCAAATGCAATGGCGAGTACACAATGTCAGTCACCTGGACATATGTATATTTCTCCGGGGCGTTCACCGCTTCTGAAACCTCCCCTGTTTCAGCTACAGTTTGTGAAACCCCTTATAGATGTTCAGAACCAAACTTGCGTCTTCGGCACTTGCCTGCTACCACCGGCGTGGTCGTCGGACGGCTTAGCAGGCTGGGTTTCGACACTTGCTTGCCACCACTGGCGTGGTCGTCGGACCATTTGCTTGCCCTCGCCGTGGTGCACCCACACCGTGTACCCTGGCATGAAGCCGTTCCTGCCCAGATCCAGCTGCATCTCGTACTTGGTCCGGTAGCACGCAGGGGAATAGCATGCCGAAGTCCTCGCGCTCCGGCGGGACGCCGCGGAAGGCGAGCAAGAGCCACACGCCGAAGGGGTAGACCGCCGGCGACCTCCTGCAAGCACGAGATGCTCGCGGAGTAGGCATTCTCGCCCACGACCATGGTCGATGCCATCCCAGAAGAGCGACGGCGGCTCGAGAATGGCTGAAGCAAACTCGTCTCCAGGGGAGCCAGCCACGGTTGTGGGAGACGACGATCTAACTAACCTCCGGAGCTAGGACCTGCGAGGCGTAGGCGTCGTGCTCGCTGGCCGGGAAAGAGGGGAAGCGCGGCCGGCCGGGTGGTGCTGTGTGGGAAGTTCAGCCGACGCCGGCGGGATCCGGGGAACGGTGCGGGGAACCGGCGGCGGCGAGATCCGGGGAACCGACGACGGCGGGATCCGGGGAACGGGGCGGGGAACCGGCGGCGGCACCGGTTAGGGGCGGCGGCGCATCGGGGATGGTGGCGGCGGTGGTGGCACCGGTTGGATAGTGGCGCCGCCGGTTTGGGGGCGGTGGTGGACTGGTGGGTCGGGGGATGGTGGCGCCGCCGGTTGCGGGGCGTGAGTGGGGTGGCGGGGGTAAGTTTGACTGGGAGCAGGGTTCATGGGCTTTTCTCATTTTTCTACGGATCGCGGAGCATGTGCATCGCGCCTATATATATATATATATATATATATATATATATATATATATGGCTCATTTAGCCTCTCCCATTTTTTATTTATTTTTCGTCCGGAGTCTTTCCCGACTTGTAGGGGAATCATAGTCTTCATCATCCTTTCCTCACTGGGACAATGCTCTAATAAGGATGATCATCGCACTTTTATTTACTTACAACTTAATATGAAAACTGATAGGACGATATGACTCTATATGAATGCCTATGGCAGTGTACCAGGATGTGCAAGATCTAGCGTGACATGTATCAAAAATATGATGAACGGTGGCTTTTCCATAAATACTATGCCACCTCTATATGATTATGCAAAGCAATATGATGATGAACGAACTAGTCATGTGAAGTGACGATGGAATTTGCATGGCAATATATCTCGGAATGGCTATGGAAATGCCATGATAGGTAGGTATGGTTGCTGTTTTGAGGAAAATATAATGAGGCTTATGTGCAACAGAGCGTATCATGTCACGGGGTATGGATGCACCGACGAAAGTTGCACCGATCCTCGAGGTAAGAATGGGTTATGCACGGTACCGAAGAGGCTAGCAAATATGAGAAGGTGACGATGCGTATGTTCGTGGTATCACATTAGTCATAAAGAACTCATATACTTATTACAAAGTTTTATTAGTTTTATCGTAAATCAAAGCACTACTCGCATGCCCCGAGGGAGGAGGTTGGGAGGAGTTAACCATCGCGCGCCCCCGACTTGAAACAACACTAGGATTTCAACAAGAAATAGAAATGCTCACACATCATCACCATGCCACTTTAATTTTTAGATGAATAACAAGTTAACACCTCTTAATATCGATACTTCTACGAATCAATAATTGTGAACTCACACCTTTTTCATATTACCACATTAATGTCATTAACCAGAAATTTCTCTATATGTGCTACATGATGGTTTTGATTATCACTCATTGAATACCTATTATTTTTGGACTAGTCTTATGACCCATGCAAATTACTGTCACTATTGATTAACTCTCAAACAAATATAAGTGAAGAACGAGAGCATATTATTTCTATAAAATCTACACGCCACCATTCTCAAAAAGATATAAGTGAAGTACTAGAGCAACTGCTAAGCTCAAAAGATATAAGTGAAGCACATAGAGTATTCTAACAAATTATGATAAAGGTGTGTCTCTCTTAAATAGTTGTGTCCAGCAAACGATGATTGTGAAAAACTGAAAGTAAAAGCAAACAAAAGCAAACGATGCTCCAAGCAAAACACATATCATGTGATGAATAAAAATGTAGCTCCAAGTGACATACCGATGGATTGAGACGAAAGAGGGGATGCCTCGGAGGCATCCCCAAGCTTAGATGCTTGAGTCTTCCTTAGAATATTACCTTGGGGTGCCTTGGGCATCCCCAAGCTTAGGCTCTTGCTACTCCTTATTCCGTGGTCCATCATGATAACACCCAAAACTTGAAAATTTCAATCACACAAAACTCAACAAAACTTCGTGAGATCCGTTAGTATAAGCAACATATTGAATACTTTAGGTACTGTTATAAATTGATTCTTATTTCATTTTTTAATAATAGGTACTATATACTAACTTCTCCATGGCTTATACCCCCCTATACACTCCATAGCATAATCAAAACAAGCAAACTATGCAGGCAAATAGAATTTGTTTAAAACAGAACAGTCTGTAGCAATCTGCAGAGAACCTATACTTTTGTAACTCTAAAATTATGAAAAATTAGGAAAAAGTGGAGAATTTGTATATAAATACTTTGTAAGAATTTCATATCAATATCACGCTCCGGTAAAAAATGAAAATCCTTGTACTGGAGTCAAAAGTTTCTGTTTTGTTTCAGCATCGATTCTACTCATCTTGTGAGTCATCCCAAAGGCTTTACTTGGCACAAACACTAATTAAAACATAAAAACATAATCATTACAGAGGCAATAATGATTTTATCACAAAATCAGAAGGTAAAAAGCAAAAATAAAGGTAACTATTGGGTTGCCTCCCAACAAGCGCTATTGTTTTATGCCCCTAGCTAGGCATAATGCATAGTTTCAAGTGTTGTCATCTTTGACACTCCACCCATAAGTAGATCTCATGATTGATTCATAAGGTGGTTTAATTCTCTTCCTAGGAAGTGTTCCATTCCTTTCTTTAAGGGGAATTGGAACCTTATGTTTCCCTCTTTCATGTCAATAATTGCACATATAGTTCGTAAGAAAGGCCTTCCAAGTATTATGGGACAACAAGGATTGCAATCAATATCAAGCACAATGAAATCTACAGGCACATAATTTTTATTTGCAATAATAAGCACATCATTAATTCTACCCAAAGGTTTCTTAATGGTAGAATCCGCAAGATGCAAGTTTAGGGAACACTCTTCAATATTAGTGAGACCAAATACATCACATAAAGTTTTAGGTATGGTTGAAACACTAGCACCAAGGTCACACAAAGCATTGCATTCATATTTATTTATCTTTGTTTTGATAGTAGGTTCCCACTCATCATACAATTTTCTAGGAATAGAAACTTCAAGTTCAAGTTTGTCATCATAAGCTTTTGTCATAGCTTCTACTATATGTTCGATAAAAACTTTGTTTTGTTCATAAGCATTGGGTGAGATAATAATGGATTGCAGGAAGGAAATACATTCTACTAAATAGAATTTATCATAATTAAAGTCCTTGTAATCCAACATAGTGGGCACATCACTAGTTAAAGTTGTGACCTCTCCAAACCCACTTTTTTTCAATTTTAGCATCAAAATCATCACCCTCCAAGCAAACGGGACGCTTCTCAACTAGAGTTGACTCATCTCCAGTCCCTTTATCATTTATATTCAGAGAACTAAAAAAAGATTCAATAGGAGAAACACCAATCATTTTAAGATCTTCATCATGATTTGCAATAGGGAAAGATTCCCGTTTAGCAGCCATCCTATTTACTAGAGTGGTTTGCTTGTCGGAGATTTTTCCTAATAATTCTTCAGTGTGAGAAAATTGTGATTGGAGCTTAGACACCTCTTTATTAACTTCATCAAGTTGCATACTAATAGCATCTAGCAAAATTGAATGTTCCTTTATTTCAGAAGTAAATATTTATTATGCTCATATTGTGAAGTCATGAAGGTTTTCATAGAGCCCTCTATCTCCGACTTTCTTTGATAGTAAAAAGTATTATAGAATCTATCTCGAGACATGGTGACCGAGCAAGCGAAGCAACAAGCGAGACAAGCAAACTAGCAACTAAAGCAAGCAAAGAAGTAAACTAGTAACTAACAAAGATAAATATTTTTGATTGTTATGAGACAAACTAAATATAACAGCAAAGAAAAAGAATAATAAGTGAATGATAATTTGTGCGAAGTTACTTGATAGTTGATGATGGTATTCCCCGGCAACAGCGACAGAAATCCTTCCTCATACTTGTGATCTGCGTTGGGTTTTCCGTGAAGAGGAAGAGGTTATCGCAGCATAATGTGGGTAAGTATTTCCCTCAGTAATGAAACCAAGGTTTATTGAACCAATAGGAATACCAATCCTCAACCGTCTTCAGCAACTGCACACAAAATAACAAACAACTTGCACCCAACGCTGGCAAGAGGGTTGTCAATCCCCTTGATCTTGTTATTTGCAAGCAAGTGAGTTGTGTAGATAATTGTAGATAATTGTAAATTGCAAAATAAAATAAAATCAAATAAATAACAGCAAGGTAATAGTAGTGTTTGTAAATATATACGTGAATAGACCTGGGGGTCGTAGTATTCTCTAGTGGCATCTCTCATAGCGATAGCATACGGTGGGTAAACAAATTACTGTTGGGCAATTCATAGAAAAGCGAATAGTTATGAGATTTTCACAGCAATGATCATGTGTATATAGGCATCACTTCCATAAGCAAATAGGCCAACTCCTGCCTGCACCTATTACTATTACTCCACTCATCGACCGCTATCCAGCATGCATCTAGAGTATTAAGTAAAACGGAGTAATGCTTGGAGAACAATGACATGATGTAGACAAAGTAAACTCAATCAATATAAATTAACCCCATCGTTTTATCCTTAGTAGCAGCAACACAAAGACGTATATTGTTCCCTACTTTGTCACTGAGATATAGAAACTCGTCAGGTTGAACCTACCACAATGCACCACTCCCACCGAAGAAATATCAATCTAGTTGGCCAAACTATCTCAATAGATCGGAGAGCATTACGAAGCTATAATGATCATGCACACAGGAATCATATTAGAATTCAGAGAAGACTCAAATATTTATCATGAATAATCTGAACATAAACTCACAATTCATTGGATCCCAACAAACGCACCATACAAAGGGATTACATCGGATAGATCAAGGCAAAGATGTGATGAACATTGTACTGAAGATCAAGAGAGAGATTGCCGTCTAGGTACTACCTACGGACCCGTAGGTCTGTGCTGAACTACTCACATATCATCATGAGGGCAGCAAGGTTGATGAATAGGCCCTCCGTGATCGATCCTCCCTCCGGCAGGGTGCCGGAACGGAGCTCTAGATGGGTTCCCATCGGAACATAGACTTGCAGCGGCGTAAAAAGTGTTTCGGGACCTCCTCTAGGGTTTTCAGAATATTAGAGAATTTATAGGCTAGAGAGGGAGGTCGGGAGAGCCACGAGGGGGCCACCACATATAAGGGCGCCCCCCCCCCCCCCACAAGGGCGCACCCTGATGTGTGGTGCGGCCCTTGTGTGCCTTCCGGCCTCCTCCCGAAGCTTCCAGGTCTTCTTTTAGTCCAGAAAAAAACACCAAAAAGTTTCGTGGCAATTGGACTTCGTTTGGTACTGTAAACCTGAAAAGTAAAAAACATGCATAAAACAGCAACTGGCACTGGGCACTGGGTCAATAGGTTAGTGCTCAAAAATATTATAAATTAGTAAGCAAATGCCCAAAAAGTATCCTAGAATGATAATATATCAACATGGAACAATCAAAAATTATAGATACGTTGGAGACGTATCACGCTTACCTCGTCGTCGGTGCCGATGCGCGTCGGAGGGAAAGATCGAAAGGGGGAGAAGGGTGGCGGGGCTTTGGGCGGTGAGAGGAGGGGGCTAAATAGGGCGACCGAATCGGCGAAAGGTGAGCCAAAATCCTCCCGCCGATCTTCAGAGACGCGTGCGAGCTCGCACCATCTCCCTGGTCGCAGGAGCTCAGCGCCGCGTTCCCCTCCTCTGCCTCGCACGAGCCCGGCTCTGGAGAAACTGTTGATCCGGCAGTAGGTCGGGGCCTAGGCTGGACTGCTTTAAAGTTCACGCTATGTAGGCCAAACAGTGTATGCAGGGCAACCAAACAACCCAATTCCTTCCCGCGAGGGCCTGGTTGGGCCATATGCAGGCAACCAAACTCGCCCTAAGGGCTGCATATGAAACATTTTTTTTCACTTATCGTCGGGCTAGTGTGGACTGCGGGTTGAATCCTATAAACTACATGGGTTTTCTGCTAAATTACTAATGACGTACAGGCAGAAGCAATAGGTTTTTTAAGGTAAAGATAAAGATAAAGATTAGCCACAATTGAAACTCCTCCTTTCTCGGGAATGCAATGCACTAGACTAACCCATTTGCTATAATAAATAGGAAAATATATACCCATGTCTAATAGACAAATTACCTCTTTCCTTACCACATATTTGGAATAGGGGTTTAGTCTCCTTTGACTTTCAATTAAAGGTTTGGCTCTATCTATACAAATTGTGTGCGAGTAGGTAGATGGGTATCTCCTTTTGTTGTCCTTTATAGAACTTTCAAGAGCCTGACGAGGCCCTCTCAATACTGCTACAAGATTATCTCTTTCCTTCTCTAGAAGATTAACATTTATAACAACATTAATTATATCGGTAATTGTTGAGGTTTGGAGCTGGAAAATATTCATTCCCTTTTCTTTGAAGAACCTCATATATACTTCATTCACTAGGCGATCAACAAGAGGAGTTGTATTCATAATTCTTTCAATCTCCTTTATCTCCTGACTTTCGACTCCCAATTCATGCTTTATTAAAGTTCTGCGTTTTCATCTTCAAGAGTTCGAAGATGTATCTCGGTAAGCTGGGCTATTTCCTTTTCTTCTTCATCTTGAGGCTCCTCTAGTATAAGGTTAATTTATTATAGCGGAAAAGGGAAATTCTAACATTTCTTCACCAAATTTGAGACATATTGTATTCTTCTCCAGTGTACCTTTGCACCTGCAACATTCTAAAGGTTCTCCAAAACACTATGGAGGAATGATTATCCTCGGATATTCCCAAGACAAAGGTACCAATGGGATAAATAAGAAAACCAAAAATAATATTTAGATCCCTAAGTATACCAAAGGGTTCCTTATCAGTTTTATCAACAATCTCGATGAGAATGTCAGATGGTTTAAGTGCACAAGGAATATATCATTATAGATCTTAGCATTAAGACTATAAGGAATAATAATACATGAACCAAGGTTGCATAAGTCAAATTATGCCTTGCTTCCAAAGGAACATGACAACACCGGTTTACCTGCATTCTTACCTTCTATGCACTCATTTATGTAATAAGTAGTTTGCTTGTCAAGTTGAATATCATTGTTCATAATTGATGTCAGTATAATGAGTTCCTTGACAATATTTATGTGGGTATGTACATCACAACGCTCTACATTTATATTCATGTTGTGCTTTTGTGGAGGGTCCGTTGTCTCTTTTGAGGATAAGTCGAACATGAAGTATTGGCAATCTTACAGCTTTTATTTGTTGCGGACATCAACCTAGTTACCTTAGCCTTTTTTGTGAAATGTTGCCAATTTTGGGTTGTATAAACTCGGAAAAAAATTCAGGACATGCAAAACCGAGTCAGTTACCAAATGGAGTTCGTTACTAATATCCTTTATCATATCAAATTTAGAGAAGTTGTTTATGCAATAATAACCAGGTTCAACCCCTTCTTTGTCTTCATTATCTAATTTCCAAGTTTCATGGTTAAACCAAATTTTATCATGTAACCCCCAAGATTGGTGATGTTGTACTCCATAAAAGCTCTGTCACACGCAAGATCAATCGTTTGCTTATTTTATCTATCATGTCCTCCACAAAAGAAATGGAACACTAATGACCCACAAGTATAAAGGATCAATCATAGTCCATTGATAAGTACGAGTATCTGATACGTCTCCAACATATCGATAATTTATGAAGTACTCATGCCATGTTTACAACAATTTTGTGTGTAGCATGGGATGCAAAGCGTCCTGGTCATGCGATGTTGTGGCTCTTGTCGAGCTTGGGGTGTCGAGATGACGGCCTCGCAACACGGTATTGGTGGATCGTGCACGTCACGTCATAGCATACGATGCCCAGGCTGCGGCACCAGGTAGATGCGGTTGCTTTCAATGGCACTGAGCTCTAGAGGTGAGCTTCACCACCTATGATGTTTGGGAGGCTCATCCCTGTTCCTCTCATAGTCGCCCATGCATCGCCGGTGGAGATGGCGGTGCCTATGGTTTTGTTGGGTTGTCGATGTCTATGGTGGTGTGTCTATCTCGAGTTTCGTTGCCTTGACGACCTATGGGTGACTTTGTACCCTTTGTATATGGTTTTTGCCCTGTTTTTTTATTAACAACCCAACTCTCTTCTCTTTTATGAAATGCAGGAACCGCGTGCCCCTTTCGAGGTGTTACTCAAAAAAATGCTAAAAATAAAAAATCAATTGTAAATCGGAAAAGTGAGAAAAATTGAAAAAAAAAAGAGGAAAAGCAAAATGAAAACACGCATAAAAATAAGAGAACGAGTAAGTAACGCTAAAATATATTAAAAGGAATACTATCAGAACAAAGCTATTAAATTTTTATTTATTTTTTGCGAGAAAACTTTCGATCTATTCATCTTCAATTATTGCAGTACAACGAACATTAGAAATAATTAAAATTACATCCAGATTCGTAGACCACCTAGCAACGACTACAAGCATTGAAGCGAGCCAAAGGCGTGCCGCCGTCATCGCCCCTCCATCGCCGGAGTCGGGCACAACTTGTTGTAGTAGACAGTCGAGAAGTCGTCGTGCTAAGGCCATGTAGGACTAGCGCACCAGAACAGCAACCGCCGCCGATGAAGAATAACGTAGATCGGAAGGACCCAATTCGAAGACACACGAACGTAGATGAACAATGAGGAGATCCGAGCAAATCCACCAAAGATAGATCCACCGGAGACACACCTTCACACGCCCATCAACGATGCTAGACGCGTCGCTGGAACGGGGGCCAGACGGGGAGACCTTTATTCCATCTTCAGGGAGCCGTCGCCGTCTCGTCTTCCTGAGTAGGACACAAACCCTAACAAAACTGAAAGAAACGACTATTAACGGAGCCCTCCCGCCGGCCCTTGCCAGGATCCACACCGCGCCCCCATGGTCCTAGGGCCACCGGAAACGAGGTGGACCTGAGGTGGCGCCGATGAGAGGCAGGAACCCTAGCTTTTTTGGAGGAGAGGCGGCGGCTGCGTTTGGAGAGGACAGAAGCACAAGGACTTGCACGGCAATAACAGGAGAGAGATTATATGTCTTAGTTTTGTGTTGTTTTTCAACAAAGCTATTAAATTTACTCTTTGTAATAAAAAACTAGTTTATTTGCACGATAATGAAGAAAACAAAATTGGCGCAATGTTCTGAAATCTTTATTGTTGGCTGGTGGTTACATTCCGAAGATGCACTACTTGTGTGTGTTGGATTCTTGCAGAAAACAGAGAAAGTAAACAAACTATTGTAAAGCCCAAGTGCGTGCAGGCCGCAACGCCAAGGTGATGATTCTTGTCTTTGAACTAACTTCCCCCGCGCGAGCACAAAGATTGTGTTTCCTTTCAATTGAAATCTATATATATTGGCAGTCTCAACCCTACAACAGTGACAAAGACCATCAGTTGAGCTTGACTCCAACCAAACAAAACTCTCAAGTTTCAGCCGTGAGCATGTCTCAAGTAGCTGGCGCAAACGGAGGAGCATTTGGCGGTGCTAAAACAAGTAAGGATCCACAGCAATCTCCTTTCATCTTTCACTCTACTGTCGATCTAATGACTTCCTTGTCTTTCCGCAGAGTATGTTTTCCTGGCAATGATTCTCTTATTTGCCAGAACCGCTCAGGGGCAGCCGCCGGAGATCGCATGGGAGCATGACGTGGTGAATGGGGGAGTGTCGTGGGAACAAGCCTGACAGTAGAAGGTAGGGGTACGAATGGAGAGGGCAGAGTCCTAGCTACGGCGAGGATGTACACACAGATGTATGAGTTCAGGCCTCACTCGGAAGTGATAACAGCCCTACGTCTCAGTGCTCCAGAGAGCTCTCTACTCTGTCGAGTGAAATATGTGTGTTGTGTTACAAAAGGTTGCGAACCCCTGTGCCAGAGGGGAGGGGTGGCTTATATAGAGTGCGCTGCCCCTCATAACGTCTGGCATTAAGGGGTTTAATCGTGGTCATAAAAGGTGTGAACATTACTGGTAACGTACACAATAAATGCTATTAAAGGTCTTGATGAATGCCCGCCCGTTAGCCTCCCTGGAGTGACTTCTGGGCTTCTGTGGTCGACTGTCTTCTGGTCCTTCCGAGTGAAAGGGTAAGCGTCGAGTGAAAGGCATCTCCGAGTGTATATTGTCGAGTGACTCATGCGTCATGGCGATTCCAGTCGGAGACTTACTCGTAGCCTTTAAGCTTTCCGGGGCAGTGTCCTTAGGTGGGGTATGTAGGCCAGGCCTATGACCCTACCCTAAGTACATATCCCCATCATTAGCCCCCGAATGGATCGGGGTTCGAGGGTAAAAGGTGTCAATGCAGGTTCAGACGAGACACAAAAATCCCGAGTGTATTTTGATGCTTCCTAGAAATCTGCGTCGATTGAAACCTTAATCGTCCTCCCTGATCAATTCCGTCTTGGAGTGTGTCCGAGTTTAACTGAACTTGAAAACTGGTCCGAATGAAACTGGGCTCAAAGCTAGGTTCGAGTGATCTGGAGAATCTTCTGATGAAACAGTTTGCTCCACCGGGTCTGAGCCTCGCGGGTTTTGAAATTTGGATAAGAGCGCGCGCGCACGGAGCGGAGATGGCGTAGCTGCTAAGGCAAGTGCGGGAACGACGCCTCGATTATCGTGCCGCCCATATCGCCACGTATCGCTCCTCCTCTGATTTCGGGATATCCAGAGATCCTGTGGGCCCGCGGGTCAGTGGCTCACCCGAGCGGGTATATGAGGCGACGACGCCGGTGCTGGTACAGTACTCTTCCCCCAAATCCACTCTTCTCCTCCTCTTCCTCCGCCCTGCTCTGCTTCGCTGACCGCCGCCGCCATGACGAAGGGCAAGATGGAGAAGCTCGAGCGCGCCAAGAAGGGAGGTGCCAAGGCGAAGAAGCCATCGGGAGCCCGGTCGACGGTGCCGCCGGGGTGGATCCAGGGGGATTTCCTCCAATCGACGGTCACGGCGGAAGATGTGGACAAACTCGCCGTCGACGGGTTGATAGCTGCCGATTCCTGGCGGTTGCCGAAGGGGGAGGTCGAGCCGGAGCCACGCGACGGCGAGCGAGTTCTGCTTCTCACCCACATCGAGCGAGGTTTTTCCATGCCTCCCCATCCGTTCATCCGTGCTTTCTTGAACTATTTTGGAGCGCAACTCCACCACCTTCCTCCTAATGCAATTGCCTATCTTTCCTGCTTCGTAACCTTGTGCGAATGTTTCCTGGGCTGTCCCCCACATTGGGGTTTGTTCAAGCACATATTCTCTGTCAGATCCCAAGCCGTCAAGAAAGCCAATCCCAAAGATAGCAAAACCAATGTGATCCAACTGTGTGGTGGCTTAGGGATTCAGAAGAGAGGTAGGAGTGCGTTCCCCTCTATGACCTTTCCCGACTCCGTTCGAGGTTGGCAGTCGACCTGGTTTTATTGCAAAGATGTTGCATCACCAAATATGTCGACTGGACTTCCTCCTTTCACCCTGGATCGACCTGTTACTCCCAAACCGCTGTACGTGACAAAGGTAGAGAAAATCCAGGTAGGGATCTTAGTGAATGCTATATCTGAACTGATCCGCGGTGGAGTGACTGGTTTGGACCTCCTTGAAACGTTTCTGAGTCGACGAATTCAGCCTCTCCAAGCTCGGGATCACACCATGTGGCATTATTCGGGCCCTGAGGATACCACCCGGACTCATCCTGAGGAAGTTTCCGATCAGACTGTTTCTCAGTGGCTCAGAAGCATCACTGGAGCCTGTGATAACCCAGAAGGATCCAAACGAATTCCGCCTTTCTCCGCTTTGAACCCGCCAAAGAACTTGGTGAGTTATATATTTGTCGATTGTTTTAATATTTTACCGAGTAACTGAATCTTCGGTCGACTGAATTTGAAGCTTGAATCTCGCAGGAATTTACGAACATGTACTCGCCTGTACCCAATGGAGAACATCCTGATGAAGAGGAAGGGAGCGTCGACGGCAGCGTAGACGGCGATTATGCTGACGACAGTGAGAGCAGCGATGACGATCTGGATGAAGACGAGGTGGAGGCTCCGGTCCTTTTGCGCACCGACCGTCGGGCCAAGCAGCAGAACGACCTGGAGGTCACCCCGAGCAAAACTGTGGCGTCAAGCACAAGGAACCCGAAACGTGACCGTGTCGTGACATCGGGGTCGACTGAAAAGGCTGCGAAACAGCTCAAGCCAGACATGCCAAAGCCTCGGAAGGCCCTGCCTCGAATCAAGATAGCCGTGCCTGTTGCCTCCACGTGAGCGTTCATTTTCCTTACTTTGCTGTTGAAGAACTTTATGTTGATGTTTGACCGAGTGAAATTTATTTGCCAGAGCTGCTACCTCCGTAACGTCGCCCCATCGGGATGATGGAGACCATATGGGAGTGGACACTCCTGATGCAGCCACCTCCCAACGAGGTATGACAACTCCATACTTTACTCTGCTTGTTGAAGAATAATTGGCGAGTGTCTTGATTAAAATTGCCGACTGCAGCTGACGAAGTCATCGAACTGGAAGATGATGAGGAGCCGCGGGGAGGAGCGGAGGATGAAGCTGTGCTTCCAGAGGCCCCACGCGTGGGCACTCGTGGACCTCCGTCTGTCCAGACGCCCCGTGGGACGACTGCGGCGACGCCTCCACCCCTTGTAACTCCACTGTCGAGTGCTCCGCCGGCCACTTCTATTCTGGTGGTTTCGACGCTTATTGGACAATCCCAAGCACCTCCAACTGCTCCAGTGACTACACCAGCCCACTCGACGCCTGCATACCCTTTGTACCACGTCCCGGAGGACCAAACCGGAGCTGCCAAGGAGGCCATGATCCAGGCTGGGCAGATGATGCTGCGGACAAAAGAGGCGTATGAAGCTAGCAAGTTAGCCTATGATGCCAGCTCAGCGCTTCAGGCCAACGTCCGAGTAAGTGGTATTGTAAGTTCATTTCCGATTGAATTCCTGTCCGTCTTGATTTTACACCCACTGGGGTGTTTTTCTTCGCCAGTAGACCAAGTATTTTCTGGTCCAGTGGGGGCACGCTGAGTGCACCCACTGGGTGTAGTCCCCGAGACCGCTGTCGAATGACGAAGGCATCGGCGGGGGTCTTAATATTGTTTCCATTCAACAGGGCAGACCTTGTCGAGTAAAAGTAGGTCCAGTGGGGGCACGCTGAGTGCACCCACTGGGTGTAGTCCCCGAGACCGCCGTCGAGTGCTTGCTTCGGCGGTGGTCTGATAGAGACGATGTTTGGTTGCTTGCTTCTTTCTTTTATACTCGGACAGGCCAGACCTGGTCGAGTGTTGTTGTTTCCAGTGGGGGCACGCTGAGTGCACCCACTGGGTGTAGTCCCCGAGATTACTGTCGATCGTTGACGATGGGCAGTAGTCTTTAGAACCATTCTGCAGGTTTCATGGACATCATTTCCATCAACCATGATATGACGCTTGCATAGGGTTGTGGGGTGGGGCGGCGGGCCATCTTTTTCCACTCGGGAGTAGAGAAATTGTTATGTCGACTAAACCACTATTTTTGCTGATTTCAGAAAGCCTGTGGGCTCGGGACCAAGTACGTCGAGCTGGAGAAGGAAAAGAACCGACTTCTGCTGGATCTGGAGCTGACGAACAACAACCTGGACCGTGCCCAGACCGAACTGAAGACTTTGGGAGGTAATCTTTGTTGATCAATAGTATTATCACTTTCGATTTCCACCCTTTGAACCGAGTGAATCCACTCGAACAGACGTACGTGATGAAAACCGTCGTCTCCGAGTGCGCCTCAACAATGCTATTTCTTTAGATACCATGAAGAAGGCGCTCGAGGACAAGGACAAATCACTTGCTGATGCTCAGAAGGAAGCGAAGGAGAAAACTGCAGCTGCTGAGAAGAAGCTTGCAGCAGCCAGTAAACTGGAAGAAGAGAACACCAAGCTCAAGCAGGAACGATCCGAATGGATCAAAAAACTCGAAGTGCAGACCAAGAGTAAGACCGCTCTGGAGAAACACTTGGGAGACTTTGCGAAGAAAATGTTCAGCATGCTCGAAGGTAACCCTCATCTGTCGAATGAATTTCTTCGGTTTTTCCAGAATGGTATTATGATCACCCTTTCACTTTCTCTTCATGCAGAATTCTGTCAAGACTTCGAAAAAGAAACTGAAGAAATTGAACCCAATCTGGACCCCACGAAGTCTCTCGTCGGAGACGCCGTGGCCATGGATATGTTTCGTCTCGAAGCTCGTGTCAAGAGCGTCCAAGGATTCATCACTCGGCTGAGAGCTGCATTTGAGAAGGTCGACAAGGAGCTGTGGCCTGAAGATCCTCTCCAGACTGACCTCGAGTCAATGATGACTCGGCTCAATGAGATGCCCAATCGAGTGCAATCGTGGAAGAAATCTGCTGCCCGCTGTGGTGCTGACGTGGCACTTTCACTCGTCAGGGTTCATTGCAAGGAAGCTAGAGAGGACAAACTGAAGGATCTCCGAGTGATCAACACGAAGAAACTCAAATTTGAAGATTTCATGGAGACTTTCATCGATGCTGCCACTCGGATTGCCGACGGAATCGACCTGGATACCTTCGTTGAACCTTCAAGTCCTGCTGGAGCTTGAATTGGTACTTTGCTTATGGTAAAAACTTTATTTGCCTCGGTATGCCGAGTGTTGGTATAACCGAGTAAACTTCGTTCAGGCCTTAAGCCTGAGAACTTCCCTTTGCGCGAACAAGTTTCTGCTACGCCAGAGATTTTAGTCTTACTCGCATTTCGCTTTCCGACATTTAGCTTGGCTGAATTTATTTAATTCTCGAATGGAACGGGCGTTCAGCACTCGAAAGAATTTAGGGCTTAGGCGAAGACTGGTTCACAGCTAAACCTCCGAGTGTACTGAATGTCATACACTCGGAAAAGTTTTGAACTTAGGCGAAACGGATTCGCAGCTAAGCCCCCGAGAGAGAGGATCGCTCTTCACTCGGAGTAATCTTTGAACTTAGGCGAGGACTGCCTCGCAGCTAAGTCTCCGAGTGTACTGAATGTCATACACTCGGAAAAGTTTTGAACTTAGGCGAAACAGATTCGCAGCTAAGCCCCCGAGAGAGAGGATCGCTCTTCACTCGGAGTAATTTTTTGAACTTAGGCGAGGACTGCCTCGCAGCTAAGTCTCCGAGTGTACTGAATGTCATACACTCGGAAAAGTTTTGAACTTAGGCGAAATGGATTCGCAGCTAAGCTCCCGAGAGAGAGGATCGCTCTTCACTCGGAGTAATTTTCGAACTTAGGCGAGGACTGGCTCACAGCTAAGTCTCCGAGTGTACTGAATGTCATACACTCGGAAAAGTTTTGAACTTAGGCGAAACGGATTCGCAGCTAAGCCCCCGAGAGAGAGGATCGCTCTTCACTCGGAGTAATTTTCGAACTTAGGCGAGGACTAGCTCGCAGCTAAGTCTCCGAGTGTACTGAATGTCATACACTCGGAAAAGTTTTGAACTTAGGCGAAACGGATTCACAGCTAAGCCCCCGAGAGAGAGGATCGCTCTTCACTCGGAGTAATTTTCGAACTTAGGCGAGGACTGGCTCGCAGCTAAGTCTCCGAGTGTACTGAATGTCACACACTCGGAAAGTTTTGAACTTAGGCGAAACGGATTCGCAGCTAAGCCCCCGAGAGAGAGGATCGCTCTTCACTCGGAGTAATTTTCGAACTTAGACGAGGACTGGCTCGCAGCTAAGTCTCCGAGTGTACTGAATGTCACACACTCGGAAAGTTTTGAACTTAGGCGAAACGGATTCGCAGCTAAGCCCCCGAGAGAGAAGATCGCTTTTCACTCGGAGTAATTTTCGAACTTAGGCGAGGACTGGCTCGCAGCTAAGTCTCCGAGTGTACTGAATGTCACACACTCGGAAAGTTTTGAACTTAGGCGAAACGGATTCGCAGCTAAGCCCCCGAGAGAGAGGATCGCTCTTCACTCGGAGTAATTTTCGAACTTAGGCGAGGACTGGCTCGCAGCTAAGTCTCCGAGTGTACTGAATGTCATACACTCGGAAAAGTTTTGAACTTAGGCGAAACGGATTCGCAGCTAAGCCCCCGAGAGAGAGGATCGCTCTTCACTCGGAGTAATTTTCGAACTTAGGCGAGGACTGGCTCGCAGCTAAGTCTCCGAGTGTACTGAATGTCATACACTCGGAAAAGTTTTGAACTTAGGCGAAACGGATTCGCAGCTAAGCCCCCGAGAGAGAGGATCGCTCTTCACTCGAAGTAATTTTTGAATGTAGAACTGTGCGATCGGAATCGACAATAGACTGCGGGAGTCTTCATTTAACAAATAACATTGTCTGGGGTACCCTTATTACATCCAAGCAACTCTGTTATCAAGAATAAAAACGTCAAAGCAGGTCCGCATTCCAGGCGCGTGGCTCGTCAATATTCTTCTTCAAGTTGAAAAGATGGTACGCCCCGTTGTTAAGCACCTTGATGATGACGAATGGGCCTTCCCAAGCTGGGGCCAACTTATGAGGTCGCTGCTGATCCACTCGGAGCACCAAATCCCCTTCGTGGAACGAATGGCTCTTGACATGTCTTGCATGGAAGCGGCGAAGGTCTTGTTGATATGCAGTTGATCGGATCAGGGCCATCTCACGCTCTTCTTCTAGGAGATCCACTCCGTCTTGTCTTGCTTGCTCAGCTTCGTCCTCAGAGTAAAGATCTACTCGAGGAGAATTGTGAAGGACGTCAGTCGGCAATACGGCTTCAGCTCCATATACAAGGAAGAAAGGAGTGCGTCTAGTCGACCGGTTGGGGGTTGTCCTCAAGCCCCACAGAATAGACGGTAACTCAGTGACCCAAGCTCCGGCAGCATGATCAAGATCTCGCATGAGCCGAGGTTTCAATCCTTGGAGGATAAGGCCGTTCGCTCGCTCAGCTTGACCGTTTGACTGGGGGTGCGCAACGGATGCGTAATCCACCCGAGTGCCTTGAGAAGAGCAAAAGTACCTGAACTCTTCCGAGTCAAAGTTAGAGCCATTGTCTGTAATGATACTGTGGGGGACCCCATACCGGAACGTTATCTCTTTTATGAATTTGATAGCAGTGCGGGCGTTCAGCTTCTTGATGGGCTTAGCTTCAATCCACTTAGTGAACTTGTCGACTGCAACCAGTAAATGAGTAAACCCACTCTGACCTGTTCTAAGGGGTCCAACCATATCCAAGCCCCACACAGCAAACGGCCAGACGAGTGGAATGGTCTTCAAGACAGACGCAGGTTTGTGTGATAGGTTCGAGTAAAACTGACATCCTTCGCAGTGATCGACAATATCTTTAGCCATCTCATTGGCGCGTGGCCAGAAGAAACCAGCCCGGTAAGCTTTGGCAACGATCGTCCTAGAGGACGCGTGATGGCCACAAGTTCCCGAGTGAATCTCCTCCAGAATCAGTCGACCTTCTTCAGGAGAAATGCACCGCTGAGCTACGCCAATCACACTTTCTCTGTAGAGTTGTCCATTGATTACAGTAAAAGCCTTGGATCTGCGGACTATCTGTCGAGCCTCATCTTCATCATCTGGGAGTTCTCTTCTGAGAATGTACGCAATATATGGTACAGTCCAGTCGGGCGTGATTACCAAAATCTCCATGACCAGATCAATGACAGCTGGGACATCAACTTCAGTCGGATCATAGGCGCTCTTCGCTTGCGGGGGCTCTTCAGTGAAAGGATCTTCCTGCACCGAAGGAGAATGAATGTGCTCGAGAAACACATTACTGGGGACAGGTTTCCGAGTGGATCCAATCTTTGCCAACTCATCAGCTGCTTGATTCTTCACTCGGGGAACATGATGGAGTTCCAAACCTTCAAATTTCTTCTCAAGTTTTCTTACTGCATTGCAGTATCCAGTCATAGCGGGGCTCCTGACATCCCACTCTTTCATCACTTGATTAACCACCAAATCAGAATCGCCATATACCATCAGGCGCCGGACGCCGAGTGAAATGGCCATACGCAATCCATACAAAAGTGCTTCATATTCAGCTTCATTATTGGAGGAATCAAAGTGAATCTGTAAGACATAACTGAGTTTGTCGCCTTTTGGGGATACCAGTACGACGCCAGCGCCAGATCCATTCAGCATCTTTGAACCATCAAAGAACATGGTCCAGTGTGCCGAGTGAAGTTGGATTGGCTGCTGTTGCTCGATCCACTCGGCGAGGAAATCAGCAAGCGCTTGAGACTTGATTGCTTTCTTTGCTTCAAATTTGATATCAAGATAAAGGAGTTCAATAGCCCATTTGGCCACTCGACCAGTCGCATCTCGATTATTGAAAATTTCAGATAACGGAGCATCACTGACGACTGAAATTGAGTGATCCTGAAAATAGTGTGCCACCTTCTTTGCAGTCAGATATATACCATATACGAGCTTCTGGTAATGTGGATATCTTTGCTTCGACGGAGTCAATACTTCAGAAATATAGTAGACCGGGCGTTGAACTTTGTAAGCCATGCCTTCCTCTTCCCGCTCGACAGTTAGTACTGTACTGACGACCTGATTAGTGGCCGCGATGTACAATAACAATGGCTCTTTGCTGCGCGGAGCAGCAAGCACCGGCTGGGTGGTAAGTAGGGCTTTGAGCTCGACAAACGCTGCTTCAGCTTCTGGAGTCCATTCAAAAGTATCAGACTTCTTCATCAGTCGGTATAAAGGCAGTGCCTTTTCGCCGAGACGAGAAATGAATCGACTCAATGCTGCCAAGCAACCTGTGAGCTTCTGGACATCGTGCACACGCTCAGGGCTTTTCATTCGGACGATGGCGCCTATCTTTTCAGGGTTAACGTCGATTCCTTTTTCGGAAACGAGAAAACCGAGTAATTTTCCACCGGGAACGCCGAAAGTGCATTTAGTCGGATTTAACTTAATATCATATCTCCTTAAATTGGCGAATGTTTCAGCCAAGTCAGACAACAGGTCGGAACCTTTGCGAGACTTGACTACGATATCATCCATATACGCTTCAATGTTCCGAGGAATCTGATCGAGCAAACACTTCTGAATCATGCGCATGAAAGTAGCGCCAGCATTCTTCAAACCAAAAGGCATGGTGATATAGCAGAAACACCCGAAAGGGGTGATGAAGGATGTCTTTATTTCATCCGGACCAAACAGACGGATCTGATGGTAACCAGAATAAGCATCAAGAAAAGATAGACGCTCACATCCCGCAGTTGAGTCGACAATCTGATCAATGCGGGGGAGTGGGAAATGATCTTTCGGGCAGACCCGATTGATATGTTTGAAATCAATACACATGCGGAGTGACTTGTCCTTCTTAGGGACCATGACGACGTTAGATAACCACTCGGAGTGGTAAATCTCACGTATAAACTTGGCCGTCAAGAGACGAGCCACCTCTTCGCCGATTGCTCTTCGCTTCTCTGTTGCCGACCGACGCAAGTGCTCCTTCACAGGCTTGGCCTTCGGATCAACCCTCAAACGGTGCTCAGCCAGTTCCCTGGGTACACCAGGCATGTCAGCGGGCTTCCATGCGAAGATGTCCCAGTTCTCACGGAGGAACTGGATGAGCTCGGCTTCCTATTTGCTGTCGAGTGTTGTTGAAATGTTGGTCGAGGCAGCAGTTGGATCCGTCGGGTGAATGTTCACCTTCTTCACATCTCCTGCCGACTGAAAAGCTGACTCAGAAGCGGGCTTCTTAGCACGCAACAGATCGGCGGGATCAGCATTTCTCTTGTATTCTTCCAACTCAACCATAGCCATCTGCTGGTCGGCGATCTTGGAGCCCTGCTGGAGGCACTCCTCAGCCCTCTGTCGGTTGCCGGTGACTGTGATCACACCCTTTGGTCCAGCCATCTTCAACTTGAGATACACGTAACATGGTCGGGCCATGAAACGGGCATAAGCTGGTCGACCAAGGATGGCGTGGTAAGCACTCTGGAAGTCTACCACTTCAAACGTCAGTTTTTCCTTGCGAAAATGCTTATCATCACCAAACACCACATCCAACGCTATCTGGCCGAGTGAACGGGCCTTCTTCCCAGGGATTACTCCATGAAATTGCATGTTGCTTTCACTGAGCCGGGACATCGGAATGCCCATCGCCTTAAGGGTATCTGCATACAGGATGTTCAGACCGCTCCCGCCATCCATCAAAACTTTACGGAGTCGAGTGTCCCCTACAACTGGGTCCACCACCAGCGCTTGCCGCCCGGGGGTAGCAATGTGCGCAGGGTGATCTAACTGATCGAAAGTGATAGCAGTCTGAGACCACTTGAGATATGCTGGGGTAGAGGGAGCTGCCATGTTAACCTCCCTGTTGATAACTTTCAGTCGACTCTTGCTCTCAACATCAGCAAAAATCAACAAGGTGGCATTGACATCAGGGAACTCTTCTTTTTCTTCTTCAGTTTCTTTCTCACTCGACTGACTCTCTTTGAATGACTGGATCAGCAAACGGCACTGTCGAGTGGTATGCTTTGGCAATATTAAATTGCCCTCTTCATCTTTCCTCGTGTGGTTTGCACACGGTAAATCCAAAACATCAGTACCCGACTGATTCTTTGACTTCTTTGGGGTGAACTTAGCCTTGGACTTTCTTGAACTCTTGCCTTGCGCCGCCACGGCGGCCGCTTCTGCCTGAGCAGGAGGATCCGCTTTGCGCTTCTGTTTCCGACTGGAATTCCCACCTGCATTATTGTCGACTATTTTGGCTTTACCGCTTCGGAGGCGGTCTTCTTCTTCTCCATTGGCGTACCGAGTGGCAATCTCCATCATCTTGCTCAGAGAAATATCACCGGTGCGACCAAACTTCAGATAGAGCTCTCTGTATCTAACCCCAGCCTTGAAGGCACAAACAGCTTGATGTTCGGAAACATTCTCCACCGTGTGATGCAAGGTGGACCAGCGCTGAATGTAATCTCGCAAGGTTTCATTGGGCTTCTGGACACAGTGCTGCAAATCAATCAAACCAGCTGGACGTTTACAAGTGCCTTCAAAGGTTCTGATAAACACTCGGGCCAAATCTTCCCAGCAATAGATGCTAGAGGGAGCCAAACGATTCAACCAAGCTCTGGCCGAACCATCCAACATCAAGGACAGATGCTTCATGGCTATGTTGTCGTTACCTCCACCAATCTGTACAGCCACTCGGTAATCATCCAACCAAGTTTCAGGCTTTGACTCGCCCGAAAACTTGCCAATTCCAGTCGCCAACCTGAAGTTGGGGGGAATCTCTGCAGAGCGAATGGCTCTGCTAAAACACTCGGGCCCAGAAACAACAGCACTGCTTCCACTCGGATAGTCTCCATTATAACCATCTCTGTGGGCTCTGCCTCTGTCGACCCGCCTTTGAGCAAGGATGTCCCTTGCGTCGAACCCAGGGTTCCGCTCATCGCCGAACGGGCGCCTATCATCATTGTGCCGGGACACATATGAACCATTCCGCGGAGGAGAAAACACTCGACGGCGGTCATCGCGGTGATAACGGGGAGCAGACTGATCTCGCCCCTGATCTCTGTACCGATCTTCACGGTATCTTCCGCCTCTGTGACGCGAAGGTGACCCAGGACTGTGAGCCGATTGAACTGTTTCTGCCCTGGGAGAATTGTCGTGTAACCTGTTCTGCGACTGAGAAACAGCCGCGTTTTGCTGTTGCGCTGCCTCAAGCAATGTCTTGATCTGCTGCAGACCTCTACCAGCCTCTGATCGTGACGGTTGAATAGACTCTGCAATCCTAGCAGCCGCTGCAACATTCAAAACTGGAGTACGAAATACCTCGACGTTATTTCGAGATCCACTCGGGAACAACTGTCGCTGTTGTCGATTGGGATGTGGTGGACGCTGCCCAGTACGCTCGTCGAGTGCCTCCTGCATCTCTTTGAGCCGAAGGCGTGTAGCCTCCATGGCCTGGGCCTCAGCAGTCGTACCGACGATGGGAGTATGGAGAACATCCTCATCCCGGCGCTGCTGTTCATTCGACGTTCCTCCAATCTCACGCCTGGAGTGGTTGAAGCCGGGCGGCGGACTCTGATGAGAGCCAGCCATAAAAACTTCTGCCGCAGGGTCACAGTTCTCGCACTCGGAAGGAATGTCGGATCGGTCCGACACCGAGTCGAACACGCCGTGAAGTGACTCGGCGGGCTCGATGGCTGCAATCTGCGGGGACGAAACCTGGCGTGCCGCCGCATGCCTCACCCAACGCTGTAGCCGCGAGCGACCGGATCGCTTACGACGACGAACAGCAGGAAGGGCCGACACATACGGGGTCGACGGCTGAAGGAGAAGAACACCGCAGGAGCTTGCACAGAAGTGCGTCGCCCCGCGAATCGGGAGCGCCTCCACGTCCAAAGGCGCTTCCTGGAGCCATGCCGAATCGTCGGCGATGAAGGTGAGCGCTCCGAGACGGATCTCGCGGCCCAGGAACGAATCGCCGCCGGAAGACATGACGAAGGAGAAAATATGCAACCTCGCCGGAAGTCGCTTAGACGTCTGCCCCACGGTGGGCGCCAACTGTCGTGGGAACAAGCCTGACAGTAGAAGGTAGGGGTACGAATGGAGAGGGCAGAGTCCTAGCTACGGCGAGGATGTACACACAGATGTATGAGTTCAGGCCTCACTCGGAAGTGATAACAGCCCTACGTCTCAGTGCTCCAGAGAGCTCTCTACTCTGTCGAGTGAAATATGTGTGTTATGTTACAAAAGGTTGCGAACCCCTGTGCCAGAGGGGAGGGGTGGCTTATATAGAGTGCGCTGCCCCTCATAACGTCTGGCATTAAGGGGTTTAATCGTGGTCATAAAAGGTGCGAACGTTACTGGTAACGTACACAATAAATGCTATTAAAGGTCTTGATGAATGCCCGCCCGTTAGCCTCCCTGGAGTGACTTCTGGGCTTCTGTGGTCGACTGTCTTCTGGTCCTTCCGAGTGAAAGGGTAAGCGTCGAGTGAAAGGCATCTCCGAGTGTATATTGTCGAGTGACTCATGCGTCATGGCGATTCCAGTCGGAGACTTACTCGTAGCCTTTAAGCTTTCCGGGGCAGTGTCCTTAGGTGGGGTATGTAGGCCAGGCCTATGACCCTACCCTAAGTACATATCCCCATCAGGGAGCACACGGAGCTGCTCGATACATGGCACGCCCATGTCATCGAAACTGTGGAAGAAGGTTTGCGCATGAAGGTCAGCGGCCTTTGCGACGTGATGGCTCCGCAGCGGGAGCTTGAAGACAAGATGACCACGCCACCGGCGACGTGGATCAAACCCACCTTGAAGGGCCGAGGGAACGACAAGGTCACCTTGTGGTTCTCGAACGATGACCTCTACTTCCTCGCCTACAATAATCTTTCGAGCCACCTGCATACATCAAGAGGGTACGATGGCTTATTCCTAGAGCCGTTTTATCCACTTAGATTCGGCGGGACCTATACTGACCTCATGGGACGACACATAGGACCCGATGGGGAAAAAATACCTGCTCACACGTTTCTCGTTGGCGTCCCACTTGGCAAAGAGTCGCTGCTAGATGCGATCCACGCCCTCTCCTCCTACAATCCTTCAACCCCCGACGCCGACCTAAAAATGGCAATGGCCAAAATTATACTCATGGGACCGGAATCCTTACGATTCCGTCCCATACGTGACGCATATATTTTAGAGTGGCACCAAGAAACAAACACCTATTTGACTGTAGCCCAGACAAATTATTTGGTTAAATGGTCAGAGATTAGTAAAGTATTGGTGTGGTGGGAAAGATCGGGCAGGAAAGTTTACTGGTTCTACGATGAGGCTGGCGAGTTAGCCGACGAACTTGATATAAGTTCTCCAGAGGATGCGGTCGGATTGGTATACTTGCTATGTCGGCCTAGGCCTAGAGACATGAGGCAGTCGCGTCGTCACTTGTTGTAGTTGAAATGACAGCAAACAAGTTTGGTGATGTAATAGGAATCGGAGAAACTATATGAAAGAAATTGTAAGAGGGGTCGAAAATATATATACTTCGACGGAGTACCAGTTTTTATTGTTGCTGTTGTTATTGTTGTCAATCTGGTGCACATTATTGTTTTTTACTACTACTACGGTACATCTTTGAATGTGTGGATGACAAATTGGTATGGAGTGAATTTACTGCTTTCTTTCCTCTTCACTGCCGCCAACTATAATGAACAAGCAACTCTGTGGTGTGAAGTAGCTCACCTACTGGTGCTGGCGGAGCACGTCCACGAACTGGATGCTTCCCTCATCCTCATGTAAGCCTTGCCGCCCTTTTCCTCTTCTCCCGACGAGGATGAAGAGTACCTGCGCACATGACGACGCCGGCGTCGTCCATCATGCCTTGCAGGTTACAGCAGCGGAGGCGGAACATGACAAGGCCGAGGATGAGTCGCCCCTGTCGACAAGGCCATGGGTTCGCCGGCCGAGATCACGTCGGCGGTTGTGGCGTGCGAGGACAGAGCGGTGCACAGGAGCGACACGGAGGCGGAGATTATCTCGTCTTGGCCGGCCCGGTGCCGGTGGACGACGCCGAGGTCAGAGAGGGAGCGGGACGGCGGCGACAGAGAAGCGCACCACATACTCGCTCGACTGTGAGCCAGCACAGACCGCCACCGGTTGTCACGGATCGGCACCACCAGGCTCTGCGCGCCGCCCAGCAGCGTCAGCACGTCGGTGTTGCTCAACCACACTTCGACGGCCGCGCCCGAGCAACGGTCTCCGCCGCTGAGCTTGGTGAGATGGACGATGGCGGTAGCCTAGCCACCTTAGCGCCGGCTTGCATCAGCGACGACGCCCACGTTGCTCCAACGACGGCGTGGCCCAGCGCGACTCGCCCGGACTGGCTTACTTGGTGAGTGATGACGCAACCGGCGGCATTCTCCCTGCACAGCTCCTTCGACGAGCGTTTGCAGCGTGGTTTCCCTCGACGGCTCAGGCAGCTGCGGTTCGGGAGATGGGTGGCAGTTCCACAGCCGCCGCCGTCCGTGCGCCACCTTAGCAATCGCCGTGGGTCTGTTCGCCCTGCTGCTCCAGACCTCCGGTGCCGAGCCTACAGTGGGTCTGCGCACGGTTCGCCGTCTCGGCTGGCTGTCTGAGGTCCAGGAGCTTCTCGGCAACGTCATGCGGGGAGACGGTGGCGGAGACGGTGATGAGTCCAGCAGCGGCGTCTCCGACAATGACGGCAACATGGTCGTGTCCGTGGGCTTGGTGGGCAAGAAGCGACGTCGACGGAGGCGCGCCTCGTGGGCGGACCTCCCGAAGGGCATGCTCAGGCACTCAGCGATGTCCTCCACTGTCTGCCATGAGTGGCGCTCCGCCTAGAACTGCCAGCCACACCCGCCGGCGCCGTGGGTCGCCATCCTGGTCCAGTGCGTCAGCCTGGACGATGGCACCATCCAACGCGTGGAGCCCCCTGTCCGAGGACGCCCGCGCCGCACGCTGCCGTGGTTCCTTCGGCGACTGGCTCGCCCTCGTCCCGGCAGACCGCTCGTGCCGCCGCCTGCTGACCGCCTTCTCTACCGGGAGGATCCCGTTGCCGCCGCCTGCTGAACGCCTTCTCTACCGAGAGGGTCCCGTTGCCGTCGTGGACAGACCGTGAGCCTCACAGGCCGCCACCGGTTGTCACGGATCGGCACCGCCAGGCTCTGAACGCCTTCGATCTGGAGACCCGTTCACTTGGGTGACACCTGGCAATGCGAATCTTAACGGTTTTGCTAAATCACATCTAGATATGACATAAATATTGCACATCTAAGTCCTATATCATTGATCTTACATGAAGATTCGTGTGGATACTTTATTTTTCTTTTTCTTTTTTCTTTTTAGGCTTCATTTAGTCATTTAGATGCGCAATAACTATGTCACATCTAGATGTGCCCTAGACACACCCGAATCTTAATGCAAACTTTCTTCATCCCGATGCCCTGCCATGAATTGAAACCGAAGTACCCAACATCGTGGCCATTCCCCTTACAGATCAGATCTGGTGCTCTGTCGTACCGTCACGCTGCTAGCCCCGTCGGTCACAGCAGAACCCCTCGACGCGGGCACAATCATGCGGCTCACCCCCGCTTGGCGAGGCCAGGGTCCTTGACGCCGGGCAAGTCTGTTGCTCGCCGCGGTCGGTAGAGCATCTACAACCGTATCCTCATACCCGTCTCAAACGCTCAGTCAGATCGTCCGGTCGTTGACCGGTCATGAAATTCCGATCCAGTCGGCCCTTTCAAACTGGCCTCAAACGCCCGGGCTGAGCAGCATCCCTCATATTCAGCCCAAATATAAGGCGGATATGGGGCGTCAGGGCACGTCCGCCTGGCCCGTAATGGCCCGCATCGACCCTACATATATTCATCCCTATCCGCTCGTCGGACCAAACCCTAGCACATCACTTCACTCCCCCTTCACTCTCATCCGCCACCCAAGCCTTCATCTGACAATTTCCGGCCTTCTCCGACATGGCGGGCAGCGGATCCGAGTCCTTCACCTCTAGATTCGTCGACCACGAGCTCATCCCACATGGCCCCGAGGAGGAGATGGTCGTTCGGCTTGCGCTCTGCTGCTCCCGGGAGGCGGCCGCCCTTCGGCAGCGCTCGGACTCGCAACGTCGGGAATCCATTGCATCGGCACAACCGGTGCTTGGATCCGGCGTCGCTGCCTCACCGGAGGTGGTGCGGTCCGTCTGGCGTCCGAATGTCGTGGCGGACGCGCAACCCCTTCCTTGGCGCGTCGAGGACGCGCCATGGGCGGCCACGAACGCTAGCATGGCGTGGCATGCCCGCCGTGCGAGGCAGCGGGCGCGGGAGGCGGCGAAGGCCCTCTCGACGGTGAACGTTGGAGAGGCGGAATCACACTCTCCGGCACCCCCGTAGGGTGCACCAGTGCGGGCGCCACAACCGCGTCGTGGTGGACGTCGGCTCCTTCCAGAAAGGGTCCGTCATCGACCTCACGTCCACCGGCATAGTCTGGGTTACGGGCTCCGACGAGGAAGAGTAGGGCATGGGAGACGGCGGGAGATAGTCCCGTGAGCCAACTAGTGACCCATGTCCTACTCTACCTCGCCGGCGACCGGACCGACACTACGAGGGACGCAGTCAACCGTGGAACATGGGCACGACGGAGCCGGACGACCTCCGGTTAGTATATTAGGTTTACGTTGCATGTAATAATATGAATTTAATTTTTTTAATTTAAGATATATGTAAAATGCATTATTTAAGGTGTGACCAGTCAGTGTCTGCGGATGCGCTCGGACGTTTAATGGACCAGATTTGCAAGTGTCGATGTAGATGCTCTTAGCCCTCTCGCTTGTCTTGCCACCATATCAGTTTTGGAAAATCCATCAGACATGACGTATAACAATCTCTATTCCTAATGTCTGAGTTGGTAGTCTCGCCTCACTCCGGTTAATTCTTTCCCATCGTTTTTTTATCCCACCAACACATTTAAACCGGATTTTACCCATGATCTATTTAAACCGATTTTATCTGCCAATAAGATCTATTTTCGGTAGTATTTGATAACTTTTATATGGAAAGGAATAAATCTTGATCGATCTATAATCAATTTCTGAAGTATTTGGTAACTTTTATTTGCAATAAGATCTATTTTCGGTAGTATTTGATAACTTTTATATGGAAAGGAATAAATCATGATCGATCTTCAATCAATTTCTGAAGACCAAATCTCTACTATTAAGGCAGGATCGGAATCGTTTTCGTTCGATCTCCCCATCCCACCATCCTAGCGATCCCTCGCCCCTCCTCTAGGCTGCTGCAAACTGCCACCAACGCACGCAAGATCCGGATCAGTCAGGGAAAGAATGGACTAAATGCACAACACAACTCGACGCACGATAAAAAGAAAAATAAAACCCACCTAAAAAAGCAGCCACGAGCCCACGACCAGGCACACCCGTCCCACGCCCCATCTCCTCACGACCTCACCAACACCTCGCTCCTCCCCCTCCGATCTGTCTACCGAGAAAATTCCCCCTACCGTCCAAGCCCGAAACGTCGCGCCGGTGCAGGAGCCCGTGCCGAGGAGTCCCTCGATCCAATCCTCGCCCTCGTCGGCGTTGGCGGCCCCGCACTCTCTCCGGAGCAAAATTCCTCCGTCGTCCAGCCCG
Organism: Elymus sibiricus; assembly: GCA_039707655.1. NCBI lineage: Eukaryota > Viridiplantae > Streptophyta > Magnoliopsida > Poales > Poaceae > Elymus > Elymus sibiricus. The sequence goes on along the minus strand of CM077663.1, from coordinate 368,915,782 downwards.
AACCGCCACGCCGACGCAGTAGCCCAAGCCGCTCACGCAACCAGCACCGCCCACGCAAAGAGATGGCGTAAGCCTTGCTATCAAGAGGAGTCCCTCGATCCAATCCTCGCCCTCGCCCTCGCCAACGTCGACGGCCCCGCCTGTCTCCATGGGTTCAGTTACTCGATCCCGATCATCCGGCGAATATGTCACCGGTGCGGACGCGCATCGAACAACAACAGCACGGGCTCATCTCTAGCTCATCTGAGCCTTTCGTCGACGCCGTCATGCCGCCGCTGTGTTGGTGCCGACGCCGCACGAACACCGGCATCACCTGTCTCCCTATCCCGTCCGGGCTCGACAGGGCCAGCGACACTAGCAAGCTCCATTGACCGGAACCACCCTTCGAGCAGCAAGGTTGTCATCCTCTCTCTCTCTCTATCTTTCTTATTTTATTTTTACATGCTTGTCACCACATTGCTTCGTGTTGCTATTGTTGTATGAATGAAGTGACCTGCTGTTGTTGTAAGAATAGAAGTGAGCTACTGATTTTTGAATAAAATTGACTCGTTTGCAGATTCGTATATGTGCAGAAGAAAGGTAGAATTGACCTTTTGTACTGACTGTTGTATGGATGTCGATGGACGTCACCGGTCAAAGGGTGACACCAGATGTTGTGGAGGTGACGCACTTGGCCAGTGTGGATCTCCAAGTCTGCTCCTTGAGGAGGTCATCCACCTTCATGTACATTGTTGGTTTCACAAAGAATCTAGACTGGTTTGATTTGGTTCAGTTCGATTTGATTCGGTAGTTGTGGTAGTGTTAAATTTCTGGATGCAACATTTGTTTGGCAGGTTTTTACTCCCATGTAATCGCTGAGATTGAAGTAGGAGAGGAAGAAACAAGACGTCATTGCATGGGAATGTAAGTGCATCTTTTCTGGTGTGCCTGGCTTCAATTGTTTGGTTTTGATATCTACCCAACTTATAAATTGGCTACTGTTCAAGGCAAGTTCCGTCTATGTGAGATATTTTTTTATAATGCAGAACTGTAAGAATGACCCGAGGACCATCTTTATAATCAATAAATAATGAGTTGCATGTACCATAGGATTTCATGGTTAGCTTTTCATGCCTTAGTTAGCAATTGATGTGTGATTTCAAGGACGCGCGATCAATTGTTAAATTCCTGGATGCAACATTTGTTTGGCAGATTTTACTCCAATGTAGTCACTAAGATTGAAGTAGGAGAGAAAGAAAAGAGACGTCATTGCATTTTCGGGTTCAGTGGTAAATGCTGCCATACGTTCTTGTTCCCTGGATATGACTTGCTTCTGTATGTACTTTTCTTGCTGGTTTTAACATATCTCCAACTAATATTCTGTCTGGTTTTAACATGTTCTGGTTGTTGAAAAAACAGAAATTGATACCCCTCTTTTTTCTTAACTGTTTACTATTTGTCCTTCATGTGATGTTGCATGGTTCAACAACTCGTCAGGGTTACAGGAAGAAGTTGGAGTAAATCCTTGTGGTGTAGAATTCAAGGAATTAGTGAAAACAGTAACGAAGGCAACAACAACAGAGAGAAACTTTTGATTTGTGTTCACTATGATCTTCTTCAATTTTTGTAAGGGCATGTGATGTCGTCACCATATGAGGTGGATAGTGGCCCGGCTATGAACACCCATTAGATAGGATCAGGACACCATAGGAGTAAATCCTAGCCAGGTATGTTCTGCTCTCCCTCCTTTCTCTCCTTTCAGTTCTTGTCCACTCCCCTCCTCTGCTCTTTCTTTTTTGCATGCACGATGTTGTTAGGTGTCAACTGAGGGGAAAATACGATGGATAGTAAGGAGAAAGTGGGAGATTGGGAGGAAATTGCTGAAGCTGGCCAAACAAAAGTAAGAATGGCCCTCCTCGGTGTTTAAGACATAGAACATGTGTTCTACATTGGTAGTATCATTAGTGTAACGACCAATGTTCAATTTTACTATCATCGACCAGCTTGGGAATGTAAGTGCATCTTTTTTGGTGTGCCTGGCTTCAATATTTTGGTTTTGATATCTACCCAACTTATAAACTGCTTACTGTTCAAGGCAAGTTCCGTCTATGTGAGATCATTTTTTATAATGCACAACTGTAAGAATGACCCGAGGACCATCTTTACAATCCATAAATAATGAGTTGCATGTACCATAGGATTTAATGGTTAGCTTTTCATGCCTTAGTTAGGAATTGATGTGTGATTTCAAGGCTCGTACTAGGTTTTCCTAACCGACGGGCGCAAAAAAACATCCACACGCATGCACATCTCTGCTTTCCCAACCCCTATTCCTAGGTTGAAGGCAAACCTATTCCTCACGATCTCCCACAACACTCACTCATGCGCCCCTATCAGCCACCATGGCGGCATGGTGTGCAGCGAGGAAGGCGGGCACGACAAGCAGTGCAAGGAGCACAAGCACGCCAATGGCCACCACCATGGGGTGTTGTTGCAGAGGCTGGTGAAGAGCCTTTGCGCGACGAGGATGATGTCGCATGGCGGGCAGTGGCGGAGCCAGGAATTTTCTTCTGGGTATTCATTGGTATTCATCTGTGCAATGTAATAGAAATATGACAACAAATATTCATCAAGCTAGCAACAGTATACCAATGAATCAGCCATTCTTGGGTATTCCATGGAAGTCCAGGGAAGACCCCTGGCTCCGCCACTGATGGCGGGGTGGGAGCGGCATCATGGGGAGGGTTCTGAAGAACAGGGATGAATCCGAAGTTATTTTTTCTTGTTGTGAGTAGGATCAAATTTTGATTGACCAAGCTTTTGTATGATGTTGCTTTTCTATAAGCATGATTCTCACACTTTCTCATGAACAATAGTAAATTTTCACAGTAAGCAATTTTTTGTACGTTTATTATGTCTTTTTCTTACTCAATAGGTGGATTTGCTCCAGTGATTCTGCAAGGTTCCCATCAAATGATTTTACAGTTTGTTTGGTGTCAACAATGGGTGGCAGTAATCTGCACTGCTACTAAGTGCAGAGTAAGGACTAAGCATTTGTCTTATTATATACACATGACATATATCAAAATGACCATGAAGGATATATGTACTGCTCAGAAAATGCCTAGAAATATGAGTTTGTCATAGCAGCTATTTAGTTGGAAGAAAACATAGACTGAAGATGGACATATCAGATGTGCCTGCTTGATAGGTTGCTTATTTGGTTATGCAGATGCAGTGATGCTTCCTTTGATGGGGATAATGTGTTCTCTTTTTATAATTTTTTCTCACTTGCTTCTTGCTTGTCTGTCAGGCTATGTTGGTAGATTGTAGAGAGAAATTTGTCTTTGAACAAGACTACCAAGGAAGCATCAGGGCAAAGATATCTATTGCATTATTATAGTTGAGATAATTTGATTTAATTCTAATATGTCAAGCTTGTGAAAGTTCACTATGTACAGTGGTTTGGTGATTTGATATTTGTCGCAATGTAGTAATAAGCACCATACAACACATAAATTCTTGTTTTTTTGTTCTTCTGCGGGACACATCCTTTTGGAGTACAAGACATTTTTATAACTATGCCTATAACTCAAGATCTCTACGCCTAAATTTATTGTTTTGTGGTACCGTGAGCACATTTTTATCTTTGTGACCAATATCCCTCAAGCTATATGAAATTTGATTAAGAACATGGGGATACTTTTTTTAAGTCATGATGATAAATGGGTATATCTGGAATTCAAGTTTGAGTCGTATTTATTTGGTTTAGCTATACATTGTATAGGGAAGAAGGTATCATACTATTTTGTGGGATGAACGCTTTAAGCAGGAGGGGTTCTTAGGGCCACAAGAGGGCTTGTTGTGGTTTCGTCGATAATAGTGAGATGACTAGCAAGGTTGGATCAGCGTTGGCGGCCCGTGGCAACGCACGGGCACTTGGCGGCCCGTGGCAACGCACGGGCACTCAACTAGTGGTGTTAGTGCCGCTGTGTAGATGTGTCACCACCGTCTTGCCGTGATGCGTCGTCGTCGGGAACGAGCGCACTTAGCTGGGAACCGAAATTGGGCAAAGGGAATCAGGGGAGAAGTTACCGCGTTGCGTCAAGATTCACGCAGGTGTCGCTCAATCCAGTGGGTCTGTCAATGAAAACCGTGCGACCCGCTCGTATAGGAATGTTTTGCTATAAGTTGACTGAAAAACAAAACTGTTTTTTTTTTTGAAGATTCGCGTGCATTGATGAGTATTGTACTACTACAAAGAGCGTAGCGTCAGTGTAGGGGCACGGTTGGGGAAAAAAAGTCGCAAAATGATAGCCGGCAAACTATTCGGTAAAAAAAGACAAATTTAGATAACAGATGCACGAACAATAGGATAGCACAGCGCAATCTAGGATACCACAGCGCACATTTAAAGTTCAATATTCAGATCAAAGCAAGGTCAGACAAGAGCAAATACATATTACACTCGTCGATAAACGCAAGGCACAACTACTGATAAAAGTAAAGGATAGCAGGCTTCATGTCGATGGCATTATCTTGATTCAGCATCCAAATCTACTACAATGCCCAGTTCTGCTTCTTCTTCTGTCTGCATGCCAACGGGAAAACAAAGATTAGCCCAGTTGTCAAACAATGAATGCACGAAGAACAGATGATGCGATATATAAAACGAATCAATCAAAAGAGAGAACAAGGCCAGGTTGCGGACCTCCCACTCCCTGAGAAATCATCGCAGCTCTCATAGGGCTTGTCGCCGGAACGCCTCTTGCCTCCACAGCTCAGATAAAGACCAAAGAGGGCCCTGGAGGTGGTGCCGGAATAAGCAATCTGAGGGTCGTCGACCACCGCGCACAGACAGTCGACCATGTCAACCGTCGGCAGGATGATCGAACAGCACGATGTAGTCATTGGATCAGGCACCTCGATGCAAGACTTGACAATGGCAGTGGCCAGCGCGGTGGCATTGCAACCTCGAAGAAATTAAGAAAAGGAATGTCAGCATTGCATCTAGGACTAAACATGGAAATACCGAAATACCAGGCTAACACGGATAGAGGACATAATAAATAAAGTAAAACGAGCTCGAACTCCCGTAACAAAATCAATGCCAGTGGAACAACTATCTTATTTTGTATGTGTCTCAAATCCCCAAAATAAATTCCCAAAAGGAAGTGCCTGCGCACGGAGCGGAATCGCAACTCCAAAATAAATCCTATTAGTACTACAGATCGACGCAGAATGCAAACGGAGAAACATGAAAACGAGGTGTTTTATACCTCTGTCAACGTCGGCGGAGGTGGATGGGACAGAGGCGAGCACCGCGAGCAGTATCACAAGCCCCCAAGCTGCGGTCGCACGAGCCACACCGGCCGACGAGGACGCCCTCATCGCTCCCTTGCAGAGACCCTGAGATAGCAAGAACGACATGGAAGTCAGATCTATAATCCTCGGGGGAAAAATCATGAAAATGATAGGAAAAGCATAGCAGCAGCGTGTAAAAACTAAAAGCAACATGAACTAGCGTTGCCTCGGGCCTCGCTCCCCCAGCCCGATTCGCCGCTACGTCAAGGGTAACCACACCGGCGCCCGCTCCTCCACAGCCCGAGAGGCTCGGGCGCAAACACACCGGCGCCCGCTCCTCCACCGCCCGAGAGGCTCCGGCGCAAACAAACCCGCAAACCCGCACGCTCGTTCTTCACCTCGCCCGAGAGAAGCGCCGTTCTGCACCGCCGCCTGGCGCCTCGCCAGAGAGGAGCGCCGTTCTGCACCTCTGCCCGGCGGCTCGCCGGAGAGGAGCGCCTCTTCAACGCCGCCTGGCGCGTCGCCGGAGAGGAGCGTGCTCCTAGGAGCTTGCTCCTCTCCGGCGAGGCGCCAGGCGGCGGTGAAGACACGCTCCTCTCCTGCGAGACGCCAGGCGGCGGTGCAGCACAGCGCTCCTCTCCGGCGAGGCGCCAGGCGGCGGTGAAGAACGGCGCTCCCCTCCGGCGAGGCCGTGTGGCGAGACGCCAGCCCCCACGCCTCGGAGGTCACTCTAACAAGCAAGCTACGCGAACATAGTGGGCGAGGACGGCGCTTGCCTACCTGGAGGTCGCCGGTCTGGTCGCGCCCGGCTGCTGCTTCTGCTCGGTGGCGCGGTGCGGAGGAGGGAGGAGGGTTTGGGGTTTTTGGCTGCCTGCAATGAGTGACCTCTTTATAAAGACTAGACCGGGGGGGCAACGGGAAGCGTGGCCGCTGCGGGGGGTGGGGTAGCGACGGGCGGACTCCGCTGGCGCCTGCTGGTGGGGTGGGGTGGGGTGGGGAGGGAACCACGGCCACACAGTCGATCTTCTTGCCAATCAAGCCAACTCAAAGCAAAGCCTGCAGAAAGCAATGCAGATTTCGGCAGCGCTGTTGCGCTGTGGCTGAACTTTTGACGTATTGAAATCCGTCCGTGACTTGTTGCGTTGCTGAAATCGTATTACTACTAGTAAGTGACGATTTATTAGGAGATAAGAGGCTCGGATTAAGCTCTGCTCTGCTTTAGCTTTGATGTATGTGAAGCTTTCTTTTGTTTGCGAGGGTCTGGTCAAGCTTTTCCGTAACTATACTTGACCAGGAGTGCCGTTCCATGCTCGTGCAGTGGTAGTACGGACATTGAGACACGAGCCCAGCCCAGGCGGTGCGCTTGATTTATCCTAGTCTTAGACTCAATCTCAGGCCACTGTAGATAGTTTTGGCATGAATCATGCCCAGCGTGTGGGCGGGCGACATGGAATTGCCAACCGCCGTAGCACTACAATCACGTGCGCGCCGCCCGTTGCTCTCCGTGCATGAACTAGGATGGGTAAACTGCCTCGAAATGATGCGAAACGATGATCATGGAAGGAATCCGACTCAACTGTAATTTAGTTTCTCGAACAGTGCCTGAGCTATGGGGCCGGATTGAGCAGGCCTTATATTCAGAACAAGAACTACTGTACCACGCACCGCCTTGCTGATTAAACGTACAAATATGACAACGAAAGAGAACAGTGGGCTAGCTATCTCCAAAATATAATCACTGATTGTAAGATTTCTTTAACATATGCAAAAGCTCCATAATATTCAATTTTTTTCTTTTAAGAAATAGGTTATCAGTTTTTCCTGCTCAAGTTTCGGTGCCCTATTTGTGCTCTGTTTATTCACCGGGAGCATCTACAGCCACAGTCCTCGTGTCGGTAAACGGTCGGACAGACTACCCGCACACGATTTTGACACTCAATCGGACCAGCCAAATCCAGACGTGTTTCGTCTGGGTCGTGCGGCAATCCCCATATCTGACACATATCAGAGACGGATACTCGAATGCCCGGACACGTTCGTACGCGCCCGTCACATAGGCTCTTGTCAAGACCTAACAAATACCTCACCTAGCGGACGAAACCCTAGCTCTTAATTCAGTCCTCTCTCACACAGTTCGATCTCTTTCCATCCCCTCCCCTCCCTTCCTGTCCCCTCACCTTCGCCACGGCCAGGTTCGCCAACGGGTCTGATCCCATGGACCGGGATGATCTCGTGAACAAGTAGTAGTCCGGCAGCGATGCGTCAGACGACAATGAGCTTGCGATGAGCATCGCCATCGAGTATACGCACCTGGACACTAACGGGAGCTCGAACTCCACGTCGACCGTTGCTAGCTCTTCCCGGGTTGTCGCGGTAATGCGCCTCAGTGCGGTCGCATGTCTCTCTTTCCAACGTTCCAGATCCGGTGCAAGACTCTGACACCAGCCCCCCCCCTCCCCCCGAGCAGTGCCGGGTGCTTGTGCTCGCACCCATCCAGAGGATGCGGATGTCGGAGTCGAAGGTGAATGTCGCCCGCCACAAGCGGCAGCGGGCCACACAGGGGGAGGCTAAGGCCGGCCCTTTTGGCCCACGCGCCCGCTCCGTCGTCGTCGCTCAAAAGAGCAACTACTTCGAAAGGCCATGCCTTCTTCGCTTACGTTGGCGGAGACATACGCTAGGCACCTTCGGTGCAAGAATCGAAGCGTCAGAGCGCCTCCGGTGCGGAATCGAAGCGTCAGAGCGCCTCCCGTGGGAGAAGGAGACCGCCAAGGCCAAGGCGGCACGGCACAGGAAGGAGGAGGCCCGTGCCACGCGAAGGCGACGAACTCTATGTCCAAAAAATTATGCCCAACGCAAACTATTTCCATTGGGTCGGAATATGCTATAAATAGTTCTCGTTCGTTTACATGCTTTGATAAGCATTTGGGTGTAACATATGGGGATTGCCCTTGTTTTTTTTTTTGAACGGTCACCGGGGGGGAGAGGATCCCCACCTGAATATATTGCTCAAAAAGCTGCCAAAGCCAAGAGTCGCCCCTTAAGCTTTGGCTGATCCAGTTTATAAGGGAAACCGGATCAAAAACCTAAACAAGTCGACCCCGTTTATGAGGGAAACCGGGCCGAAAACCGTACAGGTAACAAGGTTACAGAAGATGAGAAAAAAATGCCATCCAGGAGAAGGCATGACCTAGCTAGTCGGCAGAAAGACCAACACCACGAGAGACACAAGTAGATGTGGGGTGTTGTCGAAGGATCACAATACCCAGACTCTGCAAACAACCTAACGCACCGCACCAGCGTGCGTACCGAGCCCCACAGCACAACAGAGGATCAACCAAAATCAACGAGTGCCAAACCTTGACACGAACCTTGACTGGGAGATCCGCCACGAGCGGTCGAAACGATTAGCAGGTTGGGGAGGTATCATTGCGTCGTCATTGAGCAAAGATGAACCAAGACAACACCAAGAGCCTGAAGCTCGCCGCAGCACAACGGCAACCATGGGAGGGTCTTGAGCATGCCAACGGAACGAAGACCACACAAAGGACAGTCGAAGAGAAACACATGAAGAAGAACACACCACCGTCGGCCCCAAGCTAGCCGCAGCACCACTACCAAACGCACCACCCACAACCACCTGCAGCAACAGGAGCCATCGTTTGGGCCTCCAAGATAACGTCTACAAGGGATTGCCCTTGTAGACGCTCAAAATGGTGCTCCTTTTTGTTTTTGAACGATATTCTGAAATTTTGAACGATAATGCTGCTCTTTCTCTATCGTGCTTGATCTGATCAGCATGGTCCCGGTCCGACTGGGGTTTCTGGGAGGCGGGCGGGCCCTTGGCTAGGCCGGACCGGGCATCGTCTGTAGAGCTCTGTAAAAGTGGCCGTGTTCCGCGCTGCAAGCTGTACTTGGCTTGCTAGCTCTTGCATGCACCCTAGGAAAAGCCTGGTGCCCGACAAGAGCAGCACAGGTCGGAGCAGGCTCTGGCTGGTACAGACAGTATGGTGCATAGTTCTTTGATAGGTGCGCAGCTCCCCCGGTCGTCTCATTCCCCTTGGCTGTTGGATATGGCTCGTCAAACTGCCACGATGCCTAATCAGGCATTCCAAATAGCGTCTCATGGTTAAGCAGTTCGCACAAGAAACAAGACTCGACGTCGAAGTAGTAGTACTAGTCTCTTTGTTTTCATCAACTGACCTTTTGACGTTGGAAGGCTCCTAATCAGGCGGGCAGGATTTGATTGGTCCTACCAGCAAAAGCATCCAACCGTTCCATGGACGAGCTTTTGGGACCAACAGAAACAAAATCAGGCTAAAGAGTGAAAGGAGGGGGGTTCAAAAAGTAAAAGAAAAAAGGCAGTGTCTGCACTCTGCAGAGGATCAAACTTTTCTACTTTTTATTGAGAGGGACGGAATGCAGTCTGCAGTGGATTCAGAGACAAAATCAGGCTCAAACATTTTGAGGGCATCTCCAGAAGTTGTGTCACCTAGTGAAATCTTCAGTTTTAAACATTACAAAGAAGCGTTCAAACTTGATTCCAATATACTAATTTTAAACATTACATGATTAAAACTTGATTCCAATATACTAGTTTTAAACATTACATGATTAAAACTTGATTCCAATATCTAGTTCAAACTTGATTACAAAGAAGAGTTCAGTTTTAAACATTACATGAAACTAGTAATTAAAATTTGGCCTAATCTATCTAACTAGCCAGACGCGGATCTCGAACCCTGGTCCTCCGATGCTACTGCCAGTCGTGGACGGGCGCCGCTGCGACATCCGTCCTCGGCTACCGCGCCGCGCATGGGGTGGTCCGGCGGGCGTTGCACTCCGATTACAGGAACGCCTCCCGCACCATCTTGGCGCTGGGCCTGCATCGGTGGCGGGCGTCCGAGACTTTGGTCGTGTTTCACGGGTCGACCACCTAGGCGGTGGCAAGCTCCGAGTCGGCGACGATGTGCGTTCCACAGTACATGCGACTAGGCAAAGGACACCGAGCGCATGCAGCACCCCGCGCCACTCCAAGGACGCGAATCGCTGCAAGAGCGATGCGGACGTCGCACCGCGCGACGAGCCACTTGACCTGCGGCGTTGGCGGAGAGGGTTGGCTGGGCACGGCGGTAGGATGGGAGGGCATCGACGCAAAGGATGAGGGCGCGCGGCGACCCTGTTTCGAGAAGCGAGATCTTCTACCACTACTAGAAAAATTGGTGTAAAGAATCTAGGGCGTATTGTTGTAGGAGAGTAATTGCCATGCCGTTTTTCTGTTAGGGTACTCTGTAATCTGTCAAACTCTCTACTCCTCTTATTTAATGGAGCCAATTTGACAAAATACCACACTTTTCCTGGTACTTTGCTCTAGTACCACACCTTTCTTTTTATTAGACTGATTAACACACCTTTGATGATAACTGGATAAAATGCCACAAACAGAGTTTTTTTTCTCCCTTTCCACGTCCAGGCCCACACATCGTAACCGTTTGGACGATTTTGCCCTCCTGTTGTTTTCACCTAGCGATCTTCAATCCAATCCAGAACAGACGGAGACGTACAGACTAACGAGGCAGAGGAACAGCGTCGTCACCTCGGCACGCCTTCTCCCCCGTGCGCCATCCGTTGCTGTGGAGGAGGTGCCGCCGTCCGCCGCGCTCCGGCCACTCTACCGGAGAAGAAGGGTGCCGCCGTCCGCCACACTCCGGCCACTCGCTAGCCGTGCCGGAGAAGAAGGGTGCCGCTGTCCGCTGCGCTCTGACCACTCCCTCACAATGCCGAAGAAGAAGGCCGTCGCCCCTTCCGAGTGCCCGTCCAGCGCGTGTCAGTCTAGGCGCTGGGCGCGTCTCCGTCCAGACTGGTTTTACAGAGGGTCTCTGTCATGGCTAATGAATGATCATTTAGCTGTAGGTGTGCGCTGATGTAGGCCTGTAGCTGCTCGCTGAAGCTTGCTGTAGCTGCTCGCTGAAGCCTGCTCTAGCTGCTCGCTGAAGCCTGCTGAAGCAAAGTGCAGACTTTAGCCATGTGCTAGTGCCAGCTTTGACAAAGTAGATTCCTGGCCTGTGCATTGGGTCATATAGCTGTTGATGCTTCTTCCTATGGATGTAACCAAAATTTAGCTTGGCTGGCTGTAACATGTATTGATGTATCTCTTTGTTCATATGGATATAGTTAAAATCTCGACAGCATTTTCACCAAATCTTTTGACATGACCTCTCTTTATTTTTGTACCATTTCATATGTCACAAAAATATATATATGATTCGCATATTCAGCTCAATAAGATGCAAATGTGCCCATAGACTTGACAACAATAAAAGGCGAAGCTTTTGCCTTGTTTCCAAAAAAATAAATACAGAATGAATATGTATAATTTTTTATTGCAAGCATAAGGTGAGTTCTTGACTCACAAGTTGCATCCAAAAACATAAAGTGGGTCCTCATCTCACTACACACATGACAAGATCGTAAGAGACACTGGCTTTGGGAACTCAATCCAAACGCATCGACTTCGTGAAGAAGTGACACCAATTTCATAAAGATTCAGCACACAGTAGGAGATCACAAAATGGCATGCTACACTCCTTTTCTCCTCTTCGGGTGGGCTTTTTGGCGGGCTTCACACCAACTATTGGTTGAGAAGTGGGATTCCCCGTTTCCATAGAAAGTTGCCTACATAATACATCATTTTCATGCATTAGAAAAATAGGACCAATGTTATACACATTTGAAGAAAAACACTAATTTTTTCACCTCCTTGTGATTGGGCCAGGGCTGCCTTGTAGGACAGCCAATTGTCTTTGTTGATGTCCCTAACCTCACATTTCATATTACTTGCTCTGGTAACTTTCAAGTGCCCAAGACCTCTTGTTCTATTATTCACTTGTTGTACAACTGCTGGCAACATCCGTCCTTGTAGTTTCTCCCCAATATGTCTCCTTTTTTCAACCAATTTCATTATCTTTCCGTTTAGTGTGTCAGCCAATCCATCTACAGGGAGATCTTTGATTCCTCTTATCCAATTGTTGAAGGTCTCTGCGAGGTTATTATGAATGTAATCGCACTTGATCTCAGTGTCAAAACTAGACCTCATCCACTTCAGATTATGGTAATCTTGCAAGTACTTGCCCATCGTTTGGCTAGATTCTAGAACCTTGGAAAAGTGGTACTCAAACATTGAAGGTCTATATGTCTTGCCTGCAGCCCACATGCGTCCAATTATGTCACCATTATATCTTTTCGAAAAATTCTGCATCAAATGCCTAAAACACTCCCTCTATTCTGCTTGAGGAAAAACTTTCTTAACTGCATTTTCTAGACCTTTACATGCATCGGTACATATAGCAAGCTTTGCGATTGGCCCTAATGCTCTATGCAAATGTGTCATGAACCATGTCCAGTTATCTTCATCTTCAACCTCAATAAAACCAAATGCAAGAGGAAACATCCAATTATGTCCATCTAAAGCTGTACATGCAGCTAAATGGCCATTCCACTTTCCATTCAATGCAGTTGAGTCTATGCTAAGATAAGGCCTACATCCAGCATGGAATCCATCTACACAAGGCTTAAGTGCCATAAAAAATCTGCGAAAGTAAACTTTACCATTTGCTAGTTTAGTGTCAACCTCAACAATGCTTCGAGGAGATCTTAGTTCAATCTCAGCTTTGAAATTGAATAGGTAACGGAAGCTACTGCCCCAAGAACCATATATCTCATCCTTTGCTCTCTCTCTCTCCCCTTCCAAACAGTGTGATAGCCAGTGGTTACATTTCAGTCTTCCTCTAGCTTTTCTTGTAAATCCTTACAACCAATGTTTGGAGTTTTCCTCAAAAATTTCTTTGACCTTTCTTGAACCCAATCTTGTGAGGCCATTGCTGAATTTAGCCTGCTACTTGAAACACATGTGTGCGCCGGTCCTATCTGATTAACCTGCATACATAACAAAGTTGTTAGTGTTGTTACAATAATAGGATGCTAGCATAATAGAAAATAATAATAAAAAAGTGAATATTAAGCTATGTTAGTACCCTAGTCTTGGTCTTATCCGCCATAAGACGACATGTAATTTTCCATGGACAATCCTCGGCCATACAATGTGCCATCCACCTACTCTTGTCAGCTCTATGAGTCCCAAGGTTGAATTCTTCGTTAATTGCCCATTGCCTCACTGCCCTCCTACAATCGGTCATTGTTGGAAAGATTGAACCTTTCTCAACTTTTGGATGATCCTTGTCATAAGACATTTTTATGTCTTCAGGAACTTGGTCATCAACCGGTATAGCTCCCTCAACCATTAACTCCTCATTAACATGAGATACAACAACCGGAGCTGGCTCATTTAGTGGTTGTGCATCCTCGACCTCTTCCTCAATTCCAAGTACCGCACACTTGTTTTCCTGGGACATAGGAGCTATTATATCGTCACCAATAGGAGTTATCTCAAGAGTGGACCAATCGATGACAACTTCACCATCAGATTGCACATATCTCTCATTACTTCGAAGCACATTACAAGGTGTAGAGTCGTTGGCGCATGATGCAATACTAGCATTTGGCTGGTAAATGTCAGAACTTGAGCAAATGATATTGTCCACTATCTCACTAGATGGGTTATTTTCATGACAAGATGATGTCGTACCCTTTGCAATGTCCACAACTTGAGCTAGCACAAGCAACTCTTTCTCTTCCCATCTCTCAAGAAATGATGTTAGCAACTTCCAGTAGTTATCAATCCTCTCAACTGATTCAAAATGCTTGTCCTTGCACAAAATATGGACCTCCTGACCACTCCCCCAAACAATTTTGGAGCCAATGAGTTCTATCATATTTTCAACAGTAAAACGCTTCATGTTAACCTGAAACTCCACATCATGTTCGGCTACTTGACGCTTGCTGCCATCGTCAAGCTTTGCGACAAATCGAAGAACTCTAACTGTTAGTTTATAAATGACAACGCGCAACTCCACACCTTCTCCCCTACAAAATCACATGATTTTTCAAATAGAATCAGTGATTAGGCGTAACTATTCATCAATATTTGGTTTGCAATTCAAAGAACGCTCCAATTCAGAAGCTTGGGTTGATTGACTAACCCTTCCATAGTTGCGCCCTCCGGCTCCATCACCGCAAGTAGCACGTTCTCTTTGTACTCGTGAAGCCTGCCCACTAGCTTTCCTCCTCCACCATAATCTCCATGGTCTAGGGTTCCTGTGTATGTGCACATGTCAAACCAAACAGGGCAATACATAAGAATTTACCTGTGAGAAGCTTAAACTTAGACAAAGAAAAAAGCAATTATAAAACAAAAAGTATACTATTTGTGAAGGATGTTGATTATTGAAGTTTACTGACTGTGTTTTCCGAATAAAAACTTGCATTCTTATGTCTTGTCGTGTCTCTCATCTGGCGCTCAACTAAACCGATGCGGAACACCAAAAAATAAATGCATACTTAGACAAGTTAATCAATCTTCAGCCATTAGAGAAATACAGACAGGGAGAGATCTGAAGGGAGGAAGACATGTCAGGGTCGGCAGGGGTGTGCTTGCCGGATTAAATATAGGTGTGGCAGCCCCAATCTGGTGATTATTGGGCAATTTAAGGAAAATTGAGAGCCATGCACATCCTGCACATGCGTACAGCCTGCACATGCGCACGATACAGGGCTGAGACCAAATTAGAGAGAGAGAGAGAGAGAGAGAGAGAGAGAGAGAGAGAGAGAGAGAGAGAGAGAGAGAGGAGAGGAGGGGAGAGAGATAGAGAGAGGGAGGATGAGAGGTAACTTGTCAGGCGGCTGGAAGGAAGCACGGCGAGGTGGTGTCGCGGTGGATAAGCACGGCGAGGCGGCGGCGCGGTGCTTCGGCCCTGTCACCTGTGAGTGGATCGCGATCAAACCAGGATCCCTAGGTGAAAACAACAGGAGGGCAAAATCGTCCAAAAGATTATGATGTGTGGGCCTGGACGTGGAATGGGAGAAAAAAAACTCTGTTTGTGGCATTTTATCCAGTTATCATCAAAGGTGTGTTAATCAGTCTAATAAAAAGGAAGGTGTGGTACTAGAGCAAAGTACCAGGAAAAGTGTGGTATTTTGTCAAATTGCTCTATTTAATGGATGAGGCAAAGCTTTTGCCTCCGTTTCGAAAAAAACTAGAAAAATTGGTGAAAGCGTAGATGGTTTACTTTCACGTGGAAAGCTCCGGATGCAGTTACAAATACGAAACCGCATGTAGAAACATTAGCCATTTTTTAAAAAAATATTACATTTTTTTATTAAGTTACAAAAATATTACGCCGTACAATAAATTTTGAAAAATAATACAACGTCGGCCTAACCAAAGCCGACTGGAGCCACGCTGTATTATTTTTCAAAATTTACTAAACGGCGTAATATTTGTGTAACTTAATAAAAAATGTATTATTAAAAAATAGTGAAACATTAGAGGCCGTTGCTCTTTTCCAACCGCCTGAAAATTTTTGTCAGTGCTGGCGGATTCTATTTTGCAACGCTCGCGTCTGTTTTGTTCATCGGGGGGGTTCCATTTCCCCTGCCCTTCCTCATTCGCGTCTGTTTTGAAAGAAGGAAGGGGGTTGAACCGTCCGTCCTCTCTGGCGCGGTGGAAGATCTGAACATCCGAAGTGGAGTTGTGGCTTGGTCGCCCATCGGCTGCAGCGCGTAGTCTGTGGTGTTGCGGTTGCATGGATTTTCACCGTTGCCAACCTCCACCGAGGACTTCGGATCTCCGGCAAGGTGAGCTCCCAGATGTTTAGAAATGTTTCGTCGCGGATTATATATTTTTTGTATGGATAGTTGCTGATTCTAGGGTTAACGACTGTATGCTCATATATTTTTGTATGATTAGCTTTTTCTTATATGAATGTGATTACTTGATAAGATTTCTAAGATAGGTCCAATAAACTAGAATGGAGGCAGTATAGTTAAGTTTTTGCTTTAGCTGAGCGATGGAACTGGTAACATTTACTTGTATCAAAGGTATGGCTAGTTTTGACTTGTTTGTGATGAAGAATAACTTTTTTTCTAAACTCATGTTAGTCAAAGTAGTTACGCCTTTGATGTCGAAAATTGAGGTTAATTAGGTTGTCTAAGATCTGAATCTTTGTCTCTCTTTTTTCTATCTAGACTATATACCTATATGTTCACCTTTGAACATACTAATGTCAAATATAACCTAACAATATTTAAACTAAATATTTTGTATGCAGCTGTTCTTTTATTTTATTTACACCGCGCAATAAAATTTTAAGAGAAGAGTGTGGGTCGATGGTCCCGCCTGCTAGCGTCTGGCCGACACCTTCTTTACATGTTGTGCTTTCTAGTTCATAGGTTGGATGCCTCAATAAATCTTACTAGTTTACTCACGTGCCGACGTAATGAAACCTTAAATATATCTAAATTAAATCATTTATTTTGCGTGTGTTCAAAATTGTAGTTGCATTGCAGAAAATTATTTGAAGAGAGAAGATGAAGCCTCATTGGTACTGAACTCAACATAAAGGATCAAACTGTTGGGCATGTTGCTTCTCGGAATACTCTCTTGTCTTGATTCATTTTTAAGTTTCATAAATGTTCCATATGTTGGTTGTGAAGTGTGTAAATGTATGTTGGCTTTGAATTGTCGATTATGTATCCATGTCTCTTATGAGATGTAAAGCTTTATGCATGTAGGTGATGTATGCATATGTTAATTTTCATCTATACTTTCAATTTCCTTTGCGTAACTGATTAAGAAATAAGAAAATCGAGTAATGTTTCATCTGACTATCATTAGCAGTGGTGGCTACTAAAAGTGAAATTTTTACATCGCTGGCATATAAAATGGAGGTTGTATTAGCACGAAACCACCTACGGCAATAAGAATATTGGAAGCGGTTCCGGTGTGGAACCACACGTGTGGACGATGATAATGCACGCGGTTTCCACAACCGTCGTCGATGCGCGGAGTACTAGCGATGCGGGCTTTGAGGTTGGATGGGAAACTGCCACCAATCCATGTACCAAAATCGATTGTAAAGCCCGATTATGTACTAGTGTACAATGCCTCCCAAAGCTGCCAGTCAAACTTGTCCTCAAACAAACCTCGTTCGATGTCTGATCAATCAACATCGTCGTGGATGCTATATTCGTTGCAGCCCTCGTGCTTCCTGCTTGACCAGGAGGATGTCATCGCGGTGAAGGGCGATGGCCGCACAGACTCGGATGAAGGGATAGGCGAGAATGGTGGCGCGATCGGGTGGGGCCCATGGCGATGACATGTCATGTCGACACCGCGGACTGGAGCTCGATCTGTCGTCGAATCAATGGTCCTGTCAGGGCGGCGGCCGAGCCGAGCAGCCACATAACCCAACAGAGCTTGTGCTCCTCCACGTCAATCTTGTTGCCCCACATGGTGGGGAATGGGGTGATGGCTGGCGGTTAGGGTTTGGCTGGGCGGCACCGTGCCAGTTGGAGTGCGGGAAAGGAAGTGATTTGTCAAAAAGAGGGGGCGGGTTGTCGGGCCGTCGTGGCGAACAATCTAAACGTCCCTGCTCCTTCTCTCGATTTGAGGCTATGTCCGGCGATCAAATCAAAATGACAGGGAAGGCTAGGATAGGATCTCACATTAGGTGAGATCATTTTTTTTTGATAATACAAAACATGTTAAAACCACCAATATTTGATGTACAACCTTAAAAAGTTTCAGCTCCTAATTTGACCACTAATAAAGACAAAATCAGATGTGAATAATGCTAAACTACTATTCTCCCAAAGCTGTCACTATTCACATCTGAATTTGTCTTTTCTGGATCTCTAACTATACATCGAGTTTTGAGCTAAATTTTTTTTTGTGTGTTGTAGATACACGCCGCAAATATGTTGTCAAATAATTTTGAATAAAATCACAGTGTTGAAATATGAATTTTTTTGGTTGATCTCACATAATGTGAGATCTTGCACGAGTCACCCTCGAAATAACGGAGTTCATTGGATAGCATTTTGCGTGTGACGGTATGATCTGCATAAGTCGGGGCGATGTGGAGAACTCCGTTTGAGATGCCCTAAACATAACCAATCATGACACGAGTGATCAGAACAAGAGCAAATAACAAAAGCTAGGCAAAGACGAGAACCGTCGGACACGTAGTACATGCATGACGCCGGAATGCATGCGAGGCCCCGGCTTACGTGACCCGCGTGCCCGCCACAACCAGAGGCCACAGCTACACGATTGACCGGTCGTCCTGGCAACATGACTACAACACGCTACGGGGCCTTGGTGGGGGCCGGTGGACAGCCATGACGTGGTATATCGAGCTTCCGAAGGATTCGTGCACCGCGCGGTTTCGCGTTTCTTGTCCATGTTCCTCACGCACGCTCTCCCACCCCGGATGATTGCCGTCTCATCTCCTGTTAGATGCGGTTTTCCTGAACTAAACAAGAAGAAAAGATGCGGTTTTCCCATCTAGTGAAGGCAAATATGAGGGTCGACATTTCACATACCCGAGTCGTTTCTACATTCGAAGCATAATAATGTAGGTTTTTTATACTCCTATGTCACAAGATGCCCTAGTTTTTGGATAAAGTTAATGTTCATTTGGTAAGTTTTATTTTAGAGTAGCCAGTTTTTCTCTCTCTCTATTTTATGTTGTAACTGTCCAATAATATGCCCAAGCAATCTGACAAACCACAAAAGTTTGGATTACACGGTGACGGCGTCGACCTGGGGGTTGGAATATGGAATGACGCTTCCAGCTTGACTGAAGCCTGAAGGCGTGCTCCTGATGCGTCTTGTATACGGCCGTATGCGCGCGCACTGTCCCGGCCCTTTCATCTCGGGGCCGTTGCGCTCCACGGGCGGGGACAATCCCATTGTTAGATTCGCAGGAGAAATGGAGGCCTCTCAGGGCGCTTGGATTCTCGACCGTTGGATTGGCTGTCCAAACGTTCCCAATCGTCGGATTTTTTGATGAAGCAATCCTGGCCGTTGGATCGGAATTGATGTGACTAGCAATGAATAGTGCCCAGACTTCCTACAACCGTCATTTTAGGCGTGACTAGCAATTTTCTTTTAGCAGTTCTTACAATATGGTATTACATGTGCATGTTTCTCTTTTAGGATCCGCCTCTTAGGCGTGGATTTGTGGCTTATTATCTCTTTATTACCTCATGATAATTGTGATTTACGATTATTGTTGTGAGCTTATTAATAATACCAATTATATACATGATTGTTGCACTGCATGATGTCCAGTTTGTGGAAACAATCAGTGATTCTTTCTTTTTATCTAAACTGGGCCATAGTTATGCTGTATGGAAACAATCACTAGTTCTTTCTTTGTTATATATGAACTTAGAAATAACTCTAATTAGTCACATACTGAGTTCATGTTGCTGCTTCATTTGCCGACGTACAAGGACGAGGACGGCGACTGGATGCTCGTCGAAGACGTCCTCTGGAGGTGAAATTTCTGGGCCTTTTGTTTGCTATTTCACAGAGTTAAATCGGCATGCAACTCCAACTCGTGTTGTTCTTCAGCTACGTCATCTTGTTTCAATTCATATGTACACTACTTACTATTCTTCTTGGTCAATAGTCAAAGATGTGTGGCAAAACTTTTGCCTTCCTTGGAAAATTTGCATGGTGTGGTTGCTGGACGGTGCAACAGAATCTTGAGTATGATTCATATGTTTAGTGTTTATATTATACTTAATGCTTAGGTCTTTTGCCTGAAAATATTATTAATTGATCGAACTAATTTAAGCTTAGTTCTTGATGATTATTTTTGTGGGACTAGAAAATGAAGCTTTTTTATTTGTACTGCCTTGTATTCTTCCTTCTTTTTTCTCTTGTTGGTTTTGCTTTCTACAACCGTCATTTTCATTACAAAGCATCTCTCTCTCCCTCTCTCTGACCGCTGCTCTTTCCATTGCCTTGGCTTGAAGGTCGCCGCTGGAGTCGGACGAGGTCATGGCCTACCTTACCTGGTGAGGTATTGGCTAGGAAGAGCGCAAAACACCACCACCACGTACCAGAGGGCACCATCAAGGATGTCATCATATTGATTGCCGATGACCTACATGTCCCATCTCTCTCTCTCTCTCTCTCTCTCTCTCTCTCTCTCTCTCTCTCTCTCTCTCTCTCTCTCTCTCTCTCTCTCTCTCCCTCTCAAATGTCAAGTTAGACCCTCTTATTTTGCAGATTGGGAGTGTGGCCTGAAAGCCTTATTTCAAATGAAATGTTTACCTACGATATTGATCATAGTTTATTTTCTGACCTTGGATGGGCTGAAAGAATAAACTGTGGTGAATTCTTCCACTAGGTGATCTTAATAGCCAAAATATATAAAGGCTAATTTTGTCGGCCAATAAATATAATAGCAAATTCTGATGCACCAAATACTTAAAATGTTTTATTTTTGTTCCTATTTATTATTACTGATTTGTTTCAGGTAGACCACCTAGGTTATAGCATTGTGAAGTACTCCCTCCATAAAGAAATGTAACAGCGTTTAGGTCACTATTTTAGTTATCTAAATGTCCTTATATTTGTTTACAGATGGAGTATAAAGCATGATCCCAGTTACTATTTTTTTCTGCCTGGTGAGCAATATAAGCTAATGGAATTGAGTACTATCTAATTATTTCTCATATCACATTATTGCCACTTTAGACATGGTAATTGGTAGTATACATCTTGAGTGTTTGGATGTGTGCATTATGTTGCCATGGTCCAACATTCTTATAGAGTGTCAAGTTTGACGTTCTATATTTCTCTTTAATTGCAAACTTGTGCCAGATGCTTCATGTTTCCTTTTAAAACAAAAGACTTGAGCTTTTGTTCTTAACTATTGGAATTTTCTGTGTTCTTATATTGATGTTTAGGCATGTGCCTATGGTTTTTTTTTCCTGCTCATTGATATGCAAATGGCTATATGCTTATAGTTAATGTACTCATTACAAAAAAAAACCTGTGAGTATGGCAGACTCTGCCAAATGAGAAATACACAATATTCAGAAAGAGTAGGTTTAGGATATAGGTCTGCGTGTCGTCACCATCGCCGTCTTCGCCTCACCTCAGGTGCCTCCTCATTCTTCTCTCCCTCCTCCCTCTGATCTTTTCCTCTGAGCGTGTTGGATCGTTAATTCCGTATGCGTTTCACAGGTGAACCTGGATTTGGTTGCTCTTCGCCTCGCCGTCGTCGATGTCTTAGCCTAGCCTCAGGTGCCTCCTCCCACCTCTCTCCCCCACCCTATTTCTTTGCCGCTGGCCAAGACTGGGCCATTGATTATATCCGCCCCTTGATAGCTCTTTGCCTCGCTTTTCGCTCTCAGTGTTCTTCGACGTTGTGCAATGGAAGAGGCTTGCTTTTGTTCACCTTTATGAGTGTTGCTGTTACTGCTCTCCGTTTTGGTGTTGCTGCTTATTAGGTCTGTTGTTTTGTACAACACAGGGTGCGGTTAGGGTTGGAGTTCAGTGATGGTACGTGAAAGCAAATTTTGACTTGGATATGCTTTTGTTCAGAGTCGTTGTTTTATAAATTTCCTTTTCTTTTCGCTGTCATCACAAAATATGTCATCTGGATAGTTGATAGCGAAAATAAAATAAATTTGACAACTTCCTTCGTGCTTTATCCTGCTTGGATCATATATGCTTCTGTAACAACACCGATTCAGGTAGACAGCTATAAATTTACTTAAGACACCTATAAGCTTGATATATCCATACATTGATAACTAGATCATTGGTGCACTCGCGCAATTCTGAAATTGTTCATATTTATGGCTTAGGTATAGAATACAAGTGATTCGTTATCTGATTCAAAACACTACTCTTTGCTACAGCTGTAATCAGCATGATGGACATTTTTTTAGATATTATTGATGCTGCCTAAACAACACTAAACAACAAGTGTGGCTGCAGATACAAATCGATACCTCCTGTTAATTGGCTGGTGGCAGTAGCGGCGCATCAAGGTGCAAGGCAGCGGTGTCATGTTCATACTACCGGAATGGAAGAGCTTCTAATATTTTTATGCTGCATGCCGTAGGTGAGCTGCCACTTCTTCCCACATGTTCGTGCTAATTATCGAGTAACCTTCAGAATGAATTTTGATTGCGATTAGTATCTTTAGACATTGGTCATTGGCTATATTTGTCATTACTACCATTCTACTCGCTTGTGTAGCCACTAATGTGGTTCTTTGTTGCTTCTTTGCAGGCATTTGATTATGTCAGAGGCAACAGGAAGGCACGACGACGATCAAGGTCCTTATGTATGCCATGTACTATCTTTTGTCTAACATACCGTATGAGAATAGATCAGGATGAGTCAACTAAATCATGTACTATGTATTTACTGGTGTTGTGTGTAAGGAGAACATATCCGGTCTATATCTGAATCTATGAACTATTATATCGATGATGTCGAGTTATGTCTACATAGCCTGCCGTATGCTTATATAAGTTCAATGTATCCTTTGTACTATTCTTCTTTGACTTAGCACATCTGCTCATTTCCGGTTAAATTTTCATGTGACTACCAATGTTATAAACCGGAATTCTCTTTCCGAGGATGCTTATGTTTGTACTGTTCATCATTTTTGTCAATATATTCTATTCAATATGTTATCCACGTCTAAAACCCATCTTAAATTTCATATCTTATTCATAGATAATGATTTGGTGTATGTCACTGTACTGAACCAATATCATTGCGATTTTTGTATATTTGTAATGCTCCTATGACTATATTATCGGATTGGATATGATTATACCCGGCAGCGGTGCTGCCGGGTGCGGCAAGCCGCACTTCCTACCTAGTACTCAATGATACCCACTCTCATAAGCTCCATGCTCTCATCCAATTTTTTTAAGGATTTCTAGAAATAGATGTGAATATTCACAAGGAATGTGTCTACAATCCCTAATTGCAAATCCAAATTCGAAGTGCACATTGAGAAACTAAAAAGACAAGTCTAAATGTGGATAGTGACTTTTTTTGCTCTACTATTTTTTAGACACTATTTATGCTAGATTTGTGTTTTTTTGTTTCTCAATTTGTATTTCAAATTCGGTTATGAAAGTTTTAGGCTTGTAGACACATGCCTTCACAAAAGAATCCTTTTTTGTTGTTGAAATATTAAAATTCGTTATAAAAATAGTTGAGATTAGGGGAGCATTAAGGGATGGTATCACCTGATACTTTTCCTATGCCGGTGCCCTGCTCACAAGTATGGCTACGTGGCCTGGTTGGTTCGTGACATGGATGGATGAATGAGATGAACTGGGTTTAATTTCTTGAGTGATTAATTTGATCTGTTTGATAGCAAGATCAGAAGATGAGGCCGTGTTTCGTTGAGTGCATAACATCCATATAGGATCTAGGGCCCAATTTTAACCTATTTGGTTACATGTGTGGTCGGTTGGCCTGCATAGCAGGCTCCTCAAACCAGCCGAGATGCTGGATCGAGGAACGACCGAATCAACTGTTTCTAGCGAGACACGATCGAGCGAGCATAAAGAGGACAGACGATTGCATGAGCGGGGACGAGAGGGAAACGTCAAGCTCTACCGCTCACTCTCCCATGTCTTTACGGTCACTCTCCTCTCACCTTCAATGGTTGCACACCACACGACCATTGGCGACGAAAAGATCTGGACGACGACCATCGGCAACACAAAGATCTGAACGGCGACGACCATCCAAACGCGCTTCATCAGCACTTCATCAATGACGGTAAGCCATGAAGCCTTTGGATCTGTATGTAGAAGGCAGGTAATATCTGTCTGTGCCCGGCCTAGGTTCGATTAACGGTTTGATTTGGGGAAATATATGGTCTGGTTGGGGTTGTGGGGGGGGGGGGGGGGGGGGTCAACGATTATAGGCCTAAGTCGTGTATTGTGGTCATGTGTAGTATGATTTTAGTCCCAACCGGATATGTATGTATATGCATGTTTCGCGGTAGTGCATTGAGCTTCCTGGTCTTCAATGATGTACTATCCATGTATTAAGACTACCAGTCATACCAGGGTTGACTAAACACATTATAGTTCTGATCCTTGTACCAGTTATCCCCTTCTATATTATGGCATGCAGTGAAGATCGTCAAGCTTTACCGATGCTTACTAGTGTAGTGATGCATTGTTGCTCTACCAATGTAGTGATGCAGTGTGGTAGTGTGTCGAGCTTCGTGATCTACATTGCAGTGCTCTACCGGCAAGCTAGTCCTAGGCAATGCTCCTGAGGGCAACTGCTCTATTGGCAAGCTGATCCTCACCAAGGCTGTAAGAGCACATTTATCCATGTGTGGTTTTGGTAATTGATGACAATCCCTATGGACTAATGGTTGCCCTGAGTTATATTCGAAGGATTTGTCCGTAGGTACTTCTTGAAGTCCATCTGTTGGTTTCAAGGAGTTTATATGGTGACCAAGATGGTATTCAAGATTTTATTCAAAGATTGGTCATGTGAGAGTTGATCTCATTGCAAGCATGTCTTGAAGAAGAAGATTGTGTGAACATTCATGTTTACCTTCAAGACATCATCTTTGTGAAGAGAGAAGAGAAGACACAAGGTTGATCAAGATTAAGGCAAAGAATGATTCAAGTTGATCAACACACAAAGCGTAGAAGATGTACCAAGTGGGATCAAGTGATCCCATGGTATGGTAAGCATTGTCCATTACGCTTTGTGTACTAACCCATGGTCTACGTGAGAGTTCGTTGTGGGGTTAGGTATATTTCCATGGGCTTGCGTCAAGAGGAAGATCTCGTACAACCCATGGAGGATGACATCAAGTGGTGATCGTCATCAAGGTTGCGGTGTGCAAGTTCAAGTGAAACATCACGGAGAGATCATGCTTGAAGCTTACCGTCCATTGTGGTGACAATGGACTTGTGAAGATGTGCCGAAGAGTGGCTCTCCCATAGTGGAGTATGGGGGAGCAATCTACTAGTCTTCATCGAGCCGACGCAATCAAGAAAGGTGGTCCATCTTGAGAAGGACAAGATCGTCATCATCTAGCTCAAGTGGACTATGCGCAAGGTAAAGGTTTGACCTTGATAGGGTTTTCTATTTTACTGGTCTCATGGTGGTAGTTGGGAGACCGGGTTATAGGATCGATAGCCGTACTATCAAGGGGGGCTCTCAAGTGAGTAGCTTGATCGTATCGTTCGTTGAGAGCTCAAACCATTGCATTCTTGGCATCATCATCTTTCTTGGTTCTTGGTTGGCTTTTCTCTATGTGGGTTCTTGAGCTTATGGTTAGCTTCATGACAAGCTCAAGTTCATCGAAAACGGAGTCCATATGCATCTTCTATGATGTTTTCGATGTTGGAGTTTTTGTCGGTTCTTCATTCATAGAGGTTTCACATCTCTATATCATTGGCATTTTCATACTGCCTCTTCTTAAGATAACCCTGTCGTCCTCGACCGTCGCCGAAGTGAGCTGGGGTGTTGAGGTCCCACTCATAGGGCACACGCATTGGAGTGACGCACTCAGCTAACGTCGGCGGCGGTGCTGGCGCATAGGAATATGGCTAGCAAGTAATTGCTGCATAGGAAAGAGGAGGTCGGGGTGAGGAGGACATCCATCGCCCGAGAGCGGTGTCAACAATGGAACCGAGAGGGGGTTGGAGCACACTGGCTCCAGTGTCTCCCTCGCGGGTGGCGCTGTCGTGGGCAGGGACGAGGATGATGACAGTGAAGACTGCGTCGGGGGCCACAAGAAGCTGCAGCTATCAAAGGACTAGGCTGTAGGGGAACGCGACAGAAAACAAAAAATTTCGGTACAGCGTCCACGCCCAGGATCACTATGGAGACTGCATACAAGGTTTGATCTGATCCGTACCGACTCGAAGCGCAGCGGAAGAAGAGTCGGTGTAGATCGTCGGTGCAGATCCCTGCAGCTAGGATTTACAACCTCCCAACCGCAAGGATGTACTCCCTCTCCGGACAGCCCTTCGGGAGGCGGTCGGACAGTCCCCCGGACGATGTCGTGGACAGCCCTTCGGGAGGACCCTCGGAACCCGAACAGTAACCCGGACAGCCCTTCGGGAGGACGCCGGAAACTCGAACGGTAACTCGAGCAGCCCTTCGGGAAAAAGATCGAAACTACAATCTCTCTACGGGGTTGCACACATACGGTGTCAGCTATCCGGCAGGGCTTCGCCGTCCAGAACTAGTTCCTGCCGGAACCCAGACAGCCTTTCGGCTCTACGAAACTATTTCGTGGGAGGGAGAGAGAAGCCAGACAAGTCAAATGGCATGTGTATGAGAGCAAGGATGATCTGATTTTGGAGAGCTCTCTCCACCTCTATTTATAGGAGGAGCAAGGGGTAGAGGAAAGACCAAAAGGACCTTCCTAGGATCTTTCCACCACATGCCACATAAGGGTGTGTAGAAGATATCCACCATGAGGTGGAAGGACACCTCAAGGAGGCCCCCCCCCATGTCATGGCCGAAATTTGCAGCCCCCTTGGGGGGCTCCACCTCCCTTTCACACACCAAAAGTGGTTTTCTTCTAGAAGAAAAGCCCCATTTGCAAATCAGCCCAAAAAGTGCTTTTCACTATTCACGAAGACATTTTTCTACGTCCGTTAAAACCCAAATTATTTCTGTGTGCCTAGAATAATTCTAGCACCCACCAAAACAATTTTGAACGCATTCCAAAACAATTTCGGAACAATGTTTCTTCAGCGAAAAGCAACCAAAGCGGTTCCGGCTGCTCTGGAACATTTCCGGTTTTTGTCCCGGAAAATTCCCAGAAGTTTCCAGAACACTTCTGGCATCCTCCAAGAATTTCCAGGCATGTACCAGAACCAATTTGACTTAATGGAATACCCTAAAACAACTTTTCAGTTTCACCGGAACTATTCCGGTGTTCTCTCCGGAACGTTTCCGTTTCGTCCGAAACTTTTTCGGTGATTTTCTCTCAGACTCCCCGTCTGGTATTCAGCAGATAGATGACCCTTAAGCGTGTGATCCTATAGGTTCGGTTTAGTATAGACATGACCCGGAACACTTTCCGATCAATGATCAACATCGGAGCCATGGACACCCATATTGACCCCTATACCCACACGAATGAATATTCGAGTGAACCTCCAGTTGCCGTGTGCTATTCCTGTTGCTTCACGATATATTACAAATACCCGAGGTGAGATTTATTGCATCCCCGTGGATCAACAACTTGTCCACTATGCAAGTTACCTCGTTACCGGTTTTGTTCTCTTTACTCGTTTCCGTGTTCCGACATCCCTGTGATCAAATCACAATGTGTCTGGCCAGACGATGATGGATACCGTAACACCGAGAGGGCCCGAGAATATCTCTCCATCGTCGGAGGAGCAAATCCCAATCTTGAGCTATCAAGTTACTTGACATACTTTTCCATGAACCCGTAAGCCGCCGTAATAGCCACCCATTTACGGATGACGTTTAACAAACCCCAAAGTTCATGAAGCAAGCATGAAGAAACTCGACACTCTCATGGTCTAAGGAATTATGCAAACATTAACTATCTCTGTGTTATTAACCATTAACTCATGACGAATGTATCTCATAGCATAACATCAATCGGGTCGATTCAACACAAGTGTTCTACTAAGATTGTGCCCTCAAAATTGCCGGCATAGACATGCCCATGATCAGGAAAACAGGATCATCATGCAATACTTGAGCCAGTCATAGAGGCATGACTAGGAATACTTTTTCCGTTTATTATACCACACGTGCACATGAGTTTCCCTTCGAGCCTCGTGGTTATTGCAGACTCGAGAATCATTGCAGTTATAGCATGGAACATAAACATTCATTACAAACTCGGAGATACAAAGTAACTTTTATTACTGCCTCTAGGGCATATCTCCTACAGACTCCCACTTGCACTAGAGTCATAATCTAGTTACATGGCTTCCCTAACACCAATGGCTGTCCGGTGCTGCTCATGCTTTGCTCATGGTAGAGGCTTTGTCATCGGGTCTGACACGTTCAGATCCGTGTGAACTTTGCGTACTTTCACTGAACCCGCTTCGACATTATGTCGAATGAGTTTATATTTGCGTTCAATATGTCTTGTCTTATGGTGCGAACTTGGCTCCCTTGCCTGAGCCACGGCGCCACTATTATCACAATAGATCTCCAGCGGGTCCAGAGCACTTGGAATCACACCAAGGTCTTCAAGAAATTGCTTGATCCATACCGCCTCCTTGGAGGCTTCTGAAGCAGCAACATATTCCGCCTCCGTCGTAGAATCCGCTACAGTCTTTTGTTTGGAACTTTTCCAATCAACTGCGCCGTCGTTCAATATGAAAACATAGCCAGATTGAGATTTGAAGTCATCTGGGTCAGTCATGAAGCCTGCATCAGTGTAACCATTTACAATGAGCTCTTCATCACCTCCGTACACAAGGAGTAAATCCTTGGTCCGTCTGAGGTACTTAAGAATACCCTTGACTGCGGCCCAGTGTTCCAATCCTGGATCACTTTGGTACCGGCTGCTAACACTTAGCGCATAGGAAACGTCCGGTCTTGTACATAACATGGCATACATAACAGAACCAACTGCCGAGGCATATGGAACATCATTCATTTGTACTCGCTCATCGAGAGTCCGAGGACACTGATTCTTGCAAAGCACTGTGCCAGGTGACATGGGGAGTAGTCCTTTCTTGGAGTTCTCCATGTTGAACCTTTTCAACACCTTGTCAATGTACGTGCTTTGGCTAAGCGCTATTAGGCGTCTTGATCTATCTCTATAGATCCTGATGCCCAATACATATGCTGCTTCGCCTAAGTCTTTCATTGAAAAACTCCTTTTCAATGAGTCTTTTATTTCGTTAAGAAAATTCACGTCATTTCCAATCAATAATATGTCATCCACATACAAGATTAGAAATGCTTTTGCGCTCCCACTAAACTTCTTGTAAACACAAGACTCTTTGTCATTCCTGATGAAGCCAAACTGTTTGACTACTTCATCAAAACGAATGTTCCAGCTCCTTGACGCTTGCTTCAGACCATAAATGGCTTTCTGAAGTTTGCATACCTTTCCAGCATCCTTATGGACGACAAAACCTTCTGGCTGTATCATGTATACATCCTCTTTGAGGTTTCCATTTAGGAAAGCCGTTTTGACGTCCATCTGCCATATTTCATAATCGAAATAAGCAGCAATTGCTAGTAATATCCGAACGGACAGGCACTCCAACCAAAATAGAGACCAATCTCAGCTCTGGGCCATTCCTAACATGTTTGGTTCCAACAAAAAATGGAATTCATTCCCAAATTAATGCAAGTTTAATTTGTTTTCAGATAAATTCCATCTTGTTTCATGCAACAAGCTAATCACAATAGATTATGGTACAAATCCACAGTCATGATGAGAGAACCCCAAAGCCGAAGCAGAAGCCAAGCATCCATACAATCTTGGTCGCATTGTGTCCTGGTGACAAGGTAGTAGTGGGCGCAAGCAAGCAATGAGAACAATGTTCTTAAGCATTAGGGACACCGTCCACGAGTCTAGTGCAACCAGTTTGCATGTCTTCGAAGAGGGAGTGGCGATGACGGCGATGCGCCTTTGACTCTCTTCGGTGCTTGTACCGCCATGGTCTTTGATGCATAGATCGAAAGCTTTTCCGCTAAAATGAAAGAACACTCCCAAAACTGACAAGCCAGACAAACTGGGTCATGGTGCGGTTCTCTGATCATGAAGGACTACTCCGCAGATTCGCTATCGTGCGACTACTTTCCTTTTTAACCCCTCCCACACACACCTCTTCTCCTATAAGAATTGCAATGAATAAACTAAAATTTTGAACAGACAAAAAAGAGCAACAATTTCGTTCACGATGCAAAAAAGATTTCCGATTCTTTCACTTGTTATGATCTCTTTTTCTTTAAGTCGTGTTCATTAGGGTTTTGGTTCATTTGAAAAATAAAAGAGAGTTGTGTGGTTAGTTTACACAGAATTGAATGAAAACCGTTATAACATGCCCACAAGAAAGGACATCCCCACCGACCTGGCTACCCACAAGACTCACGCATACCGTCGAGGAGAGGACACCGTCAAGGTTGTCCACAATGGCATGTTCTCCACCTTGTGAGGGAGTCCTGGATTAAGGGGTCCTCGGGAGGCCGACCTATTTCTTATGGGCTGGACTGTATGGGCCGTTGGCCGGACACTGGAATGATCGAAGACCCTGTCTCCAGGAAGGAAGCTTCGAGGATCGTGGCATCTTCTCCACGTTTGGAGTAGTGAATAGGCATGTTTATCCCTTCGACGTGTAACCGACCATGTGTAAACCCTAGGTACCCTCGGCGTCTATATAAGCCGAAGGGTTTTAGGTTGTAGGCCAACAGAACTCATCTAGGGTTTTAGTCATACGATCTCGTGGTAGATAAACTTTGTAACCATTATACCATCAATATAATCAAATAGGACGTAGGGTATTACCTCCATAGGAGGGCCCGAACCTGGGTAAAACATTGTCCCCTTCGTCTCCTGTTACCCTCGATTCTAGTCTCACAGCTCGGGACCCCCTACCCGAGATCCGCCGGTTTTGACACCGACATTGGTGCTTTCATTGAGAGTTCCGTTGTGATCGCCAGAAGGAATCGATGGCTCATCTTGTCATCAACGAAGAGGTCCGCAGCACAGGCACTTTCGTCCCCGGGCAGATCTTCGCTTTCGGCAGCATTGTGCTGCACGCCGACCCAACCGGCCATCTAGGCCGTGTCGGAAGTTTCGCCCTTGATCAAGAGGTCAGATTCGGGAACTTAGAGTTCTCCATAGACTCTCGGGGCGATCTATTACTAACCGGGCTCGCAGTCTCGCCTGTAACGCCCGAAGACTCCGAGGCTTTAACCTCAGATCCATCTTTCGGCCCCTCCCACGGGATCTACCCCAGCGAGGACCCAACTCCCAGTCCGGAGCCGGTCATAGTGCCAGACGTCCGGACATCTGTTCTAGCCGAACACTCTCCCCGCGCGGACGCATCGGAGGTTAACTCCGGAAGCTCTAGGCAGGCCGACCCGATCGAGCTCTCGATACTCAACGAGGCTCTAGATCGGATCCCGTCGATGAAAATTGTCGACGATCCAACCCCGATCTGTGCTCAGATCGGGCTTCAGGCGGGTCAGGATGAATTTTTCGCCCCACCCACCACCCACTTCGTAGCCACTGTCGAGCATCTAACCGACATGCTGGACTATGCTTCTGAGGAAGCAGACTACATGGATGAGGAGAATCGCGCACTCACCCCCGTTAACACCGGACGATGGACTGCCACCTCCACATACGACGTCTACATGGTGGACACTCCGAAAAACGATGGTGACAAATCGGATGAAGCGCCGTCAAGACGCCGAAAGCCGCATAAACGGTCAAAAGGAAAAAAGGGAAGAAAAGCTATCCATGGCACCGGGAACGGAGACACCCCGGAAGACCTCGGCGATCCCGAAATCCCCGAACACCCGATAGAGGGTCAGGAGAGGCTGGAAGACCGGCGCAACCCCGCCGATCTAGATGATCCCGAGGACGACGATTACCTCCGCTCTGTCGAGGGGGAGGACAATGCGGAAGTCGATGACTTCGCCATCCCCGATAATCCTACAGATCAGGAACTCTTCAGGCAACAGCTTATAGCCTCGGCCCGTAGCCTGAAAGCAAGAGAACGACAGCTTAAAGCCGAACAATACGACCTCAACGATCGATGGACGAGAGTCCTCTCAGCTGAGGAAGGATACGGTACCGGTCTATCGGACCAACCTAAGAGTTATCCGCGCAAAAGGCTGCTGCCACAATTCGATGACGAGCTCACTGATACGCCGTCTCCTAAACATACACCATACGACAAGCCAGACCGCCCTCCTCGAGGACGAGACAGGACGACTGACGACGCCGGCTATAGGCCGACGATACCCCGTAGACGGGGAAAGGAGCCACTAGAGCCCGATGACAGGTTCGACCTGCGATACGACCTGGACCACAGAGCAGGTCGTACGCGATCCATCTACGGATCCAGAGGATACTCACCCAATAGACGGGAAGGGTACCGGCCTTGGTTCGACCGCGACAATGAAGATCGGGAACGAAACCGAGCTAGGACAGACGCCGATCACCGGCGCGTCATAGCTCGGGTCAGAGGCGCTGCCCACCCACTGTGCTTCATGGATGAGGTTATGCGGCATCAGTTCCCGGAAGGGTTTAAACCCGTAAACATAGAGCAATACGATGGGACAACTGACCCAACCGTATGGATCGAGGATTTCCTCCTCCACATCCACATGGCGCGAGGAGATGACCTCCACGCCATCAAGTACTTGCCCCTAAAGCTCAAGGGGCCAGCTCGGCATTGGTTAAATAGCCTCCCCGAAAACTCCATTGGGTGTTGGGAGGACCTAGAAGAGGCATTTCGATCTAACTTCCAGGGCACTTATGTCCGGCCGCCGGACTCCTCCGATCTAAGCAACGTCGTCCAGAAGCCAGGAGAGTCCACGCGGCTATTCTGGAATCGTTTCTTGACCAAGAAAAACCAGATCGTGGACTGCCCGGACGCCGAAGCAATAGCCTCTTTCAGACACAATATTCGGGATGAATGGCTGGCTCGTCAGCTCGGCCAGGACAAACCACGGACAATGTCCGCCCTCACATCACTCATGACCCGCTTTTGCACGGGCGAGGACAACTGGCTAGCAAGACGTAGCCACAACCCCGAAGACCCCGGAACCTCTGAAGTTCGGGATGGAAACGGGAAACCAAAGTGCAACAAGAACAAGCGCCGGCACAATAATAGTGATGCCGATGACACGGCTGTTAACGCCGGCTTCCGCAACTCCCGGCTTGGGCAGCGGAAGATGCCTCCTAAAGGCAATCGCGACGGACCCACCCCGTTGGACAAGATCCTGGAGAGGCCTTGCCAGATCCACGGCAATCAAGAGAAGCCCGCCAACCACACCAACCGTAACTGTTGGGTCTTCAAACAGGCTGGCAAGCTCGCATCCGAGGACCAAGGCAAGAGCCCACGCAGCGAGGACGAGGATGAACCCCGCGGTCCGATCGGTGGCGGACAAAAGAAATTCCCTCCAGAGGTGAAAACAGTAAACATGATATACGCCACCCACATACCCAAAAAGGAGAGGAAGCGCGCCCTTCGAGATGTCTACGCTGTAGAGCCTGTAGCCCCGAAGTATAACCCATGGTCGGCATACCCGATCACCTTCGATCGACGTGACCACCCGACCAGTATCCGTCATGGGGGTTCGGCCGCCCTAGTCCTAGACCCGATCATAGACGGGTATCACCTCACTAAAGTCCTAATGGACGGAGGAAGTAGCCTCAATCTGATTTACTCAGATACGGTGAAAAAGATGGGCATAGATCCGTTAAGGATCAAGCCCAGCAACACTACCTTTAAAGGATTGATCCCAGGCGTTGAAGCCCGGTGCACAGGCTCTGTAAGACTGGAAGTAGTGTTCGGCTCGCCCGATAACTTTCGAAGTGAAGACTTGATCTTCGACATCGTACCTTTCCGCAGCGGCTATCACGCCCTGCTCGGCCGTACAGCGTTCGCTCGCTTTAACGCCGTCCCGCACTACGCATACCTCAAGCTCAAGATGCCCGGCCCCTGGGGGGTCATTACTGTCAATGGCAACACAGAGCGCTCCCTCCGAACTGAGGAACATGCGTTGGCCCTGGCGGCCGAATTCTATTACACCGATGATTGGCAAGCGCCGACATCTGTCGTAAAGGCACCCAAGGCTGGGAAGCAAGCTCGGTCTCAATCCGAAGTACCAGAACCTTCTTCTCCCCATAAATAGCGACTCGCCCCCCATCGCACGGTCCTAGAACCGGCAAAGTACGTGCCGAGGAGGCACAACTTCGCACTCAAAATTCCATGGGCGGCGGTGGGGCAAAAAGTATTAAAGGGTAAGTGTTCGGCTAGACCGAACTATCACCATCAACATGTCTTCAGACACACTACAGGTACCATAAAGTACCTGCTACGGCGTAAAGCTCATTCATGTTTCGGCGACTTCTCAAGACTTTTTCTCCAAAGTCCGCTCGCCGAACATTACACCCATCATGGTATACAACTCCTCTGGAGAGACAGGATCGGACAAGCGACAGGGCACATCGAGGACGTCAGGTCACCTATCGAAGACCCTTGGTACAACCCCTCCTGTAAGGCTTATGTTTCATTTTTAATACCTATAAACAGCTATATCAGCAAGTTGAATAATAAGAGTTGTTGAATACAATACAGATGTATCATGCATGATCACCCCGCTGTTTTTGGTGTACTCTCTATTTCCCCTCTCCTCTTGCGAACCTGTTCGGTATACTTTACGAGGCAAACGGCTAATAGACCGGGGGCTCGACCTTAAAAAATCGCCCTAAGCACAACTGATTTCGTGTTCGGCGTCTTGGAGTTCTGCTTTATACGCATTGGTTCCGAACTATGTCTTGGGTCAATAGTTGGGTTGCCCGGCTCCTGTGCTTGCCCCTTTATGTTTCGCTCGTTCGGCTAAAAGGGCAAAGGGAGAACCGCTGCGATTGTGCTTCTGGCTAGCCTGGTCAAGCACCTCAGCGGAGAAAGCTGAAAACTGACTGTCATGGTATGCGAGAACTGGTCTGCGAATACGAGCTTAACTAAATCTCGTCAGAGGTTATTCCGTGTCATACGATGGGTTTGGTATTAGTACAAACCATGTGATAT
The DNA here is from genome assembly GCA_039707655.1 of Elymus sibiricus. NCBI lineage: Eukaryota > Viridiplantae > Streptophyta > Magnoliopsida > Poales > Poaceae > Elymus > Elymus sibiricus. The sequence goes on along the minus strand of CM077663.1, from coordinate 368,880,784 downwards.
AGGCTTTAGCCACGGTTCATCCGAACATCAAAAACCCCTGGGGGCTAGTCATTAGCCCCCAGCACTCCTTTCTCGCGCCCCTACGGCTAAGTGAAAGCAATAAAGCATTATGGTCCGATTGCCTCGTCCGCCCCACACTACCGCCTTCGGGTACCGATAGCTCGGCTAAGGGTTACAGTGCGTCGGCAGAGACACCCCGCGTAGTATCTACGAGGGGGCTGAAGCCGATGACTCGCCGCTTTCAGGTTTAACGGCCACATAGGAGTTATAAAGGATGCAAAACACGAAAGACATGATAAACCATGCATCTTAAATATAAACGCGTTAAAAGGTCTTCGGACATATTACAACCCTTTACTCATACACGTTTTCTCTCGAACAATGCGCCTCTATTGCCCGAGCACCCTCCATTACACCGGAGAAGTACAGCTCGGGGCGCCTATGCTCTTTTCCAGGAGGCGGAGGGGCGGTGGCTATCTTCATTGGATCCAGCCCCGGCCAGTGCACCTTAGCCTTCGCAAAGGTCATCCGAGCTCCCTCGATGCAGGAAGATCGCCTTAGCGCGTCGATCCGGGGCGAGGCGTCGCTCAGCTTCTGCACCAGGCCAAAGTAGCTGCCCGGCAATGGCTCGTTGGGCCATAGCCGAATGCAGAGATCCTTCATGGCCGACTCCGCCAACCGGTGTAGCTCCATCAGCTGCTTCAGCTGCTCAACAAGGAGAGGAGAGCGCTCGGGGGCTTCAAACTGCGCCCAGAACAGCCGAGCTTCATCTCCTTCTCCCCGCGAATCATAGAACTGGTTCGCGTCCGCTGCGCTCTTCTGGAGGTCCGAGCAGGCGCCTGAGGAACGCCATACTTGGGTAAGCAACTCGAACTTGCTATCCCCATAGACACACTGCAATAAATATGTCTTACCATCCATTATAGCCTTGGCCTGGCTAACTTCCTCTTCAAAAGATCGCATGTCCACCCGCTCCTTTTGGAGATCGGTTTTCAGGGTGGACAGTTCGGCGGCCTGCTCCTTGCCTTTCCGTTCAAGGTCTTTGCACTTTTGGCCGGCGTCCTTGAGCTCCTGTTGGATCTCCTCCACCCGAGCCTCGTGCTTGTCGCTGGTGGCTCTTAGGGCGGAGAGCGCGGTAGCCGCTTCTTTGGCCGCCGCCTTCTCCACCGCAGCCTCCTGCTTTGCCTTCTCAAGTTCGGCCTTGAGCTTCTCAATCTCCTTCGCCGAGGCTGCGTAAGCATTAAAACACATCAAACTTACTGCTTTGACAGTACGGTGATGATGAATTTGGATATTCTAGTCCGGCTTACCTTGCGCCTCGTCGAATCTCTTATTCAGAGCTTCGAGCTCATCTTCAGAGCTCCTGAGCTTCCGATTCAGCTCGTCCAGCTCGGATGCATTAACAACCGCTGCCGATGATGAAGCCTATACAAAAACAACCATATCAAGTTACGCGGGTTCACAACTTCCGAACTATCATAAATATGATCCTATGTCCGGTCCCCTTAAAGACTGTTAGACCGTTCCGAACAAATACTGTTTTATACATAGTTCGGATAATGATCTATGCTTGATCCCCAGGTAAGTTTTTTCCAAACTTACCTAGGGCTCGGGGGCTGCCGTGTATATAATCATAACTCAAAGAAAGTAATAGAACAGAGCATTACGTGGCTCACCTGAAAGCCCGTTAGGAGACCGTTGAAGGCCTCCTTCAGTCCGCTGTCCACGGACTGAATGCTCTGCAATACCGCACCCATAAGGGTGCGGTGCTTCTCGGAGAGGGAGGCGCTTGACAGAGCCTCCCCCATAGCCGGCCACCCACTGGTCGGTGGTGCCGGTGGGGATCGGTTGACCCGATCTCCGATCGGGGATTGAACCGATGCCTCCGGAGGCACAGTGCGCTCCGGAGACAGCCTTGAAGGTGACTGGACATCTCCTCGTCCGGTCTCCTCAGGATCCGGGAGGGGCTCGTCCCCCCGGTCTTCGGCGGCCGAGGCGTTAGCCTCGACCATGACGTCGTCGCGCCCACCTCCAATGTCCGGCTCCAAAGGAGCCTGTTGGGAGGACACCTCCGCGGCATCCTTCGCGGCGCCCGGAGGGGAGGGGTGCGACGCGGTCCCGCTCTCCGCTAGCTCGGCTGGCGGGGTCTCCCTGTCCGAAACTTGATCGGTGGGGAGAACTTGTGGTGGGCTGCAAGTCAATAAGGCGCTCACATGTTAATCATATTCAAAACTTAGTACTAATAGTTCGGGAGGTCTTCGGATCCGTACCTTCAAGGCGGGGGCTTGACCCTGAGGTTCCTTTGCGGAACCCTCTCGAAGTCCTCGGACTTGGTGTCCGAGTCCGAACTGTCTTCGGACAGAACTACCTGTGTCCGGCGCACTTTCTTCGGGGCGGGAGGAGGTATGTCCTCTGTGGCGTCCGATGACACCGCCCTCTTTCTTGCGAGGGGGGAATCGCCTCCGCCCTCGCCCTCGCCTTCACCCTCGTGCTCCTCCTCTTGATTTGAGGAGGCGTGGGTTTCTTCGGACACAGCCCCAGGCTGGTCCCTGATGCGCAGGCCTTCTCGGCCTGGTTTCTTCTTCTTCTCTTTCTTCTCTGGCGCCTTGTAAGGCGCCATGACGAGCATCTCTGACAGCAGCTGGGACCTAGGGTCTTCGGGCTGTGCAGCCGGGCACTTGATGCCCGTGGCCTTGTTCAACCATTCCTGCGGAAGTGATCGGAAAGTACTTAGACTTCCTTCAGAAAAACGAAGCCGATCTAATGAAGCTATGACATACCTCGGAAGGGGGCTTATCGGTGCGCAAGCCCTGGTCCTCCTTCTTGGCCGGCCAGTTCTCCTGCGCCTTGAACATCGCTTTCCATAGCTTCTCCCGTGTGGTGCGGAAGAGTTGACGAATCGTAGGCTCATCATCAGTCCGATAAGTCCACATCGGAGAGCCCCGGCGCTGGCAGGGGAGGATGCGCCGCCGAATCATGACCTGAACCACGTTGGTCAGCTCGATTTCGTCCTTGATCATGGAGGCGATGCCCCTCTGCAGGTCATCCACCTCTGTATCCGACCCCCAGTCGAGGCCCTTTCGGACCCATGAGGTCAATCTGGTCGGGGGGCCGGATCTGAATTCGGCAGGAACAGTTCCGCCCTCCTCCCTTGGCTCGGTGATATAAAACCACTCTTTTTGCCAAGTCTTGATGGTGTCGATGAAGGTGCCGGATGGCCATACTGTGCGTGGAAGCTTGCTGATGACCGCCCCGCCGCAGTCTGCGTGTGCGCCTGCGACACACTTTGGCTTGATGTTGAAAATCTTGAGCCATAGGCCGAAGTGTGGTTCGACCCGCAAGAAGGCCTCGCAGACGATGATGAAGGCCGATATATGCATGAAGGAGTTCGGCAGGAGGTTGTGGAAGTCGAGTCCGTAGAAGAACACGAGGCCCCTCACGAAGGGGTGGAGCGGGAAGCTCAGTCCTCGGATGAAATGAGGAATGAAAACCACGCTCTCGCCTGGTTTGCGGGTGGGAATCACCTGGCCCTCCTCTGCGGCGCGGTGGAAGATGTTGGCTGGGAGGTAGCCGGCCTCCTTGAGGTCCCGGATGTCCTGGTCTGTGACCGTGGAAGCCTCCCACTTGCCGTTGGAGCCGGAGCTGGCTATGGCAGAGCTCGGAGGAGGAGGGGTGGAAAACCTAGATCTGGGCTCTGGAAGCTCAGGAGATTGGGGAAGCAGGGGTGCGAATGGGAAGTGCGGATAAGCCCTGGGGTTTTCTTCCCCTTTTATTGGGCTTGTCGCCGGTTGGCCTCCCTTCACTGTGCCGTGAATCCCTCCGCTTCCCGAGACGTGTGTGCCGTTATACGCGCGTGATTAAACATATCCCGTGTGAAACGGAGCACGGTCTGTGCATTGATGGGTCGTGCTGATGAAAACGGCCTCGAACTGCGAATCGAGACTTTGTGACTGGTTTAGCGGTCGTGGTGGGCCGCGACCTTTTCATCTGAAAGGTCGTCAGGGAGCACTATTTACTCCTTGACGTTTGGCCTTCGGGGTCGGGTTATACATGGTGTTCGGACGATCTATGATCGGGAAAACTACACGTCGTCGGAGGCCAAGCCAAACTCGGCCGATCACTATTCGGAGAAAGGAACTCGCCTCGCAAGCCGAAGACTCTGATCGTTTGAAGCACCTGGAGCTTGGACCCTTGGCGTTGGAGGCTAGTTCGGGGCCTACTGAGGGAGTCCTGGATTAAGGGGTCCTCGGGAGGCCGACCTATTTCTTATGGGCCGGACTGTATGGGCCGTTGGCCGGACACTGGAATGATCGAAGACCCTGTCTCTAGGAAGGAAGCTTCGAGGATCGTGGCGTATTCTCCACGTTTGGAGTAGTGAATAGGCATGTTTATCCCTTCGACGTGTAACCGACCATGTGTAAACCCTAGGTACCCTCGGCGTCTATATAAGCCAAAGGGTTTTAGGTTGTAGGCCAACAGAACTCATCTAGGGTTTTAGTCATACGATCTCGTGGTAGATCAACTCTGTAACCATTATACCATCAATATAATCAAGCAGGACGTAGGGTATTACCTCCATAGGAGGGCCCGAACCTGGGTAAAACACTGTCCCCTTCGTCTCCTGTTACCCTCGATTCTAGTCTCACAGCTCGGGACCCCCTACTCGAGATCCGCCGGTTTTGGCACCGACACCTTGCGTGATGTTTTTGTAGGTTGGGCCGATGTAGCATACATGAGGTAGCCGAGAGCAAAAGGTAAAGCTCAAGGAGGCCAATAGTAATCAGCATTGAGCCTCCCGCCTGTTGATACGTCTCCAACGTATCTATAATTTTTGATTGTTCCATGCTATTATATTATCTGTTTTGGATGTTTTATATGCATTAATATGCTATTTTATATTATTTTTGGGACTAACTTATTAATCTAGAGCCTAGTGCCAGTTTCTGTTTTTTCCTTGTTTTTGAGTATTGCAGATAATGAATATTAAACGGAGTCCAAACAGAATAAAATCTTCGGAATGATTTTTCTTGGACCAGAAGAAACCCAGCAAACTTGGAGATGAAGGCAGGAGACCTGCCATGGCGTCACAAGCCACTAGGGCGCGCCCTAGGGGGGGGCGCCCCCCTGGCTTGTGGCCCCACGGCAGCCCTCCTAACCCTATTCTTCGGCCTATAAATTCCCAAATATTCCCAGGATACTAAAAAGAGCCAAGAAAATACTTTTCCGCCGCCGGAAGCCTCTGTTCCCGTGAGATCCAATCTTGGAGCCTTTTCCGGTAATCTGCCGGAGGGGGATTCGATCACGGAGGGCATCTACATCAACTCCATTGCCCCTCCGATGATGCGTGAGTAGTTCACCACAGACCTTCGGGTCCATAGCTAGTATCTAGATGGCTTCTTCTCTCTCTTTGTTCTTCAATACCATGTTCTTCATGATCTTCATGGAGATCTATCCGATGTAATACTCTTTTGCGGTGTGTTTGTCGAGATCCGGTGAATTGCGGGTTTATGATCAGCTTATCTATGAATATTATTTGAATCTTCTCTGAATTCTTATATGCATGATTTCATATCTTTGCAAGTCTCTTCGAGTTATTGGTTTGGTTTGGCCAACTAGATTGGTAATTCTTGCAATGGGAGAAGTGCTTAGTTTTGGGTTCAATCTTGCGGTGTCCTCACCCAGTGACAAAGTAGGGGTAGCGAGGCACGTATTTGTATTGTTGCCATCGAGGATAAAAAGATGGGATTTTCATCATATTGCTTGAGTTTATCCCTCTACATCATGTCATCTTACTTAATGTGTTACTCTGTTCTTCATGAACTTAATACTCTAGATGCAGGCAGGAGTCGGTCGATGTGTGGAGTAATAGTAGTAGATGCAGAATCGTTTCGGTCTACTTGACACGGACGTGAAGCCTATATGCATAATCATTGCCTTGGATATCGTCATAATTATTCGCTTTTCTATCAATTGCTCGACGGTAATTTGTTCACCCATCGTATTATTTTCCTTCATGAGAGAAGCCTCTAGTGAAACCTATGGCCCCCGGGTCTATTTTCCATATTATACTTTCAGATATAATACCAAAAATACCAAAAATACTTAGCTGCATTATTTTTACCTTTGTTTTACTTTCCATTCTAGCAATCTTTTATATCTATCTCTATCAGATCTCCTCCTTGCAAATAAGCGTGAAGGGATTGACAACCCCTTTATAGCGTTGGGTGCAAGTGTTTGATTATTTGTGTAGGTACATCGATTGTGGACTTGATTGTATCTCCTACTGGATTGATACCTTGGTTCTCAACAACTGAGGGAAATACTTATCTACTTTGCTGCATCACCCTTTCCTCTTCAAGGGAAAACCAACGCATGCTCAAGAAATAGCAAGAAGGATTTCTGGCGCCGTTGCCGGGGAGATCTACATCAAGCCTACCAAGTACCCATCACAAACTCATCTCTTGCATTTACATTATTTGCCATTTGCCTCTCGTTTTCCTCTCCCCCACTTCTAAAACGATTTTCAGAAAAATCAAAAAGATTTGCCTTTTTATTCGCCCTTTTTCCGTTCGTCTTTTCGTTTGCTTTTTGTTTGCTTGTGTGCTAGATTGCTTGCTTTGTCACGATGACTCAAGAGAATACCAAGTTGTGTGACTTCTCCAATACTAATAATAATGATTTTATTAGTACTCCGATTGCTCCCGCCACTAGTGCGGAATCTTATGAAATTAATGCTGTTTTGCTTAATCTTGTTATGAAAGAACAATTTTCCGGCCTTCCTAGTGAAGATGCCGCATCCCATCTAAATACTTTCGTTGAGTTGTGTGATATGCAAAAGAAGAAAGATGTGGATAATGATATTGTTAAATTGAACCCATTTCCGTTCTCACTACGAGATCGTGCTAAAACTTGGTTTTCATCTTTGCCTAAAAATAGTATTGATTCATGGAATAAGTGTAAAGATGCTTTTATTTCCAAGTACTTTCCGCCCACTAAGATCATCTCCCTTAGGAACGATATAATGAATTTTAAGCAACTTGATCATGAGCATGTTGCACAATCATGGGAGAGGATGAAACTTATGATTAGAAATTGCCCCGCGCATGGTTTGAGTTTATGGATGATTATACAAATTTTCTATGCGGGATTAAATTTTGCTTCTAGGAATCTTTTAGATTCCGTCGCGGGTGGTACTTTTATGGAAATCACATTAGGAGAAGCTGCTAAACTCCTAGATAATATTATGGCAAATTACTCTCAATGGCATACCGAAAGATCTCCTACTAGTAAAAAAGTGCATGCTATTGAAGAAATAAATACTTTGAGTGAAAAGATGGATGAATTGATGAAATTGTTTGCTAGTAAGAGTGCTCCTATTGATCTTAATGATATGCCTTTGTCTTCTTTGATTGTAAATAATAATGAATGTATGGGTGTGAATTTTGTTGGTAGGAACAATTTTGGTAATAACGCGTATAGAGGTAATTTCAATCCTAGGCCGTTTCCTAGTAATTCCTCTAACAATTATGGTAATTCCTACAGCAATTCTTATGGAAATTATAATAAGATGCCCTCTGATCTTGAGAATAATATTAAAGAATTTATTAGCTCGCAAAAAGGTTTCAATGCTATGATTGAAGAAAAATTGCTCAAGATTGATGATTTGGCTAGGAACGTTGATAGAATTTCTCTTGAGATTGATTCTTTGAAAATTAGATCTATTCCACCCAAGCATGATATTAATGAGTCTTTAAAAGCTATGATAATTTCTATTGATGAGTGTAAGGAAAGAACCGCTAGAATACGTGCTAAGCGTGAATGGCTTGAAAAAGTGTGTTCTCGTGATAATATTGATGAAGATCTTAAAGTGATTGATGTGACTCCTATTGAATCTTTGTTTTCTAATGTAAATCTTGATAAATATGGGACTGGAGATAAGTCAACTTTAGTTAAAAGGCGTCCCAATGATTCGGAGTTTATAGATCTTGATGCTAAGATTGATAAAAGTGGGATTGAAGAGGTCAAAACTTTAGATAGCAATGAACCCACTCTTTTGGATTTCAAGAACTTTAATTATGATAGTTGTTCTTTGATTGATTGTGTTTCCTTGTTGCAATCCATGTTGAATTCTCCGCATGCTTATAATCAAAATAAAGCTTTTACTAAACATCGTGGATGCTATGATGAAATCTTTTGAAGAAAAACTTGAGTTGGAAGTTTCTATACCTACAAAGCTTTATGATGAGTGGGAACCTACTATTAAGATTAAAATTAAAGATTATGAGTGCCGTGCTTTGTGTGATTTGGGTGCTAGTGTTTCCACGATTCCAAAAACTCTATGTGATGTGCTAGGTTTCCGTGAATTTGATGATTGCTCTTTAAATTTGCATCTTGCGGATTCCAACATTAAGAAACCTATGGGAAGGATTAATAATGTTCTTATTGTTGCAAATAGGAATTATGTGCCCATAGATTTCATTGTTCTTGATATAGATTGCAATCCTACATGTCCTATTATTCTTGGTAGACCTTTCCTTAGAACGATTGGTGCAATTATTGATATGAAGGAAGGAAATATTAGATTCCAATTTCCATTAAGGAAGGGCATGGAGCACTTTCCTAGAAAGAAAATAAAATTACCTTATGAATCTATTATGAGAGATACTTATGGATTGCATACCAAAGATGACAATACCTAGATCTATTGCGTTATGCCTTGCTAGGGGCGTTAAACAATAGCACTTGTTAGGAGGCAACCCAATTTTATTTTTATGGTTTTGTTTTTGCTTCTGTTTTTGAGTGTTTCACACATTATTACCTCTGTATTAATTGTGTTTTCTTGTTTAAATTAGTGTTTGATCCAAGTAAGACCTTTGGGATGGTCTACGGTGTTTGTGATTTGATTTTGCTGAAAAACAGAAACTTTTGCTCGCAGTCCAAGAATTTTGTAAATTCACTGGAACGTGCTTTTGATCTGAAATTTTTAAAAAAGATTGATATACAAATTTCCCTGATTTTCCTAATTTTTCAGAATTTTTGGAGTTATAGAATTATTCGAAGTCTATAGATTGCTACAGACTGTTCTGTTTTAGACAGATTCTGTTTTCTTTGTGTTGTTTGCTTATTTTGATGTATCTATGGGTTGTATCGGGGGGTATGAACCATGGAGAAGTTGGAAAACAGTAGATATTACACCAATATAAATAAAGAATGAGTTCACAACAGTACCTAAAGTGGTGATTTATTTTTCTTATACTAACGGATCTCATGAGTTTTCTGTTGAGTTTTGTGTTATGAAGTTTTCAAGTTTTGGGTAAAGATTTGATGGACTATGGAATAAGGAGTGGCAAGAGCCTAAGCTTGGGGATGCCCAAGGCACCCCAAGACATATTCAAGGATACCAAAAAGCCTAAGCTTGGGGATTCCCCGGAAGGCATCCCCTCTTTCGTCTTCAATCCATCGGTAAATTTACTTGAGGCTATATTTTTATTCACCACATGATATGTGTTTTGCTTGGAGCGTCTTGTATGATATGAGTCTTTGCTTTTTAGTTTGCCACAATCATACTTGCTGCACACATCTTTTGAGAGACACACGCTGAATCGTGAATTTATTAGAATACTCTATGTGCTTCACTTATATCTTTTGAGCTAGGTAATGTTGCTCTAGTACTTCACTTATATCTTTTTAGAGCACGGTGGTGTTTTATTTTATAGAAATAATTGAACTCTCGTACCTCACTTATATTATTTTGAGAGTCTTTAAACGGCATGGTAATTGGTTTAGGTTATGAATTTAGTCCTAATATAATGGGCATCCAAGAGGGATATAATAAAAACTTTCATATTAAGTGCATTGGATACAATGAGAAGTTTGATTCCTTGCATATAGTTTTGAGATATGAAGATGGTAATATGAGAGTCATGCTAGTGAGTAGTTGTGAATTTGAAGAAATACTTGTGTTGAAGTTTGTGATTCCCGTAGCATGCACGTATGGTGAACCGTTATGTAACGAAGTCGGAGCATGATTTGTTTAATGATTGTCAACCTTTGTGTGAGGGTCGGGAGCGCGCGATGGTTAACTCCTACCAACCTCTCCCCTAGGAGCATGCGTCTAATGCTTTGTTTCGATAACTAATAGACTTTTGCAATAAGTATGTGAGTTCTTTATGACTAATGTTGAGTCCATGGATTATACGCACTCTCACCCTTCCACCTTTGCTAGCCTCTCTAGTACCGCGCAACTTTCGCCGGTGCATCAAACCCACCTTCCTCAAAACAGCCACCATATACTTTCCTCAAAACAGCCACCATACCTACCTATTATGGCCTTTCCATAGCCATTCCGAGATATATTGCCATGCAACTTCCACCGTTCCGTTTTTCATGACACACACCATCACTTTCATATTGCATATAGAGTCATATTTTGTTCTAGGTATCGAGTTGTAATTTTTGAGTTGTAAGTAAATAAAAGTGTGATGATCTTCATTATTAGAGCATTGTCCCGTGAGAGAAAAGGATGATGGAAGCTATGACTCCCTCACAAGTTGGGATGAGTCTCCGGACTTTACAAATAATAAAAGAGGCCAGCGAAGCCCAAATAATAAAAAAAAAGAGGCCAAAGATGCCCACAAAAAAAAAGAGAGAAAGAGAGAAGGGACAATGCTACTATATTTTTCCACACTTGTGCTTCAAAGTAGCACCATGATCTTCATGATAGAGAGTCTCCTATTTTGTCACTTTCATATAACTAGTGGAATTTTTCATCATATGCACAACCACTTAGTTTTCTTTTTGAGCTTTCATACACTTATAGCTCTAGTGCATCCGTTGCATGGCAATCCCTACTCACTCACATTGATATCTATTGATGGGCATCTCCATAGCTCGTTGATACGCCTAGTTGATGTGAGACTATCTTCTCCTTTTTCCTTGCCACCTCCACCATATTCTATTCCACCTATAGTGCTATATCCATGGCTCACGCTCATGTATTGCGTGAGAGTTAAAAAGGTTTGAGAACATAAAAAGTGTGAAACAATTGCTTGACTTGTCATCGGGGTTGTCCATGATTTAGATACTTTGTGTGGGGAAGATGGAGCATAGCCAGACCATATGATTTCGTAGGGATAACTTTCTAAGGCCATGTTATTTTGAAAGGACACAATTGCCTTGTTGGTATGCTCGAAGTATTACTGTTTTTATGTCAATATTAGACTTATGTTTTGAATCTTATGGATCTAAATATTCATGCCACAATAAAGAATATTACATGGATAAATATGTTAGGTAGCATTCCACATCAAAAATTCTGTTTTTATCATTTACCTACTCGAGGACGAGCAGGAATTAAGCTTGGGGATGCTTGATACGTCTCCAACGTATCTATAATTTTTTATTGTTCCATGCTATTATATTATCTGTTTTGGATGTTTTATATGCATTAATATGCTATTTTATATTATTTTTGGGACAAACCTATTAATCTAGAGCCTAGTGCCAGTTTCTGTTTTTTTCCTTGTTTTTGTGTATTGCAGATAAGGAATATTAAACGGAGTCCAAACGGAATAAAATCTTTGGAATGATTTTTCTTGGACCAGAAGAAACCCAGCAAACTTGGAGATGAAGGCAGGAGACCTGCCGTGGCGTCACAAGCCACCAAGGCGCGCCCTAGGGGCGGGGGCGCCCCCTGGCTTGTGGCCCCACGGCAGCCCTCCTAACCCTATTCTTCGGCCTATAAATTCCCAAATATTCACTGGATACTAAAAAGAGCCACGAAAATACTTTTCCGCCGCCGGAAGCCTCTGTTCCCGTGAGATCCAATCTTGGAGCCTTTTCCGGTAATCTGCCGGAGGGGGATTCGATCACGGAGGGCATCTACATCAACTCCATTGCCCCTCCGATGATGCGTGAGTAGTTCACCACAGACCTTCGGGTCCATAGCTAGTAGCTAGATGGCTTATTCTCTCTCTTTGTTCTTCAATACCATGTTCTTCATGATCTTCATGGAGATCTATCCGATGTAATACTCTTTTGCGGTGTGTTTGTCGAGATCCGATGAATTGTGGGTTTATGATCAGCTTATCTATGAATATTATTTGAATCTTCTCTGAATTCTTATATGCATGATTTCATATCTTTGCAAGTCTCTTCGAGTTATTGGTTTGGTTTGGCCAACTAGATTGGTAATTCTTGCAATGGGAGAAGTGCTTAGTTTTGGGTTCAATCTTGCGGTGTTCTCACCCAGTGACAAAGTAGGGGTAGCGAGGCACGTATTTGTATTGTTGCCATCGAGGATAAAAAGATGGGATTTTCATCATATTGCTTGAGTTTATCCCTCTACATCATGTCATCTTACTTAATGCGTTACTCTGTTCTTCATGAACTTAATACTCTAGATGCAGGCAGGAGTCGGTCGATGTGTGGAGTAATAGTAGTAGATGCAGAATCGTTTCGGTCTACTTGACACGGACGTGATGCCTATATGCATAATCATTGCCTTGGATATCGTCATAATTATTCTCTTTTCTATCAATTGCTCGACAGTAATTTGTTCACCCACCGTATTATTTTCCTTCATGAGAGAAGCCTCTAGTGAAACCTATGGCCCCCGGGTCTATTTTCCATATTATACTTTCAGATCTAAAACCAAAAATACTTAGCTGCATTATTTTTACCTTTGTTTTACTTTCCGTTCTAGCAATCTTTTATATCTATTTCTATTAGATCTCATCCTTGCAAATAACCGTGAAGGGATTGACAACCCCTTTATAGCGTTGGGTGCAAATGTTTGATTATTTGTGTAGGTACATCGATTGGGGACTTGCTTGTATCTCTTACTGGACTGATACCTTGGTTCTCAACAACTGAGGGAAATACTTATCTACTTTGCTGCATCACCCTTTCCTCTTCAAGGGAAAACCAACGCATGCTCAAGAAGTAGCACCTGTCTACTAGGGATAACTTCCATTGGATGGTAGTTTGTGGGATGGTGGCTGCAAGTAGCTCCAAATCCACGATACATGTCTGCCAAATCTATACCACTATATAGTGTACAAATAACTTTGAATATTGGCCGTTAGATGAGGCCCATCCAATGGATCTTAGCTGGCAAATCCGAGTAGTGTTGGTTGTTAGGTATTCTCTCTCGAAATTTACCACGTGTACTATTCAGAATATTTTGTACTTAAGCTTATGCACAAACATCAAAACAATGACACTTCTCATTTATTCTATACTCTTCCATACATTTATTATTTACATTGCATGCACAAAACACAACCACTTCTCATTTGTTCTAGCCTCTTCCATACATAAATTCTTGAAGATATATTTTTCCAACCGAATCGGCATTTATTTTGGCTCTATGATTTTTTTTTCTTGATTCAAAGCTACCACGTCATCTTCCTAAAGTCCAAGAGCCTGGTGTGCTATATACCACATGGTCATCGAATAATCGGTAGACATAATTTTATTTTCAGTGAAATGAGCGACGAGACTTAAACCTACATCTTATATTTATTGACATGTAACTTCAAATTTATATATTTGAACATTATACCGTGGTATGTCGATATCCAGTCGCACTTACTCTCACGATGCAAGGCACATGTAGCTTACTAGAAGGATGATGAATCCATGCCTAGTTTTGCTCTAATAAATCAACTATCAAGAGGAAAAAAGCTATTTTTGCAACAACAAAAAAAGTCACTTGAAACATGGATGTCAGTGAGAACTTTGTTTTGAATAGTTTGAGAATCACATTTGAAGATTTAAAAAATGTTTAAACAATTTTCTACATGATAATTGGAGGTATAATGCGGACATGCAAAGTTTGATAGTGATGCGTGTTGTTTTAGCGGTGAACCTTGTGTGTACTGTTTACCCTTTTAAAATCATGATTTTTCCATTTTTATGTAGCCCATGTGTTAAGTTATTTTATTTTGCACATGTCACCGTTCACCTTTTAAAAATCATGAATTTGTCATTTTTATGTAACTTGTGTGTTAAATAATTTATTTACTCATGTGTAATATACATTCACATTACTATGTAGAGTTTGTTTTAGTATTTTTTTAACTTCAAAACGTGATTTTTGAACTATTTAAAATATAGTGCTCACAGGCACCCGTGCTTAAAAAATGCTTACTCGCTTATGTGACATTTTTGCCTTTGTAGAGAATAGAAACAATAACAAGTAAAGGAAGTGGACTCTTATGCAAGAAGAAAGAGGAAAAGAGAAGGTGAAATAAAAGGCTAATCTAACAGTCAATCTTGTAGACAACATCATTATTGAGTGACTATAAAAAAAAAAGACACGAAACTTCCTACAGTATTTTGTTATAAATTTCCTCGAAAAATGTATAGCTCTAAGTAGCATGACATCAAACATACAGCCATACTCTAACTACATTGCATGATGTGGTTGGATGTCCGGTGGAGTTGCGAAGTCAGCACACAGATGCACATTCAGTGATCCACATGAGATTAAGTAAACTTTGACTCCATTCCTCAAGGTACTGTGGCCCAATAGATAGGGCGCTGGTTTAAAGGTAGCAGAAGTAAAGTTTTACACTTCTCGTCGATGACTCCGTGGCCCAATGGATAAGGCGCTGGTCTACGAAACCAGAGATTCTGGGTTCGATCCCCAGCGGAGTCGCTTGTTTTGTTTCGATTTTTTTTTTGCCCTTCTAGTGTCAGTGTTCAAACTTTGAAAGGGGTCAGAACAACACTGGCATCCTACGATGGCAAATTTTGGCAGAGCCAAAAAAAAACAAGTATTTTTAACAGGAAATAGCAGGTGTTCTGATTATGCATTAAGATAGTGTGGGGAAAGGAAATCAGTCGAAAAACAATAAACGATTCCTATATAGCACAAAAGAAGCTCGCTAACTTGCCGATCAACAGCTAGCACCATCATGCCACAGACAGTCTTTTCTTTCGTGCCAAGGATATAGTTCGATTCAGCCTCCCGACGTATCCGCACGGGGATTCAACAATCTGCGCAAAATGTCGATCGCATGAAGTCGCTACGGTTAACACGTTTCCACTACTCAAAGTTCAGAATTCGCTTCTAACGGGATCGAGCACAGGCATCATTCACACTGCTTCTGCCGTCATAGTGCATACTACTACAGTAAAATAAAGGCAGTAAAAAGAAGTTCAGCTAATATCAGCGTTGAGTCTCCCAACAAAAACACATGTATCATAGCTTGGCAGGTCATTTGCGTGCTTCAGCCTTCCTCTGCTCTTTCGCTGCAAGCAGTGAAGCACAAGATTAGAAATCAAGCAAGTACTCTATTGATTATTGACGGGCACATGCAGGTAAATGTTTTGATTCTAAGGCTTTCAGTTTTGTATGTGTCGACTAAATACATGTCAAAGTAAAGCTAAAACCATGTTACTAGCAGTGGCAAAGCGGTGTACCAGCTTTTTCCTCTTCACGCTTCTTTGCAGCTTCCTCCCTCTGCTGCCGGATCAAGGTAAGGCGATCTGCGGGTGCGAAAAAGACAGGTAAAGATCACGATTGTTTACCTGTAGTCAAAAGGAACGATGCTCCGATACTACTAAACAAAGGTGCAAAATGGCAACCATGGTAAACATCCTATGCATGAAATATATGATAACCTCGTGTATATACTTGCAGTACATTCAGAAACAAAAAATGATGAATTAGACGAAATACATTGTTTTATATTATTGTACTACTTCGGGACTGAGGCAGGACAAATAGTATAACGTGACATCATGATGCACCAACTTCTTAGACCTAATATGCTTAAAACCATATCATAAAATGGGCGTGCACACAAGACACAAGTGGGAGCATGGTAGACCATTTCTTCTATAGCTACTTATAATCTTTGATGTGCTGTATTGAAAAAACATATAATGGACAATATCATCACGGTGCACGGAAGGGGAGGAGATATTTGAGGCAATCACTTTTAACCCCTCACCTAAGTCTTTCCTAGCCTGTTCTGTTGTCCCTTCCTCCTGAAGTCTCATATAGTGCGCTCGAGCTCTCTGCTTCTCAAGCTCCTCCCTGAAAGAGCAAAAAAATCGTAGTAATTACAAAGCACTGAAAGCACAGTAGCGCATTGGCAATGTGCATCCTCTTTTTTGGAAGGACTATTAATCGTTTCAAATAGTGCATTATGTATTATCCTTGTTGATTATAATTACAAGAGAAGTACAGCAGAATAAATATAAAAGCATAACACAGCATTTTTGTTTCAACAACCCCTGACATAAAAACATAACGAAGGGGGGAATTTCCTTGTGCAACAAGGCCTAAAGAACGGTCAAAAAGAACGGTGACAGTCCAACAAACTTATGGAGTAGTAGCTAGTCCTATTATATCAGCTCACTGAAATTTCCTTTTTCATTCCAGAACTTGTACCAATTGTGTCAGCAACATTTCAAGTACAATTACAACTGACATAGAAAGGAGATAAATATGTTTTACAGAATCAATGGTACATAAAGAAGCATGCCCAGGAAATGCAAGCACACACCTTTCACGCCTGGAGAGATCAGTTGTCCTGTCAACCTGTGCAGGTGCAAAACGAGTTAGCTATGAACTGAAATGCTTCAAATGTAACCAAAACAAGGCCCTAGCTACAACATAGATTATGACAGGAGTGTGCATAATAACAGTTTGAAGGAGTCAAGTACATGCAGCAGAAAATTCTTATATTGGAACAGTAAATCTTCTTTCTAGAAAAGTAAACTTGTAATGTGGCCAGCCTATCACAATCATTGATATATCAAAGATAAGCAGGAAGCATTAAAAGTCAAGACTTACATCCACATCCTTGGCTTTAATACTCTTTGGTTTCACCAGGTTTGGATTTTCAATGTCGATGAGACCTGCAGTGCCTTTGTGTTTCTGATAACAGTAAAAAACAAAAGCTTACTGTCACGCAAGTAATAAATAATGTATACACTGAAGGACTGAGGATGTAGATAGAGTTCAATGTAAGTTTTTCAGGAAGAGAATAACTTACAGTCTTCTCAACCTCTTCATCGCTTTCCTCCTCAATTGACTCTTCCCTTCTGTTAGATACCTCTTGCTTCTGTGAGCCAAAACAAGCATATCAGATAGTCTAGTTAAAATGACCTTACTGATATCGTAATTGAGAAGAAAATGATGCATGCAAACCTTCTTAGAGAAGGTCTTTGGACGATCTGCTGAAGTACCAGCCTCTGAATTCAGTTTCACATGAAAATTATGAGAAGAGATTTGTCAAAGGGCCAATTCATAGGTACAAAATATTGGAAGGAGAATAAAAACTGTCCAGGCGGACGCTGCTTCATTTGTTTAAGGAAGTAGCTGCATCAAACCAGCAACATCTACTTGTCCTAATAATTCTCGTGCATCAACACAATACTAGCCTAACGTCAATTGTCCACCTTAATTTCAACTTCAGTAAAGTGCCGACAATTTTCATCAACTATTGGAGTACACATAACAATGTCCCAGAATAGAGTGTTCAAGTTTATAGGATACGTCACATGAGCATGCATAGACAAATAAAACAGGAACATTTACCCACAGAGAAGATTGGGAAATATACCCACATTGCACAATGAATCTGGATGGAACAGTTGACAAGTGTTAAACTAAGGTGGTACTTCCAATTCTACAGGTGAACAAATCAATCATAACCGGAACAACAGGAGAAAGGCAGAATAGCTAGTAAGCCTCACCACCAATCAATTAATCGAGCCGGCTCGTGGCTCCCAAAGGATACACCCAAGCTAGCTAACCCACCCCCCGTATTTCCAAAGGATAAACCCAAGCAAACCCTCCAGATAAAAAGTTCAGGGTACACACAAAGCGGACAAAAGAATGGAACGCATGATCGGAGAACCAAATCGTCCGATCTGCGCCTCCTACCCCACAAAAAGCACGGCCTTGTGACGCCTGCCCATCAACTCCGGTACCGAGCATCGATTCTTCGTACCGAGCAAAACAATCAAGCAGACATCTCACGCGGCCAAGCCGCGCCCTCGCAGTGCCTCCGCCGCGCGCGCCGGCCGCCACACCGAGCCGCAGCTGCCGATCGTGTCAACGACCGCTAAACCCTAGCTAATAAGCACCATCCACCGAACAAATCGGGGGCGTGCGTGCGCGCGTACGGCGCGAATCGGGTCGGAGAGAAGGCAGGGGGGGAGGGGCGGAAAGAAGGCGGGCAGGGGGGGGCGAGCATTGGGCTGGCGCCGTACGTACCGAGCTCCTCCTTGGAGGAGAAAGTGCGCTGCCCGGTGGGCTTGCCCTTGAACTTGCCCTTGGCCATGGGGTGCGGCGGCGGTGGCGGCGGCGGCGCGTGTGAAGTCCTCGAAGCTAAAGACCTAGCTCCTCTCCTGCCTGCGTGCGGCGAGCGCTTTCCCGCGGGGGTGGGGGGTGGTGCCTCTCTCTCTCTCTCTCTCTCCTGCCGTGCGGCGCCGCGGCGCCTCGGCTTTTATTGCCTGGCGGGCGGAGGAAGCGCGGAGAAGCCTGTGTCCCCGACCGGGCCCAACCGACTCCCCCGCGTCCCTGTCGCTTCGGGCTCCTCGCCCGCCCGCCCCGAGCCCGGCCCGGCCCAACGTCGGCCTGTTGTATGTTGAAAAGCTTAAAATGCCACGGCGTACTAAGGTAACGAGGTCTTGTTTTCGAAAGAAGAAGAAAAAAAGGTAACGATCTCGAGTTTTTAAATTTTTACTAGCACATATGCCCGTGCGTTGCAACGGGGGCGATAATTAACGTGTCCATTAAAATATCCATCAACATAGCCCAAAAACATCCGAATGGTGCCACCCGTCCACGGCAGAGAGATGCATACTAAGGTCCAGCAGAAAGTAATATAAATTGTATATTAAGAAGCATGCTACACATACAATACTTTTAGTATGGGTTTCGTAGGTGATTCCGATTCTCAAGAGCCTAATTTCAAATATTTTATACCAATGCATTATTTATAAACTAAAGCAATGTTTGAAATTTGCATCGAGTCATGAAAAAATCGGGATAAAAGGGTCTTGTTTATTGGGTTTTGAGCCATCTCTGCAAACGCTTGAAGATTAATATAAAAAAAATGTTTGCGTCTGGGAAACAACCCTAGTTTGTTACATGCAACTCGACGCTTACGTAGTGCCTCTCACCTTCCTGGTTGCGTTTTTTTGTTGCACATCATGGTCGCATGCTGCGCAGCAACGTTTATATACGTGCCCCTCTCACGTTCCTCGGTATCAATTTCTTTTCATTATTTGGTGTATGCCACACCCTTGATATTACTACCAATTCATTTGTGTTATTCTATCCTATTTTTAGAATCCCCCGTTCTTTTTTTATGCCCATTGATCACGTCTTTTATTCTTTCATTTCATTGTTATATGTGCTTATTGAAACCGATCATTCATACTTAATTTAGCGCCATAACATCCCATGAAATATAAGCCACATGTAAGCCCACCTTTGTTTCCTTATTCTATGCGCATACATAAACTTGTTGAATTTCATGCAAAAAAGGAGGTGGGACTATTTTGTTGGGTAGCGAACCTAAAGTTCTAGCACCAGCATAGCCCATCTCCATTGGTTGCCACCTTATAAACGGTGGTGGAGGACTCGGGGGTTCAAGACCACATGAATAAATTGATTTTTTTTCTACGACGGAATTCTTTATCACACAGTAACCTTGGGCCGGCCCCTACAGGAAAATACTCAATCACACTGGGGCGGAGGGTCGGGCCCATTGCCCATGTGCGAGCCATGCGCCCGATGAGCCACAAAAATTGAAGTCGAATGACAAACGATTTTTTTTCTGAGTAAGAAACGTCTGTGCCTTTAATAGAAAAAGGAAAGTACTATTAAGGATGCAACATAAAAAAATTAAAAAAAAATAACATGCAAGATAATATCATATTTAAAAAATATATAATTTTCTGAGCGATTTCGATGTGAACATGCTAAATTTGAAGTTGGGGCTTGAAAGATATAAATATTTTAAAAAATAACTTGAATCCGTAAAAAAAAGTTAAGAAAACAGTAGTTGGACCGAAATTATACTGTGCAGCTCATCTGCTATGCGGCACCGTGACGAGGCAACTCTATACTACGCCAATTAAAATTGATGGAAAAAAGGATGGACAAATAGAAAAAGGAAAGTACTATTAAGGATGCAACATAAAAAAATTAAAAAAAATTGACATGAAAGATAATATCATATTTAAAAAATATATAATTTTCTGAGCGATTTCGATGTGAACATGCTAAATTTGAAGTTGGGGCTTGAAAGATATAAATATTTTTAAAAATAACTTGAATCCGTAAAAAAAAAAGTTAAGAAAACAGTAGTTGGACCGAAATTATACTGTGCAGCTCATCTGCTATGCGGCACCGTGACGAGGCAACTACGCCAATTAAAATTGATGGAAAAAAGGATGGACAAATGGAGAGCACGTGGGATCGAACCCAGGTCTCACGGATGGAAGGGAGGCGCTGCAACCAATAGGCTAGGTTGTGTACACATGTTTTGTAAGGGCATATATTGATATGAACCAATCGTGGTCGTAGCGACTTAACACAAGACCGAATCGTTTTTTCAGGGTGGCATTGGTGGGTAATTTTCGCCAACTTCAAGGGCAATCATATGACGGACGACCAGAAGCACTATTTGCTTTATTAGTCTTCGTCGACGGCCGTGTCGAGGCAGGCGCAGGCGCAGCCGCAGTGGTACTCGAGCTTGCCAATCTTGCGGTCGATGACGCGCTGCATCACCACCACCAGCACACAGAGGAGAGTAGGGCATGGCCTGCCCTGGAGTTCCACGATGGTGGCAGCGCATGAGAGACGGCCGGGGGCGGCAGATCTAAGATATGGCCAGAGTGGCAGAGCTTTGTGACGGGAGGGGCGCAGCCCGACGCCGCCCACCCGCCCAGGGTGGGCCGACCCACCGCCACGCGCGCCACGGTGAGACACCGCTGACAGCCGGCCAGCCCGCCGGATTTGGGGGGCGAGCTCCACGCGCAGACACAGACGGCCGGAGCACGGGACGCGCCACCCCCCGCTGCCCTCCCCACGCCCAAGAGCACCAACGGCGCGCACGAAGGAGTGTCGTGCAGCCGTCGTCACCGCCGCACGAGCCCGCGCTCGTAGCCGAGCTGCTCCAGCGCGCCAGAGGCCCCGCCGCCGTCGGATCCGTGCGGGGGCTTTGCCCGGCGGATGCAAACGGGCGACGGCGAGGGGAGGAGGAGAAGAAGGAGGGGAGGGGGCGGGGAGGCCGCTGTGCAGGCGAGACGCGTCGTCGCCCTGCGGGGAGACGACCCGGGGGGGCCTGTCGTTTCAACTACCGCGGGTTCAATATTAGAAAGTTCAGGGTCTTTTTGAAAAAAACGAAACGTTTTTTCTCAGGTAGCCACTTAACATAGGACTGCGGGTTGAATACCAGAAACCACAGTTTTTTTTTTGCAAAAACACCGACGACGTACGACCAGAAGCGATCAGTGCTTTATTATTAGGGAAAGAAATGTAGTGAGCTCGATCTTTTACATACGCATCAAACTCAAAATTTGATTTGCCTAAAAAACAATCAAACTCAAAATTTGATGAACTGTTTTGGAAGGAAGGGACTGGTTCAAGGACTCGTTCGAACAATTCGCGATGGCACAACCACTCATATCTGGGACCAAAATTGGCTTCCTAGGGACTCGTTCGATGCGGTTGCTGGTATGTTTGTCACAAAACACATCAGTCATGGTCAGTCAACTTATTGATAATACATCAGCGACATGGCGTAATGACCTTCTGGAACAGTAATTTTTTGCCATCCGATGCTGCTGTATATGTTGTATTTTCGTTGGTTTTATTTGTTTTTCACCATTTTCTGTGGTTTTTCTTTTTCCTTCAATTTCTGCTTTGGTTTTATTTGTTTTCTTAATGTTTTTTCTAAGTTTTATTTCTTCATTTTTTACTCTATTTTTCTTTGTTTTTCTCCTTGTTTTTTTCTCGGGTTTTCTTTCTTTCTTCACTATATTTACTCTTTTGTTTCTTTCTTTGTTTTTTTTGTTTTTGTTTTTTTTTGTTTCTTTGGGGGTTTTATTGCTTTTATTTTTTCACCAATTTCTACTATTTCTTCGTATATAATGTGCATTTTTAGAGCACACACAAAACATTTTTCAGATACACTTTGGACATTTTTTAAATAGATCATTTACATTTTTTTCAAATACATGTTGTGAACACTTTAATACAAAGTAACTTTTTACAGGTACACGTTCTAAATTTTTGAAAGACAACAAACATCTTGTTAAACTAAATGAACATTTTTTACATTGTATAAACATTTTTATATTTTTCACGGACATTTTTGGAAACACGATAATATTGATTTAAAATGTCACCTTCACTTTCTAATGGTAAAAAAAAATTACAACCCATGGGAACATTTTTTGTTTTACATTTTATAAATATTTTATAAAATGCTAGAAACATTGTTTGAATCTTTGGTATTTTTCTTTGAGATGTCCGGTACATTTTTTTAATGGTACAAAATATTTGTTTACATTATGCAAACATTTTATTTTACATTGTATACATTTATTTAAAATTACCAGAAAAAATATTTGTGAAACTTGTGAACATTTTTTAAATTGTCACATACATTTTGTTTAAATGTCCAAATAAGATTTGTGAAACTTGTGAACATTTTTTAAAATTGTAACATGCATTTTTGAAAGTATGAAACATTTTTTGAATGTCAACAAAGAATTTTACGCATGATAAACATTTTTCTATATATATATTTAACATTCTTTTCAAATGCATGTTTAACATTTTTCTCTATATATTAGCATTTCAAGGAATGTTCCTTGAAACGCTTGCGCAGTCCGGTCGTGCCACCTCCTCCCTGTTTGGCTGCTCCTATGCCATCGGCGACCACCGTCGGCCCCCGGCCGCCCTCTCGGGCTCCCCACTTCTGAGCACACCTGCTCCCCATGCCCAGTCTCGTGTCCTCCACGAGTCCACGGCCCCGGTCACCGGCTGCTAACTGCAGTCGCCGTCAGCCGCAGGCCGCCCTCCTTGGGCCTCCCCACTCCCTGGCACGGCAGGCGCAACATCCCTGAACCGACTCCATGGGATGACTCTGACGCTTTGACCTCGATCCAATATTTGAAGGAGAGTTCCCTTTGTTTTTACTAGTAAACATGCACGTGCAACGCA
This sequence comes from Elymus sibiricus, assembly GCA_039707655.1. Classification (NCBI taxonomy): domain Eukaryota; kingdom Viridiplantae; phylum Streptophyta; class Magnoliopsida; order Poales; family Poaceae; genus Elymus; species Elymus sibiricus. The sequence goes on along the minus strand of CM077663.1, from coordinate 368,857,578 downwards.
CGTCTCAACTAAAATCATGTTATAATATGAAACATAAGTATGTCTATCATAACATAGAATGACTCTCTTGAGAATTTGTGCATAGAATTCCTAATTCCTAAGTGATAAAGACCTGTTGATTATTTCATGAACCAACATGACCCTTAACGAAATAGGGAGACACCAGCGTCGGCTTGGCTTGATGTCCGCGATCAGCCGCCTCTCGAGCTGTACAATCCGGACGTGTGCGCCGTTGGATTTGCCCGACTACCCTGGCTCCGGGACTCCCACAACACCACTTCTTGTGCCGCTCCCCAGCAACGCGGGTCCCCCACATCACTGCTTGCTACGCCCCCCAACACCGCTCGTGGCAACGACAGAGACCTTGCAGCAGCTCTGGGGTTAGCGCGACCTTGCAGCAAAGTATAGTACTGCATAGCAGCTATGCCATCCTGTAACGTATTGTTCCTCTAGTACATAGCAGTTCACAGTTGCAAATAGTTACTCACAACAAATTGGCTAAACGATTAGCAAATAGTTAGTAGGCGATAAAAACATGGTAGGAAAGCCATGCATAAATATGCCGCCCAAATGACAAAATCCATCAAACTTCTGAGATGCAATTGTGCATCTAAGAAACAAAAAATTGCTTGTTCCTACAGAAGCAAACCATCAGCTGCATCGATATCACATCGGAGTATTTATCACCAGAATAAGTCATGAATCATACTACTCATTACGGTCCTAACCAATGTAGTTTAGTGGCCGGCCCTCCCGGCCCCCCTGCGGCTGTAAAAAGCAACGACCCATACATAACCATTCAGAGAACCCACCGATGGACAATTTTGCGTGAGCTAGTGGAGCAAGAATAACACTTTATTACTGTAGATCATGATCAATGTAGTTCATTTGACATCATTTAGTGTTAAATTTTGCAATCTATCCATTTTAAATATCATGCCACTCCTTTAACAGTCAAAAAACATACAGGCATGTCCTACGCCCAAATAAGGGCCATTCCATGTCTGCAGACAAATTGAAAAATTACAGGTAGCCGTTCGGGATTATAAGTCTAATAGTAGCTCTTAGATGACAAATGACAAAATCTAACAGTGACCAGGATGGACATCCCATCGTGTCACTAACTTGGAGCTCTACTTAACCTTTGTTTGTTTAGTATGAATTTAGGTGGTCCACTCAAATTTTCATCTAAGCTGAATAAAACTGAGCCTCTCCACGGCCAATGTCAACTGTACAGAAAATAGCTCATCGTGAACCAGCAAAAGCATCAACTACCATCAGCGATGCAAGTGAAATCGCTTCCCAAGTCCTAAAGGTATGTATATCAGGAAACAAGAACGCAACACGGGATTGGAAAATGACTCAAATCCATGGCAGCATGATCTCTCTGCCCTCCTATACTTGGGAATCTTGATTATTGGCAGGGAGAAACTTCTGAGTCACCTTCTTCGGTTCCCGGGTATAGACCCCTACAGTACACAAGCTCATGTAGCAAGATGTAAAAAGTTAACACTGTTCTCAATGGATTTGCTAATAAAATTCAACATTCATGTAGGTCTAAGTGTGCAAGCCACACGAAACCATTCTTTCAACCAAACATCAACGTAAAAGAAATTAACAAATGAAAGAACACATCAATGTAGAACCATGATAGGTTATCTCTGCATAACAATAATGACAAACTATGCAAACACTTATGGGAAAAGTACAGTCATGAAGCATGGTCCATATATATAACAATGTCTGAATTAAGATGATGAGAATTACATATGAATATGAATATGTCTTCTCTAATTGTAGGCCCTGGCTGAGAAGCAAGCCGGATCTGGACATTCAGTAACTAAAGCCACAAACTTATCCACCTATTAATCCAATGAGATGGCAGATGGAAGGATTGATTTGCTCCTGTCATCTGCCAACAGATGAGAAAGCTCACAAAATTGATATATGTTTGACCTAGGCCATGTTCAGTTGACAATCAGTTATAGCTTTCATTTTCAAACTAACTTACATTGTCATGTAGTGAACTACTGTTACTTTCCCCAGGTAATTAATCTGGCACAACTGATAGCCCCTTTCTGAGAGCTGAATATGCATAAACACCCACAACCATTAATAAACTTACCATACAAAGCAAGAGTGGTCAAACTCTGTCAATGCGGTCACCCGCGCTCCATATCTGTTATGATGGATGCACCATCATCTAAACTTCATGTAGCTAACAAAAATATTACTTAGTTCTTATTAAATGATTCGCAAGTCACGGGAAAGCAAACATAAATGAGCTTGTACAGGTTTGGCGATGCTAGTACCTGGAATGTAGAACCTCGATCGTGTAGGGAATGACTTCACGCTGGATACCTTGTTCACTCGCCTCAATTAAGCTCAACTGTGAAGGTGCCAAGATCTGTCCCCATGAAGAAGACATTAACTCCACTGGCGCAGCTGACCAAAAATCCAGGGGGAGCGGGTAACAAGTTCTGGAGGTCGACGACACTGCGTGTTACCCATTTCACAGCTCCGCATTCATCAGCCTCCATCGACCATACTTGGAGCCTTGACTCCTGCAGATTGGCACATCCCAGCACGCTGTCATCTTTTTGCATAAGGATATATCCGCACTTCCACTTGTGCATGGATGGTCAGTGAATCATTGATAGATCCTGGCTAAACAAGTCACCCCCTGAGTGCACAAGAAATAGACTGTATCTTCCACGAAAGCACACAGGAATACACCAAGCATCATCCATCAGTTTCTAGTCACCACCCACGGGATAATGGTATTAATAATCTAAGGGCCAAGGATACCAATGATACCTGGTTCTCCATGAGCATCTCCGCATGTTCGCTTTCCTCGTCGCTTGATTCCTAAAAGAACCTGGAGAAAAGAAACATACGCATATCAGAATCAATCCTCACCCGCACCCGGATCCGGCCGCTGTCTTCCCTGTTGCATGTCCCCTCCCGCCAGGCGCTGCATCCTCCTGAGTCGTAGGCCGCTGCTTCCCCTGGACCTCTCCTCTCTCGTGGCCGCGCCGGCGACCAGAGAGAGCACGGCCGTGTTTCCCCTTGCCGTCTTCCCCCCTGGTGGCCGTTGTGGGGTTGTTGACTTCTCAGTCCACCGCAGAAGCTGTCTCATAGCAAGGGGATGTCTCGCAGCTCCAAGCCGTCGCCGCCCCGTAGGCTCGCGTCGGCGCGTGCGCCGCCTCTCATCGGAGACCATCACCACCGGAGGTTCCCGTCGAGGTTGTCACGCCCCTACCCTTCCTGCTCTCCCTTCACAAGGTGGTTGAAGGGCCGGTCCGTACCTTCAGGAGAAGAAGCAGGCGCTAAGCCTCTGCCGCCGCCGGTAGCCCGCCGGAGTGTCCCCTCTTCGTCGCCACACAGGGACTTGCCCGCCGCAGGCCGCCCGCCCCCCCGCAGCCGCCTGCCCGTCAAACCTTATGTTCGTCCTCGACTGCCCGTCGCCATGGCTGGTGGTGGTGATTTTGCTTGGGAGAGATGGGATCTGGAGCTAGGAAGTTGGAGTGAGGGACGTGTGTGCGTGAGCCGCGATGCCTTGCCGGGGGCGAGGGGCGGCGGCGGTATTGGAAGATGAGACGGGGGGCGGCGGCGGCCGAGCAGCGCGAGCAAGGGGCGGCCACGGCCGGTGGGTCGTGGGAGTAATGAGTGGGGCGGCGTGCGGAGTGGGCTGTTTCCGTTTTTTTAGGGAAGGAAAGGTGCGCGCAGTGGGAGACGTGGGTCGGGACGCACATCCCTAATTGCAGTACCGTTTCGTTAACAGTGTTACGACGTGGGTTTACGCATCGGGTGTTACCCAAATCTAATTATGTTTAGCGCTAAAAAAGTGTTAGTGGCTTGATGTTAAACATGGAAACAATCTGGTACATTGGATATGAGAAGATGGACGGTGCAGATTAGTTGGATCTCCGCCTCTCTTCCTTTTATAGGGGTAGTAGATTCCTGCTTGGATTTTGGGTCACCTGTTGTCTGATCTGCCCTATGATGTGGGAATTCTGTCATGTTTTTGTGTGCGATTCAAGGAACGAGAGGCAAGACAAGGTGGTGGCATGAAACAATATTTCTTCCCGCTTACCAGCTTGTAAATCGGGCATGTATCAATTTTTCTAAGGGATTGAATATTTGGATGTTTGTTGTGGGGGAATGCTTGCGGAGTTTGTGATTTCAGAATGGAAATTTCTTGCTCAATTGTTGCTCATTCGATCGGAATGAGCCTTGTGGTGGAATGGAGATTGATTTTGAGCTAATTTCATTGTTATTGTCTATGTTGAGCAATGTGGTGTTGTATTGAATATGTTGTTTATGTTGGTAATGAAACATGATATAGAAACAAAAGGGAAAGCTCATTCAATTACATTAGTGGGCACAACTTACCTTTTTTTGTAACAGTTTGGTGTACTGGGTGTTTCAGTGTATGCATTTCGTATGTTAGTATGTCAGTTCGGATGATCTGATCTTAATGTGTGTATGGAAATATGTGTAATGTGTTCATGGAAATCAAGTTGATTCATTTTGTAGACATAGAAGATGAAGATATTTTTTTCACTTGTGTCCGCAACGGGGTTGTGTACACCTATCATTTCAGCTCGAGGGAACCAAGGGGCTATGAGTTGATCGGGTTATAGGAAGCAGCGATGAAGCATTGACTAGGTACTCTTATCCCGTATTGTTCTTTGTAGTTTTTTCATGTTTTTTCTATTTCTTTGTATCATTAAGCATCGAGTTTAAATTCTAAATTATTGTGCAATTGAACCATATTTTTTATGTTTATGTATGGGGTATTTTGTAAGTTAGTTATAGCCTTATGTATGCTAAGTTTTCCCCTCGTGTTGAAATATTTTTGGGGGGCCCAGGGCTTGCTCCAATCATAGCTCCGCCACTCCTCCCTAGTAGAGTGCACATCAGCCAGGTGTGTATGGGCCTTAGTTGATGATGAGCTTGCGGAGCATATTGTCGAGACAAGAGAGCCTAGTGCAAACAATGGCTCTTAAGGATGTTGGATTCATTATCACATGCTAAGTTCATCAATCCATCGATAACCTTGTGGGCGATTGGATGGCGAGAAGGAAGACGATACACGAGGGCATCTTTCAAAGTCCCTTGTTGACCCATTTGTTCGTCCAATGTTTCATATATGAGCTTGAGTGCGTCAAGTTGTTACCAGCTGCGAATGTTACTCGTGTAGATCACCAACCTAATGATCATGCCAAAATATATGTAGATGGTGGCCTATCCCGAAGCGGCAGGGTGGGTGTAGCGGCGGCAGTTTCCAGAGGCTCGTACGGGAGTTACTTGGGCTCCTCGACGATCGTATTTTCGGGCGTCAAGGATCCGACAACATTTGAGGCTCTAGTGTGTCGAGAAGCTCTGGCCCTCGCGGATGACTTGTTGTTGTCAAGGGTGGTTATTGCATGTGATTGCGGGCCTATAGCGGAGGATATCAAGGGAGGTGTTGGAGGATCATGCATTTCCATAATTAAGGAGTTTACTTCTTGGATTGATATGTTTGATAGTTGTTCAGTTGTCTTCGAAGGTCGAGCTTCAAATTTTGAAGCTCATAGTCTTGCCAAATATTCACCTTTTCTTGTTCTTGGTCGCCATGTGTGGCTTATCAACCCCCATGACCCAGCTTGTATCCCCATAAACACTTGCATTGATCAATAAAGTTTCGGCAAGCCACTAGAAAAGCAAATAAAAGGGCAGGAAGTGCACATGTTTATCGATCTTTTACTAGTTTCGTCTATACCATATGTTTATTGACCTTCCTCTTTTCTTCTCCTCCTTTTTTTTTGGCATTAATACAATGCAAAATCGATCGACTTTCTCGGTTACAATTATAAGGAATTAGCGGGATTGATTGAATCTTGCATGCACGTGACAATACATGGCCATCGTCACTTTTACTTGAGGCAGCAACATATGCCGCCGTCGTCGGGCATGCAGTAGCCTTTGTTCTCGTCGTAGCCAAGGAACTTGCAGTCGGTTTTGCAGTTGGTGACGGCCCATGGCTCCCCCTTCTCGCAGATCGGCTTGGCCACGCAGAATTTGTACCAATCATCTACGCCTACGCACATACACAGGCCCAGGCCCACAGTGGTGCCACATGTGCAGCCCGCACAGGGCCCACGATTTTGGGGGGCCCCAAAATATATATATATATAGGCATATAGTTGTATTAAAAAAAAACCGACTGGACGTCGTGGGCGACTGGGTGTCGTGGCTCATGGGCGCCTCGATCGATCTGGCCACCGCGCCGTGGGCGCCTGGGCCAGTGGGCCTCTAGGCCAGTTGCCTCGAGCGACCTGGGCCAGTGGGCATGTAGGCCAGGTGCGCAGGTCATCGATCGGCTCTGGTGCTCAGCGATCGATCGATCGAATCGATCAGCCGATGTAAAAAAAAATGGGATCGCTATTCCCTAAACGCCGTCTCCGTCTCCCGGTCTCTGTCTGCTCCCTTCTCGATCGATCTGGTGCTCGCGGCTCGCCGAAACGTCTTCCCATCGATCTGGAGTCTGTAGACGTGATCGCACTATCGCGGCTTCGGTAAGAAAAGATTATCTCGTCGCCTTCGTCGTTCGCATCATCACTGATCACTTCATCTGTTCATCAGATCGATCCCGCGATCCGATTCAGGCCGCCGTCGAGACTCGTCGTCTCGTCGGATCGATCCCAGTTCATTCGTGCAGGACCCAAAACTAGGTGAGTTAGACAGTTCGTCTAAGTGCCAAACATTGACGCATGATCTCGAATTGATATATGCTACTGTATAACTTCAATTTCATTGTATTCATCTTTTTAATCTTGTGTTTCAATAATATAGATTTGAGTCATCATGGGGAAACATCAGTCTGGTGCCTATAAGCGCAAGAGAAAAGCAGAAAAACAAAATTTAATTAATAAATCTTATAAAGGCGGCATGGACAAATTTGTTAGAAAAGAAGCACCGCAAGTGTCATCCGGTAATCGGTCTGTTGATCCTTCTACCCTTGCACCTGCAATTGTTCCTTACAATGATGCTAGAGATAGGGCCCCATTTTTTCGTTCCGCACAGGGCCCCGGATTTTGCCGGCCCGGCCCTGCACATACAACAACAGCCACGGCCACATCCGAATCAGTTCACCTGGATGAATTGGCATGCTTCGAAAATTGCAACCGCGTGCATGAAGATATACCATGAAAATGAACAAATAGTAGTACTAGTACGTAGTAAGTTGAAGAAAACGATATGGTGCATGCATGCATGCACGCACGTACCTATGTCCCTCCCTGTCGCGTGGCACGAGAGGAGAGCGGTGGACATCACGAGGGAGAGCTAGCGAGCACATAGGCGTCGCCTTCTTGTTCATGGTGAGCGCCATGAGGATTCTCCTTTCCCTATACCGGCCAATGTCTCTCGCTATATATGTGTAGGGCTCTTGTGTATAGGCATGGTGTTTATATAGGGGAAGGCCATATCTTGAAGATCGACCCCTTCACTCTTATGTATCACTCTCCTTAACCAGCAGTATTTTCATGGTTATAGGGACGTTAATTGTGCCAAATCACGGTCATCAATTCCTTAATCAATCATTTCTCCATTTATCGTGCACGTTGGATACAAGAATAATATACTACTACCATTTATCGCCATCATCAAAGTTGTACTCCCTCCGTTCCTAAATATAAGTCTTTTTAGAGATTCCACTATTGAACTACATACGGATGTATGTAGACATATTTTAGAGTGTAAATTCACTCATTTTGCTCTATATGTAGTCCCCTATTGAAATGTCTAAAAAGACTTATATTTAGGAACGGAGGGAGTAGTATACTGCAAATAATCGGATATTGAGTTTTTATCATGCAAAATAAATCACGTTTCAGTATATGAAACTGGAGAGAATTCTAGTTTTTACTCACTATATACTTTAACATTGTTGACGCTACATTAATATTTGAAAATCACGACGTGGCAAGCAACGTGTACTTGATGCTCAGGACCCACGTGACAGATTGTAATCACTAATTTGAAAGGGGCAAATCAAGTGATGCCACATTTCTTGGAATCTCTTAACGTTCATTAAGAGATATCGTTTTTTCTGCTGTACAAAATTTTGGGAATTGGAAATTGAGTGGCGTGAGATGAATCCGCTCTCTGTCAACATAGGACCTTTTCACAGAAAATAAACTTTATCGATATAGCTAGGGCCTTGATCTCAAGATTGAGTGGATTTTGCTGTGATAGTGTCATGGTATTCACGTGCGTTTGTTGTGCAATTGTGCAACCCCAAAGAAGTGGTATAGCCTTATAGGGTGCATCCGTATGTGCATCAGTCAATTCAGTAGGCGATGGGAGTAGGGGGTGAATCCTATTTTCTTCACATGCGAGCTACTTGTTTGTACGTCACACATCATGTTTCTCGGTTTACATTAATTCTCAAAAATTTCCCACATATGAAATCTATCAGTTCGCGTCATTTGGTCATAAAAGTAATGCGATGAACTTTCGCAAAAGAAAAGTAATGTGTTGTCGCACTTACGAAAACTCCGGTGTGCGTCATTTATCGTGTTATGGTGATCAACCGATCGAAACCACGGGTCCTAAGACGAAGACGATGGCGCTGCAGGATGGAGGCTTCTTGAAGCTCGAGGTTCGTCTACTTCCCGTCCGCATGGGGGCTCTCCTGATCCAAGTCAAGAAGAGGAGTAGCGGCGGCGGCGCGCCGGCGGCACGTTCTGTGTGCGGTTGTTCTGTTCGTGGTCCAGCAGGACTTTGTTGTAATTTGTGCTTTGTTCTGGTTGATCTGTAAGGATCCTTGCTTTAATATATCAGGTTTTCGCGCAAAAAAAAAAAAAAGAAACCACGGGTCCTAGCTTTTGTAGTAGGCTTCCCTGCACTCCAGCTAAGAGTTTGCCGAGGTTTGTGACTAGTGACAAGGTCCGCACCGATAAGCGGCGAAGGCATGCCGGTTCGGGTTCACGTTCGATGGGCCCTTGTGCGCGCGCGCGCTCACGTGTCAATTTCTCATCCGGTCTCATTTGTGTTTGGTAAGAGTACTGCGTGCTTCATTATATCTACAAATAAAGGAATACATAACCCACACACACGGAACAAATACAGAACACGAGAGGACAGAAGTCCCAACATAAGTGCAAAGAAAGACTCTCACAAAATAATGAAGATTGCAACCAAGCCCCCGGGAGTCCCTAAGCACACGAAGCCTAACACCTGAAGCCATCCACCGTCGCCGTCGAGACAAACGCCGGAGAGAGACGCAGGAAGCCGACATCACATGAGCTGAGGTCGCACCATCATCGAATTGGCTTTCTGAGTCGAATAAGAAGCTCACCGTAACCGGCGAGGCCATTGTCGCTGTGGAGCGTCGACCGGGGTCCATCCCCATGCTCCTCGGCCCTAGAAATGATTCCTTCATCTGACGAAGTCGGGGAAGAGTCGCCGGATCTGCCGCCACAAGCCACATAACCTGCGCAGGACCACATTTTCTCGCGCACACTGTCGTGTCCGCCACCGAGACGTCGGGCACACATCTTCGGTACAAGCACCGAGACCAAAAAATGATGCCGGAGTGAGCACCACCCAGGCAGAGGCAGGCCTGGAGCACACAAACGCCAACACTTGGTCGCCATCACCGCCATGCAAACCAAGCCGCAAAACACTGGCGCCTAGATCTGCCGTCAACCACGGGAATCGCCTCGACGAGGGATGAACTGGGGCCTTATTCGATGCCATCGTGAAAAGCATCGGCATGCACAAAAGATAGACTGCTAGGCCCTAAACCTACTACTATACATGATCCACACGCTAGATCCGGCGACTCTCGTCCACATCGACGACCACAAAGGCGGGCAGGGGAGAGGAGCCGCCGGCATCTGGCGCCGGAGGGGCGTCCACACGAGCAGAAGACGAGATCGCCTCTTTCTCTGGGAAAGGGAAAGAGCGGTTCGGCTTGGGGAAATCGAGAGTTGGGTACTACTTTTGATGGAAGCAGGTCTCATTTGTGTTTGAATGAGGCAATTGAGTTCACACATGCTTGTTGTGGCTTACTCGTTTTGATACTCAAGTACTACTTAAGTTGATTAGTGAAGACGGTCCGACACATATGAACTAATGTTGGAATCATCCGAAGACGACGATGAAACATCAAAAAACTCATCTGCCATTGACGACATCTACACGGATGGTCAATCACATGGCATGTACATGGATCAACGAGAGGGTAGACTAGTAGACTGTAGACATAAACACATTTGAGTGAAATGTACCATGGGGCAAATTGTTGTTGACCTTGAGATCCTCATTGGCCGAATAAACGAGCGTAGGCAGGAGAGGTCCATCCGCGGACAAAGAAGATTGTTGGGGTCGTGGGTGGCCCATGATGCTCTGTTCGGGTTGGCATGGCCAAGAACGGAGGCCGGAGCTCGTCACCCACGGACGGGCAAGATGTAGCACAACCATGAAGTTAGACAATGCGGGAGATGGATTTGTCGACGGTGAAAGATCGACACGTGACGACATCCTTCTTGGGCAAAGGCAGAAGGGAGGACGGCGGCAATAACATGCCTATGTTGGACTCTTGTGGTGCGGCCATGCCGGTGATCGGGCGGATAGCTAGAAGTTGTCGCAGGGGTGCGACGAGGTGTTGTACGGCCAAAAATGGGTTGGCGACAATGAGAGATGCAAAATGGCAACAATCCTAGGGCCGGAGGTGGCATGAAACGATGGCGCCAAGGTGATATGGGCGGTGGTGGGAGGGCGTGCACGATCTGAAATAAACCCCACGGTAAAAAAATTGGTGGGTGAAGGGATCTATGTATTCCTTCCAACCTTCGCAAATTTTAGCATGGTACCTCTTACCTACCAATTTCATATGAGAGGAATATGGAAGTTGCGTTACGTTAAAAATATATGGAGGTTGTTGCATTGTTTTTGCATTGGGCTCCAAATAACTATGGAGATATGATGGGGATTATGATAGAGCAACTTTTTTGGCAAACCAAAACCTACAAACTGACGGTATTAAGGAGTTCGGGTGGAACAAAGAATTTGCCGAAGTTGCTCTAATATGACATGTCCTAGCTATATGACGCATAAGTGTTGAGAGTGATATAAGATAATGCATTGCAAAGTGCACTTTGTTAACCTTTTACATGTTTTATTGTATGTTTGATTGTTGACCATAACTTTTGGAGAATCTCAATGTACTTTGTTGACATGTCCTAGCTATATGGCGGTGTAGTAGTACTTCCCATAAGATAATGCAGTTCTTATATCATGTAACAATCTCAGCAACACATGGTCAATGCCTTTGGACACACTATGGTAGACAGTGTCATGGCATTGCTGAAGCAAACAACAGTTTGATTCTTGATTCTTCTTCACATAAATTTTATAGAAGGAAAATAACCAACATTTTTTTGAAAAATGGTTCCTCCTTTATTCAATGATGAGCAAAGATGCATCATTTACAATGAAGGAAACCACCGCATCCGGAGGATAATCCATCCAGATGGCGGGGGGATTTAGCTAATCTAGCCATCTCATGAGCTGCTTGGTTGCTATCCTATTACAATGATCATAAAGAACATGATTAAACTCTAGCGACATATAATAGCAGTCATCAAATATGACACTAGCAGCTGAGCTAGAATTCCCCTCTTTCAAGGCCATTACTACAACCAGATTATCAGACTCCACCTCGATCTTGCTGCACCCCACCATTTTTGCTAAATCTAGACCAAATCTGACCACAGCTACTTCAGCCGAGAACGAATCAAAAGAAAAGTTTAATTTTTCATCTGCTGCAGCAACAAACTTGCCATTGTGATCTCGGAAAAACGCACGAACCGTTCCATCTAAGCGATCATGATCAAATCCAATGTCGACGTTTAGTTTTATATACCCTGCTCTCGGTCTTGTCCAAGGGGCAACCCGTATCTTAGCCTTGGACGTGCATGCAATCACAAAGCTCGCTGCAAGTGCTCGCACTGCTAACTGAATATGCCTGGCACTATGCATTTGTTCACCATGGGTAAGTTTTCTTCACTCATACCATAAATACCAGGCTGTAGTTGCAATAGTCTCTCGAAGATTTGGTATACCAAGAACATGTACCTACGAGTCCGAAAGACACAATAGCTGCTCAAGAATTACCTCTCCGGACCGCTCCACTAGGTATGCTTTCTTCACTATCATAAATTCCGAAAAGCTTCACACTTCTACTGCTTTGGAACATTGAAAAAAGTAAGTGAATAATGGTGTCACGCCCTCTATTGCATGTCGGACAGTGGGGTTTAACTTTCATATGCTTTGCTACCAAGATTGCGGCACGAGGTATATATAGCACTATGAGGAGCCCTCCATATAAATATTTTTATTTTAGTCGGGCATTGCAATTTCCAAATCGAATCCCAAATGTCACAAGTGGTAGAGGAATTACTACTCGGTTGGATCTTCTGACCAAACTGACTTTCCCACTCCACATAGTAAGCGGACCTTACCGAAAAGATACCAATTTTCGACGGGTTCCAGGCCACAAAGTCTGTCATCTCATCTAATGGGGAAGGGATTGACAAGATCCTATTAGCATCAATTGGCCAGAATGTCTGATTCAATAGCTGCTCATCCAAGTTCCCTGAATGTGGATCAATAAGATCACAAACACGTGAGATAATGTTATTCCCATTGACTGTCAGAACTATCCTTGTTGGCGACTAAGGTATCCATGCATATTTCCATATGTTAACATTGACGCCGTCACCAATTCTCCATATAAAACCTTTTCTCAACATATCAACTCCTGCCATTATGCTTTGCCACGTCTACGATGCTTTCTTCTTACCGATAGCATTCATAAGATCCTCACGAGGAAAATGTTTTGCTTTAAGTATGACATCACACAAAGAATTACGATTGTCAATCAGCCTCCATGCATGCTTTGCCAAAAGTGCAAGATTAAAGCAGTGAATATCTCTGAACCCCATGCCCCCACTCTTCTTTGGTATGCACATCTTTCACCATGCGAACTAGTGCATCTTCTTTTGTGTAGCATCATTGCCCAACCAAAAACTTGATATCGCATCCGTTATTTCTTTGCAATTTTTTTAGGAATTTTGAAGACCAACATCGCATAAGTTGGTATAGCTTGTGCAACAGATTTCACTAATACCTCCTTCCCACCAGAAGATAAACACTTCCTCTTCCATCCCATGCGCCTTTGGATAAGGCGATCAATCAAATATTGGAAGCTATCACTTTTGTCTAGTCCAATCGTTGCAGGCAGCCCCAAATACTTATAAATAACCAACAAAACCTATTTTTGTAGGGGAAAACAAGACTATTTTAGTAGGGGAATATAATACAGAACTTGTTTTTCTGTTATTTTAGAACCACTAGTAGAATGCCCGTGCGTTGCCACGGGCATTTTCAAAAAAATTGCTGGTTGTATATATAAGCATTAGGCATGTCAAATTTCAGGTTGACATAGAAAGTGGGTCTAAATTTCAAGCCTTAAAATATCATTGTCCTTGTTGATTCAAATTAGGCAATATAAATCTGCAAAAAAAAAAACTTAACCTAAACTCTATACTTAATCTGAAGAAAAATTGCTTAGTTATTCTGATAATCTTGCTTATACAATTATGATAGTTAGGATAATCACCTAGGTGTTTTTATTTTTGAAATGAAAAAAACAACAACAATCACAAGGCCCTTAAGAAATCATGAAATGATCCTGAATCTGATCTGTTACAAGAAATATCCTTCCTAATATTCATATCTAGTGAGTAAAACTCCTACCCAACAATATACATATAATATGAACAACAATATTTTTCTGCATTTGCTAAATAATCATGGGAACAAAAGATGACTTGAGGCATCATGATCCAATAGTATATATACAGGATCGATGCGACGAAGCTGGCGAAGAACATCGAGATGGTTCCAGCGTAGGATCTGTCTGGATTGTAAGGGAGTTTCGCGTGCCTAAATCGCCCCCCGTCTTTGTCAGCCACACCTAATAGAAGCAACATACATGGCTATGCTGTTTTTAAGAACCTTAGCTTGAACAATCACAGGAGAATGTAGCACCTGACAACAATGTAACTGCACAAGAAAGAGCTTACTACTGCCCCCACTCACAAATTGCAAATCACGACAATCGAAATGGGAGACTTAAAGTGCCGACGTAATATTTCGAACCATTGAGAAGCTTTCTAGTAACAAAGGTGAAAAGATGAAGATGTAGTCAGTTCATTGTTAGACTCATTAACAATAACAAAGATGGGTAAAAAGAGAGGCTACCTATAGTCCCCATGTGTGTCTGATTTACCTTAACAAAGGTTACATAAGGAAATATACCAACCCAGAACCTATGTGCACGAGCTTGTACAGAGTTTCTGAAAATGTAGAGCAGAAAGAAAAGCAGATTGTCAGATAACATTCAACCTTTCATTCTTAATTTGCATGGGTTCTCCATTGCATAGGTAACTAAACCAAGAAGTTAATATGACAAAATTCTCTACCAAACTAAATCATTTTGGTAGCTTAATTTCGCTTTATACTTACAAGATTGATTAGCTAAGAGATGATGTTGAGTTAGCTTGTACTCTTTCTTATAGAATTCCTCCATGCAAATCGAATCAATCATCAATCAGAAAAAGAAACAAGAGAGTAGGATTATTTAGATGGCCAGCAAAGCTTACTTGGTCCAAGAGGCGGCGGTTGCCGACCTGCTCCCAGAAGTCAAGCATTGTCATGCCAGCGTGTACATGAGCATGATAGCATCAGCATCCTGGAGAAACAGGCTCTCCAACCACATGGACCCACCAATGTCAGTTACATCGAAGAGACCAACCAAGTCAACGACCCTGCGATGTTGATCCCGGCGATGGAATCATTTTTTCTGGTGAACTTTTGTCTAGCATTTTGGCAGCGGGAAGGATGGCAAGCTTGGCGTTCGTGAGGAAGGGTTGCGAAGGAGGTTAAAGAAGCAGTGTATGGCATTGTCGGCCGAGATTGAAGATGCAGTCAAAAGCAAAGCGTCGATACGCAGCATGGCATCTTCATTTGTGAGTTATTCTACTTGGATTTAGTTTAATTCAAATCTAACATTCACAAACAAAAATTATACGTTGGTAGAAAATTAAAATAAAGCACACATAAAATAGGTAGAATAATTTTAGTTATGCTACGGTTACTTTCCCAGGAAGAATTTTGGTCCTCTATACTACATTTTCAGTTAAATGCATAGGCATCAAAATATGAAGAGTAAAGCACACATAAAAAATAAGAGCTGCCAATATGGATAATCTTTCATTGTAAGAGGACACACCTGAGCATTAAAAGAAAAGAGAGGATACAACCTAAAACCTTTATCCACTTGCATAATTAACGAAAAAGGGTTTCCCCCGCTTTATATTATAAAGCAACCATAACATACATTGAAGCAACCGATACAAACTCACGCCACACACACCCAAAGCAAGATACATGAATGCCGGGCACCGACACACAACCTCAACGACTACCAAGCACCTACAAGATGTGAGAAAAAACTCCGCTTAGCGCCGATGGAGACCACCACCATGAGCGATCGTCCGGGAAGGTGTGCGACGAACACGCCGGACCGAGGGCTCCAAGACGATGCCTCCAAGAAGGGAATGACCATGAACGTCGCCACCGTCCGATCCGAAGATCAAGTTTTCACTCGGAGCAAGACAGAAGGAGTGGAAGCACCACGACGGAGCCTGCAAGGAGGAACATGACGCCCATGGACGCCGTCACCGTCGACCAGTGTACGAACTGGGTAGGTGATGTCGCCCGGTGCTTCACCCCTTTGCCGCAACCCCGATCCGCCTACCACCCGCAGCCATGCCTCCCGAGCGGCCATGGTTTACTGCCCGCATCCAAGTCGTGCAATCCGCCCACGACCAACGCGACTCCCACCGCCAGGGCCGCCGCCCCGCCACCAGACCACATCAAGAGCCACCAAAGGACACGACTTTGCCCAGATCCATGACCCCAACCACCTCCAGAACTGTCGGCGGCCAACCTGCCTCGAGAGGGGCCGCGACATACATCGGCCGGGGGAACGGGGAGGTGAAATAGTAGCACCTGGCCACGACCGGTGCCAGCCCCCCCTCCCCCGAAACCATGTTTCGCCCCCGCGCTGAAGGCCCATAACAGGAGCCACTGGCCACCGCTCGATGCCGGAGAGGAAGGATGGCAGATCTGCCACCGCCGCCTAGAGAAGCCACCAGGGGGGTCCTCCCGCGCCGAGCGCCGCCATCTAGCCACAAGGGCCCGACTGGGCAGGGGCAGCCCACCTCCCCCGCTGTCGCGCTGCCCCCCACCAGAGAACCACGACGAGGGGGCCGCCCGCAACTCGGTCAACCGCGACCCCCGACGCCAGAAGCG
The DNA here is from genome assembly GCA_039707655.1 of Elymus sibiricus. Lineage (NCBI taxonomy): Eukaryota > Viridiplantae > Streptophyta > Magnoliopsida > Poales > Poaceae > Elymus > Elymus sibiricus. The sequence continues at coordinate 368,841,141 of CM077663.1, read as the reverse complement.
GCTCCGAGGCGCCGCTCGAAGCAGCCGCCGCCGTCGCCACCCGCCGGCCCACACCATCATCATGCCGCCCGCCGCCCAACGCCACGCCACCATCGTCGGCCTGCTCAGGAGCGCCGTCGTGCCGCCACGCCCGGCATCGAGCACAACGTCCCCGCCCGCGAGATCTGGCCCACGACGAATCCCACGCGCATGGAGATGAAGAGGCCCCGCCTCCGGCGGAGATGATCGGGCTTGATAACCCACAAGTATAGGGGATCAATTGTAGCCTTTCTCGATAAGTAAGAGTGTCGAACCCAACGAGGAGCTAAAGGTAGAACAAATATTCCCTCAAGTTCTATCGACCACTGATACAACTCTACGCACGCTTAACGTTCGCTTTACCTAGAACAAGTATGAAACTAGAAGTACTTTGTAGGTGTAACGGGATAGGTTTGCAAGATAATAAAGAACGCGTAAATAAAAACTAGGGGCTGCTTAGATGAAGAAACAACTAAGTTAGTCTTAGTAGAGAGCTTTTTGTCACAAGAAAGTTATTTGTCCCTAGGCAATCGATAACTAGACCGGTAATCATTATTGCAATTTTATATGAGGGAGAGGCATAAGCTAACATACTTTCTCTACTTGGATCATATGCACTTGTGATTGAAACTCTAGCAAGCATCCGCAACTACTAAAGTTCATTAAGGTAAAACCCAACCATAGCATTATAAGGTATCAAGTCCTCTTTATTCCCATACGCAAACAACCTACTTACTCGGGTCTGTGCTTCTGTCCACCCACCATAAGCGAATCATGAACATATTGCAAACCCTACAGCGGGGATCCCTCACGCTTGCGCGACACGGAGAGCACCATAGGACAGCACCAATAATAAAACATGCAACTCAAACCAATCATGATCATCAATCAACCCGTAGGACAAAACGGATCTACTCAAACATCATAGGATAGCCATACATCATTGGAAAATAATATATAGTGTTGAGCACCATGTTTAAGTAGAGATTACAGCGGGGAGAAGAGGCGTTGAACCGCTGCATAGAGGGGGGAGAGTTGGTGATGACGACGGCGAAGTTGTTGGTGTAGATCGGCGTCACGATGATGGCCCCGGCGGCGCTCCGGCGCCACCGGGAGAGAGGGGGAGAGAGCCCCCCTCCTTCTTATTCTTCCTTGTCCTCCCCCCTAGATGGGAGGAGGGTTTCCCCTCTGGTCCTTGGCCTCCATGGCAGCGGAGGGGCGGGAGCCCCTCCGAGATTGGATCTCTCTCTCTCTCTGTTTCCTTCTGTTTCTGCCTTCCCAGATTCTGGCCTTTCACCGTTTCTTAAATTCCCGGAGATCCGTAGCTCCGATTGGGCTGAAATTTTAACACGATTTTTATCCGGATATTAGCTTTCTTGCGGCGAAAGAAGGGCACCAACCGCCTTACGGGGTGACCACAAGCCACCCTGGCGCGCCCTACCCCCCAGGGCGCGCCCTTATGGCTTGTGGGCCCCTCGGGCACCGCCTTCTATTGATTCCACTTCCCAAAATTCACATATATTCCAAAAAAATCTCCGTAAGTTTTTATCCTGTTTGGACTTCGTTTGATATGGATTTTCTGCGAAACAAAGAACATGCAACAAACAGGAACTGGCACTGGGCACTGGATCAATATGTTAGTCCCAAAAATAGTATAAAAAGTTGCCAAAAGTATATGAAAGTTGTAGAATATTGGCATGAAACAATCAAAAATTATAGATACGACGGAGACGTATCAGCATCCCCAAGCTTAATTCCTGCTCGTCCTTGAGTAGGTAAATGATAAAAAATATAATTTTTGATGTGGAATGCTACCTAGCATAATCTTGATCATATAATCTAATCATGGCATGAATATTAAGACACGAGTGATTCAAAGCAATAGTCTATCATTTGACATTAAGACAATAATACTTCAAGCATACTAATAAAGCAATCATGTCTTCTCAAAATATCATGGCTAAAAGAAAGTTATCCCTACAAAATCATATAGTCTGGCTATGCTCCATCTTCATCACACAAAGTACTAAATCATGCACAACCCCGGTTTTAGCCAAGCAATTGTTTCATACTTTAGTATTCTCAAACTTTTTCAACTTTCACGCAATACATGAGCGTGAGCCATGGATATAGCACTATAGGTGGAATAGAATATGGTGGAGGTTGTGGAGAAGACAAAAAGAAGGAGATAGTCTCACATCAACTAGGCAAATTAATGGGCTATGGAGATGCCCATCAATCGATATCGATTCAAGTGAGTAGGGATTGCCATGCAACGGATGCACTAGAGCTATAAGTGTATGAAAGCTCAAACTGAAAACTAAGTGGGTGTGCATCCAACTTGCTTGCTCACGAAGACCTAGGGCAATTTGAGGAAGCCCATCATTGGAATATACAAGCCAAGTTCTATAATGAAAAATTCTCACTAGTATATGAAAGTGACAATATAGGAGACTCTCTGTCATGAAGATCATGGTGCTACTTTGAAGCACAAGTGTGGAAAAAGGAATAGTAGCATTGCCCCTTCTCTCTTTTCTCTCATTTTTTTGGTGGGCTTCTTTGGCCTCTTTTATTTTTTGTAAAGTCCGGAGACTCATCCCAACTTGTGAGGGAATCATAGCTTCCATCATCCTTTCCTCACATGGGACAAAGCTCTAATAATGATGATCATCACACTTTTATTTACTTACAACTCGATACTAGAACAAAATAAGACTCTATATGAATGGTTCCGGCAGTGTACCGGGATGTGCAATGATCTAGCGTAGCAATGACATCAAAAAAACAGACAAGCCATGAAAACATCATGCTAGCTATCTGCTACTTCATGAGCATGCGTTGGTTTTCCCTTGAAGAGGAAAGGGTGATGCAGCAAAGTAGATAAGTATTTCCTCAGTTGTTGAGAACCAAGGTATCAATCCAGTAGGAGATACAAGCAAGTCCCCAATAGATGTACCTACACAAATAATCAAACACTTGCACCCAACGCTATAAAGGGGTTGTCAATCCCTTCACGGTTACTTGCAAGGATGAGATCTGATAGAGATAGATAGATAGGATTGCTAAAACGAAAAGTAAAACAAAGGTAAAAAGATTGCAGCTAAGTATTTTTGGTATTTTTGGTTTATAGATCTGAAAATATAATATGGAAAATAGACCCGGGGGCCATAGGTTTCACTAGAGGCTTCTCTCATGAAGGAAAATAATACGGTGGGTGAACAAATTACTGTCGAGCAATTGATAGAAAAGCGAATAATTATGAAGATATCCAAGGCAATGATTATGCATATAGGCATCACGTCCGTGTCAAGTAGACCGAAACGATTCTGCATCTACTACTATTACTCCACACATCGACCGACTCCTGCCTGCATCTAGAGTATTAAGTTCATGAAGAACAGAGTAACGCATTAGGTAAGATGACATGATGTAGAGGGATAAACTCAAGCAATATGATGAAAACCCCATCTTTTTATCCTCGATGGCAACAATACAAATACGTGCCTCGCTACCCCTACTTTGTCACTGGGTGAGGACACCGCAAGATTGAACCCAAAACTAAGCACTTCTCCCATTGCAAGAATTACCAATCTAGTTGGCCAAACCAAACCAATAACTCAAAGAGACTTGCAAAGATATGAAATCATGCATATAAGAATTCAGAGAAGATTCAAATAATATTCATAGATAAGTTGAACATAAACCCACAATTCATCGGATCTCGACAAACACACCGCAAAAGAGTATTACATCGGATAGATCTCCATGAAGATCATGAAGAACATGGTATTGAAGAACAAAGAGAGAGAAGAAGCCATCTAGCTACTAGCTATGGACCCGAAGGTCTGTGGTGAACTACTCACGCATCATCGGAGGGGCAATGGAGTTGATGTAGATGCCCTCCGTGATCAATTCCGCCTCCGGCAGATTACCGGAAAAGGCTCCAAGATTGGGTCTCACGGGAACAGAGGCTTCCGGCGGTGGAAACTTATTTTCGTGGCTCTTTTTGGTATCCAGGGAATATTTGGAAATTTATAGGCCGAAGAATAGGGTTAGGAGGGCGGCCGTGGGGCCACAAGCCAGGGGAGCGCCCCCCCTAGGGCGCGCCCTGGTGGCTTGTGACGCCACGGCAGGTCTCCTGCCTTCATCTCCAAGTCTGCTGGGTTTCTTCTGGTCCAAGAAAAATCATTCCGAAGATTTTATTCCGTTTGGACTCCGTTTAATATTCCTTATCTGCAATACTCAAAAACAAGGAAAAACAGAAACTGGCACTAGGCTCTAGATTAATAGGTTAGTCCCAAAAATAATATAAAATAACATATTAATGCATATAAAACATCCAAAACAGATAATATAATAGCATGGAACAATCAAAAATTATAGATACGTTGGAGACGTATCAAGCATCCCCAAGCTTAATTCCTGCTCGTCCTCAAGTAGGTAAATGATAAAAACAGAATTTTTGATGTGGAATGCTACCTAACATATTTATCCATGTAATATTCTTTATTTTGGCATGAATATTCAGATCCATAAGATTCAAAATAAAAGTCTAATATTGACATAAAAACAGTAATACTTCAAGCATACCAACAAGGCAATTGTGTCCTTTGGAAATAACATGGCCTTAGAAAGTTATCCCTACAAAATCATATGGTCTGGCTATGCTCCATCTTCCCCACACAAAGTATCTAAATCATGCACAACCCCGATGACAAGTCAAGCAATTGTTTCACACCTTTTATGTTCTCAAACCTTTTCAACTCTCACGCAATACATGAGCATGAGCCATGGATATAGCACTATTGGTGGAATAGAATATGGTGGAGGTTGTGAGGAAAAAGGAGAAGATAGTCTCACATCAACTAGGCGTATCAACGGGCTATGGAGATGCCCATCAATAGATATCAATGTGAGTGAGTAGGGATTGCCATGCAACGGATGCACTAGAGCTATAAGTGTATGAAAGCTCAAAAAGAAAACTAAGTGGTTGTGCATATGATGAAAAATTCCACTAGTTATATGAAAGTGAAAAAATAGGAGACTCTCTATCATGAAGATCATGGTGCTACTTTGAAGCACAAGTGTGGAAAAAGATAGTAGCATTGTCCCTTCTCTCTTTCTCTCATCATTTTTTTTGGTGGGCATCTTTGGCCTCTCTTTTTATTTGGGCTTCGCTGGCCTCTTTTATTATTTGTAAAGTCCGGAGACTCATCCCAACTTGTGAGGGATTCATAGCTTCCATCATCCTTTTCTCTCACGGGACAAATGCTCTAATAATGAAAATCATCACACTTTTATTTACTTAGAACTCAAAAAATTACAACTCGATACCTAGAACAAGATATGACTCTATATGCAATATGAAAGTGATGGTGCGTGTCATGAAAAACGGAACGGTGGAAGTTGCATGGCAATATATCTCGGAATAGCTATGGAAATGCCATAATAGGTAGGTATGGTGGCTATTTTGAGGAAAGTATATGGTGGCTGTTTTGAGGAAGGTGGGTTTAATGCACCGGCGAAAGTTGCGCGGTACTAGAGAGGCTAGCAAAGGTGGAAGGGTGAGAGTGAGTATAATCCATGGACTCAACATTAGTCATAAAGAACTCACATACTTATTGCAAAAGTCTATTATTTATCGAAGCAAAGTATTAGACGCATGCTCCTAGGGGAGAGGTTGGTAGGAGTTAACCATCGCGCGCTCCCGACCCTCACACAAAGGTTGACAATCATTAAACAAATCATGCTCCGACTTCGTTACATAACGGTTCACCATACGTGCATGCTACGGGAATCACAAACTTTAACACAAGTATTTCTTCCAATTCACAACTACCCACTAGCATGACTCTCATATTACCATCTTCATATCTCAAAACTATATGCAAGGAATCAAACTTCTCATAGTATTCAATGCACTTAATATGAAAGTTTTTATTATATCCCTCTTGGATGCCCATTATATTAGGACTAAATTCATAACCTAAACCAATTACCATGCTGTTTAAAGACTCTCAAAATGATATAAGTGAGGTATGAGAGTTCAATAATTTCTATAAAATAAAACACCACCGTGCTCTAAAAAGATATAAGTGAAGTACTAGAGCAACATTGCCTAGCTCAAAAGATATAAGTGAAGCACATAGAGTATTCTAATAAATTCACGATTAAATGTGTGTCCCCCTCAAAAGATGTGTGCAGCAAGGATGATTGTGGCAAACTAAAAAGCAAAGACTCATATCATACAAGACGCTCCAAGCAAAACACATATCATGTGGTGAATAAAAATATAGCCTCAAGTAAATTTACCGATGGATTGAAGACGAAAGAGGGGATGCCTTCCGGGGCATCCCCAAAGCTTAGGCTATTTGGTATCCTTGAATATGGCTTGGGATGCCTTGGGCATCCCCAAGCTTAGGCTCTTGCCACTCCTTATTCCATAGTCCATCAAATCTTTACCCAAAACTTGAAAACTTCACAACACAAAACTCAACAGAAAACTCATGAGATCCGTTAGTATAAGAAAAATAAATCGCCACTTTAGGTACTGTTGTGAACTCATTCTTTATTTATATTGGTGTAATATCTACTGTATTCCAACTTCTCCATGGTTCATACCCCCCGAAACAACCCATAGATACATCAAAATAAGCAAACAACACAAAGAAAACAGAATCTGTCTAAAACAGAGCAGTCTGTAGCAATCTATAGACTTCGAATACTTCTGTAACTCCAAAAATTCTGAAAAATTAGGACAATCAGGGAAATTTGTATATCAATCTTGTGTAAAAATTTCAGATCAAAAGCACGTTCCAGTGAATTTAAAAAATTCCTGGACTGAGAGCAAAAGTTTCTGTTTTTCAGCAAAATCAAATCACAAACACCGTAGACCATCCCAAAGGTCTTACTTGGCTCAAACACTAATTAAAACAAGAAAACACAATTACTACAGAGGTAATAATTTGCAAAACACCCAAGAACATAAGCAAAAACAAAAGAATAAAAAATAAAATTGGGTTGCCTCCCAACAAGCGCTATTGTTTAACGCCCCTAGCTAGGCATAATGATTTCAATGATGCTCACATAAAAAGTAGTAATTGAAATATGCAAGAGAGCATCATGAATGTCATGACAAACACATTTAAGAATAACCCACTTCCTATGCATAGGGATTTTGTGAGCAAACAATTTATGGGAACAAGAATCAACTAGCATAGGAAGGCAAAACAAGCATAACTTCAAAACTTTGAACACATAGAGAGGAAACTTGATATTATTGCAATTCCTACTAGCATATGTTCCTCCCTCATAATAAATTTCAGTAGCATCATGAACGAACTCAACAATATAACTATCACATAAATCATTCTTTTCATGATGCACGGGCATGCAATCATCATAATGAATTTGCTCATCAAAACTTGGGGGACAAAAAATATCATCTTCATCAAACATAGCATCCCCAAGCTTGTGGCTTTGCATATCATTAGCGTAATTGACATTAATAGAATTTATAGTAACATCATTGCAATCATGCTTTTCAATCAAGGAGCTATCATGAATCACCTTATAGATTTCTTCTTTCAACACTTCATCAAAATTTTCAGATTCATGATTTTCAAGCAAAACTTCATAGAGATAATCAAGTGCACTCAACTCACTAGCAATTGGTTCATCATAATTTGGTCTTTTAAAAAGATTAGCAAGTGGATGAGGATCCATATCAATAGATTTTTAGCAAGCGAAGATGCAAGCATATAGAAGGCAAATGGCAACACAAGCAAACAAAGAGATCCGGCGAGAAAAAGGGCAAACAAAGAAGATGGCGAATAAAAAGGCAAATCTTTTTGGTTTTTTCTGAAAATCGTTTTAGAAGTGGGGGAGAGGAAAACGAGAGGCAAATGGCAAATAATGTAAATGCAAGAGATGAGTTTGTGATGGGTACTTGGTAGGCTTGATGTAGATCTCCCCGGCAACGGCGCCAGAAATCCTTCTTGCTACTTCTTGAGCATGCGTTGGTTTTCCCTTGAAGAGGAAAGGGTGATGCAGCAAAGTAGATAAGTATTTCCCTCAGTTGTTGAGAACCAAGGTATCAATCCAGTAGGAGATACAAGCAAGTCCCCAATAGATGTACCTACACAAATAATCAAACACTTGCACCCAACGCTATAAAGGGGTTGTCAATCCCTTCACGGTTACTTGCAAGGATGAGATCTGATAGAGATAGATAGATAGGATTGCTAAAACGAAAAGTAAAACAAAGGTAAAAAGATTGCAGCTAAGTATTTTTGGTATTTTTGGTTTATAGATCTGAAAATATAATATGGAAAATAGACCCGGGGGCCATAGGTTTCACTAGAGGCTTCTCTCATGAAGGAAAATAATACGGTGGGTGAACAAATTACTGTCGAGCAATTGATAGAAAAGTGAATAATTATGAAGATATCCAAGGCAATGATTATGCATATAGGCATCACGTCCGTGTCAAGTAGACCGAAACGATTCTGCATCTACTACTATTACTCCACACATCGACCGACTCCTGCCTGCATCTAGAGTATTAAGTTCATGAAGAACAGAGTAACGCATTAGGTAAGATGACATGATGTAGAGGGATAAACTCAAGCAATATGATGAAAACCCCATCTTTTTATCCTCGATGGCAACAATACAAATACGTGCCTTGCTACCCCTACTTTGTCACTGGGTGAGGACACCGCAAGATTGAACTCAAAACTAAGCACTTCTCCCATTGCAAGAATTACCAATCTAGTTGGCCAAACCAAACCAATAACTCGAAGAGACTTGCAAAGATATGAAATCATGCATATAAGAATTCAGAGAAGATTCAAATAATATTCATAGATAAGCTGAACATAAACCCACAATTCATCGGATCTCGACAAACACACCGCAAAAGAGTATTACATCGGATAGATCTCCATGAAGATCATGAAGAACATGGTATTGAAGAACAAAGAGAGAGAAGAAGCTGAAAGATCGTGGATGTCGCCTAGAGGGGGGGGGGGTGAATAGGCGCTTTAAAATAATTACGGTTTAGGCTTGAACAAATGTGGAATAAACCTAGCGGTTAATTTGTCAAGCACAAAACCTAAATCGACTAGGCTCACCTATGTGCACCAACAACTTATGCTAAGCAAGATAAACAACTAAGTGATAGCAAGATATATAACTAGAAACAATATGGCTATCACAAAGTAAAGTGCATAAGTAAAGGGCTCGGGTAAGAGATAACCGAGGCACGCGGAGACGACGATGTATCCCGAAGTTCACACCCTTGCGGATGCTAATCTCCGTTTGGAGCGGTGTGGAGGCACAATGCTCCCCAACAATGCCACTAGGGCCACCGTAATCTCCTCACGCCCTCGCACAATGCAAGATGTCGTGATTCCACTAAGGGACCCTTGAGGGCGGTCACCGAACCCGTACAAATGGCAACCCTTGAGGGCGGTCACCGAACCCGTACACTTTGGCAACCCTTGGGGGCGGTCACCGGTACCCGTCAAATTGCTCGGGGCGATCTCCACAACCTAATTGGAGACCCCGACGCTTGCCCGGAGCTTTACACCACAATGATTGAGCTCCGAGGCACCACCAAGCCACCAAGCCGTCTAGGGCGCCAAGGCACCCAAGAGGAACAAGCTCTAGGGTGCCCAAACACCCAAGAGTAATAAGCTTCTCAACAACTAACTTCCACGTATCCCGCAGAGAACTCAAACCGATGCAACTAATGCAATGGCAAGGGCACACGGAGTGCCCAAGTCCTCCTCTCCCAAATCCCACCAAAGCAACAAAAGCTATGGAAGAAAATGAGAGGAAGAACGAAGAAGAACACGAAGAACTCCAAGAACTAGATCCAAGGGGTTCCCCTCACTTAGAGGAGAAAGTGATTGGTCGAAATGTGGATCTAGATCTCCTCTCTCTTTTCCCTCAAGAAGGAGCAAGAATCATTGGAGGGATTGAGAGTTAGCAAAGCTCTAGAGAGTCAACAATGGAGGAGAGAGAGCTTAGAAGAGATAAGAAAACCGTTGGGGAAGAAGACCCCTTTTATAGGGTCACCCCAAATCCAACCGTTACCCGTGCTGGACGCGTACAAGCGGTACTACCGCTCTTGCGAGCGGTACTACCGCTTAAGCGGTAGTAATTCAAAACACAGCAGGTGAGAACACGGAACTGGAGCGGCAGTGCCGCACCAAGCGGTACTACCGTCCAATACAAGCGGTACTACCGCTTAGGATATCGCAGGACAGAGGAAACAGAGGTAGTAGGGTAGTACTGGAACGGCAGTACCGCACAAGCGGTACTACCGCTCTACTACCGCCCTACTACCGCTTAGGGAAAAATGGGCAACAGAACAGAGCACGGTAGTGGCACGGTAGTAGAGGGCGGTAGTGCCGCAGCAAGCGGTACTACCGCTCTACTACCGTTCAACTACCGCTTAGCAAAAAACGATACCAGAAGAAAAACACAAGCGGTAGTGCCCGCGGCACTGGACCGCGGAAGTACCGCGCAAGCGGTACTACCGCTGCCCAGGGCGGTACTACCGCTAGAGAGCTGAAAACAAGCCCAAGCAAACAGATAAAACAATAAACCCTGAACTGCCACAACTTCTACAAATGAGCTCCGAATTGAGCAAACTCAAGCTTGTTGGATAGATGACGACGAATAGTATCCAACAACGACTGGTTATAATAAGAAGTGGCAGGGGAGATATGCCTAAGGTATAGAGATGAGAAACCTCTATGAATGAAGAACCGGCATAAACTCCAACATCGAAAACATCATAGAAGATGCATAGATGAACTCCGTTTTCGATGAACTCGAGCTTGTCATGAAGATGACCAAAAGCTCAAAGACTCACAAAGAGAAACACCAAACACGAACCAAGAAAGATGATGCAAGGATGCAATGGTTTGAGCTCTCTACGAAGATACGATAAAGCTACTCACTTGAGAGCCCCCCTTGATAGTACGGCTATCGATCCTATAACCCGGTCTCCCAACTACTACCATGAGACCGGTAAAATAGAAAACCTATCAAGGGCAAACCTTTGCCTTGCGCATAGTCCACTTGAGCTAGATGATAACGATCTTGACCTCCTCAAGTTGGATCACCTTTCTTGATTGTGCCGGCTCGATGAAGACTAGTTGATTGCTTCCCCATACTCCACTATGGGTGAGCCACTCTTCGGCACATCTTCACAAGTCCATTGTCACCACAATGGACGGAAAGCTTCAAGCATGTGATCTCTTCGTGATGCTCCACTTGAACTTGCACACCGCAATGTTGATGACGATCACCACTTGATGTCATACTCCATGGGTTGAATGAGATCTTCCTCTTGACGCAAGCCCATGGAAACATACCTAACCCCACATAGAACTCTCGCATAGAACATGGGTTAGTACACAAAGCGTAATGGACAATGCTTACCATACCGTGAGATCACTTGATCCCACTCGGTACATCTTCTACGCTTTGTGTGTTGATCAACATGACCAATCTTTGGATAACTCCATGAATAACCTTGGTCAACACATATTCTTCTTCTAATAACCTTGAAACCAACAAATGGTCTTCAAGCAATGCCTATGGACAAACCCTTCAAATATAACTCAAGGCAACCATTAGTCCATAGAGATTGTCATCAATTACCAAAACCAAACATGGGGGCAGCACATGTTCTTTCAGAAGCCATCTAGCTACTAGCTATGGACCCGAAGGTCTGTGGTGAAATACTCACGCATCATCGGAGGGGTAATGGAGTTGATGTAGATGCCCTCCGTGATCGATTCCCCCTCCGGCAGATTACCGGAAAAGGCTCCAAGATTGGATCTCACGGGAACAGAGGCTTCCGGCGGCGAAAAATTATTTTCGTGGCTCTTTTTGGTATCCAGGGAATATTTGGGAATTTATAGGCCGAAGAATAGGGTTAGGAGGGCTGCCGTGAGGTTACAAGCCAGGGGGCGCCCCCCCCCCCCAGGGCGCGCCCTGGTGGCTTGTGACGCCACGGCAGGTCTCCTGCCTTCATCTCCAAGTCTGCTGGGTTTCTTCTGGTCCAAGAAAAATCATTCCGAAGATTTTATTCCGTTTGGACTCCGTTTAATATTCCTTATCTGCAATACTCAAAAACAAGGAAAAAACAGAAACTGGCACTAGGCTCTAGATTAATAGGTTAGTCCCAAAAATAATATAAAATAGCATATTAATGCATATAAAACATCCAAAACAGATAATATAATAGCATGGAACAGTCAAAAATTATAGATACGTTGGAGACGTATCACTATCTTACGATCATGCAAAGCAATATGACAATGATGGTGCATGTCATAATAAACGGAACGATGGAAGTTGCATGGCAATATATCTCGGAATGGCTATGGAAATGCCATAATAGGTAGGTATGGTGGCTGTTTTGAGGAAGGATATATGGTGGGTGTAATGCACCGGCGAAAGTTGCGCGGTACTAGAGAGGCTAGCAATGGTGGAAGGGTGAGAGTGCGTATAATCCATTGACTCAACATTAGTCATAAAGAACTCACATACTTATTGCAAAAATTTATTAGTCATCGAAACAAGGTACTACACGCATGCTCCTAGGGGAAGGGTTGGTAGGAGTTAACCATCGCGCGATCCCGACCTCCACACAAAGGATGACAATCAATAAAAAATCATGCTCCGACTTCATCACATAACGGTTCACCATACGTGCATGCTACGGGAATCACAAACTTTAACACAAGTATTTCTACCAATCCACAATTACTTACTAGCATGACTCTAGTATCACCATCTTTATATCGCAAAACTATTGAAAGGAATCAAACACATCATATTCAGTGATCGACAAGTTTTATGTAGGATTTTATGACTAACCATCTGAATGACCAACTCCTATTAACTCTCTAAATAGATATAAGTGAAGCATGCGAGTTTAATTCTTTCTACAAAAGATATGCCCACGCTCTAACAAATATAAGTGAAGCAAAAGAGCATTCTACAAATGGCGGTTTTCTATGTGTAGAGAAACAGGCAATCCAAACTTCAAATGATATAAGTGAAGCACATGAAGCATTCTATAAAGCCATACTCAAAAGATATAAGTGAGGTGCAAAGAGCCTTTTATAAATCAACCAAGGACTTTCTCATACCAGCATGGTGCATTATTAAAAGAAAAATAAAAAGCACACGACGCTCCAAGATTTACGCATATCATGTGACGAATAAAAATATAGCTCCAAGTAAAATTACCGATGGTCGTTAGAAGAAAGAGGGGATGCCTTCCGTGGCATCCCCAAGCTTAGTTTCTTGGGAGTCCTTGAATATTACCTTGGGGTGCCTCGGGCATCCCCAAGCTTAGTCTCTTTCCACTCCTTATTCCTTCATCCATCGTGATCTCACCCAAAACTTGAAAACTTCAATCACACAAAACTTAACAAAACCCTCGTGAGATTCGTTAGTATAATAAAGTAAATCACCACTTTAAGTACTGTTGTGGACTCATTCCAAATTCATATTAGCATTATATCTACTGTAGTCCAACTTCACCATGGTTCATACCCCCCGATACTACCCATAGATCCATCAAAATAAGAGAACAATGCATAGAAAACAGAATCTGTCAAAAACAGAACAGTCTATAGTAATCTGAACATCTACCATACTTATGTAACTCCAAAAATAGGAAAAAATAAACAATTTGCATAGCAGTACTGTGTAAAAATTTCAGAAACTTTTGACGTTCCAGTAAAAAATGTAAATTCACGCACTACAGCCAAAGTTTCTGTTTTTGCACTGCACACACCAAACAAGCAATCTAATCATCCTAAAGGCAAATCTTGGCACATTATTTTTATAATACAAGGGATTTATACAAGGGGGTAATTATTTTTGTTGAAAAGTTTCTGTAATTAAGATTCACAAAGTTTCCATGGGCATGAACAAAGTTCAAAGAGCTCCCCCACTTCAACGGCGCTCGTCCTTCTTACTTTCACTTCTCTTTTTGAAAAAGTTTTAGGTTCCCCTCTTTATTTTTTTGTATTTGAACTATATAAAAGCACTCAACAGAAATAAATGACTCTCTAAAACTTCCAGGTTGTCTCCCTGGCAGCGCTTTCTTTAAAGCCATTAAGCTAGGCATAAAGTGCTCAAGTAATTGATCCACCCGGATCCCAAGGTATATCAAAGCCAATTTTAATTAACAATGATTTGTAATTTAGTAGTGAGCACAAATTAACATATATCATGCAACAACGAAGTCTAACTCTCTTTCTATGCATTGGCATATCATAAAAGAACAATTCATGCACATCAAGTAAAGGCCAATACATAGCATAAGCAGTTTCTTGCAATTTTATCATGTTGGAAACATAGAGAGGTGGAGATGTAGTTCCTCTCTCATAATAATTGCAAGTAGGAGCAGCAAGCACATGCATATTATATTTATCAAAATTATCATGTGCAATAGTAGAACGCAACCCATCAATATAATCCTTAATAAGCGCAAACTTCTCCGATATAGTGTAGTTGGGAGAATTCAAAAAGATAATAGGACTATCATGCGTGGGTGCAATAGCAACAATTTCATTCTTAACATAAGAAACTCTAGCAAGTTCATCTCCATAAGCATAATTCATATTGGCATCATGGCCACAAGCATAACAAGCATCAATTTCATCAAAAAGGGATATTTCAAACGAATCCAAGGGATCATAGCATTCATCCTTCGGTAAGCACGAAGGGAAATTAAACAATGTATGAGTTGAAGAGTTACTCTCATTAGAAGGTGGGCACGGGTAGCTAGTCCGCTCTTCCTCCTTTTGTTCTTCGCTCTCCTCATCATCTTTTTCATCAAATGAGCTCACAGTGTCATCATTTTCTTCTTCCATAGTTTCCTGCAAAATATTAGTCTCCTCTTGGACAGCGGAGGAGTCCTCAATATATGGCTTAACATAAGCATTAGAAGCATAGTTTTCATAGCAATATTTAAGTATGGCAAAACTTTCAGATTTGTAAAGAGTAGCATCATACTTTTCAATCAAAGAAGCAATTTCATAGGCACCCTTAAAAGCAACAAATTCTTCAATTTGCTCAATATCATAGTAATTATAAACACCCTTGGCATAAGAAGATACGATTAAATTATCCTTAAACTCACATTGATAGGGAAGGTGTTTTTTAGGGTCTTCAAAACAACAAGTAAAATCATAAATTTCGCATAAATTCCAAGCATAGCATTGCAAAGTATTAATATGGTGCCATAAAAGTTTCCCTTTTTGAGATAAGCGGTGTCGCACATAATAAGCATGCTCATTTAATGATTTGCCCTCAACTAAGCTAGTTGGGGTTTCAGCACGAGCACAAACGGATCGAAGATGATCCAAGTAAAAAGCTTCAACAGTGTGATAGATTTTGGGTGGTTCTGCAACCATTGGTGTAGTAGGTTCAACTAATTTTTTTGGTATTTCGTGTACCATATCCATAACTAAAGATAGAGAACAACTTAGAACAACAAATAAAATCTACTTAGTGATAAAGCAAACAAGCACCCACGAGAATATTCACCCCACGCTATAGCTCCCCGGCAACGGCGCCAGAAAAAGGTCTTGATAACCCACAAGTATAGGGGATCAATTGTAGCCTTTCTTGATAAGTAAGAGTGTCGAACCCAACGAGGAGCTAAAGGTAGAACAAATATTCCCTCAAGTTCTATCGACCACCGATACAACTCTACGCACGCTTAACGTTCGCTTTACCTAGAACAAGTATGAAACTAGAAGTACTTTGTAGGTGTAACGGGATAGGTTTGCAAGATAATAAAGAACGCGTAAATAAAAACTAGGGGCTGTTTAGATGAAGAAACAACTAAGTTAGTCTTAGTAGAGAGCTTTTTGTCACAAGAAAGTTATTTGTCCCTAGGCAATCGATAACTAGACCAGTAATCATTATTGCAATTTTATATGAGGGAGAGGCATAAGCTAACATACTTTCTCTACTTGGATCATATGCACTTATGATTGGAACTCTAGCAAGCATCTGCAACTACTAAAGTTCATTAAGGTAAAATCCAACCATAGCATTATAAGGTATCAAGTCCTCTTTATTCCCATACGCAAACAACCTACTTACTCGGGTCTGTGCTTCTGTCCACCCACCATAAGCGAATCATGAACATATTGCAAACCCTACAGCGGGGATCCCTCACGCTTGCGCGACACGGAGAGCACCATAGGACAACACCAATAATAAAACATGCAACTCAAACCAATCATGATCATCAATCAACTCATAGGACAAAACGGATCTACTCAAACATCATAGGATAGCCATACATCATTGGGAAATAATATATAGCGTTGAGCACCATGTTTAAGTAGAGATTACAGCGGGGAGAAGAGGTGTTGAACCGCTGCATAGAGGGGGAGAGAGTTGGTGATGACGGCGGCGAAGTTGTTGGTGTAGATCGCCGTCACGATGATGGCCCCGACGGCGTTCCAGCGCCACCGGGAGAGAGGGGGAGAGAGCCCCCCTCCTTCTTCTTCTTCCTTGTCCTCCCCCCTAGATGGGAGGAGGGTTTCCCCTCTGGTCCTTGGCCTCCATGGCAGCGGAGGGGCGGGAGCCCCTCCGAGATTGGATCTCTCTCTCTGTTTCCTTCTGTTTCTCCTTCCCAGATTCTGGCCTTTCACCGTTTCTTAAATTCCCGGAGATCTGTAACTCCAATTGGGCTGAAATTTTAACACGATTTTTATCCGGATATTAGCTTTCTTGCGGCGAAAGAAGGGAACCAACCACCTTACGGGGTGACCACAAGCCACCCTGGCACGTCCTACCCCTAGGGCGCGCCCCTATGGCTTGTGGGCACCGCCTTCTGTTGATTCCACTTCCCAAAATTCACATATATTCCAAAAAAAATCTCCGTAAGTTTTTATCCCGTTTGGACTTCGTTTGATATGGATTTTCTGCGAAACAAAAAAACATGCAACAAATAGGAACTGGCACTGGGCACTGGATCAATATGTTAGTCCCAAAAATAGTATAAAAAGTTGCCAAAAGTATATGAAAGTTGTAGAATATTGGCATGAAACAATAAAAAATTATAGATACGACGGAGACGTATCAGGGCTTCGCCCGCTCGCGCCCCTGGCGGGGGGTGGGGGGTGGGGGTGGGTGGGAAGGGAGGAGGAGAAGGGAGGTGGCGGTGCTAGGGTTGGCTCCCGGACGCTCGCGGGAGCGGGGCTAGTTGGGCCAATTCCGGTTGGTTCTTTTTGAAGTCATCCACTTGCATAATAAAAAGTAAAAAGGGGAAAGGAAAAAAAACTCACATATAATTGACATGTTGAAGGCGGAGGAACTGGCATATACATCCTCTCGTCGCCACATGCATCCCAGCTCGCTCTGGCCCGCATCATTACATCAGGGCAACAACTGTCAGTGTTGCGTCTGTTGTTCCACAGTGCCTATGTGCGAATGACCTTGATAGCGAGCCAGGCATTGTCCTCGGCGGTGCCACACTGAGCTAGCTAGCTTCCGTTCTCAAGGTTGCTTGCAGCCATATGGGAACAAAGGTAAAAATGAAAAATTCAATGAGAAGCAGCATAAGGAGAACTACAAAGGGATGGAAGAAAGACCATATCTGAATCGTTTAACTCATCCTGCGCAGGTTCTTCACGTCAATTTTTTTGATGCACCACCGATTTTGAAGACACCTCCATAGACATCGTCCTGGTCCACATGGCAAGATCTAAATACCAACATCCATCGGTTCAACCTGTTGGTAGTGATACTTGTGCCATGGACCTGGGGGCTTATGTGCATGGTTGAACGGAGTGGCCATTGCCGTTGTCAGCCTGACCCCGACTTGGGCTACGACATGGACCTACCTGAGGGCATCCCGCGTGCGACCACGCCGAGGGTGTACCTGGATCCGGCGCTGACGCTCCTGTCCCTACGGCGGCACGTGACTTGCTCCCCAGCCATGGCCTTCGCTCCTCCGCTTCCCCCTTGCCCGCCTCCGCATCGAAGTCTCTGTCCGTCGCCGTAGGAACGACACTCCGGGAATCACGTGGTACGAGGAACCCTAGCGAATAGATCAGCGGCGGCGAACGGATCCACGATGGCGTTAGGGCGTGGTTCCCATCCTTGTAGCGAATAAATCAAGGGCAGCCTCGGTCTTCGGGTTTTTTCTTTTGCGAGGGAGCCTCGCTCCCTGGTTTGTGCGGGTTTTTTTCGTGCGAGGGGGCCTCGCTACATGGTCTTCGTCCGATTTTTTTTCGTGCGAGGGGGGCTCAATACGTGGTCGTCAACCGATTTTTTTCGTGCGAGGGGGAACTTTTAGGTGTGAGGGGGTCGTTACGTGCGAGGTGGGAGGATATACGGAAAAAAAACGTGTAACGCACACTACCAAGTCGCCCGCGCGAGATTTGTTTGTCATGATTTAGATATTAATTTCCTTAAAATCCTTTATTTGTTTCCTGAAAATCTGGTATTTGTTTCTTAAAATAAGTTGCACCAATGAGAGGGATCGAAGATCCTAAAAAAAGAGAGAGAGATCGCTTGATTTGGATAAGTTAGGTAAGTTAGATTAAAAACTGATATTTGTTTCCTTAAAATCTATTCTTTGTTTCCTAAAATAAATTGCACTAATAAGAGGGATCGGTTGATTTGGATAAGTTAGGAAAGTCAGATTAAAATCCGTATTTATTTCCTAAAAACCTGTTATTTGTTTCCTAAAACAAATTGCACAATGAGAGGAATCGATTGATTTGGGTAACTTAAGAAAGTAGATCTGTGATTTTTCATACGTTAGGAAAGTGCTGATTTGTAATGAAAGAGTGGAGAGAAAAATAAACCGATGGACCAGGGTGGGAGGGATGGTGGGAGGAGAGACGAAAAAACCCAGCCGGCAGGGGGAGACGAAATTAAACTGGTTGAAAAAAAACATGGATGCTATTCTACCAACTGAGCAATTAGGATGTATCAGTGGAGCGGCTTGCTGCAGAAATCGGTCATTTGGCTACAGACTCAATCAATCTGTGTGGGAAGAAGCGCACGGAAGGGACAGACAGAGATGTGACTATCTGGAAGAAATCTGAAGGCGACAGACTAAAAATTAACTGTGATGGAGCTTTTAATGCGTCGACCGGCACGGGTGGCTGGGGATTTGTTGTTCATGACAGTGCAGGGGATATCCGGGCCTCGGGATCAGGCTACATTAAGAACGCTATGTCAGCATTATAGGCAGAAGCCGAGGCATGTGTGGAGGCTCTAAAAATGGCGTCCGATTGGGGCATGACCAATATTGAAGTTGGATCGGATTGTCAGGAATTAATAAGAGCTGTTCATGGAACTGAGGATGACCTAGCACGTGAAGGAGTTCTGTTCCGGGAGATTCGAGCCTTTGCTCGTTTAAACTTTACTCATATATTTTTCAGTTTTGCCCCTCAGGCATGTAATAAATTAGCGCACGCTTTAGCGGCCTTTGGGTCCAACCAGCTGATCTCTAGGCAATTTTGGCTTGATGATTTACCAGATGATGTAAACGTTCGGATGGCCAGTGTGTTTGCTGCGCCAGTGTGATTTATGGAATCGGGGTGTTCCGTCTCAAAAAAAAACTGAGCAATTAGGAGTAGAGATACCATACAAAACTGCTTTGATAATTGCTTTTTTTTTAGGGATGCTTCGATAATTGCTGACCAAGCTTGAGAAATAGGAAGCGTAGCCGGACCGTCATCCGAGCAAGCAAAAACGCTTCGCTTGATGACTCTGCCCCTATCCGAGCCCCAAAATTACAGCGAGTTCGCCACCGAGTCCCCGCTCGCATCATCCTCTCTCGCCCCGCTCGCTTCGGCCCCACCCCTCTCTCGCGCTCGCTCTACTCTGTTAGGTTTTCCCCCACCCCACCCAAGGGCGCCGCCGGCCGTCTCCTCCAGCTCCGCCCCACACCCCTTGCCGCCGGCCGTCTCCTCCGACTCCGCCCCGTCCCTCGCCGCTCGAGCCCTACCGCTCCACGTCCCTCGCCGCCGCACCCCGCTCGAACCCGACCCCGCCCCGCCCCGCCCTCACCGCCAGACGCCGGTGAGTTCCTCGTCTCGTCTCCACTCTTCTCCTCGTATCTCTGTCTCCTCTCCCGTGCGTTGCTGCTCTAGTGCGAACTGCTAGTTCGGATTGGTGGCTGCGAGCGAAATAAACCGTCAGTGCTGCTGGTAATGTTGTTGGTACTGTCAATGCTTAGTGTGAGTTTGTTGGTACAGTCACCAGTCAGTGCCGCTGCCAGTGTGAATTGGCTGCCGCTGCTACTACTGTAGTTCGGTTGCTTGGTGTGCTTCTGTGTGGTGCGAAGTTCAATTTTTATGTGGTGGATAGTGGCTACTGTGGCATCAGATTATCATTTCGTTTTGGAGTCCTACTAGGTTGGATGGTGTATAGTGGATAACTCGCAGGGTTTAGACTCTGGTTGTCCTTTTGAATCAGTGTACTGTTGCAGTCCCGACTGCTCCTCGCCGTTGCATTGATGTAGTTTAAGATGGCTATCGTAGGTGGAGATAGCATGTGCTCTATTTCCCCGCAGTTGGTCTTGGAGTCAGTGAACAGGAATACAACACACAAGGCGATAACCCTGTTCATCATTATTTTTTTCCAGTTTCAATCATGGCACGCCGAGGTTTGATGGAACAGGACCTAACCAAGCTTGATGTCACCAAGCTCCACCCACTGTCACCCGAAGTCATCTCGCGCCAAGCGACGATCAACATTGGTACTGATACTATCCTTTTGGCAATGTTTTATGTCAAGTAATTATCGGTGTGGAGAATTCATAGGCGTACAACATTACAAGCTATGTGGATTGTCCCTTGTTAGCTAATGAGCTATGCGTGTTTAGTACGGTGCAATTCACCGTGGAGTCGTTCCTATTTACTGTCATATGTTTGCTGGTGATGCTTATTTTACATATATTATTCAGTGGAGTTTCTTTTGCATGACGTTCCTTATTTTTCTGATACATAGATAGCTACATGATGGAACCATTATCATTTCCTCTGATACATAGATTGATACATGTCGGAACCATTATCGTTTTCTCTTTATGCACCTGTTTAAGCCTTGACCACCATACTGAAGTCTGACCTGTTGCTTTTTGGTTGCGCTTAAGCCTTTTGTGAGTGCATGGGGGACACAATATGATTTTTTTTATGATAATTGATGGTGCATGTGTTGCCTTAAGTGATGCACATGATGGGCCATTTATATAAAAATAAACAAATATCTCTGCAAAATCCACAGTTTTCAAAATGCCATTGGAACTCTTAATGCCAGGGGACTTTGATGGAGCAAACCTTCCATTAGTATAACAAAGTTATTTTGTTCGCAGTTTTAGAAAAAGCCATTGGAACTCTTAAAATCTCTTGCTTGTTTTCTATAATTCTATCTATATTTTTCTGTGGCATTTGGGTCATATCCGAATTTTGGGTGACTTTTTGCGGGGGCATAATATTTGCGATCTTTATGTTATACCTCAGGTACAATTGGGCACGTGGCCCATGGAAAGTCTACTGTTGTGAAAGCTATATCTGGAGTTCAGGTATCATTCATTCTGGTGGCCACATTTTCTTTCCAATATTTATACACCTGTTAAGTATTTATCACATTTAGCAGTAACTCTTCTGAGTTTGCCATACTACTCAAATATGTCATGCTTAGATTACTTTTTGGTATTTAAACGAGTAAACTATTCCTAGCACTTGCTAGGGATGCACTGCAGATTTCTTTAAACCTGATTGATAAAAGTTTGGTCTAGGAATTCATTTGATATTATTATTAAAAATATAAGTGCTCTAGTTTCTCGGCTTAAGTAATGGCACTGTTGAAGTTCATGCTTCTTTGCCTTGTTTTTTTTCAATAATTTCTAGAATGATTTTAGTAACTAATGTACGTTGATGTGCACATTCTGTTCCATATGGAATTTCTTTATTATTATTGTTATTTTCTGATTTCTTTGTTTTGATTTGTAGACTGTTCGCTTCAAGAATGAGCTTGAACGTAACATCACTATCAAGCTGGGCTACGCTAATGCAAAAATCTATAAATGCGAGGATGACAGATGTCCACGACCAATGTGTTACAAGTATGCTGAATTTCTTATCTTTTTTACATGATGATTAGCTTCTTTGACTATGAACCTCTTTACAATTTAGAGCAAATAACTTCAGGGGGCACTGTTCTGTACTCCTATAAATTATTAAACTTGTATGTTCACATGATTGTTTTCTAGTGAATACAATGTGCTCCCTCTGTAAACTTTTATAAGACGTTTTAGGTCACTACTTTAGTGCACACTATAAGTACCGAGGGAGTAGAAGTGTAGAACTCATGATTGAAATCTCAAACTTGACCTTCAGAAATTAGTTAATGTAATTATTTACAAGGTTTTAAGCTCTTTTACGCTATTTAACTGTTATTCAATTATATAAAGGGCTTATGGAAGCGGAAAAGAAGATACTCCTGCCTGTGATGTTCCTGGGTTTGAAAACACTAGGATGAAGCTCCTGAGACATGTTTCCTTTGTTGATTGCCCGGTATGATGAAGCCCTACCCTTTTGCTGTTATGAATGTTCCCTTGTACAGATCTGGTACATGAATGCTTAAGTACATATCCTGACCATTTCTTGCCCTACCCAAGTGATTAGTAACTTTTGCACCCTACAGTTCTATTTGCTGTCGATCATGATCCTGAGGTTTCTCTTGCATCACCAAGATGATAATGGCTGTTTACACTAATAATTGTATCGCCAATTTTATTCAACTGAATTATTGTATGAATTGGGAAGCCAACGGAGTTCTCTGTTGGATCATTAGATATTCTTCACTAGTTGAACTTGAATATGATATTGCGTGAATGTTATATGTATTTACAATATCTACCTTGTTGAACAGGGCCACGACATTCTCATGGCTACAATGCTTAATGGAGCAGCTATCATGGATGGAGCCTTGCTTTTGATAGCAGCAAATGAAAGCTGCCCACAACCCCAGACATCTGAGCATCTTGCAGCTGTTGAAATCATGCGTCTCCAGCATCTCATAATTTTGCAGAATAAGATTGATCTTATCCAGGAAAGCGCAGCAATGAATCAGCATGAAGCAATCCAAAAATTTATCCAGGTCACTACTGTCTGTTATTGCTTGTGTTATAAATACATGCCTTCCCTTTCATGGTTTGATCTTTTTTACTACTATCTGTGCAGGGCACGATAGCTGAAGGTGCTCCTGTGGTGCCAATATCTGCACAGCTCAAGTACAACATTGATGTGATCTGTGAATATATTATTAAGAAAATCCCCATTCCAGAAAGGAACTTCACTTCACCTCCCAACATGATTGTTATTCGCTCCTTTGATGTCAACAAGCCTGGTTCAGAGGTTGATGAAATTAGGGGTGGGGTAGCAGGTGGCAGTATCCTCAGGGTATGTAGTTCTCAGTCCTGGAACAGAATTAAATCAGGAGAGTTCTGGCTTTTCGTGTGGTAAATATAAACTGAACGTCGATTCTTATTTACAGGGAGTCCTCAGGGTGAACCAGAATATTGAAGTTCGCCCTGGCATTGTCATGAAGGATGAGAGTGGCAACATCAAATGCACCCCAATCTATTCGAGGATCGTCTCGCTCTATGCTGAGCAGAATGAACTCCAATTTGCTGTTCCTGGAGGGCTTATTGGTGTGGGAACAACCATGGATCCAACTTTGACTCGTGCCGACAGGCTGGTTGGCCAGGTTCTAGGAGAAATCGGGTCGCTTCCTGATGTATTCGTGGAGCTTGAGGTTTGTCAAATCTTTGTAGCTTCATGATTTCAGCCTAGCAGTGATAGCCGTTAATGACAATCCTTGTACATTGCTTTGCAGATCAACTTCTTCCTTCTCCGAAGGTTGCTGGGTGTGAGAACGAAGGGTACAGAGAAGGCAGGGAAGGTCTCCAAGCTCACCAAGGGCGAGATCCTGATGCTTAACATTGGATCCATGTCCACCGGCGCCCGTGTGGTCGCCGTGAAGAACGATCTCGCCAAGCTC
Organism: Elymus sibiricus; assembly: GCA_039707655.1. Classification (NCBI taxonomy): domain Eukaryota; kingdom Viridiplantae; phylum Streptophyta; class Magnoliopsida; order Poales; family Poaceae; genus Elymus; species Elymus sibiricus. The sequence continues at coordinate 368,817,036 of CM077663.1, read as the reverse complement.
CAGCTCACCGCGCCCGTCTGCACCAGCAAGGGTGAGAAGGTGGCCCTGAGCCGCCGTGTCGAGAAGCATTGGCGCCTCATCGGGTGGGGCCAGATCCAAGCCGGCGCGACCCTCGAAGTTCCACCCTGCCCGCTCTGAAGCACACCCCCGTCTGAGCGAAAAACCGTAGCTTGTGAAACAAGAGAGGCGAAATGTGGGAGGGCAGAGAGCTCCTAGGTACAATTTTTGTGAGGTGGAGGAGAAAACACCATGAGTCTGGAAGTCTTGTCTTTACCGGATTTGTCTGCGCTGCTAGTTTGCTTCTTTCTTTTTGTCGGAATTTAGGGTTTGTTATCATGGCCGTCGTGGTTAATAGGCGAGGAACCTACTACTTCGGTTCAGATTTACTTATCACATTGAACTCCATTATGGCTTGCGTTGAGAAGATTTCAGTCGGGGTATTGCACCTAATTTTACTCGGCTTGTTTTTCTGTCTGCAATGCTGTTCCTTGCCAACATGTAGTATGCGCTTAGAAACAACAGGTATTGTTTTCAAAAAGTTTGACTATGGGAAAAACAACAATGTATTCTTCCTGCATGAGACATTGCCAACATTGCCAGAAGGGGAAAAGACCAGCAAAGTCACATGCATATTTATTTCTTTCGACCAGATAAGTAGCATCAGCTGCTGGTTACAACCTTCAGAGCAGGCTGCATTGGAGCCTGGAATGCTTGGAGCTGTCACCAATCTTGCAAGTGAATCTGGGATTTCGCGAATCATACGAATCCTCAACCATTCTCAGGATATATACACATCTAAGGTAAAAAGAAAAGAAGAACAGAGCCAACTGAATTTGCGATTCCTCCACTGCTAGGGTCCAACCACATCAGCTTCTGAAGAAGCAGATACCCTAGATACTCTATCTTGGCTCGACAGGCAAGGACCGGACTATATTTTACAGTCGAAGTACAGCACATCAAACATGGTACCTATCCAAGATGTCTACACTTAAGAAAAACTGCAGGGCCACAGTGTTGAGCCCCAAATTTTAGTTGACACTGTTACAATCTGTCTTGAGATGCCTTGAAGCGCACGAGCTTGGCATATTGCATCTTCAGGTGCCGCTACTGGGGTTCCAGTAGAAGTCGCTTTTCCCATCGGGGTAACCATATGGAAGATGAGGTCCATAGACGACGTTGTCATTCAGAAATGACATCGGGTCCACCTGTGATGAATCTTCATAGGCATTCGAGGTACTGTCCTGATTGGGGATGCTGGGAGCCACTGTTTGGTAAGCATTGGATGCACTGGCCTGATTGGGGATGTTAAGGGGCACTGCCTGATAAGCATTCGAAGCACCCGCTTGACTGGTGGTCCTGAGAGCTGGATATACGTTCACATTGGTGTCCTTTTGATTAGCCTTTGTCTTGCTCCTAGCACCCCGCTTGTTCTCCACCGGACTGTTTGCACTAAGCTTGACCATTTGCTGCTGGATTTCGTTGAGTGAACTGCTGCCCAGTTTTGATTTAACACTCCTTTTAGGATCAGAAGCCTTGAACTCAAGCCGGTACAAGGCTAGAGTGTTGGAATCATTGATCTCATATTCAAAAAGGTGCCACTCATAGTTGCTGGATGGCTGTGGGTCCATGTAATAGGATTTCTTCAGGCCCCCAAAGTCCTTCATCACTTGCTTCCTTGATTCATGCCATCCACGGCCGTTGTAATCTGGCAACGACCTTTGCTTGCGGTTGCCGCTCTCAAATGCCCTTCTTGGTCTGTCAAAGAATAACCATTCCCTAAGAGATTCACCCTCAAGAAGAGAAAGATCAAAAAGTTCTGCAAAAACAACAGGGAACCAACAATTAGCACAAGAATTTGCTGATATCAATGTTCACCTAAAATGCAAACACTAAATAACCAAGCGTACCATGTGCATTCCAAGGTGATTTTGACGTTGCAGCCCCTTCACAGACAGGAATACCAACATTTTTTCCTTGGACTTTTGCACAAAGAGCATCAAATAGGGGCCCATCTTTCAAATCAATACCCCTTGGTCGCATCACAGGCCTTGTCCCTAGAAGACCATCATCATTCAAAGCCAAGCCAGCATGATACGGGTTGCAGTAGTCTTGACACTCTTCTGATCCTCGCACAGGTCGCCCACAATCCCAGAGTGCACATTTTGGCCCCAAATATTGAGAAGGTGACGGACAGACTGTTGTGAGCAAGTCTGACATGTGGAAAAAAACATCTCCAGTACTTTGCACAGAGTTATTTGCGTCGGCATATGAATTATTAGAGTGTTGCAGATCTAGTGGAAGATTGAACTGTTGATGTTCCGGCTGACCAGTCCCTTGCAGGCTATTCAGGGCATCTGGGTTTGACCCGTGAAGAAAATCATCAATACTGAGTTCATGGTCTATATAGTACATCTGCAATCAAAGGTACAACAAAAGCTCATTAAAGCTATGAGTAGAAAAAAAATAACATGCGAAGATAAGTTACAATCACCAGACAGACCAAAAGTTATGTACTGACAAGTAACAACAGCATGCATGCATATATTGATGAGCACTTTGATTGATTCCACAATTTTGCAGGCACGCTATTGTAAAGAATAACGAAAAGCAGGACCACAAAAGCATCATCAAACATACATGTGTTCAGTACCATATCAAAAGGTACATAAGAGAAATCAGATAAAGGAGGAAAATTTAGAAACTAAAATTCAACAGGACCAATTTGGATCAGAAACTCAAGACCTTTGCACAACTACCAAATATTGTTTCAACGGAGATATAAAATCATCAAGCAAGGCCTCACCATCTAAACTTAGGAAGGTCATCATTAGTTCACATTTATAATTGGGTTAGCCAATTAATAAACTGTACTATTGTGACATGTGCTTCTCAGATGGTTAGAAAAATAATGCTGTAACACATTACTCGTAATAGAACAACACATTTCTCTATGCTGGGATGGCATACTGAAGCGCCCCCGTCTTTTTGTCGTTATCTCATATGAAGGTGTGGGACTATGGGGTTACTTTATAGTTTTGATTATTTATTAAGGTCAACTACGAACAATCCATACAATCACTTGGCTTTTTCTAGCAAAAGAAGTGGCCGACAAAACCAATGACAGGATCATAAGTAGTCCAAGCCAACAAAGAACGAGACTGCTACTGAAACACAGCGGTTCAGTTAAAAAATGAACAGGTTTGTCGCATGTACTCCAAGTACACGTACATATAGAAGTAAAATCAATAATTTTTGCACGCTATGAAGGATCACGCGGCACATCAGAATGCTTCTGTCCATGACGGAGCTAACCGGCAACTAGGCACTGATTGCACATTTAGTCAGTAAGAAAGTCATAGCAGTCTAACACACAAGTTCATCCACATGACTGATGATGGCACACAAAAGATACCATACAACTAGAGATTAGACCATTCAAAAAGGGAGACATCAAGTACGGTGAGGTACCTGATCGCTGAACAATGCATTAGCAACATCAGTTACTTCTCCCCCACAATCTCCCTCCATTCCATGACCCAGTGACTGCTGTGACGCGTCGGCGCCGCCATCCACATTCCCCCCATGTACTTGCAGTCCGGGGTTGAGATTCTGATGATCGCCCAGCCGGGAGGGCTGCATCGGCTGCGCCAGCTTGCTGGTGGCGTCGTCCTCCTCCTCAATCGCCAGCTGCAGCAGCCGCAGCGTCTCCGACGGCGGATCCGCGGCACCCTGGTTGTTCCCCAGCGAGTTCTGCAACGCGACACGAGACCACCAGTCAGAGACAGCAAACCCTGAACACCAGTCTACGCGTAAGGGGAGGGGAGGCTAGGGTTTGGGGAGGTACCTGGAGGGAGGAGGCGGGGGAGGCGACGCTGAGCTCGGCCCGCCACTCGCGGAGCATCTGGTGGACCTGCTCCTCGAAGACGGCGGCGTCGGCGGAGCGGCTCTCCTTGCGGGCGGACTGGAGGCCGGAGAAGATCTCCTGGAGGTCGTCCACGCGGGTCTTGGCGCGGTCGCGGAACTGCTGGTGCCGCGTCGACGAGCGGGGACCCTTGCCCGCCGCGGAGCCGCCGCCGCCGGTCGGATCGCCCGCCATCGGTGCCGATCAGGGCGGCGCTGGTGGTGCGGTTGCGGCGATTGGGAGTGGGGGGGTCGATTCGCCTTTGGAGTTGGCGATTGTTTTCTTTCTTTAATTTATTAGTTTTACCATGCTTGTTTTGGAAATTGTTTCCCCGTATGTTTGGTCCTTTGAGGTTCTTCCTCTTCTTCTGCTTTTTTTTTTAAAAAAAGGTTTTTTTATCATTCATGCCACTAGTTGTGTGCCACTATTTAGTTTTGTCATTAAAAGTTACAACTGCTCAAAAATGCCATTGTTTCATGAGATCCTTGCTCAAAAATCCCATTAGATATCTCAACAATGCCATCGTTCATTAGATGTTTGCTCAAAAATGCCATTAGACTTCGTTATTTTCAGGTCAAACTCGTTGACCATGTTATATGACGAAAATACCCCTATACCTATATGCCAGCTCTCTCTATCTCACAATGATAGTGTGGATCCCACTTGTCAGGAGTAAACAAGCGAATAATTTTAGAGCAAAATATGAATGTTGTTGGGATCAAGTGGGACCCACACTTTATTGTAGTGAGATAGAGGGATAAATGACATGTTGGTCTATAGGTATTTAGGTCATTATAACATGGCAAACGAGATTTGAGCTCAAAGTAATGGTGTCCAGTGGCATTTTTGAGCATGCGCCTAACGAAGCGATGGCATTCTTGAGCAGTTGAAATTCCTAGTGGCAAAACTGAGTAGTGAGACACAACCGATAGCATAAATGATAAAAACCCTTTAAAAGAGAGGTTCTTCCTCTTCTTCTTTCTCGCTCGTCCACAGTACATAACATATACTCCCTTCGTACCATAATATATGATGTTTTAGCAGTTCATTTGAGCTGCTAAAACATCATATATTATGATACAGAGGTAGTATACAACTAGAATTGTTAAGTATATTGGTCGTAATAACATCTTATACTAAATGATACCCCGCACGTTATTGCGAAAACTATTAACAAATAATCAAATGTTTAGAAACGTGAGAAAGTTTATGAGATATAGTATAAGTTAATGATAATGAATTTTGTTTGAAAGAAATATTGTTTAGAGTAAGCATCTAAAGAAATTTTTATGAAAACAGTCAAACATGAGTGTGATTTCTGTTGTGTTAATTTATTACCTTGACAATATATTAGTGAGGCGATATGAGATGAAAACAGCGTTGAGTAGAGACATTTCAACCCTTGGCTAAACCTATAACAACGATATCAAATACAGACGTGCATTCATAAAAAACATAGCCCGCACAGACAAATAAAACAAGAGTTCACTCATAATTTGTTTTTGTACTAAAAAAAGAAGGTCGCTTATAAATCACGAGGCCCACTGTTTAGTAAATCATGCTTCTCACTGGATCAATCATGTGCAATGTACTATAGCCATTCACCACAATATACCCAGGTAGCTCTAATTCTATTTGCTTGTCTTGTCTGATGCACAACCATGCCTGCTTCCTCATTAGTTGAAGCTTATTTATGTCATGAAAAGCCTTATTAGCTACCTGGTTGTATGCAATGGAATCAAATTGGCATTAAAAGGTTGCATGGGAATAGTGGATTCTTAAAATAATAAAAACTTGATGAGCTACCTCTCAGTTTACAATGGAATCAAATTGGAATGAAATGGTTGCTTGGAACACTGGATCTTCGAGAGAACGAAGGCATCTGTCACAATTTGGTGTCCCGTGGGGAGAGAAGAGACATGGACATGAAGCTCAAGAGAACGGGAATGATAAAACACAAATGTTTGGGCTTCTGAAACCAGACGATCGCATTGACAGCACATGTAGTCTAAACCAAATGATTGTATGGGGACTCGTGCTAGATGTCTGGAGTGGAGCAGATGACGTGAAGACACATGTATATAGTAAAATAAACCTATAATGATGTGGTTGATTGAGAGTACACGAAAAAATAGTTAATAGTTATTCGTGACATGTGCATGAAGAGTTAGTGGGAGCATGTGCATGTAGACCGTGGGAAATCATTTTTACATGATGGACCTATTTGACGATGTTGATAGGTTGCATGTCAAGATAAGGTCCAGTTCTTTTCACCTCATGATTCTCTAGAATCTGATTCTGGGAACTGCCCACAAAATTGTCTGGCCACATCAATTGTCTAGTTCTTTCCTGTGATTCTAGCCTGTGATTGTTGTATGAGTTGTGTGGTGAAATGTTTGTAATGCCCCTAGATTGAATTGAGTGATGAATTGCTAACACCTGTTATTTCTGACAGTTTCATGTCTAATATGAACACGAAAGCGAGTTGCAAATCTCATAAATTATATAATATTACAATATAAAGCGAGTTGCAAATATCATAAAGTGTTTAATATTAGAATTTAAAACTGAGTTAGAAATATCATAAAGTGTGTAACATAACAAGTTAAAAGCGAGTTGCAAACTACAAATAGAAGGACGATCTCAAGGTACAAGACTGACAACAATAACCTCACGTGTAGCGGCCATAGTACCATCATCTTTAGGTGGTAAAGTGTTGGCACTTGTAAACGGCTGTGGAGATTGCACGTACGCGGAGGGACGGGGCGGCCGAGCGTGAAGGGGTCACAGATGGTGCTGGCCTGGACGGGACGACGTCGTAGGGGACCGCTCGCCGGCGGATCTGACGGTGTCGGGGCGGGGAATCTGGCTGGCGGCGCCCCCTCCTCCTCCCACGGGTAGGCTGGGTAGTCGAGGGAACCCTATCGGGGTGGCGGCCGTGGGAGTCGAGCGATAGAGAGAAGAAAGGAAACAGGCCAGCCGGATTTGTTTTCGTTCGTGAGTTCTTGTTCGGTCTGAGTGGCATTTTGCATGTAATTTGGTGCTTCAATAGGGCTAGCGGCCTAAATCGAACCGCTACGTTTTGCAGGAGCGTGGAATCGTGGTTCTTTGGCAATTTTCGTTTGCACTATCGATTATGGTGATTCTTAGATGATTTTGAGAAGCAAATCGAGTTCTTTTGCGATTCTCGATTTTCCAGACGCGATTGGTGAGAATCACCTCAAAAGAACTAGCCCTAAATAAGATGGTGGGGATGAATCTCTTAGGTATACTATTAATCGGGCACGTGCATTGCACGTGTTGCCTAATATTATGATCTTGATGCCTTTAAATTATATGCAGGACAAAAAAGAAGTTATCTTGCACTCTAGGAGGAACATTCATTTATTAGAGTATAGAAAGTAAAAAGGAGTTCCAAAGTACAGAGGTGACACACAGCCGGGCCGCTGACAACAGTTATGCTTAGCAAAACCTTAAGTAAACCACCATCCAAGCTCAAATATAACATCAATAAGACCACATGTATGGTCTGCTAGATTTCTTTAAACAATGTGATAATAAAATTGTTTACAAAGAGGATACTGATGAAAGGGCGCACACATCTTTATGATATAATAGAACTCGACTTTAGTACAATACACAAAGTGAATGTGGATACAGTACCGAACAACAACACACGGTGGTGGTACAAACTAACTCAAATGTTAAGAAATACATGGTGACTTGAGGCAATGCTTCAATAGGTTGCACAACCCAACTACATGATGTACACGTAGTCTCTTAGAGATCCACTTCATTGGCCGAGTGCGGTGAGCTGATGACCTCCGGCACTGCCGCTGTTGCTGCTACAGGTTCAACGTGTGCATTTTTTCTTCCTCCAGCTCACCATCCAGCGTAAGTCTACCATCAACCAATAGTTTTTTTGATTGAGCATGTCTCTGCAATAGACAAACCAAAACTGTTGAAAACAATCAAACGTAGAATCAGGGTTTATTGCCACAGATGTAATGATACATAGCTAACTGTAGCTGGCATCTGGTCGAAAATAGACAATGGTAAACAACCCGAGATATCAATAATATCTTAATCAGGTAGCACATACCTCCCGGTCTACCTAAGCATGTCAAGCATGTTGGTCTAGAAGATGTGGTCGATGGCCTCAATGTTGACCGACACTACTCTGCGACCATTTAGTTGTCAACGATTTGGCCTGCTACCAAAATTCTTAAGCAAGTTCAGAGATGATATGAGCAGATATTCCTGATATTCTTTGGTATTATCTGATCAACTGTGAAAGAATACCAGAAGAAGTTTTTTTCTTTACAAAAGAAAAAAATAACGAGTCACACACTAAGCATAGCAATTATATTAAATGATTTATCAATTTTCTTCATCTCCGGGAATCCGGTAAGGTACTTTTGGAACACCAATGGGCATATTAGATTAATATTATTATATTTAAGTAAGAAATGGGTGGTCACTATCCATGAGATGTTTCATGAGCTTAGGAGGACTAAACAAGAGGGGGTCATACTAAAGCTAGACTTTGAAAAAGCATATGACAGGGTGAATTGGGATTTTCTACAAGAGGTTTTGCTTAAAAAGGGTTTTCTTTAGTGAGAAGTGGAGAGGTTGGATTAAACTCGGAAACTCTATTTATTTAGGATCGGTCTCCCTCGTTCGTTCCCTCAAGTAATCGGTCACTCCTCGTCGACCTTGTTCTGATTAGATTGTAGCTTTTATCCGGGCTTGACGTTATTGAAGTAGCACTCCCTCAATATGTCTGAGGCTTCTGTCGGATTCACGTGAGCCAGAGCATTTGGTAAAAGAAGCCCACACTCAACTAAACATTGACGATTCTTTTCCAGAAATCTCAAGAGCCTTTTGTTTATTTCAAACGCTTGAGACTGAAGCCCATTTATCATAGAATGGTGATCGAGATCACCTTCACGGGAATCATCCTTTGCAAATTGGGGGAAGGGAAGGGTGGTGGGTAGGTCTCTTTACGTGTCCCGCGAGGCAAGGAATTCTTCGACCAATGATATCATGGTATCAGAGTCGCTTACAGGCACGCTTTGAATCTCAACTTACTTTGAACGAGTGCTTCCCACATAGATTGCTGGAAAGAGGAGTGAGCCGGGGCAGAACTTGAAGCATGGTCTTTTAGGAGGGAGGGTAGTGGGTTCTAAGAACACATCAGAGAAAGAGGACCAAACCTGCTTGAGTCCTCTTCTACATCTTGAGTACAAGCGCCGTACGTTCAATCTATACTGGCGAGAGTCTTTCCTCTTTTAATACAAAGCCTGAGCACGATGTACCTAGAGGATATGGATAGAGGAAGAGGGAAAAATCGAAATGAAATAAATAAAGAATAAAGCCAAAAAAATAAGTCGAAGATAGAAGAGCCCAGATTCCAAATGAAGAAATGGAAACGGGTTGTACATCAGGTGGGAAAGAAAAAGCTAGCCAAGCTCATCTCAGCAAGTACAACTATAATGAAGGCCCAACTCATAGCAAAATCATGGACAACATACTGGAAGAGGAGGTGACAGACCCAGACCATAGTTGTATAGTCTACCGACATAGAATGTAAGTAGTAAGCTTATTGTACTAAATTGAAAATGCTCTACATGCTATGTATTGAACTAAAAATGCTCTACATGCTATGTACTGTACTGAAAATGTTTTGTAAAGTAGTAAAATATGACGTTCTATATTGTATTACGTGCCGTTTGGGTGAGTGAACCCGCTGAATCATTTACATGTAAGCATTGTACCTCACCATGAAGCTGACCTACAACAAGAACCTGATCCGTATGTTTTTTTAACACATGAAGACACACCTAGAAATTTCGGTGTTTGTTTAGGGCGGGAGTTGTTAATTTCACTGTTGATCTAATATCAGTATTTCATACATGTATTTGCATTCCAGAATCATGCGACCTATTTGTTTCGAGTTTAGAAAACAAGACCAGATGCAGGTGTTCTGTACAGTTGGGTGACTCCCGATTGTCTAGTAGCCGGTGTATCACATACCATGTTTTCGTCATCAACAATGGTCGTTTACTTCTTTTTAGTTATTGTGCTTGGCAACTGCGCTTTGCAATCTCATCTTTATTTTTTGCATAATACTCTCTATTATTCTGCCTCTTCAGCTCTCTAGGATCTGCATATAAGGCACAACTTAATCACCTTGGTATTTTCAACGCTGGAGTTTTTCAACGCATCAGTGGTTAATCACAAGTATAAGGGATCAATCATAGTCCTTTCGATAAGTAAGAGTGTCGAACCCAACGAGGAGCAGAAGGAAATGATAAGTAGTTTTCAGCAAGATATTCTCCGCAAGTGTAGTAATAGTGATAAATAGTTTTGTAGCAAGATAATTCGTAACAAGTGATAAGTACAATAGTAGCAAGTGTGCAACAAGATAGCCCAATCCTTTTTATAACAAAGGACAATCCTGAAGGAACTCTTATATAAAGCAAAGCGCTCCCGAGGACACATGGGAATTTCCTTCTAGTCATGTTCATCATGTTTAGTTGATTCACGTTCGTTACCTTGATCATTTGATATGTGGGTGGACCGGTGCTATGGTGTTGTTCTTACTTGAACAAGCAACCCACTTATAATTACCCCCTCTCGCAAGCATCCGCAACTACGAAAGAAGAATTAAGATAAATCTAACCATAGCATGAAACACATGGATCCAAATCAGCCCCTTACGAAGTAACGCAGAAACTAGGGTTTAAGATTCTGTCACTCTAGCAACCCATCATCTACTTATTACTCCACAATGCCTTCCCTTAGGCCCATTAGATGGTGAAGTGTCATGTAGCCGACGTTCACACGACACCACTAAAGGAAGCAACAACATACATATCATCAAAATATCGAATGAATACCAACTTCACATGATTACTTATAACAAGACTTCTTACATGTCCTCGAGAACAAAAGTAACTACTCACAAATCATCACCATGTTGAAGATCAGAGGTGTAATAATGATGAACAAGGATCTGAACATATTATCTTCCACCAAGTAAACCAACAAGCATTAACTACGAGATGTAATCAACACTACTAGTAACCCACATGTACCAATCTGAGGTTTTGAGACAAAGACCAAAGTGCTAGCATGCTCCTTGTATGATGCAGTTGCTAAACATTACCTTTAACAAATCAACAACTCCCTTTACGATGCACTGTAGATAAACCTATTTGAACCAGTCGATGAACGGTTCCCCCTTGCTCCACCCTGAAACAACCAAATAGCCACGCATGCCATCAAAATTCATATGCCAATCAAGCTTCCGAGCTTCAACATCTAAAGTTCTAAGCCTATGGTTAATCAAGTACATCAAGCACCATCTATCCAACTTCAAAGGTAAATATAAAATACGATTTTCCATTCATCTTCACTAAACCACCTATGTTTATTTTCACATATCCTACATCTAGGCATTGTGATATAGCATCAAGAATATTCGTCTTTTCCTTCCCAACATCCAACATCTTGCAAAATCCATTGCTTAGAAATTTGATGGCTTGGCTTATCCATAACTGTCGTTTTTTCTATCTAACTTGATTAAATCGTTGTGCTCGAAGTTAACAATTGAACTTTGATGTTTAGAAGATAATAGTTATGTAGCTTGATAGGCAATCAAATAGGTATTGCAAAATAAATTTGCAGAATCTTAACATTTAGAGGTGGCATAGAATTTGCAGGATAATTCCATGCCACATGAAAATGATTTAAATCGCTAATAATCTGCGGTTTGACAGTTTATACTGAACTAAAAACCAAATACATTCAATTAGTAAGAACCTGTATTTCTTTTGCTTACTCTTCGAAGCAGTATGGCAATAAACAATAACAGTTATGCGCCGTACTATTTTCGCCTACAGATTGAGCATCAAATTTCAAAGAAAAGCGTGGAAAACTATCAAATATCCCGTATCTTGATCCAAAGAACCTGAAGGCACAAAGTTCTGCAAATTTTAAGCCGTCGAAAGAGCTAGCTAGCAACCTGAAAGACAAGAATCAACAACAAAAAATCTCAAACCCGAGGAGAAAATGCGAAAAGGGCCCAAAATTCGATCTAAATAGCATAGGCACTCCCTTGATAGTGGTGTCATACATAGGAGGATATCAAGGGCGGCGCTCGCTGCGGATGAGGCGTGGCCTCAAAGGTGACAAGCAGGAGGCTGTGGCAAACGCCGTCGCGCTGGGTGTAGGGGATGGCGGTACAACGGCGGCATGTGATGACCCACAAGTATAGGGGATCAGTCGTAGTCCTTTCGATAAGTAAGAGTGCCGAACCCAACGAGGAGCAGAAGGAAATGATAAGCAATTTTCAACAAGATATTCTCTGCAAGTGCTGTGAGTAACCGTGATAAATAGTTTTGTAGCAAGATAATTCGTAATAAGTGACAAGTAACAATAGTAGCAAGTGTGCAGCAAGATAGCCCAATCCTTTTTATAGCAAAGGACAGGCCTGAAGGAACTCTTATATAAAGCAAAGCGCTCCCGAGGACACATGGAAATTTCCGTCTAGTCATGTTTATCATGTTTAGTTGATTCACGTTCGTTACTTTGACAATTTTATATGTGGATGGACTGGTGCTAAGGTGTTGTTCTTACTTGAACAAGCAACCCACTTATGATTACCCCTCTCGCAAGCATCTGCAACTACGAAAGAAGAATTAAGATAGATCTAACCATAGCATGAAACATATGGATCAAAATCAGACCCTTACGAAGTAACGCATAAACTAGGGTTTAAGCTTTTGTCACTCTAGCAACCCATCATCTACTTATTACTCCACAATGACTTCCCTTAGGCCCATTAGATGGTGAAGTGTCATGTAGCCGACGTTCACATGACACCACTAAAGGAAGCAACAACATACATATCATCAAAATATCGAACGAATACCAACTTCACATGATTACTTATAACAAGACTTCTCCCATGTCCTCGAGAACAAAAGTAACTACTCACAAATCATCACCATGTTGAATATCAGAGGTGTAATAATGATGAATAAGGATTTGAACATATTATCTTCCACCAAGTAAACCAACAAGCATCAAGTACGAGATGTAATCAACACTACTGGTAACCCATTGGTACCAATCTGAGGTTTTGAGACAAATATTGAGTACAAGTGGTGCTGGTGAAGATGTTGATGAAGATTGGTCCTCCCACGAAGAAGGGAGCATTGGTAATGACGATGGCTTCGATCTCCCTCTCCCAAAGAGAGATTTCCCCGACAGAATCACCCTGTCGGAGGTGCAAAAGGGACTCTACCCATGTTTCCGCCTTGAGACGACGGCGCTTAGTCCCGAAAGTTCCTTCTTATTTTTTTCTAGGTCAAAACACATTTTATAGTAGAAGAGGGAGGCCGGGGGACCTGCAAGGGCCCCACAAGCTAACAAGGCGCGCTTAAGGGGGTGTGCACGCCCGGTTGGCTTGTGGCCACCTGGTGGCCCCCCTCCGGCATATTTTTTCTCCATAATTTCAGATATATTACACAAAAATTCTCCGTGAAGTTTCAGGTCATTTGGAGTCTAGTGAATTTTCACCCTTTTTCTTGGTTTTCAGGTCCAGAATTCTAGTTCCCGGCAATTTCCCTCTTTGTGATGTACCTTGTAAATTGAGAGAGAAAAGGCATAATAATTGTATCATAAAGTGGAATAATGGACAAGAATACTATAAATATTGATAGGAAATCATGATGCAAAATGGACATATCAACTTCCCCAAGCTTAGACCTCGCTTGTCCTCAAGCGAAAGCCGAACTCGAAAATAATGACCACATAATTTGAGATAGAGGTGTCGATAAAAATAAAATATGGACATGAGAGCATCATGACTATTAACATAGAAGAAATTTTTTCATCATATAACTTCTCATGGTCAAGTAACAATCTATCCACAATATTGAAGTGTGAAGCATAAACCTTATTGACAATCAACAAACTATGTTCTTAGTCATTGAGACAATCATAATTCATCATATTTCAGAGAAGAGTCTTTGTAAGAGGTTTCAATTTAGCAAGTTCACATACTCAACTATCATTTAGTCTTCTATGATTGCTAACACTCATTGCATATTTTTGGAGCTAATGTTTCCACTGGACACATATGAAGATAGGGGCTTATTGTTTTTGCCACCCAACTTATTTACCTCAAGGATAATGTTAACAATAATAACTCATGATCATCTACATCCAGCGGGATATATATATCTGGATCTTCCCCAACACATGATGCGTGCTACTAAAGAGTTAATAGACTTGAGTAAAGATGAACTTGACTCTTGCATGAAAGTAAGTACTTGAAAGGTAAATTCATAAAAGTAAAATATAGGTCCTTCACAGAGGGAAGCAGAGGTTGTCATGCGCTTTTTATTTTGGATGTGCAAACTCTTAATGTAAAGGAACGCCACTTTATATTGCCCCTTGTGATAACAAACTTTATTATGCAGTCTGTCACTTTTATTTCTTTGTCGACAAAAGACCGTACAAAGCTTATTTTCCCTTACAATAAAAGATCATACATATTTAAGAGCAATTTTTATTGCTTTGTGCACCGATGACAACTTACTTGAAGGATATTATCCAATCCATAGGTAAGTATGATGGACTCTCATGGCAAGAAAATGGGTTTAAGGGTTATGAATGCACAAGTAGTATCTCTACTTGGTGCGGAAATTTTTTGGCTAGCAAAAGATCTAAAGCAAGCACCACATGTTAAAGGATCCATGACAATATAACTTCTATGTGAATGTAAACAAACATAACTCATTACGCTGTCTTCCTTGTCCAACATCAACAATTTGATCATTATATAATATTTGATGGGGGCTCACAATCATAGAAGATGTCCAAGATAGTGTATTTTCATGTGAATCTCCTCTCCTCTATCATAATTTTTCATGGATTGTATCAATGACTATCACTATGTTTGTCAACTCCCAATATTTTTTATCAATCATACTTTTTCTATGTGAAGTCATACTCCCCATGGGATTGGCAAATGATTTTTCTTTTTCTTTCTTTTATTTCATTGCTATGATGATGGATGCATGAGAGTAAAGCAAACAAACTCAACTAATATTTATTTTATAACTCTCACACTCGATTACAAGAGATAGATAGATCACAAAGCAAACATTAAAAGCAAGGCAACGCTAAATTTTATTTCTCTAAATCACAAAACACTAGGGATCAAACTAAGATAGATGATAATGGTAAAATTGATGGTGATACGATACTGGTGCACCTCCCTCAAGCTGGGAACAAGCTAAGGGTGGTGCACATACCCATGTACTCAAGTGTCCCTCCTGGGTGATAGTCGTGATGATGTAGTAGGTTGGTTCTCTGCAATGGAGCGTAGGGCAGCCTTTAGCTCCTTGATACGTCTCCAACGTATCGATAATTAATGAAGTATTCATGCCATATTTACCTATGTTTACAATACTTTTATTTTGTTTTGATGCATTTGATATGATTTATTTAGAACTAGCCCGTACTGACGCTGTTTTCAGTAGAATTATCGTGGTGTTGTTTTTGTGCAGAAAATGAAAGTCCTCGGAATCGCCCGAAACTTTTTTATAATTTTTTCTGGGAAATAAGAAATACTGGAGCGAATAACCACCGGAGGGGAGCCATGACGTGGCTTGAGACTACGTTGGTATTTCCCCAAAGAGGAAGGGATGATGCAGCACAGCTACGGTAAGTATTTCCCTGAGTTATGAAACCAAGGTTATCGAACCAGTAGGAGAACCAAGCAACACTATGTAAACGGTACCTGCACACAAAGAACAAATACTTGCAACCCGACGCGTAAGAGAGGTTGTCAATCTCTCCGCGGTAAAAAAGATAGATTAGTTTGTATGATATTGGATAAATAGATCGCACAAGAACACAAAATAAAAGAAGTAAACAAAAAGTGCAGCAAGGTATTTTTGGGGTTTTGGAATAATAGATCTGAAAACAAAAGCGGAAAAAGATAGATCGGAAAGCTGTATGTTGAAAAGATAGACCCGGGGGCCGTAGATTTCACTAGTGGCTTCTCTCATGAGTATATCACACGGTGGGTAAACAAATTACTGTTGGGCAAT
The DNA here is from genome assembly GCA_039707655.1 of Elymus sibiricus. NCBI lineage: Eukaryota > Viridiplantae > Streptophyta > Magnoliopsida > Poales > Poaceae > Elymus > Elymus sibiricus. Next base: position 368,801,004 of record CM077663.1, on the reverse strand, counting down.
TGATAGAAGATCAAATAATCATGACGATATCCAAGGCGATGATCAATATATAGGCATCACGTCCAAGATTAGTAGACCGAAATGATTCTGCATCTACTACTATTACTCCACACATCGACCGCTATCCAGCATGCATCTAGTGGATTAATTTCATGGAGAAACGGAGTAATGCAATAAGAACGATGACATGATGTAGACAAGATCTATTCATGCAGGAATAGACCCCATGTTGTTATCCTTAATAGCAACGATACATGCGTGCCTCGCTGCACCTTCTGTCACTGGGAGAGGACACCGCAAAATCGAACCCATCACAAAACACCTCTTCCCATGGCAAGAAAGATCGATCTAGTTGGCCTAACTAAACCAAAGATTCGAAGAAGAAATATGAAGCTATAAGTAATCATGCATATAAGAGATCAAAGAAGACTCAAATAATATTCATGGATAGAAACTGATCATGAACTCAAAATTCATCGGATCCCAACAAACACACCGCAAAAATTCATTATATCAAATAGATCTCCAAGAGACCATTATATTGAGAATCAAAAGAGAGAGAGAAAGCCATCTAGCTACTGCCTACGGACCCGTAGGTCTATGGTGGACTACTCACGCATCATCGGAGAGGCACCAATGAGGATGATGAACCCCTCCGTGATGGTGTTAGATTGGATCTCGTGGTTCTGGAACATGCGGCGGTTGGAACTATTTTTCGACGACTCCTCTTGGGTTTCTGGAATATTTGATTATTTATAGAGCTCAGAGGCGGCGGAGGAGACCCCCGTGGGCCCCACAACCCACGAGGGTGCGCCGGGGGCCTCTGGCACGCCCTGGTGTCTTGTGGGCCCCACAGGCCTCCTCCCAGGTGCTTCCTTGGCCCCCAAGTTGTCTTCTGGTCCAAAAAAAATCCCCACAAAGTTTCATCGTGATTGGACTCCGTTTGGTACTGATATTCTGCGAAGTAAAAAATAAGCAAAAAACAACAACTGACACTTGGCACTATGTCAATAGGTTAGTCCCAAAAAATGATATAAAGTTGCTATGAAATGATTATAAAACATCCAAGAATGATAATATAACAGCATGGAACAATCAAAAATTATAGATGCGTTGGAGACGTATCAAGCCACCTGTGGGCCAGTACCCATCAGGCCATGGCCACCCCCATGGTCGCACCCTGATGGGTACTGGGCCCACGTGGCTCTGTTTGACGTGATTCCTACACCGAAAAATCCTATAAATATAGAAACCCTCGAAAGTTAACAGTGAACTTCCGCTCCACCATCGCAACTCTCTATATCAGCAAAAAAACCCATATGGAGCCTTTCCAGTACCTTGCCGGAGAGGGGACATCATCTCCGGTGGCCATCTTCATAATCCCAGCGGAGGCCATGATGAGGAGGGAGTAGTTCACCCTCGTGGCTGAGGGTATGTACTAGTAGCTATGTGTTTAATCTCTCTCTTTCTCTCTCTCTCTCTCTCTCTCTCTCGTGTTCTTGAGATGGCACGATCTTGATGTATCACCGATACTTGTGATCTGTGTTGGGTTTTCCATGAAGAGGAACGGGTAATTGCAGCACAAAGTGGGTAAGTATTTCCCTCAGTTATGAAACCAAGGTTTATCGAACCAATAGGAATATCAATCCTCAACCGTCTTCAGCGGCTGCACACAAATGAACAAACGACTTGCACCCAACGCGGGAAAGAGGGTTGTCATTCCCCTTGATCTCGTTATTTGCAAGCAAATGAGTTGTGTAGGTAATTGTTGATAAATATAAATTGCAAAATAAATAAAAATTAAATAAAGGCAGCAAGGTAATTCTAGTGTTTGTAAATATATAAGTGAATAGACTCGGGGGCCATAGTGTTCTCTAGTGGCATCTCTCATGTAGGCAGCATACGATGGGTAACAAATTACTGTTGGGCAATTGATAGCAAAGAGGATAGTTATGCGATTTTCACGGCAATGGTCATGTGTATATAGGCATCACATCCATAAACAAATAGGCCGACTCCTGCCTGCACCTTTTACTATTACTCCACTCATCGACTGCTATCCAGCATGCATTTAGAGTATTAAGTAAAACAGAGTAATGCTTGGAGTACGATGACATGATGTAGACAAAGTAAACTCAATGAATATGAATGAACCCCATCATATTATCCTTAGTAGAAACAACACAAAGACGCATCTTGTCCCCTACTTTGTCACTGGGATATAGAAACTCGACAGGTTGAACCTACCACAACGCACCACTCCCACCGATGAAATATCAATCTACTTGGCCAAAGCACATCAATAGATCGAAGAGCATTACGAAGCTATAATGATCATGCAATTAAGAGAAAATATATATCAGAGGTATCTCAAATACTTTTCATGAATAATCTGAACATAAACCCACAATTCATCGGATCCCAACAAACACACCGCACAATAGGATTACATCGGATAGATCAAAGCAAGATGCGATGATCATTGTATTGAAGACCATAAGAGAGAGAGATTGCCATCTAGGTACTAGCTATAGACCCGTAGGTCTGTGGTGAACTACTCACACATCATCATGAGGGCAGCATGGTTGATGAAGAGGCGCTCCGTGATCAATCCCCCGTCTAGCAGGGTGCCAAAACGGAGCTCCAGATGGCCTCGTGACGGAACAGAGACTTGCTGCGGCGGAAAAAGGGTTTCGGGACTACCTTCAGGGTTTTTGCAATATTAGAGAATTTATTGGCCGAAGAGGGGCGTCGAGAGAGGCACAAGGGGGCCACCACATATCAGGGCGCCCCCAGGTCTTCTTTTTGTCCAGAAAAAATCATCAAAAAGTTTCGTGGCAATTGGACTTCGTTTGGTACTGTAAACCTGAAAAGGCAAAAACATGCAGAAAACTGCAACTAGCACCGGGCACTGGGTCAATAGGTTAGTGCTAAAAAATATTATAAATTGGTAAATAAAAACCAAAAAAGTATCCTAGAATGATAATATATCAGCATGGAACAATCAAAAATTAAAGATACGTTGTAGACGTATCAAGCATCCCCAAGATTAATTCCTTCTCGTCCTCGAGTAGGTAAATGATAAAAACAGAGTTTTTGATGTAACATGCTATCCATTATGTAATATTATGCATTTATGCTCATTGAGAAAAGATGAATCAACAAATATTAACATAGCAATATCTAAAGTGTAAGAAATAGAATCATTAATCCTTAAAAGTATACGATCCTTAAGAAATGTTTACCCCCCATCCGTCTTATTATATTAGCAAGGCATGGCTCCATCTTCACAACATTAATACAAATGTGAAGCACCACGGTGTCCAAGTCATGCAATCGGATCGTACTTTTTCAATATGCATCAACTTTTTATTCTTCACGCAATACATGAGCGTGAGCCATTGGACATAGCATTTACGCGGAATAGAATATGGTGGTAGATATCAAAGGGGTTAAAAAGTGGAGAAGGTAGTCTCGCATTTGGACTTCGTTTGATATGGAATTTCTGCAAAACAAAACACACACAAGAAACAGGAACTGGCACTGGGCACCGTATCAATATGTCAGTCCAATAAATCATATAAAATGTTGCCAAAAATATGTGAAAGTTGTATATATTGGCATGAAACAATCAAAAATTATGGATACGACAGAGACGTATCAGTTACCTACAATTTCAGTGCTTGCAGAAATTACCTTGCTGAAAACCGCTTGTCATTTCCTTCTGCTCCTCGTTGGGTTCGACACTCTTACTTATCGAAAGGACTACGATTGACCCCCTATACTTGTGGGTCATCATGGGTAAACAAATTACTGTTGGGAAATTGATAGAAGATCAAATAATCATGACGATATCCAAGGCGATGATCAATATATAGGCATCACGTCCAAGATTAGTAGACCGAAATGATTCTGCATCTACTACTATTACTCCACACATCGACCGCCATCCAGCATGCATCTAGTGTATTAAGTTCATGGAGAAACGGAGTAATGCAATAAGAACGATGACATGATGTAGAAAGATCTATTCATGTAGGAATAGACCCCATCTTGTTATCCTTAATAGCAACGATACATGCATGCCTCGCTGCCCCTTCTGTCATTGGGAGAGGACACCGCAAGATCGAACCCATCACAAAGCACCTCTTCCCATGGCAAGAAAAATCGATCTAGTTGGCCTAACCAAACCAAAGATTCAAAGAAGAAATACGAAGCTATAAGTAATCATGCATATAAGAGATCAAAGAAGACTCAAATAATATTCATGGATAGAAATTGATCATGAACTCAAAATTCATCGGATCCCAACAAACACATCGCAAAAAGTCATTACATCAAATAGATCTCCAAGAGACCATTGTATTGAGAATCAAAAGAGAGAGAGAAATCCATCTAGCTACTGCCTACGGACCCGTAAGTCTATGGTGGACTACTCACGCATCATCGGAGAGGCACCAATGAGGATGATGAACCCCTCCGTGATGGTGTTAGATTGGATCTCGCGGTTCTGGAACTTGCGGCAGATGGAAGTGTTTTTCGTCGACTCCTCTAGGGTTTCTCGAATATTTGGGTATTTATAGAGCTCAGAGGCGGTGGAGGAGACTCCCGTGGGCCCCACAACCCACCAGGGTGCGTCGGGGCCTCTGGCGCGCCCTGGTGTCTTATGGGCCCCGCGGGCCTCCTCCCAGGTGCTTCCTTGGCTCCCAAGTTGCCTTCTGGTCCAAAAAAAATCTCCAAAAAGTTTCATCGCGATTGGACTCCGTTTGGTACTGATATTCTGCGAAGTAAAAAACAAGCAAAAAACAGCAACTGGCACTTGGCACTATGTCAATAGGTTAGTCCCAAAAAATGATATAAAGTTGCTATAAAATGATTATAAAACATCCAAGAATGATAATATAACAGCATGGAACAATCAAAAATTATAGATACGTTGGAGATGTATCAGCATCCCCAAGCTTAATTCCTACTCGTCCTCGAGTAGGTAAATGATAAAAACAGAATTTTGATGTGGAATGCTGCCTAACATGTTCATCACATATTCTTTTCTTTTGTAGCTTGGACATTTAGACTTTTAGATGGTTCAAAGCAATAGTCTAGTTTTGACATAAAGACTTTAATACTCAAGCATGCCAACAAGCAACCATGTCTTTCAAAATATCAACACTAAAGAAAGTTATCCCTAGCCCATCATGCTCAATCATTGATCCATTCATGAAACACACTCAAATATTAGCTACACCCAATGCACAAGTATGATCATAGTGCCCCCTAGTTGGTGCTTTATAAGAGAAGACGGAGACTCAAATTAAAAATAAAAATTGCATAAAGTAAATGGATAGGCCCTTCGCAGAGAGAAGTAGGGATTTGTAGAGGTGCCAGATCTCAAAGCTTAAATTGAGAGAGAAAAATATTTTGGGTGGCATGCCTTTCCTGTCAATGAAAACGACCGAGTAGTTCTCAATACTTTCCATGCTAGATACATCATAGGCGGTTCCCAAACAGAAAATAAAGTTCATTCCTTTTTCCACCATTCTTTCACGATCCATGGCTAGCCGTATCCACGGTTGCCTTCCATACCAACACTTTCCAAGGAATTTATCATTTGATAACATAAAGTAAAATTCTTTTTCATTTTGGGACTGGGCATCCCTATTACCGCCGTACTCTCGTGCAATGACAAGTGAATAAACACTCATATTGAGAATAACACATCTAGCATGAAAAAATATTGGACACCCCCTACCGTTTCATGAGCGGTACGAGCACACAAAAAGGAAATTCATTTTGAAAATTAGAGATGGCACATACAAATTTGCTTAGAACGGCACGGAAATACCACATATAGGTAGGTATGGTGGACTCATATGGCAAAATTGGGTTTAAGGATTTTGGATGCACAAGTAGTATTTCTACTTAGTACAAGTGGAGGCTAGCAAATAGATTGAGAAGCAACCAACCAAGAAACGAAAATTGACATAAATGGGCATTAATCATAACTAACACCGAATAATGCACCATAAGGAGGATGTAATTTCATTACATAACTATTGACTTTCGTGCTTGCATAGGGAATCACAAACCTTAACACCAATATTCTTACTAAAGCATAATTACTCACCAACATGACTCACATATTACTATCATCATGTCTCAAAACTATTACAAGGAATCAAGTTTAATTTGTCCAATGATCTTCATGAAAGTTTTTATTATATCCCTCTTGAATATCTATCACCTTGGGACTAGTTTCATATATTGCCATTGCTTTTTGACAAGCTCAAATAAATTTAAGTGAAGAACATGAGCATAAAAGTTTCATCTCTCAAAATAATATAAGTGAAGCATGAGAGAATTTCTTCAAAATTTACTAACACTAAAATTAATCTAAGTGAAGCATGAGAGTATTTCTTCAAAAATTTAAAGCACACCATGCTCAAAAAGATATAAGTGAAGCACTAGAGCAATTCCATAGCTCAAAATTTTTAAGTGAAGCATATAGAGCAGTTCTAACAAATCATAGCATAATTTTGGCTCTCTCAAATAGGTGTGTCCAGCAAGGATACTGTGATAAACTAAAAAGAAAATCAAGCAAAGACTCATAACAAGACGCTCCAAGCAAAACTCATGATATGTGACGAATAAAAATATAGCTCCAAGTAAAATACCGATGGTCGTTAGAAGAAAGAGGAGATGCCACTCGGGACATACCCAAGCTTAGTTCCTTGTTCTATTTGGATATTATCTTGGGGTGCCGTAGCATCCCCAAGCTTAGGCTCTTTTCACTCCTTATTCCTTCATCCATCGTGATCTCACCCAAAACTTGAAAACTTCAATCACACAAAACTCAACAAAACCTTCGTGAGATCCGTTAGTAAAATAAAGCAAATCACCACTCTAAGTACTGTTGCAAACCCATTCATATTTTATTATTGCGTTATATCTATTGTATTCCAACTTTACCATGGCTTATACCCTCCAATACAAACCATAGATTCATCAAAATAAGCACACAATGCAACGAAAACATAATCTGTCAAAAACAGAACAGTCTGTAGTAATCTGTACTCTAACCATACTTCTGTAACTCTAAACATTCTGAAAAATTACGACAACGTAAAGAATTTGTATATAAATACTGTGTTAAAATTTAAGCTCATTATCACACTCCAGTAAAAAAATGAAAATTCCTGCACTGGAGTCAAAGTTTCTGTTTCCCATTCAGCATCGTTTCTACTCATCTTGTGAGTCATCCTAAAGGCTTTACTTGGCACAAACACGAATTAAAACATAAAAACACAATCATAACAGTAGCATAATTGTGTCAACACTCAAAAACAGAAAGAAAAAGGCAGAAATAAATTTTATTCATTGGGTTGCCTCCCAACAAGCGCTATCGTTTTACGCCCCTAGCTAGGCATAATGCATAGATTTAAGTATTGTCATCTTTAGTTTTTGCTCCATAGGATGCTCTCATGATTGATTCATATGGTGGATTAATTCTTGTTCTAGGGAAGTGTTACATACCCTTTTTTAGTGGAAATTGAAATTTAATGTTGCCTTCTTTCATATCAATCACGACACCTATAGTGCGTAAAAACGGTCTACCAAGTATAATGGGGCAAGACGGATTGCAATCAATATCAAGAACAATAAAATCTATGGGCACATAGTTCCTATTTGCAAGAATAAGAACATCATTAATTCTTCACAAAGGCTTTTTAATAGTAGAATCCGCCAAGTGCAAATTAAGAGAACATTCTTCAATATTGGTAAGACCAAGCACATCACATAGAGATTTCGGAATTGTGGAAACACTAGGACCCAAATCACATAAAGAAAAGCACTCATAATTTTTAATCTCGACTTTAATGGTAGGTTCCCACTCATCATGTAATTTTCTAGGAATTGAAATCTCTAACTCCAACTTTTCTTCAAAAGATTTCATCATGGCATCAACAATATGTTTAGTAAAAGCTTTATTTTTTTCATAAGCATGGGGTGAATTTATCATGGATTGAAGCAAATAAATACATTCAACAAAAGAGCAACTATCATAATTAAAGTCTTTGCAATCCAAAATAATGGGCACATCACTAGTTAAAGTTTTGACCTCTTCAAACTCACTTTCATCAATTTTTTCATCAAGATTTTCACCCTCCAAATCATTGGGACGCCTTCTAACTAAAGTTGACTCTTCTTAAGTCCCTTTATCATCAATTTTAATATTACTAATTAAGGAATCAATAGAAGAAACACCAATCACTCTAAGATCTTCATCATTTTTATGAAAGCAATCACTAGAAAATGCTTTTTCTAAAAATTCTCTTTTAGCTCTAAGCATAGCGGTTCTTTTCTTACTTTCATCCATAGAAACATATAAAGCTTTAATTGATTCATCAATCTTAGGTGCAAAAGCTTTCAACTTGAGATTTTCTACATCATGGGAAATTCTATCAATGCTTCTAGACATATCATCAATCTTATTCAACTTTTCTTCTATCGTAGTATGGAAAACCTTTTGAGCATTGATAAATTCTTTAATATTACTCGCAAGATAAGAGGGGTTCCTATTATTATTGTAAGAAGAATTACCATAGGAATTACCTTAATTGTTAAAGGAATTTCTAGGAAAAGGCCTAGGATTAAAATTACCTTTATAAGCATTGTTATTAAAATTGTTTCGCGAGATGAAATTCACATCTACGGAATCACTATTTTGCTCAATAAAAGTAGACAAAGGCACATCATTAAGATCAATAGGAGCATTTTTACTAGCAACCAACTTCATAAGAGCATCAACTTTTTCACTCAAAGTACTAATTTCTTCAACCGAATTAACCTTTTTACTAGTAGGTGCTCTTTCAGTATGCCATTGTGAATAATTTTCCATAATATTATATAGCAATTTAGTAGCTTCACCCAAAGTAATTTCCATAAAAATACCACCCGCGGCGGAATCTAAAAGATTTCTAGAGACAAAATTCAATCCCGCATACTTTTTTTGTATGATCATCCAAAGATTTAAACCATGAGCAGGACAATTTCTTAGCATCAATTTCATTCTTTCCCAAGATTGTGCAACATGTTCATGCTCAAGTTGCTTAAAATTCATGATTTGAGTTCTAAGGGAAATAATTTTCACGGGCGGAAAATACTTAGTAATAAAAGCATCCTTGCACTTATCCCAAGAATCGATACTATTGCGAGGCAAAGAAGAAAACCAAATTTTTGCACAATCCCGCAAGGAGAAATGAAATAATTTCAACTTCACTATATCATTGTCCACATCTTTTTTCTTTTGCATATCACACAATTCTACGAATGTGTTTAGATGGGACGCGAAATCCTCATTAGGAGTACCGGAAAATTGATCTTTCATGACTTCAATAAAGCGACATTAATATGACAAGACTCCGCACTAGTGGCGGGAGGAGCAATCAGAGTACTAATAAAATCATTATTATTGGTATTGGAAAAATCACACGATTTGGTATTTTCTTGAGTCATCGTGACTACGCAAACAAGATTGCAAGCAAACAAGAGATCTGACGAGAAAAAGGCAAATGGAAAAGAGGGCGAATAAAACGACTAATTTTTGTGAAGTGGGGGAGAGGAAAATGAGTGGCAAATGGCAAATAATGTAAATTGCAAGGAGATGAGATTTGTGATTAGGAACCTGATAGATGTTGATGATGTCTCCCCGGCAACGGCGCCAGAAATTCCTTTGACGTGGCTTGAGATTGCGTCGGTATTCCCCCAAAGAGGAAGGGCCGATGCAACACAGCTACGGTAAGTATTTCCCTCAGTTATGAAACCAAGGTTATCGAACCAGTAGGAGAACCAAGCAACACTATGTAAACGGTACCTGCACACAAAGAACAAATACTTGCAACCCGACGCGTAAGAGAGGTTGTCAATCTCTCCACGGTAAAAAGATAGATTAGTTTGTATGAGATTGGATAAATAGATCGCACAAAAACACAAAATAAAAGAAGTAAACAAAAAGTGCAGCAAGGTATTTTTGGGTTTTTGGAATAATAGATCTAAAAACAAAAGCGAAAAAAGATAGATCGGAAAGCAATATGTTGAAAAGATAGACCCGGGGGCCGTAGATTTCACTAGTGGCTTCTCTCATGAGTATAGCACATGGTGGGTTGATACGTCCATTTTGCGTCATGATTTTATACTGTTATTTATAATGTTTTTATGCATAATAATGTCTTAGGGAGTGATTCTAATGCCTTTTCTCTCATAAGATGCAAGGTTTACACAAAGAGGGAGAATACCGGCAACTGGAATTTTGGACCTGAAAAAAGCACATCAGAGATACCTATTCTGCACATCTCCAAATAAGCTGAAACTTCAGGGAGAATTATTTTGGAATAAATGAAAAATATTGGAGCAAACAACTACCGGAGGGGGGCCACCTGGTGAGCACAAGACACCAGGGCGTGCCAAGCTCCCTAGGCGCGCCCTGGTGGGTTCTGCTCAGCCCAGCCCACCTCCGGTGCTCATCTTCTGGTACTTAAGGTCTATTGACCTAGAAAAAATAAGGAGAGGACTTTCGAGACGGAACGTCGCCGTCTCGAGGCGGAACTTGGGCAGGAGCACTTTTGCCCTCCGGCGGAGCGATTCCGTCGGGGGAACTTCCCTCTCGGAGGGGGAAATCAAAGCCATCGCCATCACCAGCACCCCTCTCATCTTTGGGAGGCCAATCTTCATCAACATCTTCAACAACACCATCTCCTCTCAAACCCTACTTCATCTCTTGTGTTCAATCTTTGTACCGGAACCTCAGATTGGTACCTCTGGGTGACTAGTAGTGTTGATTACATCTTGTAGTTGATTACTATATGTATTATTTGGTGGAAGATTATATGTTCAGATCCATTATGCTATTTAATACCCCTCTGATCTTGAGCATGAATATTATTTGTGATTAGTTACCTTTGTTCTTGAGGTCACGGGAGAAGTCATGTTGCAAGTAATCATGTGAATTTGATATGTGTTTGATATTTTGATGATATGTATGTTGTGATTCCCTTAGTGGTGTCATGTGAACGTCGACTACATGACACTTCACCATCCTTGGTTCTAAGGGAATGCATTGTGGAGTAGTTATTAGATGATGGGTTGCTAGAGTGACAAAAGCTTAAACCCTAGTTTATGCGCTAATTCGTAAGGGGTTGATTTTGATCCAAACGTTTAATGCTATGGTTAGATTTTATCTTAATACTTTTCTCATAGTTGCGGATGCTTGCGAGGGGGTTAATCATAAGTGGGAGGTTTGTTCAAGTAAGAACAACACCCAAGCACCGGTCCACCCACATATCAAATTATCAAAGCAGCGAACGCAAATCAAACCAACATGGTGAAAGTGGCTAGATGAAATTCCCGTGTACCCTCAAGAACACTTTGCCTATTATAAGAGACTGTTCTGGCCTGTCCTTTGCCACAAAAGGATTGGGCTACCTTGCTGCACTTTATTTACCGTTACCGTTACTATCTCGTTACCAATTATCTTGCTATCAAACTATCTGTTACCTACAATTTCAGTGCTTGCAGAAATTACCTTGCTGAAAACCACTTGTCATTTCCTTCCGCTCCTCGTTGGGTTCAACACTCTTACTTATCGAAAGGACTACGATTGAACCCCTATACTTGTGGGTCATCAAGACTCTTTTTTGGCGCCGTTGCCGGGGAGTGAAGCGCTCTTGGTAAGTGGAAATCGGTAAGGAAAAACTTATACTACGTGCTGAAATTTATTGTCACTTGCTACTATGGAAAACAATCCTTTGATGGGTTTGTTCGGGGTATCTTCACCTCGACCGGAACCACAACTAGTTGCCCCTCAACCTACTACACCTACTGAAAATATGGGTTATGAAATTCCTTCGGGTATGGTAGAACAACTTCTAGCTAATCCTTATGCAGGAGACGGAACTGAACATCCCGATATGCATCTGATACATGTGAATGAAATTTGTGGATTATTTAAGCTTGCAGGTTTATCCGGAGATGAAGCTAAGAAGAAAGTTTTCCCTTTATCTTTGAAGGGAAAGGCATTTACATGGTATATGCTATGTGATGATATTGGATCATGGAACTGGAATCGATTGCAACTAGAATTCCACCAATTTTTTTATCCTATGCATCTAGTTCATCATGATCGAAATTATATATATAATTTTTGGCCTCGTGAAGGAGAAAGCATCGCTCTAGCTTGGGGAAGGCTTAAGTCAATGTTATATTCATGCCCCAATCATGAGCTCCCGAGAGAAATTATTATTCAGAATTTTTATGCTCGGCTTTCTAATAATGATCGATCCATGCTCGATACTTCTTGTGTTGGTTCTTTTATGAAGAAGACTATTGAATTCAAGTGGGATCTCTTAGAAACAATTAAACGCAACTCTGAAGATTGGGAACTCGATGAAGGTAATGAGTCAGATATTAAGCTTGAGTTTGATTGTGTTAAATCTTTTATGAATACCGATTCTTTTCACAAGTTTAGCACTAAATATGGACTTGACTCTGTGATAGTAGCCTCTTTCTGTGAATCATTTGCTACTCATGTTGATCTCCCTAAGGAGAAGTGGTTTAAATATCATCCCCCTGTTAAAGAAGGAATTAAAGAACCGGTAAAAGCTAACGATGAAATCATCATTTACAATGTTGATCCAGTTGTGCCTACTGCTTATATTGAAAAACCACCTTTCCCTGTTAGGATAAAGGAACATGCTAAGGTATCAACTGTGGTTCGCAAAAGTAATATTAAAGCACCTAAGCCCTCTGAGCAAATTAAAGTAGAACCTAGTGTTGCTATGGTTAGAGATCTCTTGGTAGAAAATATTGATGGGCATGTTATTTACTTCTGTGATGAAGCTGCTAGAATTGCCAAACCTGATGAAAAAGATAAACATAGACCTGTAGTTGGCATGCCTGTTGTCTTAGTCAAAATAGGAGATCATTGCTATCATGGTTTATGTATGGGTGCTAGTGTGAGTGCTATTCCTTTTACCTTATACCAAGAAATTATGAATGAAATAACACCTGCTGAAATAGAAGACATTGCTGTTACTATTAAACTTGCTAATAGAGACACCATCACACCACTTGGGATTGTTAGATATGTTGAAGTCTTGTGTGGGAAAATAAAATATCCTACTGATTTTCTAGTTCTTGGTTCCCCACAAGATGACTTTTTCCCCATTAACTTTTGTAGACCTTTCTTGAACACCGTCAATGCTAAGATAGATTGGGAAAAACAAACTATCGGTGTTAGTTTTGGTGATGTGTCTCATGAATTTAATTTTTCCAAGTTTAGTAGACAACCTCGTGATAAAGAATTATCTAGTAAGGATGAAATAGTTGGTCTTGCTTCTATTGCCGTACCTCCTAGTGATCCACTAGAACAATATTTGCTAGACCATGAAAATGATATGCACTTGCATGAAAGAAATGAAATAGATACAATTTCCTTTGAACAGCCTCTCCTAAAACACAATTTGCCTATTGAAACTCTAGGAGGTCCTCCTCCACCTAAAGGAGATCCTGTGTTTGAATTAAAACAATTGCCTGACACTTTGAAGTATGCTTATATTGATGAGAGAAAGATATATCTTGTTATTATTAGTGCTAACCTTTCAGAACATGAAGAAGAAAGATTATTAAAAATTCTGAGGAAGCACCAGGCTGCTATTGGATATACTCTTGATGATCTTAAGGGCATTAGTACCACTCTATGTCATCACAAGATTAATATGGAACCTGATGCCAAACCCGTTGTTGATCACCAACGACGATTGAATCCTAAAATGAAAGAAGTGGTAAGAACTGAAATATTAAAGCATCTTGAAGCAGGTATAATCTATCCCATAGCTGATAGTAGATGGGTAAGTCCCGTTCATTGTGCCCCTAAGAAGGGAGGTATTACTGTTGTTCCTAATGATAAAAATGAACTCATCCCACAGAGAATTGTCACTGGCTATAGAATGGTAATTGATTTTAGAAAATTAAATAAAGCTAGTAGAAAATATCATTACCCTCTACCGTTCATTGATCAAATGCTAGAAAGATTATCTAAGCACACACACTTTTGTTTTCTGGATGGATATTCTGGTTTCTCTCAAATACCTGTATCACAATCTGATCAAGAGAAACCCACCTTTATTGTCCTTTTGGAACCTATGCTTATAGACGTATGCCTTTTGGTTTATGCAATGCACCTGCTACCTTTAAAAGATGTATGACTGCTATATTCTCTGATTTTTGTGAAAAGATTGTAGAGGTTTTGATGGATGATTTTTCTGTTTACGGAACTTCTTTTGATGATTGCTTAAGCAACCTTCATCGAGTTTTGCAGAGATGTGAACAAACTAATCTCGTCTTGAATTGGGAGAAGTGCCACTTCATGGTGAATGAAGGTATTGTCTTGGGGCATAAAATATCTGAACGAGGTATTGAAGTGGATAAAGCTAAAGTTGATGCAATTGAGAAAATGCCATGTCCTAAAGATATTAAAGGTATTCGAAGTTTCCTTGGTCATGCTGGTTTCTATAGGAGGTTTATTAAAGACTTCTCTAAAATTTCTAGGCCTCTTACTAATATTTTACAAAAGGATATTCCATTTGTTTTTGATGATGATTGTGTAGAAGCCTATGAAACACTCAAGAAAGCCTTAACTTCTGCACCTATCGTTCAACCACCTGATTGGAACTTGCCTTTTGAAATTATGTGTGATGCTAGTCATTATGCTGTTGGTGCTGTTCTAGGACAAAGAGTTGATAAGAAATTAAATGTTATCCATTATGCTAGCAAAACCCTAGACAGTGCCCAGCGAAATTATGCTACTACTAAAAAAGAATTTTTAGTAGTTGTGTTTGCTTGTGATAAATTTAGATCCTACATTGTTGATTCCAAAGTTATTGTTCACACCGATCATGCTGCTATAAAATATCTTATGGAAAAGAAAGATGCTAAACCTAGACTCATTAGGTGGGTTCTCTTGCTTCAAGAATTTGACTTACATATCACTGATAGGAAGGGAGCTGAGAACCCCATAGCTAGTAACTTGTCTAGGTTGGAAAATATTCTTGATGAACCACTACCTATTGATGAACAGTTAGCTGCAATAAATGTTTCTCAAAACACTCCTTGGTATGCTGATTATGCTAACTACATTGTTGCTAAATATATACCACCTAGTTTCATATACCAACAAAAGAAAAAAATCTTCTATGATTTAAGACATTACTTTTGGGATGACCCACATCTTTATAAAGAAGGGGTAGATGGTATTATTAGACGTTGTGTACCTAAGCATGTACAGGAACAAATCCTACGGAAATGTCCTTTCGAAGCTTATGGAGGACATCATGCGAGAGATAGAACTGCTCACAAGGTATTGCAATCTGGTTTTTATTGGCCTACTCTCTTCAAGGATGCCCGTAAGTTTGTCTTGTCTTGTGATGAATGTCAAAGATTTGGTAATATCGGTAAGTGTCAGGAAATGCCTATGGATTGTTCACTTGTTGTTGAACCATTTGACGTTTGGGGTTTTGATTATATGGGACCTTTTCCTTCCTCCAATGGGTATACTCATATTTTGGTTGCTTTTGATTATGTTACTAAGTGGGTAGAAGCTATTCCAACTAGTAGTGCTGATCATAACACCTCCATTAAAATGCTTAAAGAAGTTATCTTCCCGAGGTTTGGAGTCCCTAGATATTTAATGACTGATGGTGGTTCACACTTTATTCATGGTGCTTTTCGTAAGATGCTTGCTAAGTATGATGTTAACCATAGAATTGCATCACCCTATCATCCTCAATCTAGTGGTCAAGTTGAACTTAGCAATAGAGAAATAAAATTAATATTACAAAAAACTGTCAATGGGTCTCGAAAGAATTGGTCTAAGAAACTAGATGATGCACTTTGGGCCTATAGAACAACTTATAAAAATCCTACGGGTATGTCTCCATACAAAATGGTATACGGAAAAGCTTGTCATTTGCCTCTAGAGTTAGAACATAAAGCATTTTGGGCAATTTAAGAACTCAATTATGATTTCAAACTTGCCGGTGAGAAGAGGTTATTTGATATTAGCTCACTAGATGAATGGAGAACTCAAGCTTATGAAAATGCCAAACTATTCAAAGAAAAAGTTAAAAGATGGCATGACAAAAGAATCCAAAAGCAGGAATTCAAAGTTGGAGAATATGTTCTTTTGTACTACTCTCGTTTTAGATTTTTTGCAGGAAAGCTTCTTTCCAAATGGGAAGGGCCATACGTTATCAAAGAGGTTTATCGTTCTAGAGCTATCAATATTAATAATGCCGAAGGTACTAACCCGAAGGTGGTCAATGGACAAAGAATTAAACACTATATCTCATGTACGCCTATTAATGTTGAAAGCAATATTATCCAAACCATGACACCGGAGGAACAAATAAAAGAAACCTTCCGAAACACTAGAATTCTGAAAAAGAGGAGGTACGTGATACGGTAAGTAAACGGACTACGAAAAATCCGCAAAAATATTTTCTGTCAGTTTTGGAATATTACAAAAATTAGGAAAATAAGAAATAAACAGGAAAGCAACCGAGGTGAGCACGATACACCAGGGCGCGCCAGCCCTGCCAGGCGCGCCCTGGTGGGTTGTGCCCACGTCGGACACCTTCCCGACTCCGTTTTCCTTCCATATTCTTGCTTCCCAAGATAAAAAATTCATTATATATATACCCCCGATTGTTTTGACCACCGCATCATAGAAAAATTCTCTGTTCTTATTTCGTGCTGTTTTTTTGTCAGATCTAGATCTCCATGGCTCCAACAAGCTCCTCCAAGGACAAGTTCTTCGAGAAGGTCATCAACCCGTACTTGCTGGAGGTGATGAAGCACCCTCAAACCATTGAGATGCGTGAGGGGGTGCTCCACATCCGAGATGTTCAGGGACCCAAGAGGACAGGAAGCATGGAGGCTAGGCTCGAGGCGATGGAACAAGACATCTTCAAGTGCCAAAGGATGGTGGAGCGTGGACTCAGTGCCATCACTCCATGATCACGGAATTCACCCGTGACCAGATGGTGGATGGTCGGTCTATGAAGGACACCGTCTTCACCCTCAACGATCAAATCAATTTTCTGCAAAGTCAAATCTATGATCTTCAAAACCAAGTTCTTGAGTATGAAGCAAGATTTAAAAGTATGAGTTTAGCTGCTAGTTGCAGGACTCGGGGGACTCGTGCGTCAACTTTTGATGGTGAGCCCTTGCCCTGGAAGCCGGAGGACAAACCTACCACTTCACCACTACCACCTTCATCATCTTCACCACCAAAGGAGACTTGAGTACACGGGTATGGGCACTCCCCTTGGCTTGAGCCAAGCTTGGGGGAGATGCCCCGGTATCGTATCACCATCACTTTTATTTACCTTTACCTATTTTAGTTCAATCCTTAGCTCTTTCGTGATCTAGTTGAATAAATTTTTAGTCTGATCTATTTTCAAGTGCTAGTTTCGTGATCTATCTATCTATGTAATCGAGTGAGAGTTATATAATAAAGTTTAGTTTGAGCTTTTGCTTCTTTACTTTCTTATTGCAATCAAAATAAAAAGGAAATAAATGAAAAAGAATCATATGCTAATCTTATGGTAAGTAATGACATCACATAAGGAAAAGTATAAGTGGTAAAATTCATTGGAGATTGACAAACATAGCATTGGTCAATGATGCAATTCATGAAAGAATTACTAAGTGAAGAGAAGATTCACATGCAAATACACTATCTTGGACATCTTTTATGATTGTGAGCCCCCTTTAAATATTATATGCCAAAATTGTTGACGTTGGACAAGGAAGACAACATAATGATTTATGTTTGTTCATATTCACATAGAAGTTATATTGTCATAGATCCTTCAACGTGTGGTGCTTGCTCAATATCTTTGCTAGCCAAAAAATCCACACTAAGTAGAGATACTACTTGTGCATCCAAAAGCCCTAAACCCAAACTCATGTTTTTAGAGTCCACCATACCTACCTACGGATCGAGTAAGATCCTTCAAGTAAGTTGTCATCGGTGCACTAAGGCAATAAAAATTGCTTCTAAATGTGTTTGATCAATTAGTGTAAGAGAAAATCGAGCGTTGTACGAACTTATGATGGCAAAGTAATAAAAGCGACAGACTGCATAATAAACGTTGCTATCATAGGGGGCAATATAGCGTGACGTTCTTTTACATTAAGGGATTTGGCATACAAACCAAAAAGCGCATGACAACCTCTGCTTCCTTCTGCGAAGGGCCTATCTTTTACTTTTATGTACTTACTTTTATGCAAGAGTCAAAGTATTCTTCCCTATTCCTTTTTACTTTTTCTTTTTGCAAGCATCGTGTGGTGAGGAAAGATCTAGGCACATATATCCAGTTGGATATGAGTGAGCATGAGTTATTATTGTTGACATCACCCTTGAGGTGAATACATTGGGAGGCGAAACTATAAGCCCCTATCTTTCTATGTGTCTGGTTGAAACTTTTTGCTCATGGGTATGCTGTGAGTGTTAGCAATCATAGAAGACTAAATGATAGTTGAGTATGTGGAATTTCCAAAAGGCTCTGACACGAGACCCTTCCTGAAAATATGATGAATTGTAGTTGCAAAGTTGACTAAGAACATAGTTTGTTGGTTTTCAATAAGGTTTATGCTTTATACTTCTATGTTGTGATGAATTGTTACTTGTTCATGAGAAGTTATATCATGAAGTTATATAATAAAAGTTATATGAATAAGTTCTATAATTAAGTTTGTTGCTGCTATGATTATAAGCATGATGCTACTATGTCCGTACTTTGTTTTCATCGACACCTCTCTCTCAAACCATGTGGACATGTTTTTCGATATCGGCTTTCGCTTGAGGACAAGCGAGGTCTAAGCTTGGGGGAGTTGATATGTCCATTTTGCATCATGATTTCCTACTGTTATTTATAATGTTTTATGCATAATAATGTTTTAGGGAGTGATTCTAATGCCTTTTCTCTCATAATATGCAAGGTTTACACAAACAGGGAGAATACCGGCAGTTGGAATTCTGGACCTGAAAAAAGCACATCAGAGATACCTATTCTGCACATCTCCAAAAAGCTAAAACTTCACGGAGAATTATTTTGTAATAAATGAAAAATATTGGAGCAAACAACTACCGAAGGGGGGCCACCTGGTGAGCACAAGACACCAGAGCGTGCTAGGCCCCACAGGCGCGCCCTGGTGGGTTGTGCTCAGCCCAACCCACCTCCGGTGCCCATCTTCTGATACTTAAGGTCTTTTGACCTAGAAAAAATAAGGAGAGAACTTTCGGGACGGAACGCTGCCGTCTCGAGGCGGAACTTGGGCAGGAGCACTTTTGCCCTCCGTCGGAGAGATTCCGCCGGGGGAACTTCCCTCCCGGAGGGGGAAATCGAAGCCATCGTCATCACCAACACCCCTCTCATCTTTGGGAGGCCAATCTTCATCAACATCTTCAACAACACCATCTCCTCTCAAACCCTACTTCATCTCTTGTGTTTAATCTTTGTACCAGAACCTCAGATTGGTACCTGTGGGTGACTAGTAGTGTTGATTACATCTTGTAGTTGATTACTATATGGTTTATTTGGTGGAAGATTATATGTTCAGATCCATTATGCTCTTTAATACCCCTATGATCTTGAGCATGAATATAATTTGTGAGTAGTTACCATTGTTCTTGAGGTCACGAGAGAAGTCATAGCATTAAGTATCAAGTCCTCTTTACTCCCATACACCATAACCCACCTACTCGGGTATGTGCTTCTGTCTCTCACGCCATCCACCATAGGCAAATCATGAACACATTGCAACACCCTACAGTGGGGATCCCTCACGTTTGCGCGAGACGGAGGGCACCGTAGGACATCACCATAATAAAATATACACTCATACCAACCACGATCATCAATTAGCCCATAGGACAAAACGGATCTACTCAAACATCATAGGATAGCCACATATCATTGGGAAATAGTATATGGAGTTGAGCATGTTTAGGTAGAGATTACAGCGGGGAAGAGAGGTGTTACACCGCTGCATAGAGGGGGAGAGAGTTGGTGTTGACGGCGGCGAAGTTGTTGGTGTAGATCGCCGTCACGATGATTGCCCCGGCGGCGTTCCGGCACCACCGGGAGAGAGGGAGAGAGAGATCCCCTCCTTCTTATTCCTTGGCCTCCCCCCTAGATGGGAGGAGAGTTCCCCCTCTGGTCCATGGCCTCCATGGCGACGGAGGGGCTGCCCCTCCGAGATTGGATCTCCCTCTCTGTTCTCTTCTGTTTCGCGTACCTATTTTCTGGCCGAAAACCGTTTCTTATATTCCCGGAGATCCGTAACTCCGCTTGCGCTAATATTTTAACACGATTTTTTGTCCGGATATAAGCTTCCTTGCGCCCAAAGTAGAGATCCAACCGACTTACAAGGTGAGCACAAGACATCACCACACGCTTGGGCCCTCGGGCTTGCCCCGGTGTCTCGTGGTGGCTGTGGGCCACCTTTTGCGTTGATTCCAACTCCGAAGAATCACAAATATTCCAAAATCATTGTTCGTAAATTTTTATCGCATTTGGACGTCGTTTGATATGGAATTTCTGCGAAACAAAACACACACAAAAAACAGGAACTGGTACTGGGCACTGGATCAATATGTTAGTCTAATAAATCACATAAAATGTTGCCTAAAATATGTGAAAGTTGTATAATATTGGCATGAAATAATCAAAAATTATAGATACGACGGAGATGTATCAGCATCCCCAAGCTTAATTCCTGCTCATCCTCGAGTAGGTAAATGATAGAAAAAGAATAATTTTTGATGTGGAATGCTACCTAGCATAATCTTGATCATATATCTAATCATGGCATTAAGGACAGTAAAACTAGGCACTTTCCCAGCCTTCTCACGTATCCTCACTCGTGAGTCGTTGGATTTGGAATTGGATCGTTTTCGGTCGTTCGATGATTGTAAATTGCTAGTAGGTCACGTTTTCAGCTTCGTGGGCCGGCTGTCCTAGCGGGCGCTACTTCGGAAGCCGAATTGAAGCATGCTGGTTCATTGGGTTGTCCGGCGCATCTCCGTTCTTGTGGTAAAAGGGACATCTACGAGATCCAGCTAACACAGTTGCTAGGCCTTAAAAAAAGGTTAACACAATCGCTTCCGCTCCATCCCCGGCTCTGCGGCCATCACTATCCTCTCATGAAGCCCTAGGCGTGTCGCCGCCGCTGTCATCTCCTGGAACCTCTGGCTCACAACTGTGGTGTCATCGTCTACACATATCCCCGAGAGATCAGGCCCTCGCCCGACGATGCGGGTTAGGGGCGCGAAGGGAGGCGACTCTGCATCTCGAGCAATTGGAGTTCGTCCGCCGTCATTCAGGAGGGCACTAAGGTCTAAGGCAGACGTTCTACAACGATTAATGGAAGCCGGGGCTGATGGTGGAGCTGTAGGCGCTCCTCCTCTTGCAGACAAAGATGGCCGGGTCGAGCACCCAGCACCACAACGCCTTGGGCACACCATGGATTTGATGTCGTTCCTTGCGATCCGACAGGTCGTCACAGATCTTCCTGCGCCGCGTGGATGAAGCAGCCGAGAGAAAGAGGATGAAGCCCGAGCCCCCCTCCTCGCGGATCTCCTTCTCGACCTCGATAAGAGGAGCATCTTCAACCTCGATGCAGGTTTTTCCTTCGCTCCACATAAGCACTTCTTCAGCCGTGGTGCGACTCAGTTCGATTTCTTTGAAGTTATTTTACACTTTATATTCTGGTATAGTTTGCGGAAATTTTCAGCTGACGAAAGACACGCTACCGTTCTCATGTAGCAGAGGCTCTATCGTCTATGATGTATCCTCAAGTATTGCCGACTTGCCGTTAGAAATACAACATGTGGTAAATTCAAATCAGATTTATTATATCATTCATTTCATTCTCTCTCTCGCCTTCTTAGTGCATAAAATGCATGAACAGCTTCACCTTATGTGCAGATGGAAGGAAACTGGTCAGTTCATGTTCAATCCTTGGAGATAACGCACATGAACAAACACTTTGAATGTCAATTTTAGCAATCAATTTTTGTGTAAGATCATGTATGTGTTTCAGTTTATGGCGCATATCAGGTGGTTCACAGGGCACATGATGCGGCTAGATGCAATGACCTCCCGTGGAGCCTGCACCGTTTCCGTCTCTATATTTTCCTCGAAATTTTTTGGTGGCAAACTGATCAAAGTTCATTAGATTAACACTTCCATGTTCCTTTCCTGTTGTTATGTACAAATGCCAAGTAAATTTAAGAACATGACCACTCTGTGATACTGTTTGTTGTTCTTTTTTTTGCCGGCAGTAGGTAAAAATTCTCCGTCTCCTATAGCCTCTATTTTCGCATATCCATGGAACGGAGAATCATTTTTCCCCTTGTTCCTGTTGAGAACATATATGTTATGCGTATATGACACTGTCATTTCTCTCTTTTTTCCTGTTTGTAGGGATGGACTTGCACTGAATGCATTGATCCTTTTTTCTCTGGTACGGACAGCTAGAACAAATGCATGTCTTCACTCTCTCATCTCAGGAACTGATGCATCACTTCAGTCCTTATTTTTGCCTCTTCCTTCCTGCTGGTGAGAACATATGCTTAACTATGGTTTCGGAATATTTTCTGTTGGGTCCCTTTTCAAGTGATGGTCCAAATGTTGACAAATACAATAAATTATAAGGTCAATTGAAATACAAACTTCTCAAAGTTGTCTCAGATTTATTTTGTCAATGATGAAATAACTATAGTTGTGCATGTGCACATGGTGTTCTAGGTTGTATCTGTTTGACTTACAAAGCTCAGCGAGCAAAGGTGGGAAATTTTCTAGCTCTGTGCCATGTGTAACAAAGCATATCGCTGCCATAAGGCTAGCATCATGTATAGCTACACATACAATTACTAAATCAGTGTAGCAATCCACCCCATATGAACAACTTATGAAATTATATAATCCCTGTTCATGCTTCTTAGGGTGGGAGAATTGATTTGTTGCTCCAATGAAGAATAACAGCCGAGGGATTTGTGCAGTTTGATCTCAACAAGGTATGATAATGCTCATGTCCTCTTATTCATTTATTTTCTATTTTAAATCATAATGTTTTTTTACTTTACCAATCTTTTCCCTTACAAAATGCTATAATTAATGTAAAATCCAATGTTCCAGTAAATATATTTTACACTTAAGAGTCTAAAAATCCCATCTGGTAGCATATTAGAGAGAAGATGTGTGTATCTAGAACAACATATATTGAGTGAGTTACATCCATTAATGAAAATGTTTCAAAAAGATATTCAAGCTTTAGATCTGGTGGGCAAAAGAAAAAGGTGATTATTGATTGCACAAAGTATCATAACTAGCCTTTGGTGGAGTATATATTTGCTTACCTTGATCAATACAGAAGTTTTGGACATGACAAGTCATAATAGCCTCATAGTGATGCCTACTTAGATGAATGGGGTTGCTATGCTAACAAGATACAATCATTTGTAACTTCATTGTTTGCTCTTCAGATGAACTTCTTTGTTTTTAGTGAAACACTTGAACTTCTGAACAATTATGCATTGATTTTTATGTGATTGGTGTCATCTATATTTGTCAGGTAATAATGTCACTCCAAGCCTCCAACCATGCTGGAACCAAGACCCTCCCCAACCCCACGGCGGGGGTTGCATGGCACTATTGAGTGACACAAGTATGTCATGGCATGTCATCTGTAGATATATTTATAATGTTTTAATTCTCAATGTTAATCATCTTTGTTTCTCCCCGAATATGTATGTGTCAAGTTATGCAATTACATACAACCTTCGATCGGGACTAACATTTTGATCAAATATGTCCGGTCTATACTGAGGAGTTGTAATTTTAAAAAATTCTCATATTTGTACCATCTTGATTTTCACAAATATTTATGTAGCGTTTTATAGACGGGCGCGGCAACGCGCGCCAACGACGATCTAGTGAATATTAAGACTTGAGTGATTCAAAGCAATAGTCTATAATTTGACATAAAGACATTAATAGTCAGACATCCCAACAAACAATCATGTCTTTCAAAATATCAAGGCTAAAGAACGCTATCCCTACAAAATCATATAGCTTTGTCATGCTCTATCTTTTTAACACAAAGTACAAATCATGTACTACCCCGGTGTCAACCAAGCAATTGGTTCATACTTTTTAACGCGCTTCATCATTTTCAACTCTCACGCAATACATGAGCGCAAACCATGGATATAGCACTATGGGTGGAATAGAATGCGGTGGTAGACATTAATATAGAGAAGACAAAAAGGAAGATAGTCTCACATCGAAGCGGCTAATCAATGGGCTATGGAGATGCCCATCAATTGATATCAATGCGAGGAGTAGGGATTGCTATGCAACGGATGCACTAAGAGCTATAAGTGTACGAAAGCTCAAACTGAAACTAAGTGGGTGTGCATCTAACTCTACGATAAGAAATTCCCACTAGTATATGAAAGTGACAACATAGGAGACTCTCTATATGAAAAACATGGTGCTGCTTTGAAGCACAAGTTTGGAATTAGCATGCCCCTTCTCTCTTTGTCTCTCATTTTTTTCCTTCCTTTTTTATTTTTTTTATTTTTTTTATTTTTATATTTGTCCGGAGCCTCATCCCGACTTGTGGGGGAATCATAGTTTATATCATCCTTTCCTCACTGGGACATGCTCTAATAATGAATAATGATGATCATCACACTTCCATTTACTTACAACTCAATATTACAACTCGATTGTAGAACAAAGTATGACTCTATATGAATGCCTGTGGCAGTGTACCAGGATGTGCAATGATCTAGCGTAGAAAAGATATAAAAAAATGGTAAGCCATGCAAACATCATGCTAGCTATCTTACGATCATGTAAAGCAATATGGCAATGAATAATGCTCAAGTCATCAAAACGGAAGTGGTGGAAGTTGCATGGCAATATATCTCGGAATGGCTATGGAAATGCCATAATAGGTAGGTATGGTGGCTGTTTTGAGGAATATATAATAAGGCTTATGTGTGATAGAGTGTATCATATCACGGGGTTTGGATGCACCGACGAAGTTTGCACCGACGCTCGAGGTGAGAAAGGGCAATGCACGGTACCGTAAAGGCTAGCAAATTGCGGAAAGGTAAGAGTGCGTATAATCCATGGACTCACATTAGTCATAAAGAACTCACATACTTATTGCAAAAGTTTATTAGACCTCGAAGCAAAGTATTACTACGCATGCTCCTAGGGGGGAGGTTGGTAGGATTTAACCATCGCGTGCCCCCGACCTTCACACAAAGATAGACAATCAAGGATAAATTGTGCTCCAACTTCCTGGCATAACGGGAGACTATACGTGCATGCTTCGGGAATCACAAACCTTAACACCAATATCTTACTAAACATGATCATCCACTAGTACCTCCCACATATTATCATCTCTATATCGCAAAACTATTGCAAGAAATCAAACATATCATATTCAGTGATCCATAAGTTTTATGTAGGATTTTATGAGTAACCATGCAAATGACCAATTCCTGTTGACTCTCTAAATAGATATAAGTGAAGCAAGAGAGTTTAATTCTTTCTACAAA
Organism: Elymus sibiricus; assembly: GCA_039707655.1. NCBI lineage: Eukaryota > Viridiplantae > Streptophyta > Magnoliopsida > Poales > Poaceae > Elymus > Elymus sibiricus. The sequence goes on along the minus strand of CM077663.1, from coordinate 368,775,305 downwards.
AGACCATGCTCTAATAAATATAAGTGAAGCAAAAGAGCATTCTACAAATAACGGTTTTCTATGTGAAGAGAAACAGGCAATCCAAACTTCAAATGATATAAGTGAAGCACATGAAGCATTCCATAAAGCCATACTCAAAAGATATAAGTGAAGTGCAATGAGCATTCTATAAATCAACCATGGACTATCTCATACCAGCATGGTGCATAAAATAAAAGTGAAAACTAAACACAAAAGACGCTCCAAGATTTGCACATATCACATGAACGAAACGAAAACGAAAACATACCGATACTTGTTGAAGAAAGATGGGATGCCTTCCGGGGAATCCCCAAGCGTAGACGCTTGAGTCTCCTTGGATATTTACTTGGGGTGCCTTGGGAATCCCCAAGCTTTAACTCTTGCCTCTCCTCCTTCTCCTCATATCGGGACCTCCTCGATCTTTGAACACTTCATCCACACAAAACTTAACAGAAAACTGGTGAGATCCGTTAGTATAATAAAGCGAATTACTACTTTAAGTATTGTTGCAAACCCATTCATATTTTATATTTGCATTATCCCTGCTGTATTATAACTTCTCCATGGATTATACCACCGATAAAATCGATAGTTTCATCAAAACAAGCAAAACAATGCATCAAAAACAGAATCTGTCTTAAACAGGACAGTCTGTAGTAATCTGAACTTTGACCATACTTATGTAACTCCAAAAATTCTGAAAAATTAGGAAGAAATAAAAATTTTGTATATAAATACAGTGTAAAAATTTCCGAAACTTTTGACGTTCCAGTAAAAAATGTAAATTCACGCACTACAGCCAAAGTTTCTGTTTTTACACCGCACATACCAACAAGCAATCTAATCATCCTAAAGGCAAATCTTGGCACATTATTTTTATAATACAATGGATTTTTACAAGGGGATAATTATTTTTGTTGAAAAGTTTCTGTGATTCAAGATTCACAAAGTTTCTACGGGCATGAACAAAGTTCAAGGCTAGCCCCCACTTCAACGGTGCTCATCTCTCTCACTTTCACCTTTCTTTTTTTGAAGTTTTAGGTTCCCCTGTATATTTTTTTGTTTTTAAACTTTATAAAACACTCAACAGAATAAAATGACTCTGTAAAATTTCCTGGTTGTCTCCCTGGCAGCGCTTTCTTTAAAGCCATTAAGCTAGGCATAAAGTGCTCATGTAATGGATCCACCCGGATCCTAAGGTATATCAAAGCCAATTTTAATTAACAATGATTTGTAATTTAGTAGTGAGCACAAAGAAACATATATCATGCAATGACGAAGTCTAACTCTCTTCCTATGCATCGGCATATCATAAAAGAACAATTCATGCACATCAAGTAAAGGCTAATGCATAGTATAAACAGTTTCTTGCAATTTTATCGTATTGGAAACATAAAGAGGTGGAGATGTAGTTCCTCTCTCATAATAATTTCAAGTAGGATCAGCAAGCACATGCATATTATATTCATCAAAATCGTCATGTGTAGTAGCAAAACGCAACCCATCAATATAATCCTTAATAAGAGCAAACTTCTCCGATATAGTGTAGTTGGGAGAATTAAAAAAGATAATAGGACTATCATGTGTGGGTGCAATAGCAACAATTTCATTCTTAACATAAGGAACTATAGCAAGTTCATCTCCATAAGCATAATTCATATTGGCATCTTGGCCACAAGCATAGTAAGCATCAAGTACATCAAAAAAGGGATATTTCAAAAGAATCCACGGGATCATAGCAATTATCATAGCATTCATCCTTCGGTAAGCACGAAGGGAAATTAAATAATATATGAGTTGAAGAGTTACTCTCATTAGAAGGTGGGCACGGGTAGTTAATCCGCTCTTCCTCATTTTGTTCTTCGCTCTCCTCCTCGTCTTTTTCATCTAATGAGCTCACAGTTTCAGCAATTTCTTCTTCCATAGATTCCTGCAAAATATTAGTCTCTTCCAAGGCAGTGGTCATTCTCTCAATAAATTCAATAATATCAGCATTGCAATCATAATTCTCATAGCAATATTTAAGTATGGCAAAAATTTCAGATTTGTAAGAAACATCATCATACTTTTCAATCAAGGAAGCAACTTCATAAGCACCTTTAAAAGCAACAAATTCTTCTATTCGTTCCACATCATAATAATCATAAATACCTTTAGGATAAGAAGCCAAGGTTTTATTATCGTTAAATTTACATTGAAAGGGAAGGTGAAGACCTTCAATCTTAGAGCAACAAGTGTAATCACATTTCAAACATGCATCCCAAGCAAACCATTGCAATATTCTAATTTGATCCCATAAATGTTTCCCTTTTTGAGATAAGCGATAATCCCTAAAGTACTCACATATATCCAACGTGTCTCCCATTATAAAGTTCAATGCGGATTTCTCAGGATTATCAAAGGAGTAATTAACGTGTTTCACATAACTAGCATCGAGGGTTTTAGGAGGTTCCCCATCTCCATGAGTAGCAAGTACCACTAATTTTTTTGGTGTTTCGTGTTCCATATCCATAACTAAAGATATAAAACAACCAATAACAGCAAATAAAAATTACTTAGTGATAAAGCAAACAGGCACACATGAGAATATTCACCCCACGCTGTTGCTCCCCAGCAACGACGCCAGAAAAAGGTCTTGATAACCCACAAGTGTAGGGGATCGTTTGTAGCATTTTTCGATAAATAAGAGTGTCGAACACAACGAGGAGCTAAAGGTAGAACAAATATTCCCTCAAGTTCTATCGACCACCGAAACAACGCTATGCACACTTTAACGTTTGCTTTACCCAGAACAAGTATGAAACTATTTTGTAGGTGATAGGAAAGTTTGAATGAATAAAACTAGAAGTAATTAGCGGGAATAAAACTACGAGTAAATTGCAAGATAATAAAAGTTAGTTGTTTAGTAGAAAGCTTTTGTCAAACAAGAAGGTTATTTGTCCCTAGGCAATTGATAACTAGACCGGTAATCATTCTTGCAATTTTATATGAGGGAGAGGCATGAGCTAACATACTTTCCGTACTTGGATCATATGCACTTATGATTGGAACTCTAGCAAGCATCCGCAACTACCAAATATCATTAAGGTAAAACCCAACCATAGCATTAAGTATCAAGTCCTCTTTACTCCCTACACCGTAACCCACCTACTCGGGCCTGTGCTTCTGTCTCTCACGCCACCCACCATAGGAAAATCATGAACATATTGCAACACCCTACAATGGGGATCCCTCACATTTGCGCGAGACGGAGGGCACCATAGGACAACACCATAATAAAATATACACTCATACCAACCACGATCATCAATTAGCCCATAGGACAAAATGGATCTACTCAAACATCATAGGATAGCCATATATCATTGGGAAACAGTATATGGAGTTGAGCATCATGTTTAAGTAGAGATTACAGCGGGGAAGAGAGGTGTTACACCGCTGCATAGAGGGGGAGAGAGTTGGTGTTGACGGCGGCGAAGTTGTTGGTGTAGATCGCCGTCACGATGATTGCCCCGGCGGCGTTCCGGCGCCACCGGGAGAGAGGGGGAGAGAGCCCCCCTCCTTCTTCTTCTTCCTTGTTCTCCTCCCTAGATGGGAGGAGAGTCCCCCCTCTGGTCCATGGCCTCCATGGCGGCGGTGGGGCATGAGCCCCTCTGAGATTGGATCTCCCTCTTTGTTCTCTTCTGTTTCACGTTCCTGTTTTTTGGCCGAAAACCGTTTCTTATATTCCCGGAGATCCGTAACTCCGATTGTGCTGAGATTTTTACATGATTTTTTTTCCAGATATAAGCTTCCTTGCGCCCGAAGTAGAGCTCCAACCAACTTACGAGGTGAGCACAAGAAATCACCACGCGCCTGGGCCCTCGGGCTTTGCCCCGGTGTCTCGTGGTGGCTGTGGGCCTCCTTTTGCGTTGATTCCAACTCCCAAAAATCACAAATATTCCAAAATAATTCTCCGTAAGTTTTAATCGCGTTTGGACTTCGTTTGATATGGAATTTCTGCAAAACAAAACACACACAAGAAACAGGAACTGGCACTGGGCACCGTATCAATATGTCAGTCCAATAAATCATATAAAATGTTGCCAAAAATATGTGAAAGTTGTATATATTGGCATGAAACAATCAAAAATTATGGATACGACAGAGACGTATCAGTTACCTACAATTTCAGTGCTTGCAGAAATTACCTTGCTGAAAACCGCTTGTCATTTCCTTCTGCTCCTCGTTGGGTTCGACACTCTTACTTATCGAAAGGACTACGATTGACCCCCTATACTTGTGGGTCATCATGGGTAAACAAATTACTGTTGGGAAATTGATAGAAGATCAAATAATCATGACGATATCCAAGGCGATGATCAATATATAGGCATCACGTCCAAGATTAGTAGACCGAAATGATTCTGCATCTACTACTATTACTCCACACATCGACCGCCATCCAGCATGCATCTAGTGTATTAAGTTCATGGAGAAACGGAGTAATGCAATAAGAACGATGACATGATGTAGAAAGATCTATTCATGTAGGAATAGACCCCATCTTGTTATCCTTAATAGCAACGATACATGCATGCCTCGCTGCCCCTTCTGTCATTGGGAGAGGACACCGCAAGATCGAACCCATCACAAAGCACCTCTTCCCATGGCAAGAAAAATCGATCTAGTTGGCCTAACTAAACCAAAGATTCAAAGAATAAATACGAAGCTATAAGTAATCATGCATATAAGAGATCAAAGAAGACTCAAATAATATTCATGGATAGAAACTGATCATGAACTCAAAATTCATCGGATCCCAACAAACACACCGCAAAAAGTCATTATATCAAATAGATCTCCAAGAGACCATTATATTGAGAATCAAAAGAGAGAGAGAAAGCCATCTAGCTACTGCCTACGGACCCGTAGGTCTATGGTGGACTACTCACGCATCATCGGAGAGGCACCAATGAGGATGATGAACCCCTCCGTGATGGTGTTAGATTGGATCTCGTGGTTCTGGAACATGCGGCGGTTGGAACTATTTTTCGACGACTCCTCTTGGGTTTCTGGAATATTTGATTATTTATAGAGCTCAGAGGCGGCGGAGGAGACCCCCGTGGGCCCCACAACCCACGAGGGTGCGCCGGGGGCCTCTGGCACGCCCTGGTGTCTTGTGGGCCCCACAGGCCTCCTCCCAGGTGCTTCCTTGGCCCCCAAGTTGTCTTCTGGTCCAAAAAAAATCCCCACAAAGTTTCATCGTGATTGGACTCCGTTTGGTACTGATATTCTGCGAAGTAAAAAATAAGCAAAAAACAACAACTGACACTTGGCACTATGTCAATAGGTTAGTCCCAAAAAATGATATAAAGTTGCTATGAAATGATTATAAAACATCCAAGAATGATAATATAACAGCATGGAACAATCAAAAATTATAGATGCGTTGGAGACGTATCAAGCCACCTGTGGGCCAGTACCCATCAGGCCATGGCCACCCCCATGGTCGCACCCTGATGGGTACTGGGCCCACGTGGCTCTGTTTGACGTGATTCCTACACCGAAAAATCCTATAAATATAGAAACCCTCGAAAGTTAACAGTGAACTTCCGCTCCACCATCGCAACTCTCTATATCAGCAAAAAAACCCATATGGAGCCTTTCCAGTACCTTGCCGGAGAGGGGACATCATCTCCGGTGGCCATCTTCATAATCCCAGCGGAGGCCATGATGAGGAGGGAGTAGTTCACCCTCGTGGCTGAGGGTATGTACTAGTAGCTATGTGTTTAATCTCTCTCTTTCTCTCTCTCTCTCTCTCTCTCTCTCTCTCGTGTTCTTGAGATGGCACGATCTTGATGTATCACCGATACTTATGATCTGTGTTGGGTTTTCCATGAAGAGGAACGGGTAATTGCAGCACAAAGTGGGTAAGTATTTCCCTCAGTTATGAAACCAAGGTTTATCGAACCAATAGGAATATCAATCCTCAACCGTCTTCAGCGGCTACACACAAATGAACAAACGACTTGCACCCAACGCGGGAAAGAGGGTTGTCATTCCCCTTGATCTCGTTATTTGCAAGCAAATGAGTTGTGTAGGTAATTGTTGATAAATATAAATTGCAAAATAAATAAAAATTAAATAAAGGCAGCAAGGTAATTCTAGTGTTTGTAAATATATAAGTGAATAGACTCGGGGGCCATAGTGTTCTCTAGTGGCATCTCTCATGTAGGCAGCATACGATGGGTAACAAATTACTGTTGGGCAATTGATAGCAAAGAGGATAGTTATGCGATTTTCACGGCAATGGTCATGTGTATATAGGCATCACATCCATAAACAAATAGGCCGACTCCTGCCTGCACCTTTTACTATTACTCCACTCATCGACTGCTATCCAGCATGCATCTAGAGTATTAAGTAAAACAGAGTAATGCTTGGAGTACGATGACATGATGTAGACAAAGTAAACTCAATGAATATGAATGAACCCCATCATATTATCCTTAGTAGAAACAACACAAAGACGCATCTTGTCCCCTACTTTGTCACTGGGATATAGAAACTCGACAGGTTGAACCTACCACAACGCACCACTCCCACCGATGAAATATCAATCTACTTGGCCAAAGCACATCAATAGATCGAAGAGCATTACGAAGCTATAATGATCATGCAATTAAGAGAAAATATATATCAGAGGTATCTCAAATACTTTTCATGAATAATCTGAACATAAACCCACAATTCATCGGATCCCAACAAACACACCGCACAATAGGATTACATCGGATAGATCAAAGCAAGATGCGATGATCATTGTATTGAAGACCATAAGAGAGAGAGATTGCCATCTAGGTACTAGCTATAGACCCGTAGGTCTGTGGTGAACTACTCACACATCATCATGAGGGCAGCATGGTTGATGAAGAGGCGCTCCGTGATCAATCCCCCGTCTAGCAGGGTGCCAAAACGGAGCTCCAGATGGCCTCGTGACGGAACAGAGACTTGCGGCGGCGGAAAAAGGGTTTCGGGACTACCTTCAGGGTTTTTGCAATATTAGAGAATTTATTGGCCGAAGAGGGGCGTCGAGAGAGGCACAAGGGGCCCACCACATATCAGGGCGCCCCCAGGTCTTCTTTTTGTCCAGAAAAAATCATCAAAAAGTTTCGTGGCAATTGGACTTCGTTTGGTACTGTAAACCTGAAAAGGCAAAAACATGCAGAAAACTGCAACTAGCACCGGGCACTGGGTCAATAGGTTAGTGCTAAAAAATATTATAAATTGGTAAATAAAAACCAAAAAAGTATCCTAGAATGATAATATATCAGCATGGAACAATCAAAAATTAAAGATACGTTGTAGACGTATCAAGCATCCCCAAGATTAATTCCTTCTCGTCCTCGAGTAGGTAAATGATAAAAACAGAGTTTTTGATGTAACATGCTATCCATTATGTAATATTATGCATTTATGCTCATTGAGAAAAGATGAATCAACAAATATTAACATAGCAATATCTAAAGTGTAAGAAATAGAATCATTAATCCTTAAAAGTATACGATCCTTAAGAAATGTTTACCCCCCATCCGTCTTATTATATTAGCAAGGCATGGCTCCATCTTCACAACATTAATACAAATGTGAAGCACCACGGTGTCCAAGTCATGCAATCGGATCGTACTTTTTCAATATGCATCAACTTTTTATTCTTCACGCAATACATGAGCGTGAGCCATTGGACATAGCATTTACGCGGAATAGAATATGGTGGTAGATATCAAAGGGGTTAAAAAGTGGAGAAGGTAGTCTCGCATCAACTAGACGTACCAACAGGCTATGGAGATGCCCATCGATATATGTCAATGCAAGGATTAGAGGTTGCCATGCAAATGATGCACTAGAGCTATAAGTGTATGAAAGCTCAAATGAAGCTAAGTGGGGTGTGCATCCAACTTGCTTGCTCATAAAGACCTCGGGCATTTGAGGAAGCCCGTCATAGGAATATACAAGCCAAGTTTGAAATAATGAATAGGTAATTCCCACTAGCATATGAAAGTGATATATCAAGAGACTCTCTACATGAGGAGCATGGTGCCACTTTGAGGCACAAGTGTGGTAAAAGATAGTAGCAAAGTCCCTTCTCTCATTTTATCTCATTTGTTTGAATGGATGGGGGGCTCATTTGGCCTCCCCCCATCTTTATTTTCGTTCGGAGTATCATCTCGACTTGTGGGAGAATCATCGTCTCCATCATTCTTTCCTCACTGGGACAATGCTCTAATAATGATGATCATCACACTTTTATTTACTTACAACTCAATATGGAGAACTGATATGAAGATATGACTCTGTATGAATGCCTCTGGCAGTGTATCAGGATGTGCAATGATCTAGCGTGACATGTATCAAAAATACGATGAACGGTGGCTTTGCCACAAATACTATGTCAGCTCTATATGATCATGCAAAGCAATATGACGATGAACGAACTAGTCATGTGAAGTGACGATGGAATTTGCATGGCAATATATCTTGGAATGGCTATGGAAATGTCATGATAGGTAGGTGTGGTGGCTTTTTTGAGGAAGATATAATAAGGCTTATGTGCAACAGAGCGTGCCATGTCATGGGTTTTGGATGCACCGGCGAAAGTTTCACCGATCCTCGAGGTGAGAATGGGCTATGCACGGTACCGAACAAGCTAGCAAAGTATGTGAAGGTGAGATTGTGTATGTCCATGGTTTCACATTAGTCATAAAGAACTCATATACTTATTGCAAAGTTTTATAAGTTTATCATAAATCAAAGTACTACTCGCATGCCCCGAGGGAAGAGGTTGGTAGGAGTTAACCATCGCGCGCTTCCACCCCAAAACAACACTAGGATTTCAATGAGGAATTGAAATGCCCACACATCATCACCATGCCTCTTTAATTTTTAGATGAACAAAAGGGTCAACCTTTATTAATATCGACACTTCTACGGTTTAACAATTATGAACTCACACCTAGTTCATATTACCACATCAATATCATTGACCCACAATTTCTCTATATGTGCTACACAATGGTTTTGATTATCATTCATTGAATACCTAATATTTTTGGACTAGTCTTATGACCCATGCAAATTACCGTCACTATTTATTAACTCTCGAACAAATATAAGTGAAGATCGAGAGTGAAATTATTTCTATAAAATCTACACACCACCATGCTCAAAAAGATATAAGTGAAGTACTAGAGCAACTGTTAAGCTCAAAAGATATAAGTGAAGCACATAGAGTATTCTAACAAATTATGATGAAGGTGTGTTTCTCTTAAATAGGTATGTCTAGCAAACAATGATTGTGGAAAACTGAAAGTAAAAGCAAATAAAAGCAAACGACGCTCCAAGCAAAACTCATATCATGTGACGAATAAAAATAGGGTTTTTTACACCTGTTCCCCTGGTACCTTAGCTGTGCTCATTCATCCCCATGTCCTTAACTTTTGCTCACTTTTTCCCACTCCCTAGCCCGAAACCCTCACCAAAGGTCACAATGGAGGATGCCGTCAGTGTTGGAAATATGCCCTAGAGGCAATAATAAAGTGGTTATTATTATATTTCCTTCTTCATGATAATCGTTTATTATCCATGCTATAATTGTATTGATTGGAAACTCAATTGCATGTGTGGATACATAGTTAACACTGTGTCCCTAATATGCCTCTAGTAGACTAGCTCGTTGATCAAAGATGGTCAAGGTTTCCTAGCCATAGACATGAGATGTCATTTGATAACGGGATCAGATCATTAGGAGAATGATGTGATGGACAAGACCCAAACTATGAACGTAGCATATGATCGTGTCAGTTTATTGCTATAGTTTTCTGCATGCCAAGTATCTGTTCCTATAACCATGAGATCATGTAACTCACTGACACCGGAGGAATACCTTGTGTGTATCAAACATCGCAACGTAACTGGGTGACTATAAAGATGCTCTACAGGTATCTCCGAGGGTGTCTGTTGAGTGGGCATGGATCAAAACTGGGATTTGTTACTCCGTGTGACGGAGAGGTATCTCAGGGCCCACTCGGTAATACAACATCACAATAAGCCTTGCAAGCAAAGTGACTAAAGAGTTAGCCACGGGGTCTTGTATTACGGAACGAGTCAAGAGACTTGCCGGTAACGAGATTGAACTAGGTATAGAGATACCGGCGATCGAATCTCGAGCAAGTAACATACCGAAGAACAAAGGGAACATCATACGGGATTAACTGAATCCTTGACATAGAGGTTCAACCGATAAAGATCTGCGTAGAATATGTAGGAACCAATATGGGCATCCAGGCCCCGCTATTGGTTATTGACCGTAGAGGTGTCTCGGTCATGTCTACATAGTTCTCGAACCCGCAGGGTCTGCACACTTAACGTTCGGTGACGTTTCGGTAGTATTGAGATATATGTGTTGGTGACCGAAGGTTGTTCGGAGTCCCGGATGAGATCCCGGACATCACGAGGAGCTCCGGAATGGTCCGGAGGTAAAGATTTATATATAGGAAGTTGGTATTTGACTTCCGGAAAAGTTCTGGAATTTACCGGGGTTACCGGAAGGGTTCCGGGGGTCCACCGGGTGGACCCACCCACCCCAAAGGGCCCCATGGGCTGTAGGAGGAGGCAGACCAGCCCCTAGTGGGCTGGCCGACCCCTCCACCAAGGCCCATGCGGCGAGGGAAGTGGGAAAAGGAAACCCCAAAGTGGGGGAAGGAAATTCCAAGTAGGAAAGGGAATCCTATTTGGAGTAGGATTGGTTGGAGGCTTGGCCTCCACCTCCTTCGGCCGAACCCCTAGGGGAAACCCTAGGGAGGCTGCCTCCTCCCCCCTCCCTCCTATATATACTAGAGGAATTGAGCCCCCAAAGACACATGGCCACGTGCTAGTTCTCTATTCTCTAGTTCCTCCAACAAATAGATTCCGGTAGTGCTTAGGCAAAGCCCTGCCGGGATAACTCCACCACCACCACCACCACGCCGTCATGCTGCTGGAGATCTCATCCACCTCTCCGCCCCCTCTTGCTGGATCAAGAAGGCGGAGATCGTCATCAAGCTATACGTGTGCTGAACGCGGAGGTGCCGTCCGTTCGGCGCTAGATCAGGACGGATCGTGATTGGATCGCGGGACGGCTTGCGATTTGGATCGCGAAGACGTTCGACTACATCAACCGCGTTTCTTAATGCTTCCCGCTTAGCGATCTACAAGGGTATGTAGATCCACTCTCCCTCTCGTAGATGCTCATCACCATGGATAGATCTTGCGTGTGCGTAGGAAATTTTTTGTTTCCCATGCAACGTTTCCCAACAGTGGTATCGGAGCGAGGTCTATGCGTAGATGAGATCACGAGTAGAACACAAAGGAGTTTGTGGGCGTTGATGCTCAGATTGCTTCCTCCCTTGGTCTTTTCTTGATTCAGCGGTATTGTGGGATGAAGCGGCCCGGACCAACCTTACTCGTACGCTTACGAGAGACCGGTTCCATCAACTGACATGTGACTTTGTTGCATAAAGATGGCTGGCGGGTGTCTGTCTCTCCCACTTTAGTTGGATCGGATTCAACAAAGGCGGTCCTTGAGAAAGTTGAATAGCAATTTGTGTATCACCGTTGTGGTTTTTGCATAGGTAAGAATCGTTCTTGCTAGATACCCGTAGCAGCCACGTAAAACATGCAATAACAATTAGAGGACGTCTAACTTGTTTTTGCAGGGTATGTTGTGATGTGATATGGCCAATTACATGATGAGATATATGTGATGTATGAGATGATCATGTTTTGTATAGAATATCACGACTTGCATGTCGATGAGTACGGCAACTGGCAGGAGCCATAGGGTTGTCTTTAATTTATTTTCGCCGTTTTTGCTTTACTTTATCGCTATGAGTTAGCAATAGTCGTAGAAGCAACAGTTGGCGCGACAACCTCATGGCGACACGTTGATGGAGATCAAGATTATGGAGATCATGGTGTCATGCCGGTGACAATGGAGATCATGCCGGTGCTATGGAGATGGAGATCAAAAGCACAAGTTCATGGCCATATCATGTCACTTATGATTTGCATGTGATGTTAACCCTTTTATGCATCTTATTTTGCTTAGGACGACGGTAGCATTATAAGGTGATCCCTCACTAAAATTTCAAGATAAAATTGTGTTCTCCCCGAGTGTGCACCGTTGCGAAAGTTCGTCGTTTCGAGACACCACGTGATGATCGGGTGTGATAGACTCTACGTTCACATACAACGGGTGCAAGCCAGTGTTGCATGTGTGGAACACTCGGGTTAAACTTGACGAGCCTAGCATGTACAGACATGGCCGCGGAACACAAGAGACCGAAAGGTCGAACATGAGTCATATAGTAGATATGATCAACATGAAGATGTTCACCATTGAAACCACCTCATCTCACGTGATGATCGGACTTGGGTTGGTGAATTTGGATCATGTGACACTCGAATGACCAGAGGTATGTCAATTTGAGTGGGAGGTTTTAAGTAATATGATTAACTAAACTCATTATCTTGAACAATAGTCTGAGTTGTCTTTGCAAAATTTATGTTGTAGATCAATGGCTCGCGCAGTAGCACACCTGAATTTTAATGCGTTCCTAGAGAAAGCTAAGTTGAAAGATGATGGAAGTAACTTTGTAGACTGGGCCCGTAATCTGAGAATTATCCTCACGGCTTCCCAAAAGGCTTATGTCCTTGATGCACCGCTTGGTGAACCACCTGCTCCAGTAGAGGCTGCAGACGTTGTGAACGCCTGGCAGTTACGTTCTGATGATTACTCAATAGTTCAATGTGCAATGTTGTATGGCTTAGAACCGGGACTTCAAAGACGTTTTGAACGTCATGGAGCATATGAGATGTTCCAGGAGTTGAAGTTTATCTTTGAGAAGAATGCCCGGATCGAGAGGTATGAGACCTCCGATAAGTTCTATGCTTGCAAGATGGAGGAGAACGGGTTTGTCAGTGAACACATACTCAGAATGTCTGGGTATTCCAACCGTCTGGCTGAATTGGGGATGCCCCTTCCACCAGAGGCGATCACTGACAGAGTTGTACAATCACTGCCACCTAGCTACAAGAGCTTTGTGTTGAACTATAACATGCACGGGATGAACAAATTAATCGCCGAGCTGTTTGCGATGCTAAAAATCGCTGAGTCTAAGATTCAGAAGGAGCATCAAGTGTTGATGGTCAATAAAACCACTAGTTTCAAGAAGAATGGCAAGGGCAAGAAGGGTAACTCCAAGAAGAGTGGCAAAGCAGTTGCCCCTCCCGTGAAGACACCCAAGGCTGGACCCAAGCCAGAAACTGAGTGCTTTCATTGCAAGGGAACCGGTCACTGGAAGCGGAACTGCCCCAAGTATCTGGCTGACAAGAAGGCGGCCAACACCAAACAAGGTATATATGATATACATGTTATTGATGTGTACCTTACCAACTCTCGTTGTAGTGCGTGGGTATTTGATACCGGTTCGGTTGCTCACATTTGCAACTCAAAGCAGGAACTACAGAATAGATGGAGGCTGGCAAAGGACGAAGTGACGATGCACGTGGGAAATGGTTCCAAGGTTGATGTCATCGCCGTCGGCACGCTCGCTCTTCGATTACCATTGGGATTAGTGATGAACCTGAATAATTGTTATTTAGTGCCTGCGTTGAGCATGAACATTATATCTGGATCTTGTTTATTGCGAGACGGTTACTCATTTAAATCAGAGAATAATGGTTGTTCTATTTATATGAGTAATATCTTTTATGGTCATGCACCCAATGTGAGGGGTTTATTCTTATTGAATCTCGATAGTGATGATACACATGTTCATAACATTGATGCCAAAAGATGTAGAGTTGATAATGATAGTACCACTTTCTTGTGGCACTGTCGCTTAGGTCATATTGGTGTAAAACGCATGAAGAAGCTATATGCTGATGGACTTTTGGAGTCACTTGATTTCGAATCACTTGACACATGTGAACCATGCCTCATGGGCAAGATGACTAAGACCCCGTTCTCTGGAACAATGGAACGGGCTGGTGACTTGTTGGAAATCATACATACTGATGTGTGCGGTCCGATGAGCATTGAGGCGCGCGGTGGATATCGTTATTTTCTCACCATCACCGATGACTTAAGTAGATATGGGTATATTTACTTAATGAAACACAAGTCTGAAACGTTTGAAAAGTTCAAGCAATTTCAGAGTGAAGTTGAGAATCATCGTAACAAGAAAATTAAATTCCTACGATCTGATCGAGGAGGAGAATATCTGAGTTATGAGTTTGGCAGTCACTTAAGACAATGTGGAATTGTTTCACTATTGACACCGCCTGGAACACCACAGCGTAATGGTGTGTCCGAACGTCGTAATCGAACCTTATTAGATATGGTGCGTTCTATGATGTCTCTTGCCGATTTGCCACTATCGTTTTGGGGTTAAGCATTAGAGACAACTGCATTCACTTTAAAGAGGGCACCATCGAAATCCGTTGAGACGACGCCATATGAACTGTGGTTTGGCAAGAAGCCAAAGTTGTTGTTTCTTAAAGTTTGGGGATGTGATGCTTATGTCAAAAAGCTTCAGCCTGAAAAGCTGGAACCCAAAGCGGAGAAATGCGTCTTCATAGGATACCCAAAAGAGACAGTTGGGTATACCTTCTATCTCAGATCCGAAGGCAAAGTGTTTGTCGCTAAAAATGGAACATTTCTTGAGAAAGAGTTTCTCTCGAAAGAATTGAGTGGGAGGAAAATAGAACTTGATGAAGTTGTTGAACCTTTACTTCAACCAGAGAGTAGCGCAACGCAGAAAGATGTTTCTGTAGAGCCTACATCGGTTGAAGAGGAAGTTAATGATGATGATCATGAAACTTCGGATCAAGTTACTATCGAACTTCGTAGGTCGACAAGGGCACGTACTGCTCCTGAGTGGTACGGTAACCCTGTCTTAGAGGTCTTGTTTATGGACAACGATGAACCTACGAGCTCTGGAGAGGCGATGATGGGCCCGGATTCCGAGAAATGGTTAGAGGCCATGAAATCCGAGATGGGATCCATGTATGAAAACAAAGTATGGGCTTTGGAAGTATTACCTGAAGGGCGAAAGCCATTCAGAATAAATGGATCTTTAAGAAGAAGACGGACGCGGACGGTAATGTCACCGTCTATAAAGCTCGACTTGTGGCAAAGGGTTTTTCACAAGTTCAAGGAGTTGACTACGATGAGACCTTCTCACCCGTAGCGATGCTTAAGTCCGTCAGAATCATGTTAGCAATAGCTGCATTTTTTGATTATGAAATTTGGCAGATGGATGTCAAAACAGCGTTCCTTAACGGTTTCCTTAAGGAAGAGTTGTATATGATACAACCAGAAGGTTTTGTCGATCCAGAGAATGCTGACAAAGTTTGCAAGCTCCAGCGATCCATTTATGGACTGGTGCAAGCATATCGAAGTTGGAATCTTCGCTTTGATGAGGTGATCAAAGCGTTCGGGTTTATACAAGTTTACGAAGAATCTTGTATTTACAAGAAAGTGAGTGGGAGCTCTATAGCGTTTCTAATATTATATGTGGATGACATATTGCTGATTGGAAACAATATAGAAATGTTGGAAAGCGTGAAGGAATATTTGAACAAGAGTTTTTCAATGAAGGACCTAGGAGAAGCTGCTTTCATATTAGGCATCAAGATCTATGAGATAGATCGAGATGCTTGATAGGACTTTCACAGAGCACATACCTTGACAAAGTTTTGAAGAAGTTCAAAATGGATCAGTCCAAGAAGGGGTTCTTGCCTGTATTGCAAGGTGTGAAGTTGAGTAAGACTCAATGCCGAGTGACTGCAGTAGATAGAGAAAAGATGAGTGTCATCCCCTATGCTTCAGCCATAGGCTCTATCATGTATGCAATGCTGTGCAAAAGACCCGATGTCAGCCTTGCCATAAGTATGGCCGGAAGGTTTCAAAGTGATCCAGGAATGGAACACTGGACGGCGGTCAAGAATATCCTTAAGTACCTAAAAAGGACTAAGGATATGTTTCTCGTTTATGGAGGTGATCAAGAGCTCGTCGTAAAGGGTTACGTCGATGCAAGCTTTGATACTGATCTGGATGACTCTAAGTCTCAAACCGGATACGTATTTATTCTCAATGGGGGTGCGGTAAGCTGGTGCAGTTCCAAGCAGAGCGTGGTAGCTGATTCTACATGCGAAGCGGAGTACATCACTGCCTCGGAGGCGGCGAAGGAAGGTGTTTGGATGAAGGAGTTCATGACAAATCTTGGAGTAGTGCCCAGTGCACTAAACCCAATGACTCTGTTCTGTGATAACACTGGTGCCATTGCTCTGGCCAAGGAACCAAGGTTTCACAAGAGGACCAGACACATAAAGCGACGCTTCAATTCCATCCGCGATTACATCAAGGAGGAGGACATAAATATTTTCAAAGTGCACACGGATCTGAAAGTCGCAGACCCGTTGACTAAACGTCTTCCAAGGGCTAAACATGATCAACACCAGAACTGTATGGGTGTTAGATTCATTACAATGTAAATCACATAGTGATGTGAACTAGATTATTGACTCTAGTGCAAGTGGGAGACTGTTGGAAATATGCCCTAGAGGCAATAATAAAGTGGTTATTATTATATTTCCTTGTTCATGATAATCGTTTATTATCCATGCTATAATTGTATTGATTGGAAACTCAATTGCATGTGTGGATACATAGACAACACTGTGTCCCTAGTATGCCTCTAGTAGACTAGCTCGTTGATCAAAGATGGTCAAGGTTTCCTAGCCATAGACATGAGATGTCATTTGATAACGGGATCACATCATTAGGAGAATGATGTGATGGACAAGACCCAAACTATGAACGTAGCATATGATCGTGTCAGTTTATTGCTATAGTTTTCTCCATGTCAAGTATTTGTTCCAATAACCATGAGATCATGTAACTCACTGACACCGGAGGAATACCTTGTGTGTATCAAACGTCGCAACGTAACTGGGTGACTATAAAGATGATCTACATGTATCTCCGAGGGTGTCTGTTGAGTGGGCATGGATCAAAATTGGGATTTGTTACTCCGTGTGACGGAGAGGTATATCAGGGCCCACTCAGTAATACAACATCACACAATAAGCCTTGCAAGAAAAGTGACTAAAGAGTTAGCCACGGGATCTTGTATTACGGAACGAGTAAAGAGACTTGCCAGTAACGAGATTGAACTAGGTATAGAGATACCGACGATCGAATCTCGAGCAAGTAACATACCGAAGAACAAAGGGAACAGCATACGGGATTAACTGAATCCTTGACATAGAGGTTCAACTGATAAAGATCTTCATAGAATATGTAGAACCAATATGGGCATCCAGGTCCTGCTATTGGTTATTGACCATAGAGGTGTCTCGGTCATGTCTACATAGTTCTCGAACCCGCAAGGTCTGCACACTTAACGTTCGGTGACGTTTCAGTAGTATTGAGATATATGTGTTGGTGACCGAAGGTTGTTCGGAGTCCCGGATGAGATCCCGGACATCACGAGGAGCTCCGGAATGGTCCGGAGGTAAAGATTTTTATATAGGAAGTTGGTATTTGACTTTCGGAAAAGTTCCGGAATTTACCGGGGTTACCGGAAGGGTTCCGGGGGTCCACCGGGTGGGCCCACCCACCCCAAAGGGCCCCATGGGCTGTACGAGGAGACAGGCTAGCCCCTAGTGGGCTGGCCGACCCCTCCACCAAGGCCCATGCGGCTAGGTAAGTGGGAAAAGGAAACCCCAAAGTGGGGGAAGGAAATTCCAAGTAGGAAAGGGAATCTTACTTGGAGTAGGATTGGTGGGAGGCTTGGCCTCCACCTCCTTCGGCCGAACCCCTAGGGGAAACCCTAGGGAGGCTGCCTCCTCCCCCCTCCCTCCTATATATACTAGAGGAATAGGGCCCCCAAAGACACACGGCCACGTGCTAGTTCTCTATTCTCTAGTTGCTCCAACAAATAGATTCCGGTAGTGCTTAGGCGAAGCCTTGCCGGGATAATTCCACCACCACCACCACCACGCCGTCATGCTACTGGAGATCTCATCCACCTCTCCACCCCCTCTTACTGGATCAAGAAGGCGGAGATCATCATCGAGCTGTACGTGTGCTGAACGCGGAGGTGCCGTCCGTTCGGCGCTAGATCGGGACGAATCGTGATTGGATCGCGGGACGGCTTGCGATTTGTATCGCGAAGACGTTCGACTACATCAACCGCGTTTCTTAACGCTTCCCGCTTAGCGATCTACAAGGGTATGTAGATCCACTCTCCCTCTCGTAGATGCTCATCACCATGGATAGATCTTGCGTGTGCGTAGGAAATTTTTTGTTTCCCATGCAACGTTTCCCAACAGTCGGGTCAATGATTTGACCGTTAAGTCTGACGAGTGGGGCCGCGTTGTAAGGGCAACTCCAAATCGTACGCCCACGTCCGCTTGGGGCAAAACGGACAGACGGGCCATCGCCTCGGGGACTCGTGGCGGCGTCCCACCTACCCCCACCGCCCAAAGTAAATGCGCACGCGCGGCGGGGCCCGATCGTCATCCACCCACCTTCGGGTCGTCGTCCTTCTATAAGTGAAAACCCGTGGACCGGCCAGTCCACACTCCACATAGTAGGTTCCACTTCCAAAGCCAATCCTGCCCCCTCCACCCCCGTCAGGTTCTAGAAATCCTAGCCCGCTGTCGTCGCCATGACCTGGCCATGGTCCGGGAAGGGGAAGCACGGCCATGAGGCCGGCTCATCCTCTGGTAGGCGCCACTCCGGTCGCTCTAGGAGCCCACCACCACCACCACCACCCGCTCCGCCCGCTCCACCCGCTCCGCCCGCATTTGCATTGGCTCTGCCGGCTGCCCCGCGGCGCACGCGCCCGTACGTCGGCGTGGAAATATGCCGGAGGTACTGGGAGACAGCGATGCCATTGCCGTGGGGAAATGCCCACCTCCCCAACAACTGGCACCTGTCCGCGGATCGGGTGCCAATCCCTACGGTGCCTGATACGTCCATTTTGCGTCATGTTTTTATATTAATATTTATTGCATTATGGGCTATTATTACACATTATGGTACAATACTTATGCCTTTTCTCTCTTATTTTACAAGGTTTACATGAAGAGGGAGAATGCCGACAGTTGGAATTCTGGACTGGAAAAGGAGCAAATATGAGAGACCTATTCTGCACAACTCCAAAAGTCCTGAAAAGTTACGGAGAATTATTTTGGAATATATAAAAAATATTGGGCGAAAGAAATACCAGAGGGGACCCACCAGGAGGCCACAAGCCTGGGGGGCGCGCCCCTGTGGCTTGTGGGCCCTCTGGAAGCCCTCCGGTGCCCATCTTCTGCTATATGGAGGGGGAAATCGAAGCCATCGACATCACCAACGATCCTCTCATCGAGAGGGGGTCAATCTCCATCAACATCTTCACCAGCACCATCTCCTCTCCAAACCCTAATTCATCTCTTGTATCCGATCTTTGTCTCAAAACCTCAGATTGGTACCTGTGGGTTGCTAGTAGTGTTGATTACTCCTTGTAGTTGATGCTAGTTGGTATACTTGGTGGAAGATCATATGTTCAGATCCTTAATGATAATTAATACTCCTCTGATTATGAACATGAATATGCTTTGTGAGTAGTTACGTTTGTTCCTGAGGACATGGGATAAGTCTTGTTATAAGTAATCATGTGAATTTTGTATTCGTTCGATATTTTGATGAGATGTATGTTGTCTATCCTCTAGTGGTGTTATGTGAACTTCGACTACATGACACTTCACCATTATTTGGGCCTAGGGGAAGGCATTGGGAAGTAATAAGTAGATGATGGGTTGCTAGAGTGACAGAAGCTTAAACCCTAGTTTATGCGTTGCTTCGTAAGGGGCTGATTTGGATCCATATGTTTCATGCTATGGTTAGATTTATCTTAATTCTTCTTTCATAGTTGCGGATGCTTGCGAGAGAGGTTAATCATAAGTGGGAGGCTCGTCCAAGTAAGGGCAGCACCCAAGCACCGGTCCACCCACATATCAAATTATCAAAGTAACGAACGCGAATCATATGAGCATGATGAAAACTAGCTTGACAGAAATTCCCATGTGTCCTCGTGAGCGCTTTGCTTTATATAAGAGTTTGTCCAGGCTTGTCCTTTGCTACAAAAAGGATTGGGCCATCTTGCTGCACCTTTGCTACATTTGTTACTTGCTACTCGTTACGAATTATCTTATCACAAAACTATTTGTTACCGATAATTTCAGTGCTTGCAGAGAATACCTTACTGAAAACTGCATGTCATTTCCTTCTGCTCCTCGTTGGGTTCGACTCTTACTTATCGAAAGGACTACGATAGATCCCCTATACTTTTGGGTCATCAAGACTCTTTTCTGGCGCCGTTGCCGGGGAGTGAAGCGCCTTTGGTGAGTGAAATTTGGTAAGGAAAAATTTATATAGTGTGCTGAAATTTACTGTCACTTGTTACTATGGAAAATAATCCTTTGAGGGGCTTGTTCGGGGTATCTTCACCTCGACCGGAAGCACAAAGAGTTGCTCCTAAACCTACTGAACCTACTGAAAATATTTATTATGAAATTTCTTCGGGTATGATAGAGAAACTGCTAGCTAATCCTTATGCAGGAGATGGAACACTACATCCTGATTTGCATCTAATCTATGTGGATGAAGTTTGTGGATTATTTAAGCTTGCAGGTTTGCCCGAGGATGATGTCAAGAAGAAGGTCTTTCCTTTATCATTGAAGGAGAAGGCATTGACATGGTATAGGCTATGTGATGATATTGGATCATGGAACTACCACCGATTGAAATTGGAATTTCTTCAGAAGTTTTATCCTATGCATCTGGTTCATCGTGATCGGAATTATATTTATAATTTTTGGCCTCGTGAAGGAAAAGTACCGCTCAAGCTTGGGGGAGGCTTAAGTCAATGTTATATTCATGTCCCAATCATGAGCTCTCAAGAGAAATTATTATTCAGAATTTTTATGCTCGGCTTTCTCGTAATGATCAATCCATGCTCGATACTTCCTGTACTGGTTCCTTTATGAAGAAAGATATTGAATTCAAATGGGATTTATTGGAAAGAATTAAACGCAACTCTGAAGATTGGGAACTCGACGAAGGTAAGGAGTCAGGTATAAACCTTAAGTTTGATTGTGTTAAATCCTTTATAGACACCGATGCTTTTCGTGAATTTAGCACTAAGTATGGACTTGACTCTGAGATAGTAGCTTCTTTCTGTGAATCATTTGATGCTCATGTTGATCTCCCTAAGGAGAAGTGGTTTAAATATCATCCTCCCATTGAAGTGAAAGTAGTTGAACCTATTAAAGTTGAAGAAGAAACTATTATTTATAATGTTGATCCTGTTATTCCTGCTGCTTATATTGAGAAACCACCTTTCCCTGTTAGAATAAAGGAACATGCTAAAGCTTCAACTGTGGTTCGTAAGAGCTATGTTAGAACACCTACACCCCCTGAACAAATTAAAGTTGAACCTTGTATTGCTATGGTTAAAGATCTCTTGGTTGATAATATTGATGGGCATGTTATTCATTTCTGTGATGAAGCTGCTAGAATTGCTAGACCTGATACTAAAGATAAACATAGACCTATTGTTGGCATGCCTGTTGTTTCTGTTAGAATAGGAGATCATTGTTATCATGGCTTATGTGATGTGGGTGCTAGTGTGAGTGCAATTCCCTTTACCTTATATCAAGAAATTATGAATGATATTGCACCAGCTGAATTAGAAGAAATTGATGTTACCATTAAGCTTGCTAATAGAGATACTATAGCACCAGTTGGGATTGTTAGAGATGTTGAAGTCTTGTGTGGGAAAATAAAATATCCTACTGATTTTCTTGTTCTTGGTTCCCCACAAGATGATTTTTGTCCCATTATATTTGGTAGGCCTTTCTTGAATACTGTTAATGCTAAGATAGATTGTGAGAAAGAAACTGTTACTTTAAGTTTTGGGGATGTGTCCCATGAGTTTAATTTCTCTAAATTTCGTAGACAACCCCATGATAAAGAATTGCCTAGTAAGGATGAAATTATTGGTCTTGCTTCTATTGCTGTACCTCCCACTGATCCCTTAGAACAATATTTGCTAGACCATGAAAACGATATGCATATGAATGAAAGGAATGAAATAGATAAGATTTTCTTTGATCAGCATCCTATTTTGAAACACAACTTGCCTGTTGAAATACTTGGGGATCCTCCTCCACCCAAGGGTGATCCCGTGTTTGAGCTTAAACAATTACCGGATACTCTTAAATATGCCTATCTTGATGAAAAGAAGATATATCCTGTTATTATTAGTGCTAACCTTTCAGAGCATGAAGAAAAGAGATTATTGAAAACTCTGAAGAAGCACCGTGCTGCTATTGGATATACTCTTGATGATCTTAAGGGCATTAGTCCCACTCTATGTCAGCATAAAATTAATATGGAGCCTGATGATAAACCAGTTGTTGATCACCAACGACGGTTAAATCCTAAAATGAAAGAAGTGGTAAGAAATGAAATATTAAAGCTTCTGGAGGCAGGTATAATTTATCCTATTGCTGATAGTAGATGGGTTAGTCCCGTTCATTGTGTCCCTAAGAAGGGAGGTATTACCGTTGTTCCTAATGATAAAAATGAATTGATCCCGCAAAGAATTGTTACAGGATATAGAATGGTAATTGATTTTAGGAAATTTAATAAAGCTACTAGGAAAGATCATTACCCTCTACCTTTTATTGATCAAATGCTAGAAAGACTATCCAAACACACACACTTTTGCTTTCTAGATGGTTATTCTGGCTTCTCTCAAATACCTGTGTCAAAAGAGGACCAAGAGAAGACCACTTTTACTTGTCTTTTCGGTACCTTTGCTTATAGACGTATGCCTTTTGGTTTATGCAATGCACCTGCTACCTTTCAAAGATGTATGACTGCTATATTCTCTGACTTTTGTGAAAAGATTGTTGAGGTTTTCATGGATGATTTCTCCGTTTACGGAACTTCTTTTGATGATTGCTTGAGCAACCTTGATCGAGTTTTGCAGAGATGCGAAGAAACTAATCTTGTCTTGAATTGGGAAAAGTGCCACTTTATGGTTAATGAAGGTATTGTCTTGGGACACAAAATCTCCGAAAGAGGTATTGAAGTTGATAAAGCGAAAGTTGATGCTATTGAAAAAATGCCGTGTCCTACAGATATCAGAGGTATAAGAAGTTTCCTTGGTCATGCTGGTTTCTATAGGAGATTTATTAAAGACTTCTCTAAAATTTCTCGGCCTCTCACTAATCTCTTGCAAAAAGATATTCCTTTTGTTTTTGATGATGATTGTGTAGAAGCATTTGAAATCCTTAAGAAAGCCTTGATTTCTGCACCTGTTGTTCAACCACCTGATTGGAACCTACCCTTTGAAATCATGTGTGACGCTAGTGATTATGCTGTTGGTGCTGTTCTAGGACAAAGAGTTGATATGAAATTAAATGTTATCCATTATGCTAGTAAAACTCTAGACAATGCTCAAAGAAACTATGCTACCACTGAAAAGTAATTTTTTAGCAGTTGTGTTTGCTTGTGATAAGTTCAGACCTTATATTGTTGATTCCAAAGTAACTGTTCACACTGATCATGCTGCTATGAAATATCTTATGGAAAAGAAAGATGCTAAACCTAGACTTATTAGATGGGTTCTTTTGCTACAAGAATTTGATTTGCATATTATTGATAGAAAGGGAGTTGAGAACCCCGTAGCAGACAACTTTCTAGGTTAGAAAATGTTCTTGATGACCCACTACCTATTGATGATAGCTTTCCTGATGAACAATTAGCTGTCATAAATGCTTCACGTAATGCTCCATGGTATGCTGATTATGCTAATTACATTGTTGCTAAATTTATACCGCCTAGTTTCACTTACCAACAAAAGAAAAAGTTCTTCTATGATTTAAGACATTACTTTTGGGATGATCCACACCTTTATAAACAAGGAGTAGATGGTGTTATTAGACGTTGTGTACCTGAGCATGAACAGGAACAGATCCTACACAAGTGTCACTCCGAGGCCTACGGAGGACTCCACGCTGGAGATAGAACTGCACACAAGGTATTACAATCTGGTTTTTATTGGCCTACTCTCTTCAAGGATGCTCGTAAGTTTGTCTTGTCTTGTGATGAATGTCAAAGAATTGGTAATATTAGTAGACGTCAGGAAATGCCTATGAATTACTCTCTTGTTATTGAACCATTTGATGTTTGGGGTGATGATTATATGGGACCTTTTCCAAAGTCCAACGGGTATACTCATATTCTAGTTGCTGTTGATTATGTTACTAAGTGGGTAGAAGCTATTCCAACTAGTAGTGCTGATCATAACACTTCTATTAAAATGCTTAAAGAAGTTATTTTCCCTAGATTTGGAGTCCCTAGATATTTAATGACCGATGGTGGTTCGCACTTTATTCATGGTTGATAACCCACAAGTATAGGGGATCAGTTGTAGCCTCTTTCGATAAGTAAGAGTGTCGAACCCAACGAGGAGCTAAAGCTAGAACAAATATTCCCTCAAGTTCTATCGACCACCGATACAACTCTACGCACGCTTAACGTTCGATTTACCTAGAACAAGTATGAAACTAGAAGTACTTTGTAGGTGTAACGGGATAGGTTTGCAAGATAATAAAGAACACGTAAATAAAATCTAGGGGCTGTTTAAATGAAGAAACAACTAAGTTAGTCTTAGTAGAGAGCTTTTTGTCACAAGAAAGTTATTTGTCCCTAGGCAATCGATAACTAGACCGGTAATCATTATTGCAATTTTATATGAGGGAGAGGCATAAGCTAACATACTTTCTCTACTTGGATCATATGCACTTATGATTGGAACTCTAGCAAGCATCCGCAACTAGTAAAGATCATTAAGGTAAAACCCAACCATAGCATTATAAGGTATCAAGTCCTCTTTATTCCCATATGCAACAACCCACCTACTCGGGTTTATGCTTCTCTCACTCAAGCAACCCACCATAGGAAAATCATGAAAAAATTGCAACACCCTACATCGAGGATCCCTCACGCTTGCGCGACACGGAGAGCACCATAGGACATCACCAATAATAAAACATGCAACTCAAACCAATCATGATCATCAATCAACCCATAGGACAAAACGGATATACTCAAACATCATAGGATAGCCATACATCATTGGGAAATAATATATAGCATTGAGCACCATGTTTAAGTAGAGATTACAGCGGGGAGAAGGGGTGTTACACCGCTGCATAGAGGGGGAGAGAGTTGGTGATGACGGCGGCGAAGTTGTTGGTGTAGATCGCCGTCACGATGATGGCCCCGGCGGCGTTCCGGTGCCACCGGGAGAGAGGGGGAGAGAGCCCCCTTCCTTCTTCTTCTTCCTTGTCCTTCCACCTAGATGGGAGAAGTGTTTCCCCTATGGTCCATGGCCTCCATGGCGGCGGAGGGGCGGGAGCCCCTCCGAGATTGGATCTCTCTCTCTGTTTCCTTCTGTTTCTGCGTTCACAGATTCTGGCCTTTCACCTTTTCTTAAATTCCCGGAGATCCGTAACTCCGATTGGGCTGAAATTTTAACACGATTTTTACCGGATATTAGCTTTCTTGCGGCGAAAGAAGGGCACCAAGCGCCTTACGGGGTGGCCACAAGCCAGCCTGGCGCGCCCTACCCCCCAGGGCGCGCCCCTATGGCTTGTGGGCCCCTCGGGCACCGCCTTCTGTTGATTCCACTTCCCAAAATTCACATATATTCCGAAAAAAATCTCCGTAAGTTTTTATCCCGTTTGGACTTCATTTGATATGGATTTTCTATGAAACAAAAAACATGCAACAAACAGGAAGTGGCACTGGATCAATATGTTAGTCCCAAAAATAGTATAAAAAGTTGCCAAAAGTATATGAAAGTTGTAGAATATTGGCATGAAACAATCAAAAATTATAGATACGATGGAGACGTATCAGCATCCCCTAGCTTAATTCCTTCTCGTCCTCGAGTAGGTAAATGATAAAAAAGATAATTTTTGATGTGGAATGCTACCTAGCATAATCTTGATCATATAATCTAATCATGGCATGAGTATTAAGACACGAGTGATTCAAAGCAATAGTCTATCATTTGACATTAAGACAATAATACTTCAAGCATACTAATAAAGCAATCATGTCTTCTCAAAATATCATGGCTAAAAGTAAGTTATCCCTACAAAATCATATAGTCTGGCTATGCTCCATCTTCATCACACAAAGTATTAAATCATGCACAACCCCGGTTTTAGCCAAGAAATTGTTTCATACTCTAGTATTCTCAAACCTTTTCAACTTTCACGCAATACATGAGCGTGAGCCATGGATATAGCACTATAGGTGGAATAGAATATGGTGGTTGTGGAGAAGACAAAAAGAAGGAGATAGTCTCACATCAACTAGGCGTATCAACGGGCTATGGAGATGCCCATCAATAGATATCAATGTGAGTGAGTAGGGATTGCCATGCAACGGATGCACTAGAGCTATAAGTGTATGAAAGCTCAAAAGAAACTAAGTGGGTGTGCATCCAACTTGCTTGCCCACGAAGACCTAGGGCAATTTGAGGAAGCCCATCATTGGAATATGCAAGCCAAGTTCTATAATGAAAAATTCCCACTGGTATATGAAAGTGACAACATAGGAGACTCTCTATATGAAAAACATGGTGCTACTCTGAAGCACAAGTGTGGTAAAGGATAGTAGCATTGCCCCTTCTCTCTTTTCTCTCATTTTTTTTGTTTTTTTGTTTTTTTTTGGTGGGCTTCTTTGGCCTCTTTTTTTTTATTTGGGCTTCTTTGGCCTCTTTTATTTTTCATAAAGTCCGGAGACTCATCCCAACTTGTGAGGGAATCATAGCTTCCATCATCCTTTCCTCACATGGGACAATGCTCTAATAATGATGATCATCACACTTTTATTTACTTACAACTCAAGAATTACAACTCGATACTAGAACAAAATATGACTCTATATGAATGCCTCTGGCGGTGTACCGGGATGTGCAATGATCTAGCGTAGCAATGACATCAAAAAACGGACAAGCCATGAAAACATCATGCTAGCTATCTTACGATCATGCAAAGCAATATGACAATGATGGTGCGTGTCATAATAAACGGAACAGTGGAAGTTGCATGGCAATATATCTCGGAATGGCTATGGAAATGCCATAATAGGTAGGTATGGTGGCTGTTTTGAGGAGGGATATATGGTGGGTGTAATGCACCGGCGAAAGTTGCGCGGTACTAGAGAGGCTAGCAATGGTGGAAGGATGAGAGTGCGTATAATCCATGGACTCAACATTAGTCATAAAGAACTCACATACTTATTGCAAAAATCTATTAGCTATCGAAACAAAGTATTAGATGCATGCCCCTAGGGGAGAGGTTGGTAGGAGTTAACCATCGCGCGCTCCCGACCTCCACACAAAGGATGACAATCAATAAATAAATCATGCTCCGACTTCTTCACATAACGGTTCACCATACGTGCATGCTACGGGAATCACAAACTTTAACACAAATATTTCTACCAATCCACAATTACTCACTAGCATGTCTCTAGTATCACCATCTTTATATCGCAAAACTATTGCAAGGAATCAAACATATCATATTCAGTGATCTACAAGTTTTATGTAGGATTTTATGACTAACCATGTGAATGACCAACTCCTGTTAACTCTCTAAATAGATATAAGTGAAGCATGAGAGTTTAATTCTTTCTACAAAAGATATGCCCACGCTCTAAAAAATATAAGTGAAGCAAAAGAGCATTCTACAAATCGCGATTTTCTATGTGTAGAGAAACAGGCAATCCAAACTTGAAAAGATATAAGTGAAGCACATGAAGCATTCTATAAAGCCATACTCAAAAGATATAAGTGAGGTGCAAAGAGCCTTCTATAAATCAACCAAGGACTTTCTCATACCAGCATGGTGCATTATTAAAAGAAAAATAAAAAGCACACGACGCTCCAAGATTTACGCATATCATGTGACGAATAAAAATATAGCTCCAAGTAAAATTACCGATGGTTGTTAGAAGAAAGAGGGGATGCCTTCCGGGGCATCCCCAAGCTTAGTTTCTTGGGAGTCCTTGAATATTACCTTGGGGTGCCTCGGGCATCCCCAAGCTTAGTCTCTTTCCACTCCTTATTCCTTCATCCATCGTGATCTCACCCAAAACTTGAAAACTTCAATCACACAAAACTTAACAAAACCCTCGTGAGATCCGTTAGTAATAATAAAGCAAATTACAACTTTAAGTACTGTTGCCAACCAATTCATATTTTTTTTGCATTGTAGCTACTGTATTATAACTTTTCCATGGCTTATACCACCGATACAATCGATAGTTTCATCAAAACGAGCAAAACAATGCATCAAAAACAGAATCTGTCAAAAACAGGACAGTCTGTAGTAATCTGAACATTCACCATACTTCTGTAACTCTAAAAATTCTGAAAAAATAGGACAAACTAAATTTTTTTCCTAGAAGTACTGTGTAAAAATTTCAGAAACTTTTGACATTCCAGTAAAAAATGTAAATTCACGTACTACAGCCAAAGTTTCTGTTTTTGCACTGCACACACCAAACAAGCAATCTAATCATCCCAAAGGCAAATCTTGGCACATTTTTTTTAATACAATGGATTTATACAAGGGGATAATTATTTTTGTTGAAAAGTTTCTATAATTAAGATTCACAAGGTTTCCATGGGCATGAACAAAGTTCAAGGCTAGCTCCCACTTTCACAATGCTCGTCCCTCTCACTTTCACTTTTCTTTTTGAAAAAGTTTTAGGTTCCCCTCTTTATTTTTTTGTTTTTGAACTATATAAAAGCACACAACAGAATAAAATGACTCTCTAAAACTTCTGGGTTGTCTCCCTGGCAGCGCTTTCTTTAAAGCCATTAAGCTAGGCATAAAGTGCTCAAGTAATGGATCCACCCGGATCCCAAGGTTAATCAAAGCCAATTTTAATTAACAATGATTTGTAATTTAGTAGTGAGCACAAAGTAACATATATCATGCAACAATGAAGTCTAACTCTCTTCCTATGCATTGGCATATCATAAAAGAACAATTCATGCACATCAAGTAAAGGCCAATACATAGCATAAGCAGTATCTTGCAATTTTATCGTATTGGAAACATAGAGAGGTGGAGATGTAGTTCCTCTCTCATAATAATTGCAAGTAGGAGCAGCAAGCACATGCATATTATACTCATCAAAATCATCATGTGTAATGGTAAAACGCAACCCATCAATATAATCCTTAATAAGTGCAAACTTCTCCGATATAGTGTAGTTGGGAGAATTCAAAAAGATAATAGGACTATCATGTGTGGGTGCAATAGCAACAATTTCATGTTTAACATAAGGAACTATAGCAAGTTCATCTCCATAAGCATCATTCATATTGGCATCGTGGCCACAAGCATAGCAAGCATCACTTTCATCAAAAAGGGATATTTCAAATGAATCCAAGGGATCATAGCAATCAACATAGCATTCATCCTTCGGTAAGCACGAAGGGAAATTAAACAATGTATGAGTTGAAGAGTTACTCTCATTAGAAGGTGGGCATGGGTAGCTAATCCGCTCTTCCTCCTTTTGTTCTTCGCTCTCCTCGTCATCTTTTTCATCTAATGAGCTCACAGTGTCAGGAATTTCTTCTTCCATAGTTTCCTGCAAAATATTAGTCTCCTCTTGGACAGCGGAGGAGTCCTCAATATATGGCTTAACATAAGCATTAGAAGCATAGTTTTCATAGCAATATTTAAGTATGG
The DNA here is from genome assembly GCA_039707655.1 of Elymus sibiricus. Taxonomy (NCBI): domain Eukaryota; kingdom Viridiplantae; phylum Streptophyta; class Magnoliopsida; order Poales; family Poaceae; genus Elymus; species Elymus sibiricus. The sequence continues at coordinate 368,745,353 of CM077663.1, read as the reverse complement.
CAAAACTTTCAGATTTGTAAAGAGTAGCATCATACTTTTCAATCAAAGAAGCAATTTCATAGGCACCCTTAAAAGCAACAAATTCTTCAATTTGCTCAATATCATAGTAATTATAAACACCCTTGGCATAAGAAGATACGATTCCATTATCCTTAAACTCACATTGATAGGGAAGGTGTTTTTTAGGGTCTTCAGAACAACAAGTAAAATCATAAATTTCGCATAAATTCCAAGCATAGCATTGCAAAGTATTAATATGATGCCAAAAAAGTTTCCCTTTTTGAGATAAGCGGTGTCGCACATAATAAGCATGCTCATTTAAAGATTTGCCCTCAACTAAGCTAGTTGGGGTTTCAGCACGAGCACAAGTGGATCGAAGATGACCCAAGTAATATTCTTCGGTGGTACGGAACACTAGTGGTTCCTCAACTTTCGGAGCAGCAAGTACATCTAATTTTTTTGGCATTTTGCGTTTCCTACCCATATCTAAAGATAGAAAACAAGTTAATAACAGAAAAATAAAAATTACTTAGTGATAAAGCAAACAAGCACACACGAGAATATTCACCCCACGCTATTGCTCCCCGGCAACAGCGCCAGAAAAAGGTCTTGATAGTATAGGGGGTCAGTTGTAGCCTCTTTCGATAAGTAAGAGTGTCGAACCCAACGAGGAGCTAAAGGTAGAACAAATATTCCCTCAAGTTCTATCGACCACCGACACAACTCTACGCACGCTTAACGTTCGCTTTACCTAGAACAAGTATGAAACTAGAAGTACTTTGTAGGTGTAACGGGATAGGTTTGCAGGATAATAAAGAACATGTAAATAAAATCTAGGGGCTGTTTAAATGAAGAAACAACTAAGTTAGTCTTAGTAGAGAGCTTTTTGTCACAAGAAAGTTATTTGTCCCTAGGCAATAGATAACTAGTCCGGTAATCATTATTGCAATTTTATGTGAGGGAGAGGCATAAGCTAACATACTTTCTCTACTTGGATCATATGCACTTATGATTGGAACTCTAGCAAGCATCCGCAACTACTAAAGATCATTAAGGTAAAACCCAACCATAGCATTATAAGGTATCAAGTCCTCTTTATTCCCATACGCAACAACCCACCTACTCGGGTTTATGCTTCTGTCACTCAAGCAACCCACCATAGGCAAATCATGAACACATTGCAACACCCTACAGCGAGGATCCCTCATGCTTGCTCGACATGGAGAACACCATAGGACAGCACCAATAATAAAACATGCAACTCAAACCAATCACGATCATCAATCAACCCATAGGACAAAACGGATCTACTCAAACATCATAGGATAGCCATACATCATTGGGAAATAATATATAGCATTGAGCACCATGTTTAAGTAGAGATTACAGTGGGGAGAAGGGGTGTTACACCGCTGGATAGAGGGGGAGAGAGTTGGTGATGACGGCGGCAAAGTTGTTGGTGTAGATCGCCGTCACGATGATGGCCCCGGCGGCGTTCCGGTGCCACCGGGAGAGAGGGGGAGAGAGCCCCCCTCCTTCTTATTCTTCCTTGTCCTTACCCCTAGATGGGAGAAGGGTTTCCCCTCTGGTCCATGGCCTCCATGGCGGCGGAGGGGCGGGAGCCCCTCCGAGATTGGATCTCTCTCTGTTTCCTTTTGTTTCTGCGTTCACAGATTCTGGCCTTTCACCGTTTCTTAAATTCCCGGAGATTCGTAACTCCGATTGGGCTGAAATTTTAACACGATTTTTATCCAGATATTAGCTTTCTTGCGGCGAAAGAAGGGTACCAACCGCCTTACGGGGTGGCCAAAAGCCAGCCTAGCGCGCCCTACCCCCTAGGGCGCGCCCCTATGGCTTGTGGGCCCCTCGGGCACCGCCTTCTGTTGATTCCACTTATCAAAATTCACATATATTCCAAAAACAATCTCCGTAAGTTTTTATCCCGTTTGGACTTCGTTTGATATGGATTTTCTGCGAAACAAAAAACATGCAACAAACAGGAACTGGCACTGGGCACTGGATCAATATGTTTGTCCCAAAAATAGTATAAAATGTTGCCAAAAGTATATGAAAGTTATAGAATATTGGCATGAAACAATCAAAAATTATAGATACGACGGAGACGTATCAATGGTGCTTTCCGTAAATTGCTTGCTAAGTATGATGTTAATCATAGAATTGCATCTCCATATCATCCTCAGTATAGTGGTCAAGTAGAATTAAGGAATAGAGAAATTAAATTGATCTTGCAAAAGACTGTTAATAGATCTAGAAATAATTGGTCTAAGAAACTTGATGATGCATTTTGGGCTTATAGAACTGCTTACAAAAACCCTATGGGTATGTCTCCGTATAAAATGGTTTATGGTAAAGCATGTCACTTACCTCTAGAACTCGAACATAAAGGTTATTGGGCAATCAAAGAGCTCAACTATGATTTCAAACTTGCTGGTGAGAAGAGGTTATTTGACATTTGCTCACTTGATGAATGGAGAAACCAGGCCTATGAGAATGCCAAGTTGTTTAAAGAAAAGGTTAAGAGATGGCATGATAAAAGGATACAAAAGCGTGAATTCAATGTTGGTGACCATGTCTTGCTATACAATTCTCGTTTAAGATTTTTGCAGGAAAACTTCTCTCTAAATGGGAAGGGCCTTACATTATCGAGGAAGTATATCGTTCCGGTGCCATCAAGATCAACAACGCCGAAGGCACAAATCCGAAGGTGGTAAAGGGGCAAAGAATCAAACATTATATCTCAGGTACTCCCATAAATGTTGAAACCAATATTATCAATACCATAATTCCCGAGGAGTACATTAGGGAGACCTACCAGAACGTTTCAGACTCCGAAAAGGAATAGGTACGTGATACGGTAAGCAAACCGACTCCAAAACTTTTCCAATAGAAATTTTTCTCCGTTTTGGAATATTTAATAAATTAGGAAAATTTAAAATAGTCTGAAAAGTACACGAGGAGGCGACAAGCCAGGGGGGCGCGCCCTACCCCCCTGGGCGCGCCCCTGTGGCTTGTGGCCACCCCGTGTACCCTCCGGACTCCGTTTTCTTGTAGAATACTCCTTTAGGTCGGTAAAAATTCATTATATAATCTCCCGAAGGTTTTGACCTTCGTATCACAACAATATCTCCTGTTTATTTTTTGAGTTGTTTCCCAGACAGATTTAGATCGCCATGACGTCCCCAAGTGATTCGAAGGACAAGTTCTTCGAGAAGGTCATCAACCCTTACCTTGCGGAGGTGCTGCGACACCCTCAAACCATTGAGATGCGTGAGGGGGTGCTGCACATCCGTGATGTTGAGGGGCCAAAGAAGACCGGAAGCGTGGAGACAAGGCTCGAAGCAATGGAGCAGCAAGTCTTCAAGTGCCAAGGGATGGTGGAACGTGGACTCAATGCCAATCACATGATGATCGCGGAATTTACCCATAAGCACAAGCTGGACGCCAAGGACATCGGGGAGGACATCTTCAAGCTTTATGAGAAAATCGAGCATCTCCAAGCCCAGATCTATGACCTGCAAAACCAAAACTATGAGTATGAATACAGATTTAAGAAAATGAGTTTGGCTGCAGATTTGAGGATCCCGGAGACTCATTCATCTTTTTACGATGGTGAGCCTATGCCTTGGAAGATGGAGGACAAGCCTCCAACCTCATCAACAACTCCAACATCACCACCTCCGAAGAAAGACAACTAAACACATGGGTATGGGCACTCCCCTTGGCTTGTGCCAAGCTTGGGGGAGGTGCCCCGGTATCGTATCACCATCACATCTTTTACTTTTATCGTTTTTCTCAGTTCGATCCTTTTTGGTTATATCTTGATCTAGTAGAATAAAGTTTTTTGTGTGATCTAGTTTTGAGTTTTGCTTTATGTTCCCCCTATGTAAGCGAGTCCGAGAGTTATATAATAAAAAGTAGTTTTGAGTTGAGGGCTTTGCTTGCTTGCTATGATCTTGAGAAAAAGAAATAGAAAGAAGAATAGAATAAAAGCAAAGAGTATATATGATGATCTTATGGGGAGTGATGACTTCACATATAAGAAGTATGTCGATTGAAATTTGTTGTGAGTTGACAAACATAGCGATTGGTCATTGTTGCAATTAAAAGGAAGTAATAAAGAAAAAGAGGTTCACATATAAATATATTATCTTGGACATCTTCTATGATTGTGAGCACTCATTAAAATATTATATGCTAAGAAGTTGATGTTGGACAAGGAAGACAACATAATGGGTTATGTTTGCTTATTTCCGAATAGAAGTTATATGGTTATAGATCCTTTAACATGTGACGCTTGCTTCCACCCCATATCAGCCAAAACTTCCGCACCAAGTAGAGATACTACTTGTGCATCCAAACACCCTTAACTCAGTTTTGCCATGAGAGTCCACCATACCTACCTATGGATTGAGTACGACCCTTCAAGTAAGTTGTCATCGGTGCAAGCAATAAAAATTGCTCTCTAAATATGTATGATCTATTAGTGTGAGGAAAATAAACTTTATACGAACTTGTGATATGGAAGAAATAAAAGCGACAGACTGCATAATAAAGTTCTTTATCACAAGGGGCAATATAAAGTGACGTTCTTTTGCATTAAGGGATTGCGCATCCAACTATAAAAGCGCATGACAACCTATGCTTCCCTCTGCGAAGGGCCTATCTGTTACTTTTACTTTCTAGTACTTACCTTTATGCAAGAGTCGTGGTGATCTTCACCACTTCCTTTATTTCGCCTTTCTCTCTTGGCAAGCGTCATGTGTTGGGGAATGATCTAGACACATATATCCACTCGGATGTGGGTGATCATGAGTTATTTCTGTTGACATTACCCTTGAGGTAAATAGTTGGGAGGCAAAACTATAAGCCCCTATCTTTCTATGTGTCCAATTGAAGCTTTGACCTCATAAGTACCGCGTGAGTGTTAGCAATTATGAAAGACTAAAAGATGATTGAGTATGTGGATTTGCTTTACAAGCTCTTATATTGACTCTTTCCGATGTTATGATAAATTGCAATTGCTTCAATGACTGAGATCATAGTTTGTTGGTTCTCAATAGAGTTCTTGATTCATACTTTACCTTGTGAATGAATTGTTACTCTAGTATAAGAAATTATATATCAATAAATATTGCTGTTCTAAAGATGATCATGATGCTCTCATGTCCGTATTTTATTTTATCGACACCTCTATCTCTAAACATGTGGACATATTTATCGATTTCGGCTTTCGCTTGAGGACAAGCGAGGTCTAAGCTTGGGGGAGTTGATACGTCCATTTTGCATCATGTTTTTATATTGATATTTATTGCATTATGGGATGTTATTACACATTATGGTACAATACTTATGCCTTTTCTCTCTTATTTTACAAGGTTTACATGAAGAGGGAGAATGCCGGCAGTTGGAATTCTGGACTGGAAAAGGAGCAAATATGAGAGACCTATTCTGCACAACTCCAAAAGTCCTGAAATGTTACGAAGAATTATTTTGGAATATATAAAAAATATTGGGCGAAAGAAATACCAGAGGGGACCCACCAGGAGGCCACAAGCCTGGGGGGCGCGCCCCTGTGGCTTGTGGGCCCTCTGGAAGCCCTCCGGTGCCCATCTTCTGCTATATGGAGGGTTTTGACCTGGAAAAAATCAGAAGAGAGCTTTTGGGACGAAGCGCCGCCGTCTCGAGGCGGAACCTGGGCAGAAGCAATCTAGGACTCCGGCGGAGCTGTTCTGCCGGGGAAACTTCCCTCCCGGAGGGGGAAATCGAAGCCATCGTCATCACCAACGATCCTCTCATCGAGAGGGGGTCAATCTCCATCAACATCTTCACCAGCACCATCTCCTCTCCAAACCCTAGTTCATCTCTTGTATCCGATCTTTGTCTCAAAACCTCAGATTGGTACTTGTGGGTTGCTAGTAGTGTTGATTACTCCTTGTAGTTGATGCTAGTGCGTTTACTTGGTGGAAGATCATATGTTCAGATCCTTAATGATAATTAATACTCCTCTGATTATGAACATGAATATGCTTTGTGAGTAGTTACGTTTGTTCCTGAGGACATGGGATAAGTCTTGTTATAAGTAATCATGTGAATTTGGTATTCGTTCGATATTTTGATGAGATGTATGTTGTCTCTCCTCTAGTGGTGTTATGTGAACGTCGACTACATGACACTTCACCATTATTTGGGCCTAGGGGAAGACACTGGGAAGTAATAAGTAGATGATGGGTTGCTAGAGTGACAGAAGTTTAAACCCTAGTTTATGCGTTGCTTCGTAAGGGGCTGATTTGGATCCATATGTTTCATGCTATGGTTAGATTTATCTTAATTCTTCTTTCGTAGTTGCGGGTGCTTGTGAGAGAGGTTAATCATAAGTGGGAGGCTCGTCCAAGTAAGGGCAGCACCCAAGCACCGGTCCACCCACATATCAAATTATCAAAGTAACGAACGCGAATCATATGAGCATGATGAAAACTAGCTTGACAGAAATTCCCATGTGTCCTCGGGAGCGCTTTGCTTTATATAAGAGTTTGTTCAGGCTTGTACTTTGCTACAAAAAGGATTGGGCCATCTTGCTGCACCTTTGCTACATTTGTTACTTGCTACCCGTTACGAATTATCTTACAAAACTATCTGTTACTGATAATTTCAGTGCTTGCAGAGAATACCTTACAGAAAACTGCTTGTCATTTCCTTCTGCTCCTCGTTGGGTTCGACACTCTTACTTATCGAAAGGACTACGATAGATCCCCTATACTTGTGGGTCATCAGTGCCGGTGAGCGGTCGCGCCCGCCGTGAGGAGATCGACCGACGTCGTGCGTGCCTGCCTCCGGATCTCCTCCATGACCCAAGGTACGGCATCAACTCGCCGCTGTGGGATACGTGGCTCCGCGACGAGCACGACTTGCGGCGGCAGTCATTTTTCGCCGGTCGTCCACCTAGCCGACGCCGACGACGTGCCGCTAGCCCACCCCAAGTGCGCGGTCGTAGGCGTGTCCACGGCGTCACCCCGACACCATCACCTCCGATGACCGAGGAGGAGGAGTCCGAGCTCATTAGGCGTGTGTTGGAGGAATCCGCGCTGCATTATTATGCTATTTTATATTATTTTTGGGACAAACCTATTAATCTAGAGCCTAGTGCCAGTTTCTGTTTTTTTCTTGTTTTTGAGTATTGCAGATAAGGAATATTAAACGGAGTCCAAATGGAATAAAATCTTCGGAATGATTTTTCTTGGACTAGAAGAAACCCAGCAAACTTGGAGATGAAGGCAGGAGACCTGTCGTGGCATCACAAGCCACCAGGGCGCGCCCTAGGGGGGGCGCCCCCTTGGCTTGTGGCCCCACGGCAGCCCTCCTAACCCTATTCTTCGGCCTATAAATTCCCAAATATTCCCTGGATACTAAAAAGAGCCACGAAAATACTTTTCCGCCGCTGAAAGCCTCTGTTCCCGTGAGATCCAATCTTGGAGCCTTTTCCGGTAATCTGCCGGAGGGGGATTCCATCACGGAGGGCATCTACATCAACTCCATTGCCCCTCCGATGATGCGTGAGTAGTTTACCACAGACCTTCGGGTCCATAGCTAGTAGCTAGATGGCTTCTTCTCTCTCTTTGTTCTTCAATACCATGATCTTCATGGAGATCTATCCGATGTAATACTCTTTTGCGGTGTGTTTGTCGAGATCCGATGAATTGTGGGTTTATGATCAGCTTCTCTATGAATATTACTTGAATCTTCTCTGAATTCTTATATGCATGATTTCATATATTTGCAAGTCTCTTTGAGTTATTGGTTTGGTTTGGCCAACTAGATTGGTAATTCTTGCAATGGGAGAAGTGCTTAGTTTTGGGTTCAATCTTGCGGTGTCCTCACCCAGTGACAAAGTAGGGGTAGCGAGGCACGTATTTGTATTGTTGCCATCAAGGATAAAAAGATGGGGTTTTCATCATATTTCTTGAGTTTATCCCTCTACATCATGTCATCTTACCTAACGCGTTAATCTGTTCTTCATGAAATTAATACTCTAGATGCAGGCAGGAGTCAGTCGATGTGTGGAGTAATAGTAGTAGATGCAGAATCGTTTCGGTCTACTTGACACGGACGTGATGCCTATATGCATAATCATTGCCTTGGATATCGTCATAATTATTCGCTTTTCTATCAATTGCTCGACAATAATTTGTTCACCCACCGTATTATTTTCCTTCATGAGAGAAGCCTCTAGTGAAACCTATGGCCCCCGGGTCTATTTTCCATATTATACTTTCAGATCTATAAACCAAAAATACCAAAAATATCTCGCTGCCTAATTTTCACTTTTGTTTTACTTTACATTCTAGCAATCTTTTATATCTATCTCTATCAGATCTCATCCTTGCAAGTAACCGTGAAGGGATTGACAGCCCCATTATAGCGTTGGGTGCAAGTGTTTGATTATTTGTGTAGGTACATCTATTGGGGACTTGCTTGTATCTCCTACTGGATTGATACCTTGGTTCTCGACAACTGAGGTAAATACTTATCTACTTTGCTGCATCACCCTTTCCTCTTCAAGGGAAAAGCAACGCATGCTCAAGAAGTAGCAAGAAGGATTTCTGGCGCCGTTGCCGGGGAGATCTACATCAAGCCTACCAAGTACCCATCACAAACTCATCACTTGCATTTACTTTATTTGCCATTTGCCTCTCGTTTTCCTCTCCCCCACTTCTAAAACGATTTTCAGAAAAACCAAAAAGATTTGCCTTTTTATTCGCCCTTCTTCCGTTCGTCTTTCCGTTTGCTTTTCGTTTGCTTGCGTGCTAGATTGCTTGCTTTGTCACGATGAATCAAGAGAATACTAAGTTGTGTGACTTCTCCAATACTAATAATAATGATTTTATTAGTACTCCGATTGCTCCCGCCACTAGTGCGGAATCTTATGAAATTAATGCTGCTTTGCTTAATCTTGTTATGAAAGAACAATTTTCCGGCCTTCCTAGTGAAGATGCCGCATCCCATCTAAATACTTTCGTTGAGTTGTGTGATATGCAAAAGAAGAAAGATGTGGATAATGATATTGTTAAATTGAAGCTATTTCCGTTCTCACTATGAGATCGTGCTAAAACTTGGTTTTCATCTTTGCCTAAAAATAGTATTGATTCATGGAATAAGTGTAAAGATGCTTTTATTTCCAAGTACTTTCCGCCCGCTAAGATCATCTCCCTTAGGAATGATATAATGAATTTTAAGCAACTTGATCATGAGCATGTTGCACAATCATGGGAGAGGATGAAACTAATGATTAGAAATTGCCCCGCGCATGGTTTGAGTTTATGGATGATTATACAAATTTTCTATGCGGGATTGAATTTTGCTTCTAGAAATCTTTTAGATTCCGCCGCGGGTCGTACTTTCATGGAAATCACATTAGGAGAAGCTACTAAACTCCTAGATAATATTATGGCAAATTACTCTCAATGGCATACCAAAAGATCTCCTACTAGTAAAAAAGTGCATGCTATTGAAGAAATAAATACTTTGAGTGAAAAGATGGATGAATTGATGAAATTGTTTGCTAGTAAGAGTGCTCCTATTAGTCCTAATGATATGCCTTTGTCTTCTTTGATTGGAAATAATAATGAATCTATGGATGTGAATTTTGTTGGTAGGAACAATTTTGGTAATAACGCGTATAGAGGTAATTTCAATCCTAGGTCGTTTCCTAGTAATTCCTCTAATAATTATGGTAATTCCTACAACAATTCTTATGGAAATTATAATAAGATGCCCTCTGATCTTGAGAATAATATTAAAGAATTTATTAGCTCGCAAAAAGGTTTCAATGCTATGATTGAAGAAAAATTGCTCAAGATTGATGATTTGGCTAGGAACTTTGATAGAATTTCTCTTGAGATTGATTCTTTGAAAATTAGATCTATTCCGCCCAAGCATGATATTAATGAGTCTTTAAAAGCTATGGGAATTTCTATTGATGAGTGTAAGGAAAGAACCGCTAGAATACGTGCTAAGCGTGAATGACTTGAAAAAGTGTGTTCTTGTGATAATAATGATGAAGATCTTAAAGTGATTGATGTGACTCCTATTGAATCTTTGATTTCAAATGTAAATCTTGATAAAGATGGGACTGGAGATAATTCAACTTTAGTTAAAAGGCGTCCCAATGATTCGGAGTTTATAGATCTTGATGCTAAGATTGATAAAAGTGGGATTGAAGAGGTCAAAACTTTAAATAGCAATGAACCCACTCTTTTGGATTTCAAGGACTTTAATTATGATAGTTGTTCTTTGATTTATTGTGTTTCCTTGTTGCAATCCATGTTGAACTCCCCGCATGCTTATAATCAAAATAAAGCTTTTACTAAACATATCGTGGATGCTATGATGAAATCTTTGGAAGAAAAACTTGAGTTGGAAGTTTCTATACCTAGAAAGCTTTATGATGAGTGGGAACCTACTATTAAGATTAAAATTAAAGATTATTAGTGCCATGATTTTTGTGATTTGGGTGCTAGCGTTTCCACGATTCCAAAAACTTTATGTGATGTGCTAGGTTTCCGTGAATTTGATGATTGCTCTTTAAATTAGCATCTTGCGGATTCCACCATTAAGAAACCTATGGGAAGGATTAATAATGTTCTTATTGTTGCAAATAGGAATTATGTGCCCGTAGATTTCATTGTTCTTGAGATAGATTGCAATCCTACATGTCCTATTATTCTTAGTAGACCTTTCCTTAGAACGATTGGTGCAATTATTGATATGAAGGAAGGAAATATTAGATTCCAATTTCCATTAAGGAAAGGCATGGAGCACTTTCCTATAAAGAAAATAAAATTACCTTATGAATCTATTATGAGAGCTACTTATGGATTGCATACCAAATATGACAATACCTAGATCTATTGCGTTATGCCTAGCTAGGGGCGTTAAACAATAGCGCTTGTTGGGAGGCAACCCAATTTTATTTTTATGCTTTTGTTTTTTCTTCTGTTTTTGAGTGTTTGACACATTATTACCTCTGTATTAATTGTTATTTCTTTTTTAATTTAGTGTTTGAGCCAAGTAAGACCTTTGGGATGGTCTACGGTGTTTGTGATTTGATTTTGCTGAAAAACAGAAACTTTTGCTCTCGGTCCAGGAATTTTGTAAATTCACTGGAACGTGCTTTTGATCTGATATTTTTATAAAATATTGATATACAAATTTCCCTGATTGTCCTAATTTTTCAGAATTTTTGGAGTTACAGAAGTATTCGAAGTCTATAGATTGCTACAGACTGTTCTGTTTTAGACAGATTCTGTTTTCTTTGTGTTGTTTGCTTATTTTGATGTATCTATGGGTTGTTTCGGGGGGTATGAACCATGGAGAAGTTGGAATACAGTAGATATTACACCAATATAAATAAAGAATGAGTTCACAACAGTACCTAAAGTGGCGATTTATTTTTCTTATACTAACGGATCTCATGAGTTTTCTGTTGAGTTTTGTGTTGTGAAGTTTTCAAGTTTTGGGTAAAGATTTGATGGACTATGGAATAAGGAGTGGCAAGAGCCTAAGCTTGGGGATGCCCAAGGCATCCCAAGCCATATTCAAGGATACCAAATAGCCTAAGCTTTGGGGATGCCCCGGAAGGCATCCCCTCTTTCGTCTTCAATCCATCGGTAAATTTACTTGAGGCTATATTTTTATTCACCACATGATATGTGTTTTGCTTGGAGCGTCTTGTATGATATGAGTCTTTGCTTTTTAGTTTGCCACAATCATCCTTGCTGCACACATCTTTTGAGGGGGACACACATTTAATCGTGAATTTATTAGAATACTCTATGTGCTTCACTTATATCTTTTGAGCTAGGCAATGTTGCTCTAGTACTTCACTTATATCTTTTTAGAGCACGGTGGTGTTTTATTTTATAGAAATTATTGAACTCTCGTACCTCACTTATATCATTTTGAGAGTATTTAAACAGCATGGTAATTGGTTTAGGTTATGAATTTAGTCCTAATATAATTGGCATCCAAGAGGGGTATAATAAAAACTTTCATATTAAGTGCATTGGATACTATGAGAAGTTTGATTCTTTGCATATAGTTTTGAGATATGAAGATGGTAATATGAGAGTCATGCTAGTAAGTAATTGTGAATTGGAAGAAATACTTGTGTTAAAGTTTGTGATTCCCGTAGCATGCACGTATGGTGAACCGTTATGTAACGAAGTCGGAGCATGATTTGTTTAATGATTGTCAACCTTTGTGTGAGGGTCGGGAGCGTGCGATGGTTAACTCCTACCAACCTCTCCCCTAGGAGCATGCGTCTAATGCTTTGTTTCGATAACTAATAGACTTTTGCAATAAGTATGTGAGTTCTTTATGACTAATGTTGAGTCCATGGATTATACGCACTCTCACCCTTCCACCTTTGCTAGCCTCTCTAGTACCGCGCAACTTTCGCCGGTGCATCAAACCTACCTTCCTCAAAACAGCCACCATATACTTTCCTCAAAACAGCCACCATACCTACCTATTATGGCATTTCCATAGCCATTCTGAGATATATTGCCATGCAACTTCCACCGTTCCATTTTTCGTGACACGCACCATCACTTTCATATTGCATATAGAGTCATATTTTGTTCTAGGTATCGAGTTATAATTTTTGAGTTGTAAGTAAATAAAAGTGTGATGATTTTCATTATTAGAGCATTTTTCCCGTGAGAGAAAAGGATGATGGAAACTATGACTCCCTCACAAGTTGGGATGAGTCTCCGGACTTTACAAATAATAAAAGAGGCCAGCGAAGCCCAAATAAAAAAAAGAGGCCAAAGAAGCCCACCAAAAAAATGAGAGAAAGAGAGAAGGGACAATGCTACTATCTTTTTCCACACTTGTGCTTCAAAGTAGCACCATGATCTTCATGATAGAGAGTCTCCTATTTTGTCACTTTCATATAACTAGTGGAATTTTTCATCTTTTGCACAACGACTTAGTTTTCTTTTTGAGCTTTCATACACTTATAGCTCTAGTGCATTTGTTGCATGGCAATCCCTACTCACTCACATTGATATCTATTGATGGGCATCTCCATAGCCCGTTGATATGCCTAGTTGATGTGAGACTATCTTCTCCTTTTTCCTTGCAACCTCCACCATATTCTATTCCACCTATAGTGCTATATCCATGGCTCACGCTCATGTATTGCATGAGAGTTGAAAAGGTTTGAGAACATAAAAAGTGTGAAACAATTGCTTGACTTGTCATCAGGGTTGTGCATGATTTAGATACTTTGTGTGGGGAAGATGGAGCATAGCCAGACCATATGATTTTGTAGGGATAACTTTCTAAGGCCATGTTATTTCGAAAGGACGCAATTGCCTTGTTAGTATGCTTGAAGTATTACTGTTTTTATGTCAATATTAGACTTTGGTTTTGAATCTTATGGATCTGAATATTCATGCCACAATAAAGAATATTACATGGATAAATATGTTAGGTAGCATTCCACATAAAAAATTCTGTTTTTATCATTTACCTACTCGAGGATGAGCAGGAATTAAGCTTGGGGATGCTTGATACGTCTCCAACGTATCTATAATTTTTGATTGTTCCATGCTATTATATTATCTGTTTTGGATGTTTTATATGCATTATTATGCTATTTTATATTATTTTTGGGACTAACCTATTAATCTAGAGCCTAGTGCTAGTTTCTGTTTTTCCTTGTTTTTGAGTATTACAGATAAGGAATATTAAATGGAGTTCAAACGGAATAAAATCTTCGGAATGATTTTCTTGGACCAGAAGAAACCTAGCAAACTTGGAGATGAAGGCAGGAGACCTGCCGTGGCGTCACAAGCCACCAGGGCGCGCCCTAGGGGGGGGCGCCCCCCTGGCTTGTGGCCCCACGGCAGCCCTCCTAACCCTATTCTTCGGCCTATAAATTCCCAAATATTCCCTGAATACTAAAAAGAGCCACGAAAATACTTTTCCGCCACTGGAAGCCTCTGTTCCCGTGAGATCCAATCTTGGAGCCTTTTCCGGTAATCTGCCGGAGGGGGATTCCATCACGGAGGGCATCTACATCAACTCCATTGCCCCTCCGATGATGCGTGAGTAGTTTACCACAGACCTTCGGGTCCATAGCTAGTAGCTAGATGGCTTCTTCTCTCTCTTTGTTCTTCAATACCATGTTCTTCATGATCTTCATGGAGATCTATCCGATGTAATACTCTTTTGCAGTGTGTTTGTCGAGATCCGATGAATTGTGGGTTTATGATCAGCTTATCTATGAATATTATTTGAATCTTCTCTGAATTCTTATATGCATGATTTCATATCTTTGCAAGTCTCTTCGAGTTATTGGTTTGGTTTGGCCAACTAGATTTGTAATTCTTGCAATGGGAGAAGTGCTTAGTTTTGGGTTCAATCTTGCGGTGTCCTCACCCAGTGACAAAGTAGGGGTAGCGAGGCACGTATTTGTATTGTTGCCATCAAGGATAAAAAGATGGGGTTTTCATCATATTGCTTGAGTTTATCCCTCTACATCATGTCATCTTACCTAACGCATTAATCTGTTCTTCATGAACTTAATACTCTAGATGCAGGCAGGAGTCGGTCGATGTGTGGAGTCATAGTAGTAGATGCAGAATCGTTTCGGTCTACTTGACACGGACGTGATGCCTATATGCATAATCATTGCCTTGGATATCGTCATAATTATTCGCTTTTCTATCAATTGCTCGACAGTAATTTGTTCACCCACCGTATTATTTTCCTTCATGAGAGAAGCCTCTAGTGAAACCTATGGCCCCCGGGTCTATTTTCCATATTATACTTTCAGATCTATAAACCAAAAATACCAAAAATATCTCGCTGCCTTATTTTTACTTTTGTTTTACTTTACGTTCTAGCAATCTTTTATATCTATCTCTATCAGATCTCATCCTTGCAAGTAACCATGAAGGGATTGACAACCCCTTTATAGCGTTGGGTGCAAGTGTTTGATTATTTGTGTAGGTACATCTATTGGGGACTTGCTTGTATCTCCTACTGGATTGATACCTTGGTTCTCAACAACTGAGGGAAATACTTATCTACTTTGCTGCATCACCCTTTCCTCTTCAAGGGAAAACCAACGCATGCTCAAGAAGTAGCAGAGTGGTGCGTTGTAGTAGGTTCAACCTGACGAGTTTCTATATCCCAGTGATAGAAAGGGACAAGTTGTGTCTTTGTGTTGTTGCTACTAAGGATAAAACGATGGGGTTTACATACATTAGTTGAGTACTCTTTGTCTACATCATGTCATTGTTATCCAAGCATTACTCCGTTTGTCATGAACTTAATACGTAGAGAGGCAAGCATAGAAGCGCTCTTGAAGTGGAGTAATAGTAGTAGGTGCAGTCAGGAGTCGGCCTATTTGCTTATGGATGTGATGCCTATATACACATGATCATTGCCGTGAACATCGAATAATTATTCGCTTTTCTATCAATTGCCCAACAGTAATTTGTTTACCCACTGTATGCTTTGCTTTTGAGAGATGCCACTAGAGAACTCTACGGCCCCCGGGTATATTCACTTATATATTTGCAAAGGCTATCATTACCTTGCTGTTATTTAATACCTTTTATTTTATTTTGCACTTTACTATTATCTTCAATTATCTACACAACTCACTTGCTTGCAAATAACGAGATCAAGGTGATTGACGACCCTCTTGCCAGCGTTGGGTGCAAGTTGTTTGTTCTTTTGTGTGCAGCCGCTGAAGACGGTTGAGGATTGGTATTCCTATTGGTTCGATAAACCTTGGTTTCGTAACTGAGGGAAACACTTACCCACTTTGTGCTGCAATTACCCGTTCCTCTTCACAGAAAACCCAACGCAGATCACAAGTATCAGGAAGGATTTCTGGCACCGTTGCGGGGAAATATCATTATCAACTATCAAGTAACTTCACACAAATTTTAATTCACTTGTTTATCTTATTATTTGCCGTTATATTTAGCTTGTCACATAAAAATCAAAAATACAAAAATATTTATCTTTGTTTGTTAGTAGTTTGTTCTAGTTTGCTTTACTTGCTAGTTTACTTGTCTTGCTTGTTTTGCTTGTGTGGTCACCATGTCTCAAGATACTACCAAGTTGTGTGGTTTCTCAAATACTAATAATAATGATTTTATTAGTACTCCTATACCACCCGCCACTAGTGCGGAGGCATTTGATATTAATGCTGCATTGCTCAATCTTGTCATGAAAGATCAATTTTCGGGAAATTCCTAATGAGGATCCCGCATCACATCTTAATACCTTTGTTGAATTATGTGATATGCAAAAGAAAAAGGATATGGATAATGATATTGTGAAATTAAAATTATTTCCTTGTTCACTAAGAGACAAAGCTAAAGCTTAGTTTTCATCTTTAGCTCGTCATAGTATTGGAACATGGGATAAGTGTAAAGATGCTTTCATTGCCAATTATTTTCCTCCTGCTAAGATTATCTCCCGTAGAAATCGAATAATGAATTTTAAACAAAAAAGATCAATAACATGTTGCTCAAGCTTGGGAGAGAATGAAATTTATGATAATAAATTGTCCAACTCATGGCTTAAACTTGTGGATGATTATCCAAAATTTCTACGCTGGACTAAACTTTGTGTCTAGAAATCTTCTAGATTCTGCTGCAGGTGGTACCTTCATGGATGTGACGTTAGGAAAGGCCACAAAACTTCTGGACAACATTATGACAAATTGTTCTCAATGGCATACCGAAAGAGCTCCAACTGGTAAGAAGGTAAATTATGTTGAAGAAATCGCTACTTTGAGTGAAAAGGTGGATGCCCTTATGAATATGGTTGCTAATAAAAATGCTATTATTGATCCCAATGATATGCCTTTGTCTAATTTGATTGAGAAAAATAATGATTCTATTGATGTGAACTTCATCTCGCGAAATAATTTCAACAACAATGCCTATAGAGGAAATTTCAATGCTAGACCGTATCCCGGTAATTCCTCTAACAACTATGGAAATTCTTATGGTAATTCATATGGCAATGCTTCTAAAAATTATAATAGGATACCTTCTGATCATGAGAATACAATTAAATAATTTATTAATAATCAAAAGGTTTTCAACACTACGATAGAAGAAAAGTTGCATATGATTGATACTTTGGCTAAAAACATGGATATAATTGCTCTTGATGTTGAAACTCTTAAAAATAAGTCTTTGCCACCCAAGCATGATTTTAATGAGACTATTAAATCTATCCAATTATCTATTAATGAAAGTAAGGAGAGGACCACTAAGTTGAGAGCTAAGCGAGAATTCTTAGAAAAAAGCTCTTCCACCCGGTTTTTATCGGAATCATGATGAAGATCTTAAAATGATTGGTGTTTATGAATATAAATGATAAAGGTACTGGAGATAAAGGTACCGGATATGAGTCAACTTTAGTTAAGGAGTGTCCCGTTTGCTTGGAGGGTGATGATTCTAATGCTAAAACTGAAAAAGTGGGTTTGGAGAGGTCAAAACTTTAACTAGTGATGTGCCCACTATCTTGGATTACAAGGACTTTAATTATGATAAATGCTCTTTAGTAGAATGTATTTCCTTGCTGCA
The DNA here is from genome assembly GCA_039707655.1 of Elymus sibiricus. Lineage (NCBI taxonomy): Eukaryota > Viridiplantae > Streptophyta > Magnoliopsida > Poales > Poaceae > Elymus > Elymus sibiricus. The sequence continues at coordinate 368,727,711 of CM077663.1, read as the reverse complement.
ATCCATTATTATCTCACCCAATGCTTATGAACAAAACAAAGCTTTTACCGAACATATAGTAGAAGCCATGATAAAAGCTTATGATGAGAAACTTGAGCTTGGAATTTCTATTCCTAGAAAATTGCATGATGAGTGGGAACCTACTATCAAAATAAAGATAAATAAATATGAATGCAATGCTTTGTGTGACCTTGGTGCTAGTGTTTCAACTATACAAAAACTTTATGTGATGTGCTTGGTCTCACTAATATTGAAGAGTGTTCCCTAAACTTGCATCTTGCGAATTCTACCATCAAGAAACCTTTAGGTAGAATTAATGATGTGCTTATTATTTCAAACAAAAATTATGTGCCTGTAGATTTCATTGTTGTTGATATTGATTGCAATCCTTCTTGTCCCATAATACTTGGAAGGCCATTTTTACGAACTATAGGTGCAATTATTGATATGAAAGTGGGAAACATAAGATTCCAATTCCCATTAAAAAAGGGATGGAACACTTCCCTAGGAAGAGAATTAAACCAAGTTATGAATCAATCATGTGAGCTACCTACGGGTTGAATGTCAATGATGACAACACTTGAAACTATGCATCTTGCCTAGCTAGGGGCATAAAACAATAGCGCTTGTTGGGAGGCAACCCAATATGTATCTTTATTTTTGTTTTTACTTTCTGTTTTTGTGTGATAACATGATTGTTGCCTCTGTAATGATTATGTTTTTATTTTTTAATTAGTGTTTGTGCCAAGTAAAGCCTTTGGGATGACTCACAAGATGAGTAGAAACGATGCTGAATCTGAAACATAAACTTTGACTCCAGTGCAGGAATTTTCATTTTTTTACTGGAGCGTGATAATTATCTGAAATTTGAACTCAGTATTGCTATAAAAAATCTTTACGTTGTCCTAATTTTTTAGAATTTTTAGAGTTACAGAAGTATGGGATCTTTACATATTGCTACAGACTGTTCTGTTTTAAACAGATTCTGTTTTGCTTGCATAGTTTGCTTGTTTTGATTATGCCATGGACGATATCTGGGGGGTTTAAGCCATGGGGAGGTTAGAATACAGCACCTATTATGCAAAAATTAATTTGAATCAATTTATCACAGTAACTCAAGTATGCATTATGTTTCTTATACTAACGGATCTCTTGAAGTTTTGTTGAGTTTTGTGTGATTGAAGTTTTCAAGTTTTGGGTGTCATCACGATGGACTATGGAATAAGGAGTAGCAAGAGCCCAAGCTTGGGGATGCCCAAGGCACCCCAAGTATAATTCTAAGGAGACTCAAGCGTCTAAGCTTGGGGATGCCCCGGAAGGCATCCCCTCTTTCGTCTCAATCCATCGGTATGTCACTTGGAGCTATATTTTTATTCATCACATGATATGTGTTTTGCCTGGAGCGTCTTTTCCTTTTGTTTGCTTTTACTTTCAGTTTGTAACAATCAAGATTTGCTGGATACACCTATTTGAGAGAGACACACCTTCATGATAATTTGCTAGAATACTCTATGTGCTTCACTTATATCTTTTGAGCTAGACAGTTGCTCTAGTACTTCACTTATATCTTTTTGAGCACGGTGGTGTGTAGATTTTATAGAAATAGTATGCTATCATTCTTCACTTATATTTGTTTGAGATCTGAATAATAGTGACGATAATTTGCATGGGTCATAAGAATAGTCCAAGAATATTAGGTATTCAATGAATGATAATCAAAACCATTGTGTAGCACATATAGAGAAGTTATGGATTAATGACATTGATGTAGTAATATGAAAAAGGTGTAAGTCCAAAAAAATTAATTCGTAGAAGTGTCGAGATAAGAGGTGTTAACTTGTTATTCATCTAAAAATTAAAGAGGCATGGTGATGATGTGTGAGCATTTATATTCCTCGTTAAAATCCTAGTGTTGTTTTGAGTCGGGGGCGCGCGATGGTTAACTCCTACCAACCTCCTCCCTCGGGGCATTCAAGGAGTACTTTGATTTATGATAAACTAATAAAACTTTGCAATAAGTATGTGAGTTCTTTATGAATAATGTGACACCATGGACATACGCATCTTCACCTTCTCATATTTGCTAGCCTCTTCGGTACCGTGCATAGCCCATTCTCACCTCGAGGATTGGTGCAAATATTCGCCGGTGCATCCAAACCCGGTGACATGATACGCTCTGTAGCACATAAGCCGCATTATATCTTCCTCAACACAGCCACCATACCAACCTATTATGGCATTTCCATAGCCATTCCGAGATATATTGCCATGAAAATTCCATCGCCACTTCATATGACTAGTTCGTTCATCATCATAATGCTTTGCATGATCTTATAGAGCTGACATAGTATTTGTGGCAAAGCCACCGTCCTTCAAATTTTTGATACATGTCACGCCAGATCATTGCACATCCTGGTACACTGCCAGAGGCATTCATACAGAGTCATATCTTCCTATCAGTTCTTCATGTTGAGTTGTAAGTAAATAAAAGTGTGATGATCATCATTATTAGAGCATTGTCCCAGTGAGGAAAGGATGATGGGGGAGGCCAAATGATCCCACCATTCTGAATATAAAAAAATGAGAGAAAAAGAGAGAAGGGACTTTGCTACTATCTTTTACCACACTTGTGCCTCAAAGTGGCACTTTGCTCCTCATGTAGGTCTCATGATATGTCATTTTCATATGCTAGTGGGAATTACTTTTTCATTATTACAAACTTGGATTGTATAATCCTATGACGGGCTTCCTCAAATGCCTGAGGTCTTCATAAGCAAGCAAGTTGGATGCACACCCCACTTAGCTTCATTTGAGCTTTCATACACTTATAGCTCTAGTGCATCATTTTCATGGCAATCCCTACTCCTTGCATTGACATCTATCGATAGGCATCTCCATAGCCCGTTGGTACGCCAAGTTGATGTGAGACTATATTCTCCACCTTTTGCCCCTTTGATATCTACCACCATACTCTATTCCACCTAAATGCTATGTCCAATGGCTCACGCTCATGTATTGCATGAAGAATAAAAAGTTGATGCATATTGAAAAATTACGATCCAATTGCGTGACTTGGACACCGTGGTGCTTGACATTTGTATTAATGTGGAGAAGATGGAGCCATGCCTTGCTAATATAATAAGATGAATGGGGGGGGGGGGGGGGGGGGGTAAACATTCCTTGAGGATCGTATACTTTGAAAAATTGATGATTTTGTTTCTTATACTTTAACTATTGCTATGTTAATATTTGTTGATTCATCGTTTCTCAATGAGCATACATGCACAAGATTACATAATGGATAGCATGTCACATCAAAAATTCTGTTTTTATCATTTACCCACTCGAGGACGAGTAGGAATTAAGCTTGGGGATGCTTGATACGTCTCCAACGTATCTATAATTTTTGATGATTTTTTCTGGACCAAAAGAAGACCTGGAAGCTTCGGAAGGAGGCCGGGAGCTGCACGAGGGCCCCACAAGCCAACAGGGGACGCCCTGATGGCTTGTGCCTCCCTCGGGCGTCTCCCGACGCCCCTCTCTAGCTTATAAATTCTCATTTATCCCAAAAACCCTAGAGGCAGTCCCAAAACTCTTTTTACGCCGCCGCAAGTCTCTGTTCCGTCGCGAGGCCATCTGGAGCTCCGTTCCGACACCCTGTCGGAGGGGGGATCGATCATAGAGGGCCTCTACATCAACCTTGCTGCCCTCATGATGATGTGTGAGTAGTTCACCACAGACCTACGGGTCCATAGCTAGTACCTAGATGGCAATCTCTCTATCTCTTTATCTTCAATACAATGGTCATCGCATCTTTGCTTTGATCTATCCGATGTAATCCTATTGTGCGGTGTGTTTGTTGGGATCCGATGAATTGTGGGTTTATGTTCAGATTATTCATGGAAAGTATTTGAGTCACCTCTGAATATTAAGATTCTTATTTGGATAATCATTATAGCTTCGTAATGCTCTCTGATTTATCAATGTGCTTTGGCCAAGTAGATTGATCTATCTTCAGTGGGAGTGGTGCGTGGTGGTAGGTTCAACCTGATGAGTTTCTATATCCCAGTGACAAAGTAGGGGACAAGATGCGTCTTTGTGTTGTTTCTACTAAGGATAACACGATGTGGTTCATTCATATTTCTTGAATTTACTTTGTCTACATCATGTCATTGTTCTCCATGCATTACTCTGTTTGTCATGAACTTAATACGTAGAGAGGCAAGCATAGAAGCGCTCTTGAAGTGGAGTAATAGTAATAGGTGCAGGCAGAAGTCGGCCTATTTGTTTATGGACATGATGCCTATATACACATGATCGTTGCCGTGAAAATCGCATAACTATCCTCTTTTCTATCAATTGCCCAACAGTAATTTGTTACCCATCGTATGCTGCCTACATGAGAGATGCCGCTAGGGAAAACTATGGCCCCTGGGTCTATTCACTTATAAATTTACAAACTCTACTATTACCTTGCTGTCTTTATTTACCTTTTATTTTATTTTGCAATTTACAATTATCTACACAACTCATTTGCTTGCAAATAACGAGATCAAGGGGATTGACAACCCTCTTCCCCGCGTTGGGTGCAAGTTGTTTGTTCTTTTGTGTGCAGCCGTTGAAGACGGTTGAGGATTGATATTCCTATTGGTTCGATAAGCTTGGTTTCATAACTGAGGGAAATACTTACCCACTTTGTGCTGCGATAACCCGTTCCTCTTCACGGAAAACCCAACGCAGATCATGAGTATCAAAGAGTCCTCACATAGCTACTTGATTGTTTGACTACTCATTGATCTTCACTTATATCTTTTGAGAGAAGTTTGAGGTTTGCTCATGTGCTTCACTTATATCCTTAGAGTAAACCGTGAATGAAAGAAATATCATAAATCTGAAATTATCAATGTCCTATACTCTTAGTAGCAGGTTCACATTTGGTTTAGAAAGTAAAATCTATTGAACTTTGACGATCACAATATTGGTCATACAAGCAATTCATGAATGATTAGTATAAGAAAGAGAACTTGCACATACAAATACATTATCTTGGACATCTTTTATTATTGTGAATACCCATTAATTATTTTCAACCTTGATCAAATTGCCGAAGTTGGACAAGGAAGACAACATAATGGTTATGTTTGGGTATATTTTCATAGAAGTTATATTGTTATGGATCCTCCAACATGTGGTGCTTGTTTAGAACCTTTTGATAGCCAAAACTTCATACTAAGTAGAGATACTACTTGTGCATCCAAATCCTTGAGCCAAGTTTCTTCCATGAGAGTCCACCATACCTACCTATATATGACATTTCACTGCTATTACAAGTAAAATTGCATGTGCCACCTCTAAAACCTTCAAATAAACATCCGTTTTGTGTGCTAGTATCGCTCATGGAGTGACTGGGCGATCATTATCTTGCATGCTAAGCGGGTTATTCTCAAGATGAGTGTTTATTCACTTATCATTGCACGAGAGAGGCTGGTAAAAAGGATTCCCAGCCCTGCATAACACAAAAATAAATAAACAAAAACTCCCCCTGGAAAGTTGATTGTTTGGAGGGCAACCGTGGATTCGACCAGCCATGGAATGTGTTTGAATGGTGGAGGGGGAGTAAAATTTCAATTCTGTTTGGGAACCGCCAATAATGTGTTTAGCATGGAAGATATTGAAAACTCTGTTGTGACATTGACAGGAAAAGTATACCACTCAAAATTACATATTCATCTCTATTTTAAAAACAATGAGCTCTGGCACCTCTGCAAATCCCTGCTTCCCTCTATGATGGGACAATCTATTTACTTTCATGTTATTTACTATTCATGTTGAGTCAACTTCTTATTCCAACCTCAATCTATTAGTTGGCAAGCATCATGTGGTGGGGAAAGATCCAAACATATTTATCCAGTCAAATATATCTGATCATGATTCATTATTGTTGACAATTATCTTCATGATAAGTATGTTGGGAGGCAAAACATTAAGCCCCTATCTTTCTCTGTGTTCGATGGATGATGTTTGTTCTAAAAATATGCCTTGAGTATTAGCAATCATAAAAGACTATATGATAATTGAGTATGTGGAGCTCTTACTTAGACTTGATGATGCATTGGAATTGTTTGGTGATAACTAAAACATGTGTTGTTAAGTTTCAAGAAGATGCATTGTTTGAACCAAGACATGTGAATTGATTGCTACTCTACCATGATGATTTTTATGAGAAAAAGTTGCTTGTTATGATGCTAGAAAAAGTGATTGGAATTTTCATTGATCAAACTTATATACTATGCTAGCATTCACACTTAATAAATTATTTCTTTTATCATTTACCTACTCGAGGACGAGTAGGAATTATAAGCTTGGGGATGCTGATACGTCTCCAACTTATTGATAATTCATGAAGTATTCATGCCATATTTACCTATGTTTACAATACTTTTATTTGCTTTTGATGCACTTTATATGATTTATTTAGTACTAACCCGGACTGACGCTGTTTTCAGTAGAATTACCGTGGTGTTGTTTTTGTGCAGAAAATGAAAGTCCTCGGAATCGCCCGAAACTTTTTTATATTTTTTTCTGGAGGAAATAAGAAATACTGGAGCGAAGAACCACCAGAGGGGAGCCACCTGTGGGCCAGTACCCATCAGGCCATGGCCACCCCCTGGCCGCACCAAGATGGGTAATGGGGCCCATGTGGCTCCGTTTGATGTGATTCCTACGCTGAAAAATCCTATAAATATAGAAACCCTCGACAGTTAAGAGAGAACTTCCGCTTTGTCGCCGCAACTCTATGTATTGGCGAAAAACCCATCTGGAGCCTTTCCAGTACCTTGCCGGAGAGGGGAAATCATCTCTGGTGGCCCCCTTCATCATCCCGGCGGAGGCCATGACGAGGAGGGAGTAGTTCACCCTCGGGGCTTAGGGTATGTACTAGTAGCTATGTGTTTAATCTCTCTCTCTCTCTCTCTCTCTCTCTCTCTCTCTCTCTCGTGTTCTTGAGATGGCACGATCTTGATGTATCATGGGGTTTGTTAATATAGTTGGATCATAAGGTGTTCTTCCCTCTCTATCATGTTGTGATGACTTGAATCTTTCCCTTTGAGATCTCGTTATGTTGGATTGAATATTTTGGTTTGAGAACACTTGATATATGTCTTGCATGCGGATACCCGTGGTGACAATGGGTTATTCTATTGATAAACTTGATATATGTCATGGCATCAACTTGCGGATTCCGGTGACCTTGGGGATCTATGCATAGGGGTTGATTGCACATTTTCATACTACTTTCTCCGATAGAAATCTTGGGGGTGCTCCTTGAAGTTCTTTGTGTTGGATTGAATATGATAGATCTGAAATTGTTTGATGCATGTCGCATAATTTACCCACGGATACTTGAGGTGACATTGGAGTATCTAGGTGACATTAGGGTTGATTCATATGTATCATTGGTGTTATTTTACTACGAACTCTAGGGCTATTTGTTACACTTATAGGAATAGCTCAAAAGATTGATCGGAAAGAATAACTTTGAGGTGGTCCTACTACCTACACCAATTTCATCTTATTTTCTCCGCTACTTATGAACTTTGGAGTGATTCTTTGTTGCACGTTGAGGGATGATCATTGATACGTCCATTTTGCATCATGCTTTTATATCGATATTTATTGCATTATGGACTGTTATTACACATTATGGTACAATACTTATGCCTTTTCTCTCTTATTTTACAAGGTTTACATGAAGAGGGAGAATGCCGGCAGCTGGAATTCTGGACTGGAAAAGGAGCAAATCTGAGATACCTATTCTGCATAACTCCAAAAGTCCTGAAAAGTTACGGAGAATTATTTTGGAATATATAAAAAATATTGGGCGAAAGAAATACCAGAGGGGACCCACCAGGGAGTCACAAGCCAGGGGGTGCGCCCTACCCCCCTGGGCGCGCCCCTGTGGCTTGTGGGCCCCCTGGTAGGCCTCCGGTGCCCATCTTCTGCTATATGGAGGGTTTTGACCTGGAAAAAATTAGAAGGGAGCTTTCGGGACGAAGCGCCGCTGTCTCGAGGCGGAACTTGGACAGAACCAATCTAGGGCTCCGACGGAGCTGTTCTGTCGGGGAAACTTCCCTCCCGGAGGGGGAAATCGAATCCATCGTCATCACCAATGATCCTCTCATCGAGAGGGGGTCAATCTCCATCAACATCTTCACCATCACCATCTCCTCTCAAACCCTAGTTCATCTCTTGTAATCGATCTTTGTCTCAAAACCTCAGATTGGTACCTGTGGGTTGCTAGTAGTGTTGATTACTCCTTGTAGTTGATGGTAGTTAGTTTACTTGGTGGAAGATCATATGTTCAGATCCTTAATGATAATTAACACTCCTCTGATTATGAACATGAATATGCTTTGTGAGTAGTTACGTTTGTTCCTGAGGACATGGGATAAGTCTTGTTATAAGTAATCATGTGAATTTGGTATTCGTTCGATATTTTGATGAGATGTATGTTGTCTCTCCTCTAGTGGTGTTATGTGAACGTCGACTACATAACACTTCACCATTATTTGGGCCAAGAGGAAGGCATTGGGAAGTAATAAGTAGATGATGGGTTGCTAGAGTGACAGAAGCTTAAACCCTAGTTTATGCGTTGCTTCGTAAGGGGCTGATTTGGATCCATATGTTTCATGCTATGGTTAGATTTATCTTAATTCTTCTTTCGTAGTTGCGTATGCTTGCGAGAGAGGTTAATCATAAGTGGGAGTCTTGTCCAAGTAAGGGCAGCACCCAAGCACCGGTCCACCCACATATCAAATTATCAAAGTAACGAACGCGAATCATATGAGCAAGATGAAAACTAGCTTGACAGAAATTCCCATGTGTCCTCGGGAGCGCTTTGCTTTATATAAGAGTTTGTACAGGCTTGTCCTTTGCTACAAAAGGGATTGGGCCACCTTGCTGCACCTTTGTTACATTTGTTACTTGCTATCCGTTACGAATTATCCTATCACAAAACTATCTGTTACTGATAATTTCAGTGCTTGCAGAGAATACCTTACTGAAAACCGCTTGTCATTTCCTTCTGCTCCTCGTTGGGTTCGACACTCTTACTTATCGAAAGGACTACGATAGATCCCCTATACTTGTGGGTCATCAAGACTCTTTTCTGGCGCCGTTGCCGGGGAGTGAAGAGTCTTTGGTGAGTGGAACTTGGTAAGGAAAATTTTATATAGTGTGCTGAAATTTACTGTCACTTGTTACTATGGAAAATAATCCTTTGAGGGGCTTGTTCGGGGTATCTTCACCTCGACCGGAAGCACAAAGAGATGCTCCTCAACCTACTGCCCCTACTGAAAATATTTATTATGAAATTCCTTCGGGTATGATAGAGAAACTGCTAGCTAATCCTTATGCAGGAGATGGAACACTACATCCTGATTTGCATCTAATCTATGTGGATGAAGTTTGTGTATTATTTAAGCTTGCAAGTTTGCCCCAGGAAGATGTCAAGAAGAAGGTCTTTCCTTTATCTTTGAAGAAGAAGGCATTGACATGGTATAGGCTATGTGATGATATTGGATCATGGAACTACAACCGATTGAAATTGGAATTTCATCAGAAGTTTTATCCTATGCATCTGGTTCATCGTGATCGGAATTATATTTATAATTTTTGGCCTCGTGAAGTAGAAAGAATCGCTCAAGCTTGGGGGAGGCTTAAGTCAATGTTATATTCTTGCCCCAATCATGAGCTCCCAAGAGAAATTATTATTCAGAATTTTTATGCTCGGCTTTCTCGTAATGATCAATCCATGCTCGATACTTCTTGTGCTGGTTCCTTTATGAAGAAAGATATTGAATTCAAATGGGACTTATTGGAAAGAATTAAACGCAACTCTGAAGATTGGGAACTCGACGAAGGTAAGGAGTCAGGTATAAACCTTAAGTTTGATTGTGTTAAATCCTTTATAGACACCGATGCTTTTCGTGATTTTAGCACTAAATATGGACTTGACTCTGAGATAGTAGCTTCTTTCTGTGAATCTTTTGCTACTCATGTTGATCTCCCTAAGGAGAAGTGGTTTAAATATCATCCTCCCATTGAAGTGAAAGTAGTTGAACCTATTAAAGTTGTAGAAGAAACTATTATTTATAATGCTGATCCTGTTATTCCTACTACTTATATTGAGAAACTGCCCTTCCCTGTTAGAATAAAGGAACATGCTAAAGCTTCAACTGTGGTTCGTAAGAGTTGTACTAGAACACCTACGCCTCCTGAACAAATTAAAGTTGAGCCTAGTATTGCTATGGTTAAAGATCTCTTGGTTGATAATATTGATGGGCATGTTATTCATTTCTGTGATGAAGCTGCTAGAATTGCTAGACCTGATACTAAAGGTAAACATAGACCTATTGTTGGCGTGCCTGTTGTTTCTGTTAAAATAGGAGATCATTGTTATCATGGCTTATGTGATGTGGGTGCTAGTGTGAGTGCAATTCCCTTTACCTTATACCAAGAAATTATGAATGATATTGCACCAGCTGAATTAGAGGAAATTGATGTTACTATTAAGCTTGCTAATAGAGATACTATTGCACCAATTGGGATTGTTAGATATGTTGAAGTCTTGTGTGGGAAAATAAAGTATCCTACTGATTTTATTGTTCTTGGTTCCCCACAAGATGATTTTTGTCCCATTATATTTGGTAGACCTTTCTTGAATACTGTTAAAGCTAGGATAGATTGTGAGAAAGAAACTGTTACTGTAAGTTTTGGGGATGTGTTTCATGAGTTCAATTTCTCTAAATTTCGTAGACAACCCCATGACAAAGAATTGCCTAGTAAAGATGAAATTATTGGTCTCGCTTCTATTGTTGTGCCTCCTACTGATCCCTTAGAACAATATTTGCTAGACCATGAAAATGATATGCATATGAATGAAAGGAATGAAATAGATAAGATTTTCTTTGATCAGCAGCCTATCTTGAAACACAACCTGCCTGTTGAAATACTTGGGGATCCTCCTCCACCGAAGGGTGATCCCGTGTTTGAGCTTAAACAATTACCTGGTACTCTGAAATATGCTTATCTTGATGAAAAGGAGATATATCTTGTTATTATTAGTGCTAACCTTTCAAAGCATGAAGAAAAGAGATTATTGAAAACTCTGAGGAAGCACCGTGCTGCTATTGGATATACTCTTGATGATCTTAAGGGCATTAGTCCCACTCTATGTAAGCATAAAATTAATATGGAGCCTGATGCTAAACCAGTTGTTGATCACCAACGACGGTTAAATCCTAAAATGAAAGAAGTGGTAAGAAATGAAATACTAAAGCTTCTAGAGGCAGATATAATTTATCCTATTGCTGATAGTAGATGGGTTAGTCCTGTTCATTGTGTCCCTAAAAAGGGAGGTATTACCGTTGTTCCTAATGATAAAAATGAATTGATCCCGCAAAGAATTGTTACAGGATATAGAATGGTAATTGATTTTAGGAAATTAAATAAAGCTACTAGGAAAGATCATTATCCTCTACCTTTTATTGATCAAATGCTAGAAAGACTATCCAAACATACACATTTTTGCTTTCTAGATGGTTATTCTGGTTTCTCTCAAATACCTGTGTCAAAAGAGGATCAAGAAAAGACCACTTTTACTTGTCCTTTCGGTACCTTTGCTTATGGACGTATGCCTTTTGGTTTATGCAATGCACCTGCTACCTTTCAAAGATGTATGATGGCTATATTCTCTGACTTTTGTGAAAAGATTGTTGAGGTTTTCATGGATGATTTTTCCGTTTACGGAACTTCTTTTGATGATTGCTTGAGCAACCTTGATCGAGTTTTGCAGAGATGCGAAGAAACTAATCTTGTCTTGAATTGGGAAAAGTGCCACCTTATGGTTAATGAAGGTATTGTCTTGGAGCACAAAATCTCCGAAAGAGGTATTGAAGTTGATAAAGCTAAAGTTGATGCTATTGAAAAAATGCCGTGTCCTACGGATATCAGAGGTATAAGAAGTTTCCTTGGTCATGCTGGTTTCTATAGGAGGTTTATTAAAGACTTCTCTAAGATTTCTAGGCCTCTCACCAATCTTTTGCAAAAAAGATGTTCCATTCGTTTTTGATGATGATTGTGTAGAAGCATTTGAAATTCTTAAGAATGCCTGGATTACCGCACCTGTTGTTCAACCACCTAATTGGAACCTACCCTTTGAAATTATGTGTGATGCTAGTGATTAATTATGTTGTTGGTGCTGTTCTAGGACAAAGAGTTGATAAGAAATTAAATGTTATCCATTATGCTAGTAAAACTCTAGACAGTGCTCAAAGAAACTATGCTGCCACTGAAAAGGAATTTTTAGCAGTTGTGTTTGCTTGTGATAAGTTCAGACCTTACATTGTTGATTCCAAAGTAACTGTTCACACTGATCATGCTGCTATTAAATATCTTATGGAAAATAAAGATGCTAAACCTAGACTTATTAGATGGGTTCTCTTGCTACAAGAATTTGATTTGCATATTATTGATAGAAAGGGTGCTGAGAACCCCGTAGCAGACAACTTGTCTAGGTTAGAAAATGTTCTTGATGACCCACTACCTATTGATGATAGCTTGCCTGATGAACAATTAGCTGTCATAAATGCTTCGCATAATGCTCCATGGTATGCTGATTATGCTAATTACATTGTTGCTAAATTTATATCGCCTAGTTTCACATACCAGCAAAAGAAAAAGTTCTTCTATGATTTAAGACATTACTTTTGGGATGACCCACACCTTTATAAAGAAGGAGTAGATGGTGTTGTTAGACGTTGTGTGCCTGAGCATGAATAGGAACAGATCCTTCACAAGTGTCATTCCGAGGCCTACAGAGGACACCACGCTGGAGATAGAACTACACATAAGGTACTACAATCTGGTTTTTATTGGCCTACTCTCTTCAAGGATGCTCGTAAGTTTGTCTTGTCTTGTGATGAATGTCAAAGAATTGGTAATATTAGTAGACGTCAGGAAATGCCTATGAATTACTCTCTTGTTATTGAACCATTTGATGTTTGGGGTTTTGATTATATGGGACCTTTTCCACAGTCTAACGGGTATACTCATATTCTAGTTGCTGTTGATTATGTTACTAAGTGGGTAGAAGCTATTCCAACTAGTAGCACTGATCATAACACTTCTATTAAAATGCTTAAAGAAGTTATTTTCCCTAGATTTGGAGTCCCTAGATATTTAATGACTGATGGTGGTTCACACTTTATTCATGGTGCTTTCCGTAAATTGCTTGCTAAGTATGATGTTAATCATAGAATTGCATCTCCTTATCATCCTCAGTCTAGTGGTCAAGTAGAATTGAGCAATAGAGAAATTAAATTGATCTTGCAGAAGACTGTTAATAGATCCAGAAAGAATTGGTCTAAGAAACTTGATGATGCATTATGGGCTTATAGAACTGCTTATAAAAACCCTATGGGTATGTCTCCGTATAAGATGGTTTATGGTAAAGCATGTCACTTACCTCTAGAGCTAGAACATAAAGCTTATTGGGCAATTAAAGAGCTCAACTATGATTTCAAACTTGCTGGTGAGAAGAGGTTATTTGACATTAGCTCACTTGATGAATGGAGGACACAGGCCTATGAGAATGCCAAGTTGTTTAAAGAAAAAGTTAAGAGATGGCATGATAAAAGGATACAAAAGCGTGAATTCAATGTAGGTGATCATGTCTTGCTATACAATTCTCGTTCAAGATTTTTTGCAGGAAAACTTCTCTCTAAATGGGAAGGGCCTTACATTATCGAGGAAGTATATCGCTCCGGTGCCATCAAGATCAACAACGCCGAAGGCACAAATCCGAAGGTGGTCAATGGGCAAAGAATCAAACATTATATCTCAGGTACTCCCATAAATGTTGAAACCAATATTATCAATACCGTGACTCCGGAGGAGTACATTAGGGAGACCTACCATAACGTTTCAGACTCCGAAAAGGAATAGGTATGTGGTACGGTAAGCAAACCGACTCCAAAACTTGTCCAATGGCAATTTTTATTCGTTTTGGAATATTTAAAAAATTAGGAAAATTTAAAGTAGTCCGAAGAGTACACGAGGGAGTCACAAGCCAGGGGGGCGCGCCCTACCCCCCTGGGCGCGCCCCTATGGCTTGTGACCACCCCGTGTACCCTTTGGACTCCGTTTTCTTGTGGTATACTCCTTCTGGTCGGTAAAAATTCATTATATAATCTCCCGAAGGTTTTGACCTTCGTAACACGACAATACCTCCTGTTTTCGTTTTGAGCTGTTTCTGCAGCAGATTGAGATCGACATGACGTCCCCAAGTGCTTCAAAGGACAAGTTCTTCGAGAAGGTCATCAACCCCTACCTTGCGGAGGTACTGCGACACCCTCAAACCATTGAGATGCGTGAGGGGGTGCTGCACATCCGTGATGTTGAGGGGCCAAAGAAGACCGGAAGCATGGAGACAAGGCTCGAAGCAATGGAGCAACAACTCTTCAAGTGCCAAGGGATGGTGGAACGAGGACTCAATGCCAATCACATGATGATCACGGAGTTTACCCATAAGCACAAGCTGGACGCCAAGGACATCGGGGACCACATCTTCAAGCTTTACGAGAAAATCGAGCATCTCCAAGCCCAGATCTATGACCTGCAAAACCAAAACTGTGAGTATGAATACAGATTTAAGAGAATGAGTTTGGCTGCAGATTTGAGGATCCCGGAGACTCATTCATCTTTTTACGATGGTGAGCCCATGCCTTGGAAGACGGAGGACAAGCCTCCAACCTCATCAACAACTCCAACATCGCCACCTCCGATGAAAGACAACTGAACACATGGGTATGGGCACTCCCCTTGGCTTGTGCCAAGCTTGGGGGAGGTGCCCCGGTATCGTATCACCATCACATCTTTTACTTTCTTCGTTTTTCTTAGTTCGATCCTTTTGGTTATATCTTGATCTAGTACAACAAAGTCTTTAGTGTGATCTAGTTTTGAGTTTTGCTTTATGTTCCCCCTATGTAAGCAAGTCCGAGAGTTATATAATAAAGAGTAGTTTTGAGTTGAGGGCTTTGCTTGCTTGCTATGATCCTGAAAAAAAGAAATAGAAAGAAGTATAGAATAAAAGCAAAGAGTATATATGATGATCTTATGGGGGGTGATGACTTCACATCTAAGAGGTATGTCGATTGAAATTTGTTGTGAGTTGACAAACAAAGCTATTGGTCATTGTTGCAATTAAAAGGAAGTAATAAAGAAAGAGAGGTTCACATATGAATATATTATCTTGGACATCTTTTATGATTGTGAGCACTCATTAAAATATTATATGTTAAGAAGTTGATGTTGGACAAGGAAGACAACATAATGGGTTATGTTTGCTTATTTCCGAATAGAAGTTATATGGTTTTAGATCCTTCAACATGTGTCGCTTGCTTCCACCCCATATCAGCCAAAACTTCCGCACCAAGTAGAGATACTACTTGTGCATCCAAACACCTTTAACCCAGTTTTGCCATGAGAGTCCACCATACCTACCTATGGATTGAGTAAGATCCTTCAAGTAAGTTGTCATCGGTGCAAGCAATAAAAATTGCTCTCTAAATATGTGTGATCTATTAGTGTGGGGAAAATAAACTTTATACGAACTTGTGATATGGAAGAAATAAAAGCGACAGACTGCATAATAAAGTTCTTTATCAAAAGGGGCAATATAAAGTGACGTTCTTTTGCACTAAGGGATTGCGCATCCAACTATAAAAGCGCATGACAACCTCTGCTTCCCTCTGCAAAGGGCCTATCGGTTACCTTTACTTTCTAGTACTTATCTTTATGCAAGAGTCGTGGTGATCTTCACCACTTCCTTTATTTCGCCTTTATCTCTAGGCAAGCGTCATGTGTTGGGGAATGATCTAGACACATATATCCACTCGGATGTGGGTGAGCATGAGTTATTTCTGTTGACATTACCCTTGAGGTAAATAGTTGGGAGGCAATACTATAAGCCCCTATCTTTCTCTGTGTCCGATTGAAGCTTTGACCTCATAGGTACCGCGTGAGTGTTAGCAATTATGAAAGACTAAAAGATGATTGAGTATGTGGATTTGCTTTACAAGCTCTTATATTGACTCTTTCCTACGTTATGATAAATTGGAATTGCTTCAATGACTGAGATCATAGTTTCTTGGTTCTCAATAGAGTTCTTGATTCATACTTTACCTTGTGAATGAATTGTTACTCTAGCATAAGAAATTATATATCAATATATGTTGCTGTTCTAAAGATAACCATGATGCCTTCATGTCCGTATTTTATTTTATCGACACCTCTATCTCTAAACATGTGGGCATATTTATCGATTCCGGCTTTCGCTTGAGGACAAGCGAGGTCTAAGCTTGGGGGAGTTGATACGTCCATTTTGCATCATGCTTTTATATCGATATTTATTGCATTATGGACTGTTATTACACATTATGGTACAATACTTATGCCTTTTCTCTCTTATTTTACAAGGTTTACATGAAGAGGGAGAATGCCGGCAGCTGGAATTCTGGACTGGAAAAGGAGCAAATCTGAGATACCTATTCTGCATAACTCCAAAAGTCCTGAAAAGTTACGGAGAATTATTTTGGAATATATAAAAAATATTGGGCGAAACAAATACCAGAGGGGACCCACCAGGGAGTCACAAGCCAGGGGGGCGCGCCCTACCCCCCTGGGTGCTCCCCCGTGGCTTGTGGGCCCCCTGGCAGGCCTCCGGTGCCCATCTTCTGCTATATGGAGGGTTTTGACCTCGAAAAAAAAATCAGAAGGGAGCTTTCGGGACGAAGCGCCGCCGTCTCGAGGCGGAACTTGGACAGAACCAATCTAGGGCTCCGGCGGAGTTGTTCTGCCGGGGAAACTTCCCTCCCGGAGGGGGAAATCGAAGCCATCGTCATCACCAACGATCCTCTCATCGAGAGGGGGTCAATCTCCATCAACATCTTCACCAGCACCATCTCCTCTCAAACCCTAGTTCATCTATTGTATTCGATCTTTGTCTCAAAACCTCAGATTGGTACCTGTGGGTTGCTAGTAGTGTTGATTACTCCTTGTAGTTGATGCTAGTTGGTTTACTTGGTGGAAGATCATATGTTCAGATCCTTAATGATAATTAATACTCCTCTGATTATGAACATGAATATGCTTTGTGAGTAGTTACGTTTGTTCCTGGGGACATGGGATAAGTCTTGTTATAAGTAATCATGTGAATTTGGTATTCGTTCGATATTTTGATGAGATGTATGTTATCTCTCCTCTAGTGGTGTTATGTGAACGTCGACTACATGACACTTCACCATTATTTGGGCCTAGAGGAAGGCATTGGGAAGTAATAAGTAGATGATGGGTTGCTAGAGTGACAGAAGCTTAAACCCTAGTTTCACTACAGGAATCGGCTGCTTTGCCGTCTGCCACGTGGCCACTTTGCCGTCTGCTGCAGACGGCAAAGTGGCTATATTGCCCCTGTAGGCCAGCCCAGGTTGCACAGGCTTCTGCCACGTGGCCACTTTGTCGTCTGCTGCAGACGGCAAAGTGGCTATATTGCCCCTGTTTTTTCTGTTTAAAACCTTAAATTCAACAGTTTATATATCACAATACAAGTAATGATTCATAGCAACATAATTTGGCAGAGATGACACATAGTTCATAGCAATGTTCCATACCACATCCATATCAAATATCACACATAAGAGTATACCAAATGTCCACAGCGAGCTAGTCCATAGCAAATATAAGAGTACAAAGTGTTCCATAGCAAATATAAGAGTACAAAGTGTTCCATAGCAAATGAACAAAGCGAACATCACTACGTAATATTTGGCACTACAACAAATGTCTTCATGTCCATATCATAGTCCAAAGAGCATCCGTGTGGTAACCTACAAGATGAAATCAGCAACATGTCAAATTTTGGCACAACAAAAAAAAGGGGCTTTAAATCATCAAATGGTTCAAATGGTCTCTACATACAAGTTTCGAGCAGCAATGCTGATGCAGAGGCGAAAAGAGCAACCTCTAGCAGATTACAACACTTGAAAAGCATAGAGATTTCTATTGATAAATAGATAAGAGTAGAGAAAGAAGCACCTCTAGGCGGTACACTCATTGCTTGTATAATTTTATCTGATGGGGTGTGCAGCAAGATCAACCATTTTCTTCGGACTCCTCCAAATAGATTATGCAACACCTACTACTAAATGTAATGTAACAATCAGATGCAACTAAAGAGCAGATACAAAAGTAATGTAAGCAATTTAAAAACAGAATTAGCGCATGTGTGCGCCCATCAAAAGCGCATTCAAATACGTAGAGACCGGTAACAAATAACACAGCTCGCTCACATTGATTTGTACGGCTTCGGTACAGCCGCGTCATTGAATATCATGGAACTAGTGAACTGCTAATAGCACAAAGAGATGATGCAGTACTGATCATGCTTGTTAACAAGTTCACTCTCCCTGATGTTCAAGTCCTACGCATCGCAGTTCATAAGAGCAAAGAAGCAACAGAAACATTCAGTTGTGGACCATGAGACTACCCTCTTGCCTTCTCAAAATAATACACCCTCTTGAATAAAACAAGTGCAGACTACCAAGACTAATGGAACCTTCTTGAGTTCACCTACCAGAAAGCATGTGGCTCAGGAAACTAGTTGGCATTGCCTATTAGGCTCAGGAAATTAATCCACACTCAGCTGATGCCTCTCTCTCTCTCTCTCTCTCTCTTGATTGCATTGCAGATGAAGTGTAGGTTTAGATCATGGACCCCTTTCTCCCTCTCTCTGCTGATGGAATTCCATAGAATTCTAAACTGAATTTTCAGAAATTTGGATGTTGATTGGATCGACTTGAAAGGCAGATTGGAGGTAGTACCAAGCATGCAGCGGATCCATAGGATTGAAACAGAAGCAATCCCAAAAAAATTACATGTAGCCGCCGCAGCACGAGGTGGTGCAGGAAGAGTCATCGTCGTCCTCATGGCCGGCGCCGGCGCCCTTGTGGGTGGGTTCATCCTCCTGGTTATCATCGCCGTTGAGGTCCACGTCCTCTCGTCGTCGTCCTACTGCTGCTCCAAATCAAAGCACACATGCATCATACATACATACAGGACCAAATATAATTTGAAATAGATAAAACCAAAGTGCAACTAGCCTAGTACATACATGACCTCATCAGGAACAAGAGTTATATCACAAGTAGTCCTACACAAGAACCGCAGTCCAGTGGCATGAAGCACTAAACAAACCTCATCACACACCCACCCACCTAGTTTGGTTTCACAACCAGCAGCATAGAAACGAACTAGGCTACAGCAGAGCAAGGTTTGCAGGGAAAAAACCAACCTCACAATAGGGAGGGTAGCGGTGGACGACGTCACAGGTAATCTGAAACCATGCATGTGACAATGAAAATTAATGCCTAAGCATTACGAATCACAAGCCAATTCTTTTCTTTGAAACTAAAATGAATGGGTGGGCATGTATCGCAAACCGATCCCTTGAAAAGAAAAGCTAATATCTGGACATTATGAATCATAAACCAATTCTTTTTGTTTCACAGCCACAACTAGCAGTACATGGTCGAATCAAATCATGCGAAAATTAGTCTGGATATAAAAAAAACTAGCAAAGATAATAGCTAGTACCACTGTCCAGAGGCATGTACATGTGTGAGAACAGAAGCAACCATTTTCAGAATACTCACAAAAATTAAACCAATCCAACATGTTAATCAATTCAGCAGCTCTCTGGTTCGCACAACATATAGGAGAGTAGTGGTCTGCTATGTTTAGAACTTGAGCCCCACAGACATGCATGTATCTAAATTTAGAAACAAGAATAGCTCACTTGATCTGCATTATTTCTCACACAAAAGTTAACCAAGCAACCAGCCATAGTAATCAAACAAAGGAGAATACCATTGGTATTCAGCATGCTGTAAAGCGTCCTACTGGCGGAGCCAGGAATAATTTTTAGGAGTGGCAGAGTTTATGAAGAAGAAAACCATGTATAATATATACCTTATGTATAGCTAATACAACCGAAATCCAGAAGCTAAGTATTGACACTTAGAATACCTGACTAGTACATGGATGATCGATCACCAATTTATCATCTATAGCTATATAAACTGGACAGACATAAATATAATCTACAAAACATATAATTTCTATGCTGAAAAATCTACAAAAATATATAAACCGTATATAAATCATGAATTAGTAGAGCTTATTTCAGTAGACGACAAAAAATACCTTTCATTGTGTATTGGTTCTTTTGTGTCAGCGCCGTATGCATATACACGTACTACCCTAACAGCCTTACTGCTCGCCGGTCGCCGCCTCGCCAGGTGACCGCTGCCCGCCGCTCTCTACTCACTGACTGTCTTAATCGACACCCTTGCGAGCGCGGCCGTGGCGCTGTCAGTCCGAGCCAAGTTGCCCTGCCGCCTCTCTGCCGTGCAAGATGACGATTGATGAGTCTGCAGTGTGATCGCTTAATCGATTAGTTGCAGGTGCACAATCAAGTCAAAAGACCACAACATCAGTACATCACACCACCAACACGGCCCATAAGCAACCAACGACTGTCAGGCAAGCACAGCCAGTAGTACATATACATAGTATTTGCACCCTCGCAAAAAAAGTACATATACATGGTATTTGCAGCTTGGTTTAGGTATGGCATACGCCAAACCAAGCCATATTGCTGGCTTCGCCCCTCTCAAATCAGAGAGCATGCAACATAAAAAAAAATTAAACAAGCAACATTCAGACCTCCATGGACATGCAGATCGCCCCACCTCCCTTGCCCTTCGTCTGGTCCTTCTCCTCCTTCCTCATCCCCTTCTACTCCTTTTCTCTGGACAGGGAAAGCACCAAATTGATGCCCCTAAAAACAAACCCGGTCAGATCAAAAATTGCACAAGGGAAAAACGAAATTTTCTTCCCAAATCGAAAGCAACAGGGGGTTGAGAGAGGGAGAGGGGCGAGATGGGGGAGGACCTTGGCTGCCGGTGCGTGGTGGTGGAGAAGACCCTCCTCTGCCGCTGCCTTGTGGTGGAGAAGCGGCGTCCAGCAGGCGCAGCCGCGCAAGGAGCCATGCTAGGCGACGTAGAGGACCGCCGAAGGCACGCCGGCGGCGGAGACGAGGCTGCGCCCCAAACCCTAGCCGCGGGGGATGGGTTGGGCGCGAGCGTTGGAGGCGGGGAGGGACGGATCTGGCCGAAGGGATCAACGCAGCGTGGCGAGGTGAGCTCGACAGCGTGCTGCGTGCCGGCCATGGACGCCGGAGCTCGCCGGAATAAGGTCGGCGGCGGCGGCGGCGCCTAACCCTAGGGCGCGGGAGAGTAGAGAGGAGACGTGGGTGCGGGGAAGAGTGGCTTCGACGCGGCCGGGTGGGGATTTTCTTGTTTTTTATTTTCCTATTACTTTGCGGGGCCCCTTATTTTGCCGTCAGTTGGACTAAGGGCAGACGGCAAGTCTGCTAGCAGACGGCAAAGAGGGTCTCCGTTAGGGTTAGCCGACGCCGTGCTAAGGTGGGGCCCACACCACTTTTTTGCCGTCTGCTTTTTTATTCTTTGCCGTCCGCTAGAGGACGGCAAAGAGCTGACCTAGCCAACGCAGCTCTTTGGTGGGGCCAGCATCACTCTTTGCCGTCTGCCGTTTTCCTCTTTGCCGTCTGCTAGCAGACGACAAAGAATGAACTGACGGCAAAAATAATCTTTGCCATGAGTCCATTCTTTGCCGTCTGCTTCAGCTAAGCTGACGGCAAAGACAGTCTTTGCCGTCAGCTGGCAGACGGCAAAGAGCCAACAGATGGCAAATTCTCGGTTTCCAGTAGTGTTTATGCGTTGCTTCGTAAGGGGCTGATTTGGATCCATATGTTTCATGCTATGGTTAGATTTATCTTAATTCTTCTTTCGTAGTTGCAGATGCTTGCCAGAGAGGTTAATCATAAGTGGGAGGCTTGTCCAAGTAAGGGCAGCACCCAAGCACCGGTCCACCCACATATCAAATTATCAAAGTAACGAACGAGAATCATATGAGCATGATGAAAACTAGCTTGATAGAAATTCCCATGTGTCCTCGGGAGCGCTTTGCTTTATATAAGAGTTTGTCCAGGCTTGTCCTTTGCTACAAAAGGGATTGGGCCACCTTGCTGCACCTTTGTTACATTTGTTACTTGCTATCCGTTACGAATTATCCTATCACAAAACTATCTATTACCGATAATTTCAGTGCTTGCAGAGAATACCTTAGTGAAAACCGCTTGTCATTTCCTTCTGCTCCTCATTGGGTTCGACACTCTTACTTATCTAAAGGACTACGGTAGATCCCCTATACTTGTGGGTCATCAATCATGTGATTCAACTATGTTAGCATTGTTGAGAGATTGCACTAGTGAAAGTATGAACCCTAGGCCTTGTTTCCAAGCATTAATATACCATTAACTTTGGAATCAACAATATAAGA
The DNA here is from genome assembly GCA_039707655.1 of Elymus sibiricus. Lineage (NCBI taxonomy): Eukaryota > Viridiplantae > Streptophyta > Magnoliopsida > Poales > Poaceae > Elymus > Elymus sibiricus. The sequence goes on along the minus strand of CM077663.1, from coordinate 368,705,175 downwards.
TCTAAAATTATCACAAGCAAATGCGACTGCTAAGAATTCCTTCTCAGTAGTAGCATAGTTTCTATGAGCATTGTCTAGAGTTTTACTATCATAATAAATAACATTTAATTTCTTGTCTAGTTTTTGCCCTAGAATAGCACCAACAACATAATCACTAGCATCACACATAATTTTAAATGGTAAATTCCAATCAGTTGGTTGGACAATAGGTGCAGAAATCAAGGCTTAATTAAGGATTTCAAAGGCTTCTACACAATCATCATAAAAAACAAATGTAACATCTTTTTTCAAAAGATTGGTAAGAGGCCTATAAATCTTAGAGAAATCTTTAATAAAACGCCAATAGAAACCAGCATGACCAAGGAAACTTCTTATACCTTTAATATCTTTAGGACATGGCATTTTCTCTATTGCATCAACTTTGGCTTTGTCTACCTCAATACCTCGTTCAGAAATTTTATGCCCAAGTACTATACCTTCATTCACCATAAAGTGACACTTCTCCCAATTCAAGACAAGATTAGTTTCTTCACATGTCTGCAAAACTCGATCAAGGTTGCTTAAGCAATCATCAAAAGAAGTCCCGTAGACAGAAAAATCATCCATGAAAACCTCAACAATCTTTTCACAAAAGTCAGAGAATATAGCAGTCATACATCTTTGAAAGGTAGTAGGTGCATTGCATAAACCAAAAGGCATAGGTCTATAAGCATAAGTTCCAAATGGGCAAGTAAAAGTAGATTTCTTTTGGCCCTCTTTTGACACAGGTATTTGAGAAAAATCCAGAATATCCATCAAGAAAGCAAAAATGTGTGTGCTTAGATAATCTTTCTTGCATTTGATCGATAAAAGGCAAGGGGTAATGATCTTTTCTAGTAGCTTTGTTTAATTTCCTGAAATCATTTACCATCCTATAACCAGTTACTATTCTTTCAGGTATAAGTTCATTTTTATCATTAGGGACAACAATTATACCTCCTTTCTTAGGAGCACAGTGAACAAGACTTACCCATCTACTATCAGCTATGGGATAGATTATACCTGCCTCCAAAAGCTTTAATATTTCAGTTCTTACCACGTCTTTCATTTTAGGATTCAAGCGGCGTTGATGATCAACGACAGGTTTAGCATCCGGTTCCATATTAATTTTGTGATGACATAGAGTGGGACTAATGCCCTTAAGATCATCAAGAATATATCCAATACCATCTCGGTGCTTCTTCAGAGTTTTCAGTAACCTCTTTTCTTCATGCTCTGAAAGGTTAGCACTAATAATAACATGATATATCTTCTTTTCATCAAGATAAGCGTATTTCAAACTATTGATACTTGTGATCTGCGTTGGATTTTCCATGAAGAGGAACGGGTAATTGCGGTACAAAGTGGGTAAGTATTTCCCTCAGTTATGAAACCAAGGTTTATCGAACCAATAGGAATATCAATCCTCAACCGTCTTCAGCGGCTGCACACAAATGAACAAACAACTTGCACCCAACGCGGGCAAGAGGGTTGTCAATCCCCTTGATCTCGTTATTTGCAAGCAAATCAGTTGTGTAGATAATTGTTGATAAATATAAATTGCAAAATAAAATAAAAAGTAAATAAAGGCAGCGAGGTAATTGTAGCATTGTAAATATATAAGTGAATAGACCCGGGGGCCATAGTTTTCCCTAGCGGCATCTCTCATGTAGGCAGCATACGGTGGGTAACAAATTACTGTTGGACAATTGATAGAAAAGCGGATAGTTATGCGATTTTCATGGCAATGATCATGTGTATATAGGCATCACGTCCATAAATAAATAGGCCGACTCCTGCCTGCACCTATTACTATTACTCCACTCATCGACCGCTATCCAGCATGCATCTAGAGTAATAAGTAAAACAGAGTAATGCATGGAGAACGATGACATGATGTAGACAAAGTAAACTCAAGCAATATGAATAAACCCCATCGTGTTATCCTTAGTAGCAACAACACAAAGACGCATCTTGTCCCCTACTTTGTCACTGGGATATAGAAACTCGCCAGGTTTAACCTACCACAACGCACCACTCCCGTCGATGAAATATCAATCTACTTGGCCAAAGAACATCAATAGATCGGAGAGCATTATGAAGCTATAATGATCATGCAATTAAGAGATAATATATATCAGAGGTATCTCAAATAGTTTTCATGAATAATATGAACATAAACCCACAATTCATCGGATCCCAACAAACACACCGCACAATAGGATTACATCGGATAGATCAAAGCGAAGATGCGATGACCATTGTATTGAAGATGAAGAGATAGAGATATTGCCATCTAGGTACTAGCTATGGACCCGTAGGTTTGTGGTGAACCACTCACACATCATCATGAGGGCAGCAAGGTTGATGTAGATGCCCTCTGTGATTGATCCCCCCTCCGGCATGGTGCCGGAACGGAGCTCCAGATGGCCTCGCGACGGAACAGAGACTTGTGGCGGCGGAAAAAGGGTTTCGGGACTACTTCTGTTTTTTTTGCAATATTAGATAATTTATAGGCCAGAGAGGGGCGTCGGGAGAGCCACGAGGGGGCCACCACATATCAGGGCGCCCCCCCCCCCAGGACGCGCCCTGATGTGTGGTGGGGCCCTCGTGCATCTCCCGTCCTCCTTTTGAAGCTTCCAGGTCTTCTTTTGGTCCAGACAAAATCATCAAAAAGTTTCATGGCAATTGGACTTCGTTTGGTAATGTAAACCTGAAAAGTAAAAAACATGCAGAAAACAACAACTGGCACTGGGCACTGGATCAATAGGTTAGTGCTCAAAAATATTATAAATTGGTAAATAAAGACCCAAAAAGTATCCTAGAATGATAATATATCAGCATGGAACAATCAAAAATTATAGATACGTTGGAGACGTATCAAGCATCCCCAAGCTTAATTCCTGCTCGTCCTCGAGTAGGTAAATGATAAAAACAGAATTTTTTATGTGACATGCTATCCATTATGTAATTTTATTCATGTGTGCTCATTGAGAAAAGATAAATCAACAAAAATTAACACAACAATATTTAAAGTGTAAGAAACAAAATAATCAATCCTTAAAAGTATACGATCCTTTAGAAATGTTTACCCCCCCCCATTCATCTTATTATATTAGCAAGGCATGGCTCCATCTTCACCACATTAATACAAATGTTAAGCACCACGGTGTCCAAGTCAGGCAATTGGATCGTACTTTTTCAATATGCATCAACTTTTTATTTTTCATGCAATACATGAGCGTGAGCCATTGGATATAGCATTTAGGTGGAATAGAGTATGGTGGTAGATATCAAAGGGGTAAAAAGTGGAGAAGATAGTCTCACATCAACTAGGCGTACCAACGGGCTATGGAGGTTCCCATCGATAGATGTCAACGCGAGGAGTAGGGATTGCCATGAAAATGATGCACTAGAGCTATAAGTGTATGAAAGCTCAAATGAAGCTAAGTGGGGTGTGCATCCAACTTGCTTGCTCATGAAGACTGATACTTGTCATCTGCGTTGGGTTTTCCGTGAAGAGGAACGGGTAATTGCAGCACAAAGTGGGTAAGTATTTCCCTCAGTTATGAAACCAAGGTTTATCGAACCAATAGGAATATCAATCCTCAACCGTCTTTGGCAGCTGCACACAAATGAACAAACGACTTGCACCCAACGCGGGCAAGAGGGTTGTCAACCCCCTTGATCTCGTTATTTGCAAGCAAATGAGCTGTGTAGATAATTGTTGATAAAAGCAAAATAAATAAAAAGTAAATAAAGGCAGCGGGTAAATAATGGCGTTTGCAAATATATAAGTGAATAGACCCGGGGGCCATAGTGTTCCCTAGCGGTATCTCTCATGTAGGCAGCATATGGTGGGTAAACAAATTACTATTGGGCAATTGATAGAAAAGCAGATAGTTATGCGATTTTCACGGCAATGATCATATGTATATAGGCATCACTTCCATAAGCAAATAGGCCGACTCCTGCCTGCACCTATTACTATTACTCCACTCATCGACCGCTATCCAGCATGCATCTAGAGTATTAAGTAAAACAGAGTAATGCTTGGAGAACGATGACATGATGTAGACAAAGTAAACTCAAACAATATGAATGAACCCCATCGTTTTATCCTTAGTAGCAACAACACAAAGACATATCTTGTCCCCTACTTTGTCACTAGGATATAGAAACTCGCCAGGTTGAACCTACCACAACGCACCACTCCCACCGATGAAATATCAATCTACTTGGCCAAAGCACATCAATAGATCGGAGAGCATTACGAAGCTATAATGATCATGCAATTAAGAGATAATACAATTCAGAGGCATCTCAAATACTTTTCATGAATAATCTGAACATAAACCCACAATTCATCGGATCCCAACAAACACACCGCACATTAGGATTACATCGGATAGATCAAAGCGAAGATGCGACGATCATTGTATTGAAGATCGTAAAAGAGAGAGATTGTCATCTAGGTACTAGCTATGGACCCATAGGTCTGTTGTGAACTATTCACACATCATCATGAGGGCATCAAGGTTGATGAAGAGGCCCTCCGTGATCGATCCCCCCTCCGGCAGGGTGCCGAAACGGAGCTCCAGATGGCCTCGCGACGGAACAGAGACTTGCGGCGACGGAAAAAGGGTTTCGGGACTGCCTTCAGGGTATTTAGGATATTAGAGAATTTATAGGCTGAAAAGGACGTTGGGAGGCGGCTGAGAGGACCACCACATATCAGGGTGTGGCCCCCCAGGGCGCGCCCTGATGTGTGGTGGGGCCCTCGTGCACCTCCTAGCCTTCTTCCGAAGCTTCTTGGTCTTCATATAGTCCAGAAAAAATCATCAAAAAGTTTCATGGCAATTGGACTTCGTTTGGTACAGTAAACCTGAAAAGGCAAAAACACATAGAAAACAACAACTGGCACTGTGATATGTCCATTCTGCATCATGATTTCCTATTACTACCTACCTTATTTTTGTCCATTATTCCACATTATCATACAATTCTTATGTTTATTCTCTCTAAATATGCAAGGTACATCACAAGGAGGGAAATATCTGGAAATTGGAATTCTGGACCGGAAAACCGAGAAAAATGCAAAAAAATCACCAGTCTCACAATGACCTGAAAATTATCGGAGAATATTTTCGAAATATTTAAGAATTTCTGGAGCAAAAATATACCGGAGAGGGGCTGCCAGGAGGCCACAAGCCAACAGGCCGCGCCCCCGGGGCGCGGCCAGATGGCTTGTGGCCCCCCTACTGGCTCTCCGATGCCCCTCTTCTCCTATATGTTTTGTTTTACCCTAGAAAAAATCATAAGGAAGTTTTCGGGACGAAGCGCCGCCATCTCGAGGCGGAAACCTGGGCAGAGGCCCTTTTGCACTCCAGCAGTCAGATTTTGCCGGGGAAATCCCTCTCCGGGAGGGGGAGATCGAAGCCATCGTCATCACCAACGCTTCCTCCTTCGTGGGAGGACCAATCTTCATCAACCTCTTCACCAGCACCATCTCATCTCCAACCCTAGTTCATCTCTTGTATTCAATCTTTGTCCCAAAACCTCAGATTGGTATCTGTGGGTTACTAGTTGTGTTTATTACATCGCGTAGTTGATGCATGTGCTCGAAACATGATTCTTTTATGAGTTTGATGAAATTTCCATTCCCTTTGTCATGTACGGAATCAATTGTTAGGAACAACTAAATTTATTCGTTCGAGGTTCTTCAATCATTTCTATAGCTAGATGATTTCCATATGCTTGTGAATTCGATTAATTGATCTTATCTTTGTTTGGCTAGGAAAACTTGTTTTCTAAATGCTTTGGGAATTCTCTATTCTGTTGTTGAGTCATTAGTTTTCCTTTGTGTTTTGGCTTCATAATTTTTATTTGACAAATCATGCATCACAATTTAAAAATTACCTGTAAATTTCATGTATAACTAAGTTGTAACTGCTCGAGCATTTGGTGCTCCTTTACAGATGTTCCTAGAATGCGTAAGCCAAGAGATAACTGCTACATTGAAGTTTCAAGAACAGGTATATCATTTGCTACACTTTGGCGCTTGCAATAAGGTGTTCTGTAAGTCTGAATCTTAGTATTTCCAGGAATAACAAGATCAATTGTTTCTAACTGGAAAGGCAGGGATCAGTCCCCAAGTCATGAAGAACCAACAACAAGCAATTCAGCGTTGGGGCCTCCTAGAGGCCGAATGTATTCATCTGTATGTGAGACAACCCATATGCTTTTAGAACATTCTGTTCATTTTTTGTTCTTACTGTTTGATTCAATGCACAAATCTTCTCTTTAGTTGTTGTCTACTTGATACTGTTGTTACGTTTAACAAATTGGAATTTGGATGTATTAAAAGAAGAAAACCGTAAACAAACTAATTTCTGCAACTTCTTTTTTGCCTTTGTAGAGAGGAAGCAGTCAAGCAGCTGAAACTAATATCATAACTAGCGAGGAGGATGTTTTATCTGTTCTAATCGAAGAGCATGGTCTATTTTTGAGTTCAACACGATCGCGGCTCACAAAATTGCAGGTCTGTATGGTGCTTCACTTTTTCTTTTGGGGTGTAATATTGTTATTCTGCAGGGGAAATAGGACTTCCTAATATTGAATATTTTCAAACTAACAGTGTTACATTTGAACGGACTAAGATATATGCTGCATGCTATCAATAGAATGTAAATAATACATATATAAATATACGCGTTGTCCCATGTCATGGTATTCCAGAATTTAGTAGAGTTTGTTTCTTCAGAATGAAATATGGCTGGTTGAGATAACTACGTTATCAGTGTACCACAATCTTATTCAGTAGTCAGCATAGTAAAGCACACCTGTGGACGGATAGTCTTCCAAACATGTTTGCTAACAGACTGTATCTTACTGCCTCAAATGTTTGAACTGACTATAATTTACACTTATCCAAATGTGTATCCAATGTATCTTACTCACAGATTCTGCATCAAATGTGGCAAAGAAATGACATCAGGGGTGTTTTCTCAGCGCTGGAGAAGATGTCCGATCATGCCGTCAGTACTCTGTAACCTTTTTTTTTTCTGTTCTGCATGGAATAACCGTTGCATTGTTGATTCATAATTATAATATTTCCGCTAACTCCAGGTATGTGCTGATATGGCGAGTGTTCTGATGGAGAAAAGCGAAGCCATCACACTAGATTTATGTACCAGTATCCTGCCTGTCCTCGCTGACCTTCTGGAGAGTAAAACTGACAGGTAGCTCTTCTTGTTTTGTGTATCGTTATGATTATGTTCTGGGCTGATGTACAAACGGTCATTACTCGCACCGAAGTTCTGATTGATTCATATATGTTGTTACCATGACTTGCCATGTCACCGTTCATCCATTTGAATATTTCTTTTTACATTGCAACAAATCTTTGCAGGCATGTAGCCGTATCACTGGAACTGGCAGTGAAGCTTGTCAGGACTTTTGGGCCTGTAATACATTCAACTGTATCTGTTGGTCCATCTTCTGTTGGTGTAGATCTTGAAGCAGAGCAAAGGTATTGTTTCAGTCAAATCTTTTCCTGATATGCCATCACTTGAGATTAGCTTATGTTATTTTACTTGTCTTGTCATTGCAGGCGGGAGAGGTGCAACTTATGCTTCATAGAACTGGAGAAAGTTTAAAATAAGCTTCCTTCCCTTATGGGGTACCGGATAATCTTAATATTTCTATTGAAAATCCCGGATAATCTTAATATGATATACATTACTGGACATCGTCTTCTATCTGTACCACCAAACATCGGTATTGGAGTTTTGGATCGGCCGGCACTATTCTGAACTGAACTCGTACACAAGTTTGCCCTTTGTGATGCTCATACTATATTACTTTTCTGTTTACAGAAGAAAAGGGGCAGCTTCAAACACAGCGCAGGAGCTCAGTCTCGTGTTCCAGGAAATTATGTCGTAGACTGACCACACATTCTCAATACAAACACACGGTTGAATGCATGGGAGATGCTTTCTTTCCCTCTGGTCTCATGATGGAGCGCTGATTGTTTTTGCGCTACCGTGAAGCCCCGGGGCCACGCCCGTGGTAGTAACCTTTTGTTGCTACTGATCCATGCCCTTTGTAGTACAACACTAACCCTTATTGATTTGGCATCCTTGCCATTTAATTTGGAAAGAGAAGCCGCCAGAGCATCATCCTTGAGCCGAGCGCGGGGCGGTGTCCCTCGCGTACGTCATGATTGTTTCGCCGGCTGGCTTCGGAAGGTGTTTGTTTGGTCTCGACCTTGAAGTCAGAAGGCCTTCGCCTGTGCCTGTAAATGATGTAGCCTCTCTCGCTCTTCTTGTGTTATCAGCTTGCTTTTTGGTATGGTAGTTTGTTGTTGGGCTTGTATGATGTCTGGTCGATTCAGTGACAAGATTGACGAGTGAGTGTGTGTGTGTTGATCTGATACAATGTACAATTGTACACCATTATTTGTTGAAGAGTTTCGACACATTTAACTTTTGATTTGTCGCGCTATGTCTCCTGGAAGAGTGGAACGATTCCACTCAGTGAGTCCACCATGTTGACGCAACGAATGTTTGCGGCGAATTTTTATGCTTTTTCAAATGTCGCCTCTCTTCTTGTTCAGTTTGCCAAACAGTCTACACTTGTTGTTTTTCTGACTTTGGTAGAATATATATTTCCCAATTAGCTTCTTGTTTTTTTTACAAGAAAAGTTTGATTATTTAATCATGAGCTAACAAATGCTATCCAACTTAACATTGGTGAATCAAATAGATGCTTCTTCTCGATCTGTGACCGACCCAAGAGACCGACGAATGCGCGTCGTCGAGCAAACAATCTAACCAGACGCAATTCTTATTCAAGTTTTATCCAAAAATTTCTCACCGCAAAGGACATTATCGAGAGGCTGCTAGGGCAACGAGGACACGGAGATGATGGAGAGGCTCCTACGTAGTACTAGACTAGAGATGCAGTTTTTGCGTTGGTGCCCTAGTGCAGTTGCTTGTCATCATCATCATCGTGGACCGTCTCTCATGATCCTGACGCTCTTGCAGTCGGAGACGAACATGTCCCACGGGAGGTCGGCGGCGAGCATGATGTCGCCCTCCTGGTCCTCGTAGGCCACGGCCAGGTCCAGCATCTGGCCGGCCAGGCCCAGGAGCGCGGCCCGGAGCTCCGCGTGCCCTCCGTAGGCTCTCAGGTCCACCTTCCGCTGGTACTTGGCTCCTTCCACGCTCACTTTCACGTACTTGCTCTCCCTGCAACCGCCCGACGACGCGCCGCCGCTGTCCGGCCGGCCCAGCCGCAGCTCCGCGTCCACCTGCGCGCATAGCTTGTGAATGATCAGTGAGTCGAGTCATCGGATCCAAAGCTCGCAAGCGAGAGAGAGAGAGAGAGAGAGAGAGAGGGAGAGGGAGAGAGAGAGAGAGAGAGATGGCAGTGGGGGAGATCTGACCGTGACGGCGGTGCGCGGCCTCTTGCAGATCTCCCTCCTCGCCGGCGCCGCCATGACCTCGCCCTCGCTCGCACCAGAAGCAGCAAAAGTAGCAGGGAGAGAGAGAGCGATTGCCAGCCAGATCACACGCGTGTGGAATGGATATATATCGGCTGCTGCCCTCCCTCACCCTCGGCGTCACATCGCTGCAGCAGGGAGTGGAGGACCGCTGTCAAGCGCTTGCCGATCCGAAGAAGACTGAAGAGGAAGAAGGAGAAGGAGACCCGGAACATGCACGTAGGCCTGGGCATTCGGTTTAACCGAACCAATCGGTCCGGTTCTTCGGGGTTTAAAAATAAATCGGTCCTTTAGAACTACCAACCGATCGGTTCTTAGACGATTAGGTAACCGATTATTTTTAGAGCCGAACTATCGGTTCGGTCGTCGGGTTTAACCGAACACAACCCAAATTGAAGTCAACAACTAACTTTACAATTATATTTAATACCATGCATGCATGCATGCACGTCTCTGCACATGTGACAACACGTCCCTGCACAGTCCATGCTAGCTTTATTGTTTTCCCCAGGCTTCCTTTCTCACTAGCAAATCGATGTGGTACTAATACGTGAATGAACCAGTGCCGTGTGTGGTGTGCTGTAACTCGTATTGTATGGGAAGTACTAAACGTGGGCCAGTAGAAAAAACTAAAAAGTGAAAAAAGGCCTAAAAGAGGGTCAGAGCTATACTGGGCCGACTTGCCGAGTTGGGCTGGGGTTGCGAGAACACAGAAGAAGAGTGAGTGCTCTATAAATTCGGTTTTTCAGGTTAATTACGGGTAACAACCGAATTTGCAGCACTAATTTCGGTTCTGCTGTTTTGGTGACCAAATTAGGAACCATTTTTTTCGGTTTCGGTCCATTCGGCTTCGGTCCCGGTTCTTTCGGTTCGGTACATCGGTTCTTGGTTAATATGCCCACCCCTACATGCACGCACGCAGAGAGAATCGATCCATCCACCCGTTCCGGGCTGTGGGCCGGGGCGAAAAACTGGAAACGGGCCATCGCTGTCATGCGGTTGCTGAGCCGAGAAGTTGGCCACGCCTCCTTTTTCCCCGAAATGCTCTAGCACACGGCCCCGGCCCTTGTTACGGAATGGAAACTCTGGTGGGCCGGTGAGCTGGCCTAGCCTAGCCACCAATAATTTCGCGTGTCGTCGTTCGTTGGTTCGTTGGTTGGTTCGTCTCCTAGTCATCGTCGTCAGCAATTCAGCGTCAGATTCGTGCGCTCGCCTGGGCCGTGCAGTGCGGTGGGCTGAAAATGGACGGCCGCTGTCATGCTCATATCTGGCTGCCTAGCCGGAAATGGCAGCTGATTGACGAGGCTCTTCTCCCCTGCCTCTGTCTCCTCCTCCGTGGCCCTCACGCCTCCACAAACCCACCGGCTCCGTGCTTGACTTTCGGCTCAACAAACCGACGGTGCCCGGCTGGGGGAGTTTTATGGTGGCAAGTTTAATTCTATTTTTTTTAACTTTTGGTCTTGTTTCTTTTTCTGCGAGGGAAATGAGAGTTTTATACCGCGGTAACATGTTTACAATCCGTGAATACAAGGTCAAGAATAAAAGGAGGAGCACGTTGCAACCAACAGGCAGTGCTATGCTCCGTCCGAGCATAATTAGCTGGACTATATGAAGAGAAGAAGAGGGAGAAGGAGAATGAGGCTGGGAGCATGCACGCAGAGAAAATAGATCCATACATCCGTTCCGGGCGATCGAAACCTAGGAAGGGTCCAGCCCTCCGACGATGGCTCGTTCAGGCTCAACTAGGGTTCGAAGAGGTGTCGCACTCGGACCGACATCCCGCACGGGTGGAAGTCGGTCCCCCGAGCTTGCCCACCATCTAACTCCATCTGTGACCACCACTACCCGTGTAACGCTTTGACACGACACCACAACCACGACCAAATCGACCGTCGAACGAGACCTTGTGCGAGACCCCGTACCAACATCGTCACACTGCTTTGTTGCTGGCCCCATGCGCCCGTGCCACCACAAACACCACCGGGACCCACGCCCTCACGCAACTATTCTGCCCCATGCCGCCTAGGAACTAATTTGAGAGGATAGAAGGTGATACACATTTAATAAAATGGTTGTGTGCATCATATGATGTAGTGGCCTGGACACTCTCCTTTTTGAAAAAAAATCAAGTGGCCGAAATTGGTTGAGAAAATAGCCAAATAGTGAGTATTTTCATAAGATACACCTATTATCTTACTGTCATTGTTAAGGCAACAACATCAGCAAATTGTATGCCTCCTAGAGTTAACAGACGTGGTACTGCTCCATTGCTTGGCATGTGCGCCCGCTACCCTGTCTAGCCGCGCGGACACACGTACACACCCTCACGAAACAAGGATGTCCTGTGCAGCCCAGAAACTACGTGAGAGAGGATGAAAGGTGATACACGTTTAACAAAATGATTGTGTGCATTATATGGTGCAGAGGCCGGGACACTTCCCTTTTTAGGAAAAAATCAAGTACTCAAAAGTAGTTGAGCGATAGCTAATTCGTGAATGTTTTCACAAGATATACCTATTAATTATCTTCTTATCACTATTAAAGGCAGCAAACATCAGTACTCCTAAAGTTAAACTCCAAAAGGGCGTCGCCGTCTTTTTAGTTAGGAAGGAGTGTATTGCATTTGCATGTGAAAATTAACATAGTCATGAACTTGTTCGACAGTGTCTCTCTCGTGATCAACCATGATGAGAAGTGAAAACTTGCTACTGAATTCAGACTAGGTTATTTTCATGCCACCTAAATTTGAACGGGCACCCAGATGGGTGGTCGCGGGCTTCACTGATCAGCTACTATTGAAAGTTAAAATTGATGTCTGATGTCTGACGTTGGATGTGATATCGACTTTTTCCTTTTCCTTTTCCATTTTGCCACTCGATGTACTATCGACTTGCGATACATGGCCGTGGACACAGCTAGCATGCAGCTACAGGCAATTTCGAGAGGTAGATAGGACGGCCGGCATCGTCCCAGCCGTCCTCTCGCCCTCCTATAATCAGTGCGGTGCTAAAGCATTACAGGCAATGAGAAGATATACAGAAACGGCAGCCACACATGACGTGCCTGGCTTTAGCATCAAATGGTGTACGTCGACGTCACACAAGGCATCATCTTTTTTTCTTTCTTATAAGTTGAACATTTTGTCAGTAGTCAGTCGTGATATTCATGTGTCCATTAATGAAATAAATAGCAAAAAACTACCACATTACGGGGGGTCCAATCGGTGCGGAATGAGGATGTGTCGTCTGTGGTTGGCTTTGCGGGTGGCACCGTGTGCTCCAAAACCTCCCCTCAACACATCTCACCCGGTGGTCCCGCACACAATGGAGCGTGTATCCTGGACCAGTTTCCCGATGAATCATGGTGGGGATGGATCTGCATCAGCATCCTGAACTTGTTGATGTTCGAGGAGAGGGCGAGGTTTGCCGGAAAGGAGGGGTGCCTTGCAATAGAGTTCATCTATTGGCCATGGAGGCCGAATCGCCAGACCCGATTCAGCCGGAGTGATGGTGGATATATAAGGCGTGGAAACCGTCACAACTCAACCTCATCCGACCGTTGCTCGAAGCGCTTGCCCATCTCTGATGATTCTATTTTAACCCATTTTAAACCTCATTTGTTGCACAATATTTCAATATATCATGTCCTATTGAGCCATTTGTATCCGCTCTATGTCCATTATGCGTGATTTCGAGTTTTGCATTCATTTTATTGTGATCATTGCATAGTTTTTAGTTTATTAGTTTTCTTTATTTTGTTGTGTTTGTAGGTGATTTGGAAATATAATAGACTTAGCGCAATGAAACGATGAATCAAACGGAGGAATTACAGGTCGTTTGTGGAGTTTGCAAAAAAGAGAATTACCATCAAGTCCAAAGATCCAATACCATGCGTGTATCCAGCTCGTTCATATGAATCCAACGAGCCCTAGAACGCCCAAAATTATTATTTATAAATTCAGAAAATGTTCACATATTAAAAAATGTTCACCTTGTCAAAGACAGTTTCTGTTTTTGAATTTTCTTCGGGAGTTTAAAGAATGTTCCTGTTTTTTTTAAAGTACATGCTCAAGAAATGTTCGTGTTTAAAAAAAATGCTTGCATTGTCAAAATTCTTTTTTTCTAATTCTGGGTCTAAAAATGTCCTCGTTTTAAAAAGTTGTTCACACATTAAAAAATTGACTGTGTTCTCAATTTTTGTTTGGGAGTTTATTTTTTACCATTTAATAAAAATGGACATGGTTTAAAAAATGTTTGTGATTTCAAAATTTGTTTGAAATTTCAAAAAATGTCCGTGCTTTCAAATTTTGTTTGAAATTTCAAAAACAATTGCCGCTTTTTAAAATTTCTTCAAAGATTAAAAAATGTCCATGTTTTTAAAAAAGCCGAGATTTCATGTTTCTATCAACCGAGGCAACAGATTAGTAAGATGATTTTGAAGGTTAGCTAACAACCCAAATTACATGATTTGCGAGACTAGTATCACCAATACACAACGAGGCTATGCACATGGTTCAAACCCCCAATCACAGACAGTTTTCTGAACCGTGTGTTCGAGTGGGTTGGCGAGGGGGGGGGGGGGGGAGTGGACAAGTTAGTTGCAGCGTGAAGCCAAAGCCCCAATCCATCCAGTTTAGGTTTTTATTAGGAAAAAAATCCTGGAAGTTATATAGAAAGAAAAGGAACCACTTCTATTCCCTGTTCGTAGGTAGTAGAGGGATATGTACTTATTCCCGGCCGGCGGTATCATTGCCCCTCCCCGCCTAATTTGGACCATTGTGCAATGCTTATGTGAAATCTCAATCCAAAACTCATTCGTTTCGTTGGGGTGGGGTGGGGTGGGGGTCAATCATTGAAAAAAAATGAGAAATCATGTGTGACGGGTCATGCAAAACTACACGCACGTTCTATCGGAATCGTGTGTGATAGTAACCGTAGTCACTCACGGTCTCTTCCTGAAAGTGTGTGCAATTGAAAGAATATCTCTCGTGGTTATTTGAGGGAAATCGTGTGTGATCTTCCTGTTGAGCGCACACGAGCTCTATCATCCTTATCATATGCAATTGTTACATTATCTCTGGCGTTTCTTTTGAAGAGAATCGTGTCTGATAATTATAACATCGCAAACACTTGTTCAAATGTTTGTATTGTCCAAATCCGTTGCACACAGTTCGTTTTAGGGAACCATGTCCAATGCATCAGCCCAACATTCTTTTTTTTGTTGCAATTTAATATTTCATACATGCATTTCATATCAGAATATGATTTCAAACTTAGGCACATGAAACAATTCATATCAATCAACAAAATATTGTATTGTGTGTGTGTGTGTGTGTGTGTGTGTGTGTGTGTGTGTGTGTGTGTGTGTGTGTGTGTGTGTGTGTGTGTGTGTGTGTAGAATGACAATTGATCACCTCCGTGTACCAATACAAAAAAAATTAGTACAAGCATTTGACATCTGAAAGCCATCACCACCATAGAGAGTATAGCATTCCAGGTGAAGGACGATAGAGTAGTTTACATTTTTTAAGAAGAGGAATGCCCATATTGTGCCCTCCTCCATGAGTAAATGCCTATGCACGAACTACTTTAGTCGACCTCTTATAGATCAGCATAGTAGAAGAGTTGGTTGTCACCCTTGCTGCATGGACCTACATACATGAATTAGTGTTATTAGAAATTTATGCAATTGCACATTGTGTACTTTATAATAGACAAAGCAAACGTTGCTCCCGTAAATTGCAGAGTCTTCCATTGTGAACACGTAATGTCCTAAAGTAGTTATAAGTAGTTGAAGTAAGAATTAGGAGATGTACATGAATGTTCATGAAGAGTTCATGGTCCAAATTCACAATGCAAACCTTTTCAAACATCAATGGACTTCGTTAACGCGCACGTCAAAGAAAATTTTGTCTATCAGTTAAAAGCTGCACACTCCTCATGCTTTCATGATATACTGATCCATAATGAAACCAAACTTTAAAATCCATGAAACTTTGACCTCAGGAAATATAAAGGACATATGTTGTACCGAAAACGTGTACATAACTTTCCACACAGAGTAAGGACCTTGAACTTATTCATCAACACACTTGCATTGAAAGATAGAACGCTTTTAGTAGGTCATAAAAGATCTACAGTAGTGATATACATTGTCAAACTTCAAGTGCACAACACATGGATGAGGAACTCTGGATCCATTTAGTAAAATTTTGTTAACACTTTTCTCTCAGCACCAACATTCGACATACTCTGTCTGGAGGCATGAAGATAATCTCAGAAAATCTCTAAGAATCATAAGTATCTTGATTATTCTAAATATGAATAATTAACATGGAGCAGGTCCCCATGTTGTTCATATTTTGAGGAACGAGGATCCACCAATGATTCATCTGAAACCTTCGGAATCTCTTCAAGTGAATCGGGAAAGCAAATCGAATGTAGGCACTTGTGATAAAAGTCTTCCAATTGTTTTTAAAAAAATTGACTCAGAACTGCCCATATGCGTTGTACAGATAAAAAAGAGCAAGATGTGGCGCTACTGGTTATCAAGTTTTCATCATTGGTCCGTAGGCAAGTCCAACATCAATCTATAAAAATCTATTACAAATCCTCACTTAGTAGGCAAGTTAAATCCAACATCAATCCATAAAAATATAATTCAACACCCATATAAAATGTTGACCTCAGGAAGTACAATCAACCTTATGTCATCAGCACAAAAAAACGTGTCCCTACCTTCCAAAACAGAGTTAGGATTTGAGTTTATTCATCAACAGATTTAATCGAAAGAGAGGCACACTCTTAGTATGTCAAAGAGGCCAGTACTCGTGCTACACATTGGTCTTCTTATTCGTACAACAAAGCTAGGCAATCATTACTCTCTTTACACTTGAGGATGAACTTCCTAGAGGTAATTACATCGGTAGTCATAGAACTTGCACGCGACCGTCAGTTTGGTGCACAAACTTGTAAAATACATGTTTTTGGTCATCAAACTTGGACGAGCGTGCAAATACGGTCACATTTCGTGTACACAGGCGTATCAAGGCCTGTGTGGCATGCCAGCACGGCCAGGGCCCGTTGTCAGCCGCTGTCGCATGGTAGAATTGTAGAAAAGCCGTCGTTTTTTTTTATTTACGTACCGAGACCCTGAAAATAAAATGGAAAACAAGGGGTGAGGGTGGTGTTTCAAACCAACGACCTGTCTCTAGTATGCTCGGGTGCACAACCACAGGACAGATGATGATTGATGTTTAGTATGCACGAATAGTCTTTATATCGTATGAACATGTACCGAAAAGTTAAAGAAAAAATCTAACCAGAGAAAATGAAGACTCATGGCTCGAACATGTGACCTTGTGGAGTCGTGATCACTCTTAACTAAGAGTCCACCAGGTTACCACACCATATCATGTTTAGAATGAATAAACATTTTTATGTTGTTATTTCTTCTTGTTCTATGTAAGAAAACAACTTATATTTTGATGTTTGTGATATTTAAAAAATGTTCAAGCGTTACAAAAAAAGGGACGTTATATTCGAAAATTTTCTTAAGCACTCTAAAAAATATTTGTGTAGTTAAAAAACATAAGTTGCGTTTTGAAAATGTTCACGTACTTAAAAAATATATGACATTTTCAAAATGTTTATACAATGTACAAAAATGTTTGTGTAGTTCAAAAAATATTTTGTACCTTCCGAAATATGTTTAACATGTATTTGACAAAGTTTCAAAAACTTGTATTTGAGAAAATGCTAATCACATGTTTAACAAATATTAAATGTGTATATTTTTTTTATAGATGTATAACTGAAACGGATAATGTGTATGAAAAAATAGACATCAAAACACATACTCCGTATTTAAAGTGAACCATGTATTTGGAAAATGTTGAATGTGTATAAAATGTTTTTAGCCGTATACCTTTATCATATACATGATTATCATTTTCCATATACATTTAAGTTTTTTGGATGATACAAAAAGAATTCTTAAACTATACACTCTATATATTTTTTGAAAATGTCACATTTTTGTACACTCCACGAGGTCACATGTTCTAGCCACTAGTCTCCATGTTTTATTGTTAGGTTTTTTCTCTAATTTTTGGGTATATGTTCATATGATAAAAACTCTATCCGTGCATCTTAAACATCAATCATCGTCTGTCCGGTGGTTATGCACCTGAGCGTACTAGCGGCAGGTCATGGTTTCGAAACACCACCCTTTTTTCCTTTTTATTTTAGGGTCTCAATACATTAAAAAAATCAAGGGCTTTTCTTTGAGT
Organism: Elymus sibiricus; assembly: GCA_039707655.1. NCBI lineage: Eukaryota > Viridiplantae > Streptophyta > Magnoliopsida > Poales > Poaceae > Elymus > Elymus sibiricus. Next base: position 368,687,362 of record CM077663.1, on the reverse strand, counting down.
CTACCATGCAACAGCGGCTGACAACGGGCCCTGGCCATGCTGGCATGCCACACAGGCCGCGGATACGCACGTGTACGTGAAATGTGACCGTATTTGCATGGCCGTGCAAGTTTGATGAACAAAAACACGTATTTTGTAAGTTTGTGCACCAAACTGACCGCTATGTGCAAGTTATATGACTACCGGTGTATTTACCTCAGCTTTCTATCTGCTTGTTGCATTGCATGAATAAAAAAACACCCATTTATAACCCTACCAGTTTTCATCATCGATCGGCGTATAGACAAGCCCAACAACAATTCATAGAAAACACAAATTTTCAACATCAGTCGTGAAATTAAGACATACAGAAAGTCATCAAATAACATAGCATTGTATCCATAGCAAAATATAGAAAACACAAACTTTGAACATCACTACTCCATGAATTAAGATACTAGAAATCATGCCTCACACAAAGGTGCCTGCCAAACCTACCTGATCCTACATACACACAAAACCACCCCACATGTAAACAAAACTTTGACACCTGAGCGTTGGCCTCATCATCATCGTCGCTGACATGACATCCTGCCCTTCCTTGTGAACATTTGTTACGGCAGGCTCTTGATCTTGATGCACGTACGTTCCCTTGGTCAGGGCTGCCGGTCATGACACGCCAGATGAATATGACCCCGCACCTCCGTCCAGCCGCCGCACCATCGCCACCACAGACGTCGCCGGCCGGGACACACGTCGTCACGGAGCAAGGTAGAGTAGAACTGTAGAAGCGTGCATGCATTCACGGCCGGCCATGCATGTCACGCTCTACGTAGTACGTAGGGACGTATCCTGTTCCCATTCATTCAAAAATTTCAGCGTGTTATACTTCAAAAAAAAAAATCAGTGTGTTTTCAAGCACATGATGGATGACACGTAGCACTTCAAACTATAGCATCAATTACTCGCATGCATGCATGCAGAGTTTAGTGAAGAGGTACGTCTTGATTTCAACTGCTTGCCTGCCCTGGTGAACATTTCTACTCCCTCCGTTCCTAAATATAGGTTGTTGGGGGAGTTTTCAGACCAGGTGAAAAAGTGGTGAAATGACCAGGTTACCCCTGGTTTGAATTCTGCCAGATCCGTGAGTATCTCCTACCTCCGGCCCCGCCTCCGCCCTCCAACCCCGCCCTGCCTCCGCCCTCCACCTCTCCCTCCTTAGCCACGGCCAGGCCACCATCCCCTGCTGCTGGAGCCTCCATCCCCTGCTGTTGCTCGCCTCCATCCCCTGCTGATGTTGATCGTGCAGGTGATCCAGCCATAGAGCAGCTTCTGATCCCTGCTTCTCTCAGGCGATGCGGATCCAGCACCAGCTCCAGCCCCAGCCATCTCCTAGGCTCTTTCTCCTGCAATTTGTAAGTAAACAGCAGCATCAATAATTTGCAAGAGAACAGCAGCAACAACAGTACTAAGAAGCATGAATTTGACATGGCATCAGCCATACTCCAAGGAGCAGGAGGCAATACATGGCATCAGCAATACTCCATGAATTTTCAATAATTTGCATGGAGTAGTTTGGTAGCAGTAGTAGTACCATTGACAACTTCTTCTTTTAGGTGGCTCCATTGATAACTTCTTCTGCCTCCTTCTGACCAACCAAGGAGCAGGAGGCTAAGACTTGGAGCTTTCCTCCCAAACCCCCAAATTCGGAGCACCAAGGAGCTTCAAGGGAACCAAAATCCTTGGTCGACCAAACTTGACAAACTTGACAGCATCTGCAGCTCACCAACAGCAGCAGCAAGCAGCAGACCGGCAGCATCTGCAGCTCACCACTAGCAGCAGCTCACCACTAGCAGCGGATCACCAGCAGCATACCTACAAGATCAGCAACAGAAGAGCCGCAATGGCAGAAGAACAGAAGAAGAGAAGAAGAGAAGAGAAGAAGAAAACAGAGAAGAAGTTTCTGTTAATGAAAAAGAATTACTCCTCTCTTCAAATGAATCAAATGAGTAGCTCTACACAGCATGTTTAATTAAAGAACTGAAAATGTTTCAGTTAATTTAGATTAACATAAAAAAGGGTTATATGCTAGCAGAAAAAGGGTTTCAGATAATGTTTCAGTTAATTTTGACAAATTTTCATGACTAAGCTGCACATTCAACAAGCTACAGAAGTTGGGGTAACAGAAGCTACAGAAGCTTCATGAGAAGTTGGAGTAATTTGAAAGAAGAGAGGGGGGAGACTTGTGTGAGATCTCACATTAGGTTGGATAATCTTCTTGCATACATACAGCCATAGGGAGGCGGCAAAGGAAGCATGACTGAAGAGTGAAGAACATGTTTCATCTTAGCTTACGTATTTTAGTGATAAATGCAGTCTGTGGCTGGCTGGAGACACTGCCCCCAAAGCCTGAAAGACTGTACTACCAGTGTCCTGTGCTCAAGTGTGCCCCTTGATGGGGGTTGATCAGATTGCTGTTTGAACACGGTCTAAGCTTCCCTGCTTACGACGACCCATGCGTGTGCTCACCGTCTCAGGCATCTTTGCTGTCCATGAAGCCTCACTGGACAAGGAGGTTATTTATGGGCTTACACCAACCACACGCCTCCTCGTTAGTGATGAAGTTAAATCAAACATATTTCCGATTCTGTCTTTGCTACTTGGTACAACTGCCATTATCCCCTTTTTTGGCATGCACTCATGGTTCCTAGATGAGCATTCCATGTCCTTGTTCAAAAATGCTCACAGCCTTGACGTTTGGGAGATGGCTGATCAGGACAATACTTACAACCAGCAAATCAATAACGCGATGGTTTCTGATAGTAATTTTCTCATGGATATCATCTTGAGGGAGTGCGATGAAGTATTTCTGGCCTAAACTCACTTGTTGATGTTGCTGGAGGACATGGTGGTGCTGCTAGAGCAATTGCAAAGGCTTTCCCACAAATGAAATGCACCATGTTGGATCTCCCTCATGTGGTTGCAGAAGCTCCTATTGATGCACATGTGTCATTTATTTCTGGCGATATGTTTAAGTACATTCCACCAGCAAATGTTGTTTTCCTGAAGGTAAACTCTTCAGATATTTTCCTTCTTCCTTTGCATACATCACATCCTCACTTGATAATATGCTGTCATAACTCTTAAGCTATGTGTCACTCTTCAGATAATATGCTGTCATCACATCACATCCCCATCAGCCCATACTAGTTTTTACTATGTACAGAAGGTTTGTCTAGTTTACTGCAAAAGAGGGAGAGCCTTGGCGAGCTACAAAGGATCAAAAATGGTATGCAAGGCCCCCCTATATCCCATTTGCTCTTTGCAGACGACAGCATTTTCTTTGCTCGTAGTGAAAACACCAGTGTGGAGGCTCTGAAATCATCTCTTCAATTGTATTGTGAGGCTTCTGGTCAGAAAATCAATTTGCAGAAGTCTTCAGTTTTCTTCAGGAATCACTGTTTGGATAATATTAAGACATTTGTGAAGGGACACCTAGGGCTACGAGTGAACAATGAGGTCTTGCATGACACTTATCTTGGAATGCCCACTGATATTGGCCGTGCTACGACCAATTCGTTGAACTTTTTACCAGATCGTGTATGGAAAAGGATTAATGGTTGTTCTGGTAAACCCATGTCCAGGGCTGGTAAGAATTTTTTCTAAAAGCGGTGGCGCAAGCGATACCCAATTTTGTGATGAGTTGTTTCCAGCTTCCGGTATCGACTTGTGAGCAAATGAAAACTAGCATTGTCAATCACTGGTGGGGTATTGAGGATGGACGCAAGAAACTGCACTGGCGCTCATGGGAGTGGCTGTCTATACCTAAGTCCTTGGGTGGGATGGGCTTCCCTGATATGGTACTGTTTAACCAGGCTATGCTGGCGCGGCAGTGTTGGCATCTCATTACCGAACCTGAGGCTTTATTCTCGAGGGTCCTCAAGGGCAGATACTTCCCTGAGGGTGATTTTTGGAATGCAACTAGGCCAAGATCATCTTCTTTCACTTGGAGGAGCCTACTTTTTGGCCGTGAGCTTATTCTTATCGGAGCTCGGTGTGTGTGTGTGTGGGGGGGGGGGGGGGGGGGGGTGGCAATGGTGCCAAGATCGGAATACTTGAGGATAACTGGATTCCAGGTTTCCTTCTAGGTACTTTCAGGCCTTTGCTTCCCATTCCTGATAACACTACAGTTCAATTTTTGTTTGATGCTTCTTCTTTGAAATGGGATGAGGAGCTGGTCCATAGTTTCTTTCCTGAGACCATTGCCAACCAAATAATTTTGATTCCAATCAGCCGTGAGGGAGGGGAGGATTTCCTCTCATGGCCCCATGACAAACTTGGCATCTTCTCGGTGAGGTCGGGCTACAATCTGGCCAGGTGTGAGTCCTTCTCTTCAATTAGTCAAAAAGGATATGGCTTGTCCTCTGACCTTGAGCAGCAGAAGAAGCAATAGAAAATCATCTGGTCTGTTAACTGTCCAAATAAGATGAAGATTGTTCTCTGGAGGGTTGCACATGATTGCTTGCCCACTGGTCATCAGTTGGTTCATCGCCATGTTTCTGAAGATGATGGTTGTTGTTTTTGTAACCGGACGGAGCATGTCGAGCATCTCTTCCTTCTTTGTCCTTTTGCTCGGGTGGTCTGGAGTTGCATCAAAGCGGATTTTTGTATCAGCCTTCGCAGAAAGTCCTTGCTCTGTGCTCGGAATGGCCTTTTGACTTTCTCTCTTGCGTGACACCTCTTCAGGCAACTGTTATGGCAATCACTCTTTGGCACATTTGGGAGGCTCGTAACGATGTACATAACAATGCGACTGCTGTAAATCCCCGGAGAGTTGTAGCCAAGATTAGTGCTTATGTTCATATGGTGGTGCACATTGTTCGAAATCTGGAACTGCAAATAGGCGTGAGTCTTCTTCATCAAATCTTACTTGGACTCCGCGGCCTGCAGGTACAGTTCAGGTTAATGTTGAGTTGTTGACGCTGCTCTCTTTCCTGTTGCTGGCCACATGGGCATTGGTTTTGTTGCTAGGAACCATCGCAGTGACTGTTTATTTGCCTCCGCCGAACGGCTCCTGCGATTGCCTGATCCAGAATTGGCTGAAGCCCTTGCAATTCGACGGTCGGTTGAAGCCTGTCAAGCTGAAGGTCTTCACTCTATAACTGTGGCGTCCGACTGCCTTTCTATGGTGAATAGAACCAATTCTACTATTCAGGACCGCTCAAGATTGGGAGCTGTGACAACCGATATTAAATCTATGGCATCTGGCTTTACTCGCTGCTCCTTCGTTCATGTCAAGCATAGTTTGAATGTGTTGGCACATAGGTTAGCTCGTGGTTGTGAGCATGTTGTAAATTGCTTTTATCGTGGTGTGAATTGTGATCCCGGACTGTATTCGGGATGAACTTTGTACTGATGTTCTTTAATCAATAAAGTGCCAACATTCTCTCAAAAAACTCTTAGGCTATGTGTTTAGCCACTTATACGTACTAACTTAACCACTAAATTAAGCTAACTAAATTTCCTATGATGAAATTCTACACTTTTGCATATTCTAGGGACTAATGGTGTCCGTTTTTTTTTGCTGCTGTGCATCTTAGTGGATTTTTCATGATTGGGGTGATGAAGACTGTCAAACTGTTGAAAAATTGCAAAGCAGCTATACCTCCCAGAGATGCTGGTGGGAAGGTGATAATCGTTGATATGGTGATTGGATCTGGGCCAAATGATACTGTAACAAGAGAGACACAGGTTATTATGATATTTGTATCATGTCTATTGGGGGGATTGAGCGAGAGGAACTTGAGTGGAAAACGATATTCATAGAAGCTGGGTTCGGCGACTACAAAATTATATCAGTGCTGGGAGTTAGATCTGTTATTGAGCTCTACCCTTGAACACTCCATGAAAAAGCACGTGGTATTCGGTATTTATGTTCATAAACTAGCATGAACAACACGTGTGCTTTGTGGTTGCATGGCTTTGGCCTAGTATGGTGAATAGTGTACTACCTTATTGTATTTTGTCATGTGTGACTGCTGTGATCATAGAACTTGTTCCTGTAGTGTTTATGTATAGGCTACCATCCGCAGCCGGGTCTGTATTTTGTTTGTGATAATTGAGATAACATATACTGCTATTAAGATTTAAGACACTATGTCCATGTCAGGCTGGACGCGGTCCGGGCCGGTCCGGTCTTTGACCGAGCCGTGCTTTGGACCGGCCACGGCCGGTCCGGACCGAACCGGACCGAGCTGCCGAGCGGTCCGCTTTCTCAAGACCGGACCGGCAGCACCCCAGCTCGGTGAAGCCCGAGAGGACCGAATGGACCGAGAGATGGATTCGTTCATTTGAAGCAGTACGTGAAGCTAGCACAGCTGGATGACTGGATCGATGGATTTCAAGCAGTACGTGCAAGCTAGCATACTAGCAGGCAGCTCGATGGATTCATTCAAGTACGTGCAACTAGCTAGCACAGCTGGATCGATGGATTTGAAGCAGTGCATGCAAGCTAGCTAAAGCTGGTGGATTGATTTATTTGGAGCAGAACAAGCAGGCATTTTTGCCACTGTAAGCATATCTTTTTTTTTGAAAGGAAAAAACACAACATATTTCAGTTTTAGCACAACACAACCCGCACTCTGCAGAAGAAGAAACAGAGACACTCTGCCGAAGAAGAAGAAACAGAAACAGAGACAGTCTAGCACAACACAAATGCATCTAGCACAACACAAACACAACCAGTTTTAGCACAACACAAACTTGAGCCTGATGCTCTGCAGAGAGGATACTAGACACAAATCTTTGAATTTTGGACATCAAAACACTGAATTTTAACAGCAACAAATAGCATGTATCACATCCACAATTCAAACATTAGTTCATATCATCATTGAACGGCACGATTACAAACTTGCAATGACATTTCATAGTTCATAACATTTGCAAGTTCCAACATAACACACAAATGAATGGTTCGTCTTCAAACTTGCAATGACGTTTCATAGTTCATAACAATTGCAAGTTCCAACATAACACACTAATGAAAGGTTCATCTTCAAACTTGCAATCACAATATGCAAGTCCAACATTAACACAAATGCAAAAGTAGCATCCACATGAGAATATCTCTTTGACATCCATCTCCAAAATAGCAAGAGCAACATCCACATGTCTACAATAAAGAAAAGCACATGTTCAAATTCTCATCTATATTCAACTTTTATATGGACATGAGTTAAAAACAGCAAGCACATGTTCAAATTCTCATCTATATTCAACTCTTATATGGACATGAGTTAAAAACAGCACACATTTGTTGAAAAACAACAAGCATATGTACCTTGGATCAAACACGGTAGCAATCACCATGACGTTGTTCTTTTCTTCCCAATATTTGTCAAACTTCTCCAACATTTCTTCGGCCATTACCCTGTAGTGTTCACTTGTACTTTTCATTGCCTCTTTGATTGCAACCTTGACGCCAACAATGTGTAGGTAGAAGATGTTCGAAGTAGGGTATAAACTGCCGGAAAAAGCGGTCGTCACCACAGCCAAACTCTTAAGCAACGGAGCAATAAGGTCATACATATCCCACTCTACTTCTAACGGTGCCCAAGCATAGTTGGCATCGGAACCCGCATGAGAGGTCAAGGCATCTTTGTATTTACGGGCAGTTTTAATCATCTTATAGGTTGAACTCCATCTTGTTTGGCAATCTAGGTGCAAACGCCTACCAACCCTGACACCTAAGCTTTTGCAAGTGTCAACAAATGCTTTGAGACGAGAAGGTGACCTCTTGAAATATTTCACCGTCTGTCTCAAGCTCTTTATCAAAGGTTCTAAGACCGTTGTCCCATCTTGCACAACCAAATTGAGGATGTGTGCACAACAACAAACATGAAAATATTGGGCGTCGAAATCCGCACCTGCAAAAGAATTGGACCATACAAGTTAAAACAACAAGCATACCTCTCATATGAGCACAAAAATAGCAAGCATATGTTCAACTCCTTATCTATATTCAACTTCTATATGAGCATACGAGTGAAAAACAGCAAGCATATGTTGAAAAACAGCAAGCATACCTCTACGAACCAATAACTTTGCCTTCAAAGCATCGACAGCACCATCATTGTTAGAAGCATTGTCGAGTGTGACGGGCGTGATTTTGTTCTCAATCTTCCATTCGGTCACACACGCATAGAGAGCATCGGCAATGACATTTCCAGAGTGAGGAGGATCCAACTCTATGAAAGCAAGCACACGGGTTTGCATCTTCCAATTCTCATCTATAAAGTGTGCAACCACACACATGTAAGATATGGTTTGATTACTTGTCCACAAATCCGTAGTTAGGCTAATGGAGTCCACACCCTTTAGGAGGGATTTAAGCACCTCCTTTTCTCTATGGAAAACCTGCATGCACTCACTTTTTATTGCCTTCCTTCCAATGGGTTGATAATTTGGATTCATGCTCTTCATTAGAATGTTGAACCACTTATGTTCAACCATTCTAAATGAATACTCGTGCACACATATCATCTTAGCAACAAGCTCTTTGATGATTCCTTGGTCATACTCAATGGAATGGTCCATTGTTGGAGCATTGGTTTTTCGGAAAAAAAGATTTGCTTGGATGGCTTCCCTAGCTTTCTTGTTCTTGTAATTCTTACACACTTTATGATGCCTTCTAATAGTTGAGGTGCTACCACCTTGTTCATATGCATATTCAGCATCACAATAATTGCAACATGCCTTCAACTCAAGCTTTCCAGGTTCCTTCTTTGATGGCCTCTTGTCCTTATGAAAATGGACCCAAACTGTTGACGTCTTCCTAACAGGAGCATTTCTTGGCCTCTTGGTCTTTTTCTTGTTCCTTTCTCTTGCATCCTCATCACTGGAAATAACATGCACGATTTCTTCATCGGACATATCATCACCTCCTTCGGCTTCTAGTTCAGCAGCTGATTCCTTGTACCCATCAGACGTATCCTCATCGGAATCCGACATATCACCACCTCCAGGCGGGACGACAAATTCCTCATATTCCTCATCGTTCTTGTCCTCCTCCTCCTGAATGCCCTCGTCCTCGTCCTCATCGTCCTCCTCCTCTTCCTCCTCTGACACCTAACACACATGAGCACACATATAAGAAAAAACAGTACCTATATGGCTATATGGGAATATGGCTACATCCATCATTCATCAAGCAAAACAAGCATACCATAGTAGATGCATGAGCCATCTCAGAGTCGTTTGCGGAGCCGGAGGCAGCAGCTTCCGCGGCACGCACGCCAGCGCCGGTGCGGTCGGGGAGACGCGAAGGCGGCGGAGGGTGTTTTTTTAACCTGCAAATCAAATCTGCGATTGGGGCATTGGTATAGTCTTTCGCCTTCTTAATCGGCTTCGGCGGCTTGCCCTTCTTCCGAACCAGCGGAGGCAGCGGCGATTCTTGCCTAATTAAGTATCTTAAGCTCTTTTCCTTTGCCTTCATCTTGCCCTTCTCCTTCTCCTTCTCCCTCTCCTTCTCCTTCCCAAGCGCATTTCCCTTCTCATTCCCCTTCCCCTTCACCATTCTCTACAAAAAAACACATAATCAGTACACAATAGCAATGACTAGATCATCAAATGTACAACTTCTTCCTCTACATTGTCAGAAAAACAGCAACCTATCTCTACCTCATTCAGCCTATACATCATCATCAGTACTCTACCAATGCCCCAATCGCAGTGTAGATCTATTAACAATAAAGCAGCAACCTATACCTCTACCTCATCACTTCATCGGTTCATTAATCATCAAATAATCAGCAACCTATACCTAAAACAGAGAACTGCAGAACTTATAAGGTAGTGAATTGACGTGCTGAATTTTGTGAACTGCTGCAGCTTGAGGTCCAACATGTGGATGCCCAAGTTATCAAGTTCTTGTACGAAAATGTTGATTCAGTTAAACAAAATCGGAAGGTCATGTGCTTATTCCACTCTTACGTGTATTACTGAAGCCATTGCATCTGAGTTACTGAATTTGGTTGTTGTCCGCCGCATTGTATTACTGAAGCCATTGCATCTGACTGAGGATGAGATAGTAGTGGTCTAGTGGATGAGGACATGAGGTTACCTGAGCTCCTCCCTCTTCGTCGCGCTCGGCAAGGAACCAGGGGAGGCGGGACCGACGGCGTGCTGGTTGCGTCCCTGCTGTTTGATTTGCGTCACCGGCGACGGCGTACCCGTGCTCCTCCAGCTCGGACAAGGGAAGATGGCGATGGCGTCGTAGGAGGAGAGCTGGAGAGGTAAGGTGGCGAACTGGCGATGGAGAGGGACGGCCAGCGGCCGGATGGGGCGACGTGCGACGGCGCCGTCGCCTTGGAGAGTGGCGTCTCTGTCTCTCTGCCTTTGGTGGCGGCGTGGGGCTGGGACCTGGGAGGAACGGATCGATTGAGCCAGTACGGCGTGACCTAGCGATCGAGCCATCGAACAGGAGTTGCGCTGCGGCCTGCGGGGCGCCTGGGCCTTGGGCCGCTTCTCGGTCCGCTCGGTCGGGCCGGTTAAAAACAGGACCGGACCGAGTGTGTTATCGGGCTGACTTCCAGAGCTCGGACCGACCAAATTTCCTAGCGGGCCTGGACCATACGGTCCGGTCCTTAACGGGCCACGAGCGGGCCGAAAAGCCCGCTCGTCACGTCCAGGCTGATGTCCATGTTTCAGTGCTTACTCTGTTGTTTTCTAGCGTCAGTACCTTCCTGAATCAAATGCTTAGATTACTTTGTGCTCATGATGAGGTGGTTACACACTGCGAGTGTCAGAGCGTGGTGTTCTACATGATCATCGTCGTGTTGGGCACGATTATTCGATGTGATACGGTAATGCATGTCCTATTGAGGTTTAAAAATATTCTACAATTCCTTGCCTGTATAATCTTTTCATGTGTACTTCAGCACTAGCACTATCATATTTTAATCTGTCTATCTGGTGTCAGTTACTTTTAACTTTACAAGTTTAGTAATGTTTGGATCCATTTTAGTGAAATCACATCCGCATGCTGCTATGTTCAAACTGCTATTATTGATTATTCAGTGTGATGCAATCCTGAATTTCAGTTCAGATGTGACGAACGGACCCATGTTTCAGTTCCTCTCTGCCTCAGGTAAGCCCCTCTTTTGGAAGTTTACACCTAAGACTGTTCATGCAGCAATTCTGAAGCGATCATGGCATCCACAGTGTGACATTCTTGAATTCTGAAGAGTATTGACACTAAGCTGGATATATTTTTGTGTCAGCACGTTTGGCAGCGGTGCCGGTCAAACGGATCAATGGAGATAAAGAGAAGCATATTCTGGCCCTGACACTTGCTCCTGGAGATAATTCTGATCTTGTGTTGGATGTCATAAGAACCATTGGACTTGCTGTGTCAACACTGCTTGTTCAGGTGCTCGTAATCACCCTCGAGTCACCCTTGGGAGCTCGACGTGAGGGATCAAGGGTTTTTACCTCTCTCCAAATGTTGCCACCAACTGAAAAAAAAATTACCCAAGAAGGAGAACCGTTAGTTAATGTCAGCTATTTTTCTTTCTACCAGTTACCATAGCTCAATAGTATGACTTTTCTTGTTGACATACGAGGAACGCTGACTGTAAGTGAATTCTTTGGAGAAATTTAACCTGATTTCTCGAAACAGGCTTTCGCCCTGCTTTATATATAAAGCAACAACCACAGAAGCACCCAGCCGAACGATACAAAATGGTGAGGTAGCCCTCTTACAAAGCCGATCCTGAGATACCCAGCACACGTAAACTACGCTACCGGTAACATGCACCGGGCGAGCTAAACACCCCCACACTACGACCTAGCAGACCTAGGCTCCACGACAACGCCCTCAAGAGGGAGAACAACGCCGAGCGCCGTCGCCGCCGAGTCCAACGGACAAAGGTCTTCACCCGGAGCCCTGACATGAGGAGAAGAACCGCAACGACGTCTTCAGGAAGAGCACGGCACCCACGGGTGTCGCCGTCGTTGGCGCCAAGGCACAGAGCTATCGCTCGGCAACTCACCCGTGCCACAGCGAGGCTGCCAAGAGGAGCACGGCGATGTTAGATCCCCATATCCGGATCAGGACGCCACCTCTTCGGGAGAGAAAGCACGACCGAGCTACCCGCCACCCCACCTCCCGTTGCCCTCACAACCCTGGAAGGGGGCCACCATCATCGCAATGCTACCCGCCGGAGAGCAAGCATGCGACCCGCAATCCGAGGCCGCCGCCCCGGCATCCATGTCGCGAGATACCGTCGGTCGCGCACCTCACGTTGCACATAACCACGGTAGGAAGAGTGATGCCAGTTGACACGTCTCCAACGTATCTATAATTTTTTCTTGTTCCATGCTGTTATATTATCATTCTTGGATGTTTTACAATCATTTTATAACAACTTTATATCATTTTTTGGGACTAACCTATTGACATAGTGCCAAAGTGTCAGTTGCTGTTTTTGCTTGTTTTTTACTTCGCAGAATATCAGTACCAAATGGAGTCCAATCGCGACGAAACTTTTTGGAGATTTTCTCTAGACCAGAAGACACCCAGTGAGCCAAAGAAGAGCCAGGAAGGTGGGCTGTAGAGAGCACAACCCACCAGGGCGCGCCCTGATGGGTTGTGCCCTCCACGGGGCCCCTCTCCATCGCCTCTGATGCCTATAAATTCCCAAATATTTCAAAAACCCTAGGGGAGTCAACAAAACACAATTCCAGCCGCCGCAAGTTCCAGAATCTCAAGATCCAATCTAAACACCATCACGGAAGGGTTCATCTTCTTCATAGGTGCCTCTCCGATGATGCGTGAGTAGTCCACCATAGACCTACAGGTCCGTAGGTAGTAGCTAGATGGCTTTCTCTCTCTCTTATGATTCTCAATACAATGGTCTCTTGGAGATCTATTTGATTTAAACTTTCGCGGTGTGTTTGTTGGGATCCGATGAATTTTGAGTTCATGATCAGCTTCTATATCCATGAATATTATTTGAGTCGTCTTTGATCTCTTATATGCATGATTACTTATAGCCTCGTATTTCTTCTTCGAATCTTTGGTTTAGTTAGGCCGACTAGATCGATTTTTCTTGCCATGGGAAGAGGTGCTTTGTGATGGGTTCGATCTTGCGGTGTCCTTTCCCAGTGACAGAAGGGGCAACAAGGCACGCATGTATCGTTGCCATTAAGGATAACAAGATGGGGTCTATTCCTACATGAATAGATCTTGTCTACATCATGTCATCGTTCTTATTGCATTACTCCGTTTTTCCATGAACTTAATACACTAGATGCATGCTGGATAGCGGTCGATGTGTGGAGTAATAGTGGTAGATGCAGGCAGGAGTCGGTCTACTTATCTTGGACGTGATGCCTATATAATGATCATCGCCTTGGATATCGTCATGATTATTTGATCTTCTATCAATTGCCTAACAGTAATTTGTTCACCCACCGTGCGCTATACTCATGAGAGAAGCCACTAGTGAATCCTACGGCCCCCGGGTCTACTTTTCCAACATATTGCTTTCCGATCTATCTTTTTGCCTCTTTGTTTTCAGATCTACAAAACCAAAAACCCAAAAATATATTGCTGCACTTATTATTTGCCTTTTCTATTTTGTGTTCTTGAGAGATCTATCTCTCCTATCCATCACTACCTAATCTATCTTTTTACCGTGGAGAGATTGACAACCTCTCTTTCGCGTCGGGTTGCAAGTATTTGTTGTTTGTGCGCAGGTGCGGCTTATTGGGTGGTGGTGATCCTCCTACTGGTTCGATAACCTTGGTTTCATAACCGAGGGAAATACTTACCGTCTCTGTGCTGCATCATCCCTTCCTCTTTGGGGAAATACCGACGCAGTCTCAAGCCACGTCAAAGGAATTTCTGGCGCTGTTGCCGGGGAGGAAGCGGTCTCTTCTACGTGCCTATCTCAGGCGCCGAGGAGACTCCATCATCATCTACCAGGTTCCTAATCACAAATCTCATCTCCTTGCAATAAGATTATTTGCCATTTGCCTCTCGTTTTCCCCTCCCCCACTTCACCAATTTGTCATTTTATTCGCCCTCTTTTTCGTTTGCCCTTTTTCTCGCCGGATCTCTTCCTTGCTTGCAATCTTTTTTTCGTAGTCACGATAACTCAAGAAAACATCAAGTTGTGTGATTTTTCCAATACTAATAACAATGATTTTATTATTACTCCGATTGCTCCTCTCGCCACTAGTGCGGAGTCTTGTGATATTAATGCTGCTTTGTTGAATCTTGTCATGAAAGATCAATTTGCCGGTACTCCTAATGAGGATGCCGCGTCCCATCTAAACATGTTCGTAGAATTGTGTGATATGCAAAAGAAAAAAGATGTGAACAATGATATAGTGAAGTTGAAATTGTTTCCTTTTTCTTTGCGGGATCGTGCAAAAAATTGGTTTTCTTTTTTGCCTCGCAATAGTATCGATTCTTGGAATAAGTGCAAGGATGCTTTTATCACTAACTATTTTCCGCCCGCGAAAATTATTTCCCTTAGGACGCAAATCATGAATTTTAAGCAACTTGAGCATGAACATGTTGCACAATCTTGGGAAAGAATGAAATTGATGCTAAGAAATTGTCCTACTCATGGTTTAAATCTTTGGATGATCATATAAAAATTTTATGCGGGATTGAATTTTGTCTATAGAAATCTTTTAGATTTCGCCGCGGGTGGTACTTTTATAGAAATTACTTTGGGTGAAGCTACTAAATTGCTAGATAACATCATGGCAAATTATTCACAATGGCATACCGAAAGAGCACCTACTAGTAAAAAAGTTAATTCGGTTGAAGAAATTAGTACTTTGAGTGATAAGGTTGATGCTTTGATGAAATTGGTTGCTAGTAAAAATGCTCCTATTGATCTTAATGATGTGCCTTTGTCTACTTTGATTGAGCAAAATAGTGAATCTGTAGATGTGAACTTTGTCTCGCGAAACAATTTCAATAACAATGCTTATAGAGGTAATTTTAATCCTAGGCCTTTTCCTGGAAATTCCTCTAATAATTATGGTAATTCATATGGCAATTCATCTTACAATAATAATAGGAACACCTCTGATCTTGAGAGTAATATTAAAGAATTTATCAATGCGCAAAAGGCTTTCAATACTACGATAGAAGAAAAGTTGAATAAGATTGATGATATGTCTAGAAGCATTGATAGAATTTCTCATGATGTCAAAAATCTCAAGTTGAAAGCTTTTGTGCCTAAGATTGATGAATCAATTAAAGCTTTATATGTCTCTATGGATGAAAGTAAGAAAAGAACCGCTATGCTTAGAGCTAAAAGAGAAATCGTTTTCTAGTGATTGCCTTCATAAAAAAGATGAAGATCTTAAAGTGATTGGTGTTTCTTCTATTGATCCCTTGTTTAGTAATATTAATATTGATGATAAAGGGACTGAAGTAGAGTCAACTATTTGGAGGGTGAAAAGCTTGATGAAATTTTTGATAAAAGTGGGTTTGAAGAGGTCAAAACTTTAACTAGTGATGTGCCCACTATTTTGGATTGCAAAGACTTTAATTATAATAGTTGCTCTTTGATTGAATGTATTTCTTTGCTGCAATCCATGTTGAATTCACCCCATGCTTGTGAGCAAAATAAAGCTTTTGCTAAACATATCGTTGATGCCATGATGAAATCTTTTGAAGAAAAGTTGGAGTTGGAGATTTCTATTCCTAGAAAACTACATGATGAGTGGGAACCTACCATTAAGGTCAAGATTAAAAATTATGAGTGATTTTCTTTATGTGATTTGGGTGCTAGTGTTTCCACGATTCCGAAATCTCTATGTGATGTGCTTGGTCTTACCAATATTGAAGAATGTTCTCTTAATTTGCGCTTGGCGGATTCTACTATTAAAAAGCCTTTGGGAAGAATTAATGATGTTCTTATTCTTGCAAATAGGAACTATGTGCCCATAGATTTTAT
The DNA here is from genome assembly GCA_039707655.1 of Elymus sibiricus. NCBI lineage: Eukaryota > Viridiplantae > Streptophyta > Magnoliopsida > Poales > Poaceae > Elymus > Elymus sibiricus. Next base: position 368,671,397 of record CM077663.1, on the reverse strand, counting down.
TGTGCTTTATATTGATTGCAATCCGTCTTGTCCCATTATACTTGGTAGATCGTTTTTACGCACTATAGGTGCCGTGATTGATATGAAAGAAGGCAATATTCGTTTTCAATTTCCCTTGAGAAAGGGGATGGAACACTTCCCTAGAACAAGAATTAAGCTACCATATGAATCAATCATGAGGGCATCCTATGGATCCAAACCAAAGATGACAATACTTGAATCTATGCGTTATGCCTAGCTAGGGGCGTAAAACGATAGCGCTTGTTGGGAGGCAACCCAATGAATAAATAAATTTTTGCTTTTTTCCTTTCTGTTTTTGAGTGTTGAAACAATTATGCCTCTGTTATGATTGTGTTTTAATGGTTTATTTAGTGTTTGTGCCAAGTAGAGCCTTTAGGATGATTCATAAGATGAGTAGAAGGATGCTGAATCTGAAACAGAAACTTTGCGTCCAGTATATGAATTTTCATTTTTTACTGGAACGTGATCTTGAGCTGAAATTTTAACACAGTGTTGCTATACAAATCCCTTACGTTGTCGTAATGTTTCAGTATTTTTAGAGTTACAGAAGTATGGTTAGATTACATATTACTACAGACTGTTCTGTTTAAGACAGATTCTGTTTTCGTTGCATTGTGTCCTTGTTTTGATGAATCTACTAGATCATCGACGGCGCGCGTTGCTGCGCCCATCTATTTATCCATTAGAATGGTGGGAACTTTCATAAATGTATGGACACAGAAATTTCAATAAATATATGGAGATATGCGACGTGCAAAATAGATTAGCATAAACAGACCCATATATTGATTTGTAATTGATAAATGGAAAGTTAAGCCTACAGTTGGATAATTATTTTTAGTATGGAGTGAAAGACTTTGCGTGCTACTAATTAATTACAACGGGGACATTATTAACCCTATCAAGCTATAAAGATTCATCACTTGGTGCAATCATTGCAATTCATTTTATCCCGCAAAGTCATGATTAATAAAATTTATCACTTGAAAAGATGAAATTGAGGATCAAATGTCATTCTTCTCTATAACTACTTGCTAGAGGAACTAACAAACAAAAGATTTTTATGTACCTTGACTCACTTTAAATCTTTCTATAGTCAACAATAAATCATATTAATTCTCAGATTATGCATTAGTTAGTGGATTATACTTGCCCACAATATCATTCATTGTGAACATAGAATGGCTCATCATCGGATGACATTTCTGCACCAAAATTAGCACCAACTTCGATAATATAGTTCAAACCAAGTACATGGATCTGTAGTGAAGGCCTACTTTAAAAAGATTCTAAGCTTAGCTAAATGAACCTGGCAGTTAAAACCATGTCAGAATCAATAAAAGCAAACTAAGAAGCAATATCGAGGTTTGTGAATGGGCAGAACTGATATATATACTCATGTAATCGCCTTTTTTGCATTTCATAAAATGGATGGAACAAACTCGCTTTTTACTGTTATTGTGTGTCTGCTCATGACAAGGAAAGGTTTAGATGTCCGATTAAAGTGGTCTAGGAGAACATATTTAACTCAAAAATGTTCATATGAGATTGCAAGTTTTCACAGATAAACAACTCGGTTTAACATGGTAGGTACGGTCACTAAAGTGGTCTAGTATATCTTATGGGCTAGAAAAATCAGAAGTTACTGAAAAATTGTAGGGCAGGAGCTAATAATTTATTCCAATATATTCAATGTGTTCATATGGTTTAATCGGTATTGGTCATAGGACTTTTACTCTCTGATTGCTCCATTTCTTATTGATGTCTTCTAAACACATTGCAGCCTGCACTTATAGATGCCCAAAATATGAATCATGTAGTGAACTAAGAAGAAAAAAATTGCTTGAGACTAAAGAAGATATTACAGAACGGAAGGATTCTAGTAAGACAATCTTCATTGACACTGAAGTCAAGAATAAAATTCTAATAAATAAGGGGAGCTATCTCAATTGGACCAATGTCTTGTACTGATGTGAATGTCGATTTTTTTCATATCATTTGTGATGCTACTGCCATGAAGAAAACAAACTCAAGCTCACACGTGTTATATTTTTTGTTTGAAAGAATACCCAGTCTTCGAATTAAGGAAAGGGCCCTATAGAGAATAAAATGTGAATTAGTCCAGTAAGACAATTTTTGTTGACACTAAAGTCAAGAATAAAATATTTATAAACAAGGGCAGCTATCTGAGTTGGAACATTGTCTCGTCTACATGATGCGGCTGTTATTTTTTTCCGCTATCATTTAAGATGCTACTGCCATGTAGAGAACAAACTAAACCTCATGTGTGTTATATTTTGTGTTTGAAAAGAATATCCAGTCTTACAATTAAGGAGAGAACTTTGTAGCGAATAAAATGGGGAGCTAACAATGGTAAGATATAGTTGAAAGATTAAGCAAGGGGTGTGTGAGAGGACATAATTTGCATACCTTGAGAAGCTGCAGTGTAGTTGCACTTAAAGTATACAAAAAATTGAGTTCCTGTTGGTCTTGAATTATTGTGGCACTTTATAATACAGGTCAGCCTCTTAGATAAATGACATATTGTATATAACCACGAAAGTTTCACTGATAGACTGAGAAAACTGTAGACTGCATTCAACAAAGAACTGAATACACATAATTTTTTTGTACAAAATTGATAGAGATTATGTCACCATGGAAGATCCACTACACAAAAGTATCATAATCAACTTTCCGAATTACACAATGGTCATGATCACCACAGAAAGTATTATTTCCGTATCTCTTTGTGCCATTTTAGTGCTTGCAACACTATTTAATCAGTTTCTTTATGCTCCAGTACTACTATAGATTGACACTTTTTTTGGTATAGTTGATTACGATATTACTGAAGTGAGCAGGTAAATACAGAAGAAATGATGATCTTCTATAAAGTAATATTGAACATCAATTATACCATAAGTTACCCAAGCACTAATATTCACTATAATCTATTATCTGACTGAATATTAGGTGCCTCGGCAATGATTAGATAAATTGGAATCTCTTTATTTGCATTATGAACAAGTAAACCACTACGGTGTGAGTTATGAAGAGTTCGATTCTATTTACTCCATAAATTTCCCTAGATATGATTCAGATGCAGTCCAATCCCTCCCCAGACCCCACCTTGTGTGGGAGCTTCTATGCACTGGGTCCGTCCTGTCCTTTATGATTGAGATGCAGTCCAGTGACACTTGCAGTCTATGTTGATTTTGTTTTGGGGTGCTCTATACACAAGTTGCTTCAAGAAATATGGTTACTGCCACACAATTAACTATTCAACAGGAGCAAAGATCCCAGAACCATAGCAGGCCAGATGAATATAACCACCTGCCTACCTAGCTAGATGTTCTAACACTTCACATCCTTGTATGATGCACACGCACTTGGTCTACAAGGATAAGCTTGTTTGGGCACGGGGAGAACATATGAAGTGTGTCTTTACGGATATAACTACAATTTAGAGCTAGAAATAAACTACAATTTAATGTGCAAGCATGTAAGACATGAATAACACTATTTCCAGTAAATATATATGTCTTTCTCCAATGTTTCTACCACAAGCTATGGGATCACAAACTTCCATGTTAGACAGAAAGATGTGTATACTTTGGCATGTATTGGGATTTACTTTTGTTTGCTGGAGCACCTCTAGTGTGTTTGTGATTCAGCTTGAGCATGAGATGTTAATTATTTGGCTACCTTTTCTATAATTGCACATTGTTTTCTAGTACGACAAATGGACAATCATTTTATATTCAGCCTCATGGGTTGCGGGAAGAAGCTACGGTCGTAGCCCGTAGGACAGTTGAGGCGTGTGTTGATCAAACGTCGTACCTGGCTCGAGGGGCGTGGTGTTGTAGGGGAGCTTATCAGGGCAAGCTGCCCAGGTTCCCATGGAGGTCGATGAACTCGAAGAGAAGCAGCCTTGTGGATGTGTGACTGCTCTCCTTCGCGGTCCGTAGATGCTGGTTTCCGCTGCCAGGCAAGTCATCGTGGAATCTTGCTCGAGCGAGCCATCATGGTCGCGGCTGGCAGCACCGCGTGCTTTGATGGGATCCCGAAATAAAATCACTTTAGTCCACTTTCGTACTGCACTAGTCAACATATTATGAATCTACTTCCTAGATTGATAATTAAATATCAACATATTTAACTTGAATACTTTTATCCGACGCTTAGGTGCACAGTTTGGAAATAATGCTTAAATATACATCAACATAGAGCACATGCTGCCGGTTGAGCATGAGAAATTTAGAGTAGAATATACTTACATTGTAAAGTAAACGTAGAAGAATATCCTCTCTTGGATATCACTTATGTGCCAAATCATAAATCATGGTATTGAACATGCCCTTCATCTACAAATTTCAATGTAGCTGGAAAAAGAAAAATAATGTTAGTTCACATGAAAAAGATAAGCAGACCTATAAGCAAGCCATTTAATTCTTGGACATAAAGCAAGTATTGCAGTGTCGTTTGCTCACTGGATTTGATGAAACTTTCGAAATCACATTAGAAATATACTATTGTAATTGACCTGACACGTAAAGAGATCAAGAAACGCAATACTTCTAACTGATGGAACCACCGGCTTGTCACCTGTTGCCTCCACACAATTAAAATACCAAGAACAATCTTTGTCCTAACATACACGGGTTGCCGGAACCATATGGATGGGAGGAGTGCTAGCGGCCGGTGATTGAGTTCATACCGGACGAACCCATGGTGGAGAGTTGGTGCTAGCGGCTGGAATCAACTCTGTCAGGACAACGCGGACAGCAAGATGAACAGACAGAACAGTAGATGGCCCGCTGCTGGATCGAAATCGTCGTAGTCGTGGCCGGCAGCGCCGCGCGCGTGGCTTGGATCCCGCTCGAGCGCGTCGACTGGATTCGCCCGAATCGCGTACTCGTCACGCCGTCATCTGGACGGATCGCCCGCGTCGCCGGGCGCGGCTCGCGCACAGCGCTTGGGTCCCGCTCGAGCGCGTCGGCCGCATCGGGCGCGGCTGGATTTCCCATCACCGATCCACCTCCTCTTTCCAGCGAGCGCAACGAGCGGACGATCCACCTCCCCTACCGAGCGACAGCATCCGTGGTAGCTTAATGGGCTGAGATAGCAGGCCCAGTTCACCATAGGGCTTGGATTCGGCCTCTGGAGAAGCAGACCATCGGACAGCTGGGCCAGTTGCGGGAGAGGGTGCTTTACACAGGAGATCCGACGGCCAGAAACATCTAAATCATGCAAATGGACGGTCAGAAATGTAAATCGCTGAGGAGGCTCGGTTTAGGCTCGGTTTTACTGTCCTTAATGGGTTATATTGAAGGGTATGAGCCATGGTAAAGTTAAAATATAGTAGGTATAATGCAATAATAAAATATGAATGGGTTTGCAACAGTACCTAAAGTAGTGATTTGCTTTATTATACTAACGGATCTCACGAAGATTTTGTTGAGTTTTGTGTGATTGAAGTTTTCAAGTTTTGGGTGAGATCACGAAGGATGAAGGAATAAGGAGTGAAAATAGCCTAAGCTTGGGGATGCTACAACACCCCCAAGATATATCCAAAGAGAAACAAGCAACTAATCTTGGGGATGCCCCCGAGTGGCATCCCCTCTGTAAGGGCATATTTATACCCTAATGGTTTTGGTGATTGATGACAATACATTTGCGGACTAATCGTATGCATTAAGATTTCAGAGAATATCAGGTGGCACGAGATGATTATCTTACCCCTCAGGAAGCTAAAAAGAAGACGGTGTCTTTTCGACGATTTAGTGTCAGTGGACTTAAGTCGTAGGAAAATCCGTACTATCAAGAGGGGGTCCGCAGTGGGAAAGGTTGGGAGGAATCATCATGTACACACTTGCACCCCCATTTGTTTCCCGGCATCATGGAGTGGCTGACCTTGCCCTGCTCTCTCTTTCTTTCTCTCAGCGGTAGTACCGCTCTGGGAAGCGGTAGTACCGCGCGCAACCGGTACTTCCGCCCCAGCCGGCGGTAGTACCGCTGAGGGAAAGAGGGGAGGGCTGGGCACCTCACGCGAGGCATCAGACATTTATCTGGGAGTGTCTGGTGCCCCGCGCCAGCACCCAGCCGCAACGGTAGTAGGGGCGGTAGTACCAAGCGGTACTACCGCCGCCCCTTCTACTGGTGCTCTTGTTCACAGATGGGCGGTAGTACCGCCCCTACCAGCGGTACTACCGCTTGCCCGTGGCTGGTACAGAGGTAACGGGCAGATTCCCCCACCCACTATATAAGGGGTCTTCTTCCCCAAGAAGCCTCACCTCTTATCCTTCCCAAACCTCCATTGTTGCCCAAAGCTTATTTTAGCCCGATCTCTCTCCCTAGCCAACAAAACTTGTTGATACTCTAGGGTTTGGTTGAGAAGGCCCCGATCTACACTTCCACCAAGAGAAATTTGATTCCCCCCATTAATCCCTTGCGGATCTTGTTACTCTTGGGTGATTGAGCACCCTAGACAGAAGAGGTCACCTCAAAGCCATAGTCCATTGTGGTGAAGCTTCGTGGTGTCGTTGGGAGCCTCCAATTCAGTTGTGGAGCTTGCCCCAACCTTGTTTGTAAAGGTCCGGCTACTGCCTTCAAGTGCACCACTAGTGGAATCATGGCACCTCGCATTGTGTGAGGGCGTGAGGAGAATACGATGGCCCTAGTGGCTTCTTGGGGAGCATTGTGCCTCCACACCACTCCAACGGAGACGTACTTCCCTCTACCGGGAAGGAACTTCGGTAACACATCTTCGTCTCCATCGGTTCCTCTTGTGGTTACTTCTTACCTTTACTTTGTGCAAGCTACGCATATTGTTTATCTTGCTTGCTTGTGTTGTTGTTGTGTTTAGCATCATATAGGTTGCTCACCTAGTTGCATATCTAGCCAACCTATTTGTTGCTAAGCCTAAATTGTTAAAGAAAAATTAAAAACTGGTAGTTGCCTATTCACCCCCCCTCTAGTCAACCATATCGATCCTTTCAATTGGTATCAAAGCCTCGTCTCTTTATTAAGGATTTCACCACCCGAAGAGTATGGTTGATGACGGGGACCAGCCGGTTGAACTCCCTGAGGCCATGGGTGTGAACATGGTCTCTCGTGAGGATTTAAACGAGGCCATGTCCTCACTTAAATCCTCCATGACGACCGAAGTCAAATCCATGTTTAAAGAATTCCTTGATACCCTTAAACATTCCACCGATGCGGTGCAAGTGGCTAATCCCACTAACTCGACATCGGATGTCAACTCCGGTAAGGAGGGGGCTAGTGTTGATATAAGGACACTCGTTCTCAAGGAATTAATGGGTCGGGGACCTTTGCCTCAGTTCCCCCTCCCTTGGTCTATGGAGGACCGGTGCACCCACCTCATATAGTTAATCTCAGTCCTCCTCCTAAACTTGTTAAGAATGATTTTGCTAATTGGGTTTTTCGTATCAAGTCTCATTTGGATCATAGCTCAATTCAACTTATGAGAGTCATTGAAGAAGGATACTATCCTCGTGATCCACGCAACCTCACCCCAAGAGAAGAGGCTGATAAACAGCTAAATTCCTCCGCCTTGTTCATACTCCAAGCTGCAGTTCCTACCGAAGACCTAGCTCACCCGCGTCCCTTCACTGTTGCTAAAGAGTGTTGGGAACACATTGTCTCCATGTACAAGGGAAGCTCAAGCATTCAACGGTCGAATTATGAGGTTGTGCTTGATCAGTCAGATGAGTTTGTAATGATAGAAGATGAGGAACCGCGTGAGCTCTATAGGAGGGTAACTACTCTTGCCGTTGCCCTCCGAGATCATGGCAGCAAGGATGTGGATGACACCTGGGTCAAGCGTAAGTTTCTGAAGGCCATCATGCCCTTCAACAAGGCCATGTCCGCCGTCATCCGTCAAAGACCGGATTTTCACAACTTGTCCTCTAGCGATGTGTTGGATGAATTAATTGCAATGAACATCTTGAACACGACCGCAGACAATGCTCTTGCTCGTGTGCAACGGTCAAAGAAATCATCTCCCAACCTTGCTTTGAAGGCCAAGGTCAGTCAAGAGGAAGAAGAATAAGAAGAAGAGGAGGGTTGCCCCGAGGACACCAAATATGCTTACCATGAGCATATGGCTCTAGCGTCTAGGCAATTCTGGGGAAATAAGAGAAACGCAAGGCCCAATTTCTCCAAGAACAACTCAAGCGGGTCAAAGGGAAAGCAACGTGTGAGGACCTGCTACAACTGTGGTAATGTGAGTCACTTCGTGGTGGATTGTCCTTATGAGAAGAGGGAAGACAATGGTGGCAAGCTCATCCGCAAAGATAAGGCCAAGTCTTTTCCCAACAAGTCCAACTTCACCAAGAAGGCTCCTCACAAAGTGTTGGTGGCTCAAGAAGAGTATGTCTCCGATGATGATGTTGATGACGAAGACACAAGTGGTGAAGGAATGGCAATGGCATCTGTGGCTATTGCATCGACTACCCCAACAAAGGTGTCACTCTTCGACGCTCCCAACGAGAACCACATTTCTAGGTGTCTCATGGCCAAAGGTATCACCAAGGTAACCTCCAACGCCAAAACCTCAAACATTAAGACTTCTATTTCTTCCACTCCGTCTTTGTTAGATTGTGTGGATGAAAATGAGGAGGCGAAAGAGGGCGAGAATGAGTTTGACAAGTTCTTGTGCAAACTCAAGGGAGAATCCAAGAAGCACTTCGTTGCTCTCTTGGAACAACTTGGTGAGGCCAATGACACGATTGAGTCTCAAGAAGAATATCTTGAGGAGTTGAGAGGGCATAGTCGTGATTATGCCGATGAGATAGCAGATCTTTCTATTGCTCTAGAGGAAGAGCGAGGTCTTCATTTGACTCTTAAGGAGTCACAAAATGATGACCTTGCTAAATTACGTAAAGATTATGATCATGCTATCGTTCTTAACCGTGTGCTCAAATCTGAAAAGGTTGCACTTGGGGTTGGCCATGCTCGACTCAAGGATGAGTTTGACTCACTTGACAATGCTCACAAGGCATTGAAGAGCGTTCATGCTTCTCTTAAGGAGTCGCATGATCAACTCCAAGTAAAACTCACTAAGGAAATTGCCACGTGTCCTCCTTTTGTTTTAATTGATAATGCCTCTGCTACTAACCCGTGTTGTGAGCATGCACATCTTGTGAAGGAAAATGCTAAGCTGAAAGAGCAGCTTGAGAAAGGCCTTGTGACATGTATCCAAGGTGAGAAGAATCTCAATGACCTTTTGAGCAGTCAAAAGGAAGTGGTTGCAAAGGAAGGAGTTGGGTTTGCACCCAAGTCCAAAAAGAAGAAGAAGGTAAAGGCCATGCATGTTCCTCCGCTCAAGGAAACATTTGTCAAAGCGGGGGACATTACTCATGAGAAGAAGAAGGACAAGGTTGTGAGTGGTAGTGCTAAAAAGGACAAGACGACTCCCCTCAACAAAGCCGTCGACTTTAACCCCTCTTATGTTTTGTGCCGTTCTAGTGATGGGCATGCTTATGCCAAATATGTTGGTTCTTCTTATGAGTACATTGAGTGGTCTATTTGGGTTCCTAAGACCCTTGTCACTAACATGAAAGGACCCATTAAAGAATGGGTACCTAAATCCAAGCATTGATCTATTGTAGGGGTTTGCTTCCGGGGGAGTTTCATGGTTGCTCGATAGTGGAGCAACAAATCATATGACCGGAAGCAAGGACTTGGTGGTGGACGTTCGACCCGATACATCCGTGGCCACTCAAGTCTCTTTTGGCGATGACGCAATTTCAAAGGTATTGGGTCTTGGCAAGGTGGTTATCTATCCAACCTTAACCATTGATAAAGTCATGCTTGTTGATACCCTTGCATACAATTTACTTTCCGTTCATCAACTTGCACTTATGGGTTTTAGTACCTTCTTTGGCATTGATACCGTGACCCTTTTGTGAAGCAAGACTCTTAAAGTAGCCTTTGTTGGGGATGTCGAAAACGGTGTCTATGTGATTAACTTCTCAGAGCGACCCACTAAGACCGCGACATGTCTAATGGCTAAAGTTGATGTGGGATGGCTTTGGCATCGTCGACTAGCCCATGTCAATATGAGATCTTTGCAAAGTCTCCTCAAAGGGGATCACATTCTTGGACTAACAAATGTGAGTTTTGCTAAAGATCGTGCTTGCAGTGCTTGCATCGAAGGAAAGCTACATGAAAAGGCTCATCGTCCTACTACTACAATCTACTCAAAGAGGACCCTAGAGCTCCTTCACATGGATCTCTTCGGTCCTCCATCTTTTGACAGTCTTGGAGGAAGAAAGTATTGCTTGGTGATTGTGGATGATTACTCAAGATACACATGGGTATATTTCTTCAAGAGGAAGAGTGAGACCCAACAGACCATCATCAACTTTGCAAATGAAGTCCAACGTCAACATGAAGCAAAGATCTTGATGATTAGAAGTGACAATGGCACTGAGTTCAAGAACTACACCTTGGATGAGTTTCTCAGTGATGAGGAGATAAAGCACCAATATTCCACACCTTACACCCCTCAACAAAATGGTGTTGCGGAGAGGAAGAACCGGACATTGATGGATGCGGCAAGAACCATGATGGCAGAGTTTAAATCTCCGTACAACTTTTGGGCCGAAGCCATCAACACCGCGTGTCATGCATCAAATCGGCTCTATCTCCGGAAAGGCTTGAACAAGACTCCTTATGAGATTCTTACCGGGAACAAGCCCAACCTCAAGTACTTCCAGGTGTTCGGTTGTAAGTGTTTCATTCTCAAGAAAGGTGTACGTTTGTCAAAATTTGAATCTAGAGCTCATGAGGGCATATTTGTTGGTTATGCTGCAAACTCTCATGCTTACCGTGTCCTCAACAAGTCCACGGGACTCATTGAGGAGATGAGTAACGTAGAGTTTGATGAAAATAATGGCTCCCAAGTGGAGCAAAGTGGTCTTTGTGATGTAGGTGATGAAATTCCTCCCCAAGCCATAAGAAGAATGGGTGTGGGATACTTCCTACCCGTTGAGGAACCCCTTGTGGCTGAAGGAGAAGGGCAATGTTCCACTCAAGTGGAACCATCACCGACGCACGACCCACACGCTTCCGAAGAACAAAGTGAAGGCCCTCAACCCCGTGATCAAGATCAAGGGCAAGATCAACTAAATGGTGATGATTCTACACCACATGATGCTCAAGATCTTTCTCACACCCCCGTGCAAGCTCAAGATCAAGATGAAGCTCAAGATCAAGCTCAAGATCAAGGTCAAGCTAAAGATCAAGACCATGCTCAAGATCAAGAGCAAGCCGGTGCTAGTACCGAAGTTCGTCAAGTTACCAAGCCTCAACTTTCCATGGAGGAAATTCTTGAAAGACGAGCTGCCAAGATCGCTTCCAAACTAAGAGTCAAGCAACACCTATTAAAGAATGTTTATGGAAGTTTGAAGAGAGGGGTAACTACACGTCGTAAATTAACAAACTTTTGTGCACATCATGCGTTTGTTTCTTGCTTTGAACTCCTCAAGGTACAAGATGCGCTCGAAGACGAGGAATGGCTTGAAGCCATGCATGAAGAAATCAACAACTTCGAGCGCAACAAAGTGTGGCGATTGGTGACAAGACCAAAGGAGAAGCACAATGTCATTGGAACCAAATGGATCTTTAAGAACAAGCAAGATGCACATGGTATTATTATTCGCAACAAGGCAAGACTGGTGGCTCAAGGCTACTCCCAAGTCGAGGGCATCGACTACGGTGAAACCTTTGCCCCTGTTGCTCGCCTTGAATCTATTCGCATGTTGCTTGCTTATGCCTCTCATCATGATTTCAAATTATATCAAATGGATGTGAAGAGTGCTTTTCTTAATGGTCCACTTAAGGAGTTGGTATATGTCAAGCAACCCCCGGGGTTTGAAGATCCCAAGTTCCCCAATCATGTATATGTTCTCAATAAGGCACTCTATGGCCTTAAACAAGCCCCACGTGCATGGTATGAGCACCTTACCGAGATGTTGCAAGATCATGGGTTTGAAATTGGGAAAATCGATCCCACTCTTTTTACTAAGAGGGTTAACGGGAACTTGTTCGTATGCCAACTATATGTAGATGATATTATCTTTGGTTCTTCTAACAAAGCTTTTAATGATAAGTTCGCCGCACTAATGACCAAAGAGTTTAAGATGTCTATGATGGGAGAGTTGAAGTTCTTCCTTGGATTCGAAGTCAAGCAACGAAGCCAAGGAACCTTCAACAACCAAGCTAAATACACTCAAGACATGCTCAAGAGGTTCAAGTTGGATGATCTCAATCCTCCCAAGGCCAACACTCCTATGCAGCTCAAATGCCAACTTGATAGTGATCCCAATGATAAAGTTGTTGATCAAAAGGTGGTAGTATGAGGAACCCTAGCCGTGATGGTAGTTCCAAGCGCCCACGCACCTCAGAGGAGGACAATTCTGTCAATCCCCCACGTGCACCTATCAAGCAGCAGCCAAAGAAGGCCGCCTCCAAACGGCCATCACTGGATAAGATACCTGCTAAGGATTTTCAGGAACTTCGTCGCCAAGATCCTTATGTCAACCCTCAAGAATCTGTTGTTCGCAACCGTCCCTTCTGGACCAAGTGTCAATTATCCATCTACAATGAGGTTCTTCTGAATAAGGAAAATTTGTTTGTGCCCAACGTCAAGTCTATTGATATGGAGTTCCTTGAAAAGAATGCCCAATACTTTGGAGGGGCTCTTGAGCTCTGTCAGAAGCTTGGAATTACCCATCTTATGGAGTTCAACAAGGACTTTGATGCTGAGATGGTGGCTGTGTTTTATGCTACCGTTCACCTTGGTACTGATGATGCCCGTACTAAGACCTGGATGACAAATGGGAGGAAGTTGACTGCCTCATGGAAGGAGTTCATGGACTTGCTCCACATTGAGGATAAGGGGCTCCATGACCCAGTCAGATTTCGCCCCCACAAGGAATCTCAGGCCACTCACAAGCGCAATCTCTGGCCCTATTCCACCGAGAAGGTATCCTCCACCACTAGCAAACCTTCATATGTGCTGCTGTCATTCCTTGATATTATTTACCGCATCTTCCAGAACACTCTCTTCCCTCGTGTTGGGAACTTTGACATGGTACACTCCTACTTGGTGGATTTGTTGCTCTTTTGTCAGCATGTGAAGGGGGCTACTGAAGTACCTGCTCTGGATGTTTCTCACATCATGTGGTCTGAACTTCACTCTGCTATCTTCGACCGCAAGGTTCCTATTTATGGACCATACTTGATGCTTCTTCTTGAGAGAACTTGGGCTAAGACCTATCCCGGCATCAACTTTGAGCACAATGAGGTGGTCTCTCATAAGGTTGTGCAGCTCCGACATAAGAACAAGTGGGCAAACTATGTTGCCCCCGAGGCTGATTTGGCTGATGAAGATGATGAGGATGATGATGAGGATGATGAGGACTTTGTGGTTCAGGATGGTGCTGCCCCTCGTTCTGCACCTTCTCTAGCTGAACCTTCTTGGGCTAAAAAGCTCAAGGAGAAGATGAAGAAGTTGTTCTATTTACAGGCTAAGGGTCAGTACAGGGCTCATGTTGCTGAGAAGGAAGCTAGACGGCGTCACAAGGCTCTTGGCAGACACGTTGGGTTAGAGGTTAGCAGTGGTTCTGAGAAGTCCATTATTGATGAGGAGGTCTGGATCTCACGGCACTGCAAGTGGGGCTCTGAGGATGATCTGCCTGGCTCTTTGAAAGCACAACATGCTCCCTTGGTGGTTTTGATAATTCATGACAACATACATTGTCTCTTGGACAAACAACTTTACCTAGTGTATTTCAGATATAGTCCACAGAGAGGGCTGGCAAAAGGATTGTGGAGATTGTGGAAATACCCCAAGATGCAAGGAAATGGATTGGCAAAGCTTCAAGCAAGAGGACTCTACTTTTTACATTTGTGAGAAATCACTTTGAGTCCATAGGAAAGCCAATACTATTAAAAGGGGGTAAGGTTTTGATTGGTGAACAAAATGCTCATACGTGCACAAGTGATAGTCACCAAAAACACCCACAAGCTCTTCCACAAAGTCTGTCCATAGCCAAATATTCAAAATCGGTGCAACCAACACTTTCCACTCAGTGCCACCGATTCCCAAACTCAGACAGACTCAGCCAAACCCTAGCCACTTCGGTGCAACCGATTCCATTCCGGTGCCACCGAGTTTAGGTTGCCAACTTTCTGTTACGCAAATTCACAATATCGGTACCACCGAGATTGTTGGATCGGCGTCACCGAGAATGTCAATCTGACCGTTGGTCACCTTATCGGTGCAACCGAGTTTCCTATATCGGTCTCACCGAGATTCAAAAGTTGACACCTTTTGGTCACTTCGGTACCACCGAGATTAACACATCGGTGTCACCGAGTTGGTCATTTTGTGTGTAACGGTCGGATTTTTGGGGATGCCTATATATACTCCTTCACCACCACCTACTCGGAAGAGAAGCACTCAGAACTATTCCATACTTGCCCCATCCAGTTTTCTGAGAGAGAGCCACCTACCCTTGTGTTGAGGTCAAGATCTTCCACTCCAACCATATGGATCTTGAATTCTAGCCTCCCCAAGTTGCTTTCCACCAATCCCATCTCTTCCACCAAGCCAAATCTGTGAGAGAGTGATTGTGTGTTGAGGAGTCTATCATCTTGAAGCACAAGAGCAAGGAGTTCATCGTCATTACCGAGCCTATTACCTTTTGGAGGGTGGTGCCTCCTAGATTGGTTAGGTGTCGCTTGGGAGCCTCCTACTTCGTGTTGTGGAGTTGAACCAAGAAGTTTGTAAGGGCAAGGAGATCGCCTACTTCGTGAAGATCTACCCATAGTGAGGCTAGTCCTTCATGGACGGAAGCCGTTATGGAATAGTCAAGGTTGCTACTTCGTGGAACCTTATGGGTGGAGCCCTCCGTGGACTCTCGCGACCGTTACCCTCCGTGGGTTGAAGACTCCATAAACATGGACGTACGATAGCACCACCTATCGAAACCACGGGAAAAATCTTTGCGTCTCCAATTGCGTTTGATCTCCATATCTCTACTCTTTACTTCATGTGCAATGTCTTTACTTTCCGCTGCCATATTTGTTGACATGCATGTGTAGGGCTGTTAGACTTGCTAGACTTGCTATAACTGTTAAAATCTGCCAACCAATTAACTTGGGAAAAGGTTAGGTTTTAAATTCCTGCTAGTAGTCTATTCACCCCCCCCCCCCTCTAGACACTCTTCTAGTGATCCCTCAATTGGTATCAGAGCTTTGGTCTCCATTGCTTCGGTTTAATCACCGTGGAGGAAGATGGATGTGTCTAGTATAGGGAGTTTGAGTTGTAGAGTGCCTATTCTTGATGGAGAGCACTATAGTCAATGGAAAACCTTGATGCTTGAGCTGTTTAATGAATTTCAATTGAGAAAATATGTTAAGTGCCCTTATGTACCTCCCATTGATCCTTTACATCCCACACATGAAGAGGAAATTGATATGCTATGCAATCTTAGAGCTGTTAATCTCATTGTTAGAGCATTGCCTAGAAATGTGCTTAATCAAATGAAGAATTTTGAATGTGCTTACACTTTGTGGAATGACTTGGATAAACGATATCCAAGTTATTCATTGAGTAATCTTGATGAAATTCTTCATAAAACTATTGCCTTCCACAAAATGACGCCTAGTAATCCCAAGTTTGATGATTGTCTATTTGAGCTTAGAGACCTCATGCGTGCTAAAGGAGATGTCACAACTATCAACAATATCATTATAGAGGCCCTTCGCATTCATAAACTTGAACATTGTCATGATCACCATCCTAACGAATCTCTTGTTCTTTATGACGAGGATTTCCCACTTGATGATGACAATGTGGAACATGGCTACTATGATGAAGATGAGCTGTTCGACATCGAGTATGAGAAGATCATGAAGAATCTAAGTCTCATGGCAAACTTCAAGGATTACATGTCCGGAGGAAAAGAGTGGATTCTCGATAGCAGATGTACCGATCATATGACCGGAGATAGAGAAATGTTTGAAGAGATCACACCAAACCATGGACCGCGAAGGTACGTAATGTTTGGACACAACTCCAAGGGTAAGGTACTTGGTCTTCGTAAGGTGGCCATATCCCATGATAGCTCTATCCAAAATGTTATGCTTGTTGAATCTCTTGGCTACAATCTTCTTTCCGTATCTAGACTTGCCGACTTTGGTTTTAATGTGCTATTCACGAAAGTAGATTGCCAAGTGTTTCGTCAAGATAATCATAAAATGGTCTTTACCGGTTTCCGTAGAGGTGATCTATACATTGTCGATTTCACTAAGAGATCCAAACCTCGTACTTGTCTTATTGCAAAATCTTCTAAAGGTTGGCTTTGGCATAGAAGACTAGGACATGTTGGCATGCGTAACTTAGACAGCTTATCAAAGGTGATCATATACTTGGTGTTAAAGATGTTATCTTTGACAAAGATAGACTTTGTAGTGCTTGTCAAGTTGGAAAGCAAGTAGGTGGAAGTCATCCCATTAAGAATATCATGACTACTAGGAGACCACTCGAGTTACTTCACATGGATCTTTTTGGTCCCAATGCTTACAAGAGTCTCGGTGGAAATTCCTATGGTCTAGTTATAGTTGATGATTTTTCCAGATTTACGTGTGTATTCTTTCTTGATGATAAGTCGCAGGTTCAAAAGATCTTCAAGAACTTCGCTCGCAAAGCGCAAAATCAGTTTGAAGTGAAGATCAAGAAGGTTCGGAGCGATAACGGATCGGAGTTCAAGAACACCCATGTGGATACCTTTCTTGACAAAGAAGGTGTCTCACATGAGTTCTCAGGTACGTACACGCCTCAACAAAATGGAGTTGTTGAGAGGAAGAACCGAACGCTTATTAAGATGGCAAGAACGATGCTTGACGAATACAAGACGCCAAGACACTTTTGGGCAGAAGCCGTGGAAACAGCATGTCATGCCACGAACCGACTTTACTTGCACAAGCTTCTCGGTAAAACGGCATACGAGCTACTCACCGGTAACAAACCCCAAGTTGGATACTTCTGGGTATTCGGCTCAAAGTGCTACATTCTTGATAAGCATCGTCGTACTAAATTTGCTCCTAAATCTCATGAAGGATTCCTACTTGGTTACGGATCGAACTCTCACACTTACCGTGTCTACAACAACTTCACTCGAAAGGTTGAAGAGACGGTAGATGTGAAGTTTGATGAATCTAATGGTTCGCAAGTCGAACAATTGCCAAATGATGTAGGTGATAAGGACCCTCCAGAAGCTATCCTAGATTTGCCCATCGGCAAGATTCGTCCCATGGAGGTGAAGGAAAGTACTTCATCAACTCAAGTAGAAGCCCCTACTTCACGTCAAGGTGAACCACAACATGACATGGAGGCATCCACAAGCGGTACACGACACGATGATGAAGAGGAGGAAGTACATCATGAAGATCCACCACAACCTCCTTCGCCACCACCTCAAGGGAACAACACCTTCAACAACAACGAAGATGAAGGAGATGATGATGAAGAAGAAGCTCCACCATCCAACAATCGGAAGCTGACCCGAGTTCGAGCACAAGTGACCAAGAACCATCCCCTAAACCAAATCTTTGGTGATATACAAACAGGGAGAATCACTCGCTCTAAAACTCACCTAGCTAACTTTTGTGAGCATTATTCTTTCATCTCTAGCATTGAGCCCTTGAAGGTAGAACAAGCTCTAGAAGATGCTGATTGGGTGAACGCGATGCATGAAGAGCTTCACAACTTCGAGAGGAACGAAGTGTGGACACTCGTGGAGAAGCCCAAGGATGAGCAAAACATCATCGGAACCAAATGGGTGTTTCGGAACAAGCAAGATGAAGACGGTCAAGTCGTACGGAACAAGGCTCGTCTCGTAGCCCAAGGATATACGCAAGTCGAAGGTATGGACTACGGTGAGACCTACGCCCCCGTCGCTAGACTTGAAGCTATTTGCATTCTTCTTGCTTATGCTAATCACCATGATATCACGCTTTATCAAATGGACATTAAAAGTGCCTTTTTAAATGGTGAGATTGAAGAAGAAGTCTATGTTAAGCAACCGCCTGGTTTTGTGAATCCTAAGAAACCTAATCATGTTTACAAGCTTCGTAAAGCCCTTTATGGTCTTAAGCAAGCCTCTCGTGCTTGGTACAAATGCTTAAAGAAGTCTCTCATTGAAAAAGGTTTTGAAATTGGTAAAATTGACGCAACCTTATTCACTAAGAGAGTTAATGGTGAATTATTTGTGTGCCAAATCTATGTGGATGATATTATCTTTGGATATACTAACCCACAATTTAGTGAAAGATTTGGAAGGTTGATGTCCGAGAAGTATGAGATGTCCATGATGTGTGAGCTAAAATTCTTTCTTGGTTTGCAAATCAAGCAAACGAAAGAAGGAACTTTCATCTCTCAAACTAAGTATACCAAGGACTTGATCAAGAAGTTCAACATGCAAGAGTGCAAAGGTATGAAAACTCCTATGCCTACTAGTGGTCATGTTGATCTTACCAAGGAGAACGAACCGGTTGATCAAAAGGTTTATCGATCTATGATTGGTTCATTGCTATATCTATGTGCCTCTCGTCCCGATATTATGCTTAGCGTTTGCATGTGTGCTAGATATCAAGCTGCACCTAAAGAGTGTCATCTTTTGGCCGTGAAACGTATTGTGAGATATTTGATACAAACACCAAACTTTGGCATTTGGTATCCCAAAGGATCTTCCTTTAACCTTGTTGGCTATTCCGATTCGGATTATGCTGGTGACAAGGTTGATAGAAAATCCACCTCGGGTACTTGTCAATTTTTGGGTAGATCTCTTGTATCTTGGTCCTCCAAGAAACAAAACTCGGTATCTCTATCTACTGCCGAAGCTGAATATATTGCTGCTGGATCTTGTTGTGCACAATTATTATGGATGACACAAACGCTTAAGGATTATGGAATCCATGTTAGAAATGTTCCATTACTTTGTGACAATGAAAGTGCTATTAAAATTGGTCATAATCCTGTGCAACATTCTCGAACAAAACATATTCAAGTTAGACATCATTTCATTCGTGATCATATTGCCAAAGGAGATATCAATCTTAAGCATGTTCGCACTAACAACCAATTGGCCGATATCTTTACCAAACCACTGGATGAGAAAACATTTTGCTATTTGAGGAGTGAGTTGAACATCATTGATGCTTCAAACTTGAGCTAGACTCACTCGGATGCATGCAAGGGCATGAGCCTTCTTGACATTTCCATGAAGCACTAACATGTTATCTTATGCCATGGAATTCTATGCTCCCTTGTATTGCATCTAATCTTTACTTGGAAGAACTTAATTCCACAAGATTGCCCTCAACTCAAATCATAAGCAATCTTGTCATGACCAAGTATCCACAATCCCTCTTGGTGATGGAAGGAAGAAGATAACTAAACCATATCCTTGACATATACTTGATGTGATCATTGCTAAATCTCTATTGGTATCATGTCAAATGGATATATCTATTGCTCTTCCTTGCATGACTAACCTATGTAGGTGACAAGTGTACTCAAACGAGAAGGTTTGCCCCCAACTCAAGATGATCTTCATCAACCTCGAGCATCCTCAACAAGTTCACCTACAAGCCTCGTCATCAACATCACTCAAAGGTATGCACTCATATCCTTGAAAAGGCTTTACTCCAAGTCATGAGCCAAAGCAACTCAAGTGATATGAAGACATTAAAATGCTTAATCAAAAAATGGTAACCCCATTTTGAGCTTAACGTAGAGTATGACCTATGATCAAGTATTCTTGCTTGGCTCCTAAGTCAATATACTCTAATATAGGTGACCTAGTCACCGCCCATCATCTAGTTAAGTATTTTGGATGGTTCACTTTCTATTTTGCGAAGACTTCTTGGAACCACTCAAATCTTCTCTAGTTGATATCCCTTTGTAAAAACTTTCACATTCCCTTTGTTTTTTTTTAAACAGAAACTTGGTCTCTTATTTCTTTTCTGTTTTAGTCGCTTTTGCCTCGGAGCCGCCGATACATATATCTCGGTTCTACCGACATTGCAGATAAGCTGCACCACAAAATCTCGGTACCACCGATTTATCTGTCTTGGAGTCACCGATTTGTTATTTATGTTCCCAGTTGTGAATTTATGTTTCTTTTGTAATATTTTAAGCAATAATTCTGTTACTTCGATGATCCCGTTTCAAAAAAAAATCGGGGGAGAATAACAAAAGATAATCTTAGGGAGAGAAATTCTTCTCAATGATTCCCTCAGTTTTCATTTCCATGAACCCTACATTCAATGACCCTTGTTCTCAAGGATCCCTTCCTATCAATGATCCCTGTATCTATTCCTGTGTTTGACCTTTTTGGAAATTAATGCCAAAGGGGGAGAATACCAAAGCTTCATGCTAAAGAGGAAGATATATGCTTATGCAAAGGGGGAGATATGATCAAGGGGGAGAGCCAATATCATAAACAAGGGGATAATATCAAAGTAGGGGGAGAAAAAATTCAACATCTAAGATGAGTTGGAAGTTTACTTTTCTGACCCTATCCAATCCCAATATCTACATGCTGAGATTCAGGGGGAGAGGATGTTCTAATATTGTCATATCTAAGGGGAGAAAGAAATAATTTCGGAGACATATCAATATTAAGAAATACTATCTTCTATATGTTCTCCATATCTTGGTATTTTTGAGTTCTATTGCCTTGTTGATTGGTTGAATACTCTTGTGTTTCCTAACATTGTTTTCTCAAGTGTATTTCTACTACAAGAATGCTCAAGAACTCAAGATAAGTATTTGCATCACATCTTTGGTCAAGATGATCCCTTGCTTCTTGCACATATTGTTTGCAAGAGTGAAGTCTTGAACAAAGATACATCCCATTCCTATATATTTGATGCATATAGCCAAGATACATATGACTTACTATATCCCTTCCACTACATGTGTGTCTATGCATTCCAAAGCAACTATCCTTTAAAGGAATCACACATTCAGGGGGGAGCAAATCTAAGTCATGTGTCTCTCAAAGTCTTCACTATATTCATGTATATCTTTATTTGAAGCTTTGATTGTATGTTGTCATCAATTACCAAAAAGGGGGAGATTGAAAGCACAACATGCTCCCTTGGTGGTTTTGATAATTCATGACAACATACATTGTCTCTTGGACTAACACCTTTACCTAGTGTATTTCAGATATAGTCCACAGAGAGGGCTGGCAAAAGGATTGTGGAAATTGTGGAAATACCCCAAGATGCAAGGAAATGGATTGGCAAAGCTTCAAGCAAGAGGACTCTACTTTTTACATTTGTGAGAAATCACTTTGAGTCCATAGGAAAGCCAATACTATTAAAAGGGGGTAAGGTTTTGATTGGTGAACAAAATGCTCATACGTGCACAAGTGATAGTCACCAAAAACACCCACAAGCTCTTCCACAAAGTCTGTCCATAGCCAAATATTCAAAATCGGTGCAACCAATACTTTCCACTCGGTGCCACCGATTCCCAAACTCAGACAGACTCAGCCAAACCCTAGCCACTTTGGTGCAACCGATTCCATTCCGGTGCCACCGAGTTTAGGTTGCCAACTTTCTGTTACGCAAATTCACAATATCGGTACCACCGAGATTGTTGGATCGGCGTCACCGAGAATTTCAATCTGACCGTTGGTCACCTTATCGGTGCAACTGAGTTTCCTATATCGGTCTCACCGAGATTCAAAAGTTGCCACCTTTTGGTCACTTCGGTACCACCGAGATTAACACATCGGTGTCACCGAGTTGGTCATTTTGTGTGTAACGGTTGGATTTTTGGGGATGCCTATATATACCCCTTCACCACCACCTACTCGAAGAGAAGCACTCAGAACTATTCCATACTTGCCCCCATCCAGTTTTCTGAGAGAGAGCCACCTACCCTTGTGTTGAGGTCTAGATCTTCCACTCCAACCATATGGATCTTCATTTCTAGCCTCCCCAAGTTGCTTTCCACCAATCCCATCTCTTCCACCAAGCCAAATCTGTGAGAGAGTGATTGTGTGTTGAGGAGTCTATCATCTTGAAGCACAAGAGCAAGGAGTTCATCGTCATTACCGAGCCTATTACCTTTTGGAGGGTGGTGCCTCCTAGATTGGTTAGGTGTCGCTTGGGAGCCTCCTACTTCGTGTTGTGGAGTTGAACCAAGAAGTTTGTAAGGGCAAGGAGATCGCCTACTTTGTGAAGATCTACCCATAGTGAGGCTAGTCCTTCGTGGACGGAAGCCGTTATGGAATAGTCAAGGTTGCTACTTCGTGGACCCTTATGGGTGGAGCCCTCCGTGGACTCTCGCGACCGTTACCCTCCGTGGGTTGAAGACTCCATAAACATGGACGTACGATAGCACCACCTATCGGAACCACGGGAAAAATCTTTGCGTCTCCAATTGCGTTTGATCTCCATATCTCTACTCTTTACTTCATGTGCAATGTCTTTACTTTCCGCTGCCATATTTGTTGACATGCATGTGTAGGGCTGTTAGACTTGCTAGACTTGCTATAACTGTTAAAATCTGCCAACCA
Source organism: Elymus sibiricus (assembly GCA_039707655.1). NCBI lineage: Eukaryota > Viridiplantae > Streptophyta > Magnoliopsida > Poales > Poaceae > Elymus > Elymus sibiricus. The sequence goes on along the minus strand of CM077663.1, from coordinate 368,648,742 downwards.
ATTAACTTGGGAAAAGGTTAGGTTTTAAATTCCTGCTAGTAGTCTATTCACCCCCCCCCCTCTAGACACTCTTCTAGTGATCCCTTACTCTTCTGCTCCAGCTCCGCCCGACACCGTTTCCCACACTCCAGGGTCTGGAGAGTACTGATGATGGGTCCTTGTGTTCAGCCACCTGTGTGTCTTAGTCCTCCCTGCCCTTTTGGTGTTTCGCTGCCAAAGGGGAAGAGAGTGTAGGGATTTGCCGAGTCACGAGCATGTGTTTGCTTTCTGAGTTGCCTTCTTTTATGTCATTGCTCGTGAACTTTTTCTAGTTGCCTTGCTTTGCTTTGCTTATGGTTGTGAGACTTCAGTCACTTCGTCGTATGGTGTAAGACATATGCTACCCTTAATTATCCTTATATGTCTCGTTTTGTGAGTTAGTTTTATCATACCTTCTGTGTTATACTCTCACATAGTGCTCCTTGCTTAGTTATCACTGCCATATTATATATTGTTGCAAGGAGTATTCGTCTCTAAAATATAGGGGGAGTGTTGATCCTAGCATGTGTGTTTTGCATTCCAAAAGCATATCAAATATAGCACACATCTAGGGGGAGCCCGTCTATATTTTTGTAGACTTTTGGGTTTGCTTTCTTTCTCTTATTTATTATCGATGCAAATCCAGTGTTGTCATCAATCCACCAAAAAGGGGGAGATTGTAAGGGCATATTTATACCCTAATGGTTTTGGTGATTGATGACAATACATTTGCGGACTAATCGTATGCATTAAGCTTTCAGAGAATATCAGGTGGCACGAGATGATTATCTTACCGCTCAGGAAGCTAAAAAGAAGACGGTGTCTTTTCGACGATTTAGTGTTGGTGGACTTAAGTCGTAGGAAAATCCGTACTATCAAGAGGGGGTCCGTAGTGGAAAAGGTTGGGAGGAATCATCACGTACACACTCGCACCCCCATTTGTTTCCCGGCATCATGGAGTCATTGTCCTTGCCCTTCTCTCTCTTTCTTTCTCTCAGCGGTAGTACCGCGCGCACCCGGTACTTCCGCCCCAGCCGGCGGTAGTACCGCTGAGGGAAAGAGGGGAGGGCTGGGCACCTCACGCGAGGCATCAGACATGTATCTGGGAGTGTCTGGTGCCCCGCGCCAGCACCCAGCCACAGCGGTAGTAGGGGCGGTAGTACCAAGCGGTACTACCGCCGCCCCTTATACTGGGGGGTAGTACCACCCCTTCCAGCGGTACTACCGCTTGCCCGTGGCTGGTACAGAGGTAATGGGCAGATTCCCCCACCCATTATATAAGGGGTCTTCTTCCCCAAGAAGCCTCACCTCTTATCCTTCCCAAACCTCCATTGTTGCCCAAAGCTTATTTTAGCCCGATCTCTCTCCCTAGCCAACAAAACTTGTTGATACTCTAGGGTTTGGTCGAGAAGGCCCCGATCTACACTTCCACCAAGAGAAATTTGATTCCCCCCATTAATCCCTTGCGGATCTTGTTACTCTTGGGTGATTGAGCACCCTAGACGGAAGAGGTCACCTCGAAGCCATAGTCCATTGTGGTGAAGCTTCGTGGTGTCGTTGGGAGCCTCCAATTCAGTTGTGGAGATTGCCCCAACCTTGTTTGTAAAGGTCCGGCTGCCACCTTCAAGTGCACCACTAGTGGAATCACAGCACCTCGCATTGTGTGAGGGCGTGAGGAGAATACTGTGGCTCTAGTGGCTTCTTGGGGAGCATTGTGCCTCCACACCGCTCCAACGGAGATGTACTTCCCTCTACCGGGAAGGAACTTCAGTAACACATCTTCGTCTCCATCGGTTCCTCTTGTGGTTACTTCTTACCTTTACTTTGTGCAAGCTACACCTATTGTTTATCTTGCTTGCTTGTGTTGTTGTTGTGTTTAGCATCATATAGGTTGCTCACCTAGTTGCTATCTAGCCAACCTATTTGTTGCTAAGCCTAAATTGTTAAAGAAAAATTAAAAACTGGTAGTTTCCTATTCACCCCCCTCTAGTCAACCATATCGATCCTTTCACCCTCTTTCTTCTAACGACCATCGGTATTTTACTTGGAGCTATATTTTTATTCGTCACATATCATGAGTTTTGCTTGGAGCGTCTTGTATCTTTGCTTGCTTTGCTTGTTAGTTTGTCATTTGTATCCTTGCTGGACACACCTATTTGGGAGAGCCAAAATTAAGCTATGATTTGTTAGAATTGCTCTCTATGCTTCACTTAAACTTTCTGAGCTATAGAATTGCTCTAGTGCTTCACTTATATCTTTTTGAGCACGGTGTGCTTGGAAATTTTTGTAGAAATACTCTCATGCTTCACTTAGATTAATTTGAGAGCTAGTAAATTTTGAAGAAATCCTCTCATGCTTCACTTATACTATTTTGAGAGTTGGAATCTTTATGCTCATGTGCTTCACTTAAATTTGTTTGAGCCTGTCAAAAAAGCAATGGCAATATATGAAACTAGTCCCAAAGTGATAGATATCCAAGGAGGATAAAATAAAAACTTTCATGAAGATCATTGGACAAATTAAACTTGATTCCTTGTAATAGTTTTGAAACATGATGATAGTAATATGTGAGTCATGTTAGTGAGTAATTATGCTTTAGTAGGAATATTGGTGTTAAGGTTTGTGATTCCCTATGCATGCAAGAAAGTCAATAGTTATGCAATGAAGTTACATCCTACTTATGGTGCATTATTCGGTGTTAGTTATGCTCAATGCTTGCTTATGTGAATTTTCATTTCTTGGTTTGGTTGCTTCTCAATCTATTTGCTAGCCTCCATTTGTACTAAGTAGAAATACTACTAGTGCATCTAAAATCCTTAAACCAAGTTTTGCCTTATGAGTCCACCATACCTACCTATATGCGGTATTTCCATGCCGTTCCAAGCAAATTTGTATGTGCCATCTCTAAATTTTCAAAATAAACTTCTCTTTTGTGTGCTCGTACCGCTCATGAAACGGTGGGGAGTGTCCAATATTTTTCCATGCTAGATGTGTTATTCTCAAGATGAGTGTTTATTCACTTGTCATTGCACGAGAGTGCGGCGGTAGTAGGGATGCCCATTCCCGAAATGAAAAAGAAAAAAATTACTTTATGTTGTCAAATAATAAATTCCTTGGAAAGTGTTGGTATGGAAGGCAACCGTGGATACGGCCCGCCATGGAAAGTGAAAGTTTGGTGGAAAAAGGAATAAACTTTATTTTCTGTTTGGGAACCGCCTATGATATATCTAGCATGGAAAGTATTGTGAGCTACTTTGTCGTTTTCGTTGACAGGAAAAGCATGCCACCCAAATTTTTTCTCTCTCGATTTAAAACCTTGAGCTCTGGCACCTCTACAAATCCCTACTTCCCTCTTTGAAGGGCCTATCTATTTACTTTATGCAATTTTTATTTTTAGTTTGAGTCTCCATCTTCTCTTTAAGCACCAACTAGGGGGCACTATGATCGTACTTGAGCATTGGGCATAGCTAATATTTGAGTGTGTTTCATGAATGGATCAATGATTGAGCATGATGGGCTACGGATAACTTTCTTTAGTGTTGATATTTTGAAAGACATGGTTGCATGTTGGCATGCTTGAGTATTGAAGTCATTATGTTAAAACTAGACTATTGCTTTGAATCATTTACATGTCCAAATGTACATGCTATACAAAAGAAAAGAATATGAGATGAACATGTTAGGCAGCATTCCACATCAAAAATTCTGTTTTTATCATTTACCTACTCAAGGACGAGTAGGAATTAAGCTGGGGGATGCTGATACGTCTCCAACGTATCTATAATTTTTGCTTGTTCCATGCTGTTATATTATCATTCTTGGATGGTTTACAATCATTTTATAACAACTTTATATCATTTTTTGGGACTAACCTATTGACATAGTGCCAAAGTGCTAGTTGCTGTTTTTTGCTTGTTTTTTACTTCGCAAAATATCAGTACCAAATGGAGTCCAATCGCGACGAAATTTTTTGGAGATTTTTTCTGGACCATAAGACACCCGGTGGGCCAAAGAAGAGCCAGGAAGGTGGGTTGTGGAGAGCACAACACACCAGGGCACGCCAGGGGGCCCCCGGCACGCCCTGATGGGTTGTGCCCTCCACGGGGCCCCTCTCCACCGCCTCTGATGCCTATAAATTCCCAAATATTCCAAAAACCCTAGGGGAGTCGACGAAACACAATTCCAGCCGCCGCAAGTTCCAGAACCTCGAGATCCAATCTAAACACCATCACGGAGGGGTTCATCTTCTTCATAGGTGCCTCTCCGATGATGCGTGAGTAGTCCACCATAGACCTACGGGTCTGTAGGCAGTAGCTAGATGGCTTTCCTGTCTCCCTTATGATTCTCAATACAATGGTCTCTTGGAGATCTATTTGATGTAAACTTTTGCGGTATGTTTGTTGGGATCCGATGAATTTTGAGTTCATGATCAGCTTCTATCCATGAATATTATTTGAGTCTTCTTTGATCTCTTATATGCATGATTACTTATAGCCTCGTATTTCTTCTTCGAATCTTTGGTTTAGTTAGACCGACTAGATCGATTTTTCTTGCCATGGGAAGAGGTGCTTTGTGATGGGTTCGATCTTGCGGTGTCCTTTCCCAGTGACAGAAGGGGCAGCAAGGCACGCACGTATCGTTGCCATTAAGGATAACAAGATGGGGTCTATTCCTACATGAATAGATCTTGTCTACATCATGTCATCGTTCTTATTGCATCACTCCGTTTTTCCATGAACTTAATACACTAGATGCATGCTGGATAGCGGTCGATGTGTGGAGTAATAGTGGTAGATGCAGGCAGGAGTCGGTCTACTTATCTTGGACGTGATGCCTATATAATGATCATCGCCTTGGATATCGTCATGATTATTTGTTCTTCTATCAATTGCCCAACAGTAATTTGTTCACCCACCGTGCGCTATACTCATGAGAGAAGCCACTAGTGAATCCTACGGCCCCCGGGTCTACTTTTCCAACATATTGCTTTCCGATCTATCTTTTTGCCTCTTTGTTTTCAGATCTACAAAACCAAAAACCCAAAAATATATTGCTGCACTTTTTATTTGCCTTTTCTATTTTGTGTTCTTGAGAGATCTATCTCTCCTATCCATCACTACCTAATCTATCTTTTTACCGTAGAGAGATTGACAACCTCTCTTTCGCGTCGGGTTGCAAGTATTTGTTGTTTGTGTGCAGGTGCTGCTTATTGGGTGGTGGTGATCCTCCTACTAGTTCGATAACCTTGGTTTCATAACTGAGGGAAATACTTACCGTCGCTATGCTGCATCATCCCTTCCTCTTTGGGGAAATACCGATGCAGTCTCAAGCCACGTCACCAGTCCATCAACTCCTAGCCCGGCATCAGTCCCCGAGTCTGGGTAGACGCCTCCATCGTAGGAGGCACCACACCTGCATCCCTAGCCAATACCCAGTGGACTGGAGGGGACACGACTCCGAGACTTCCGACGGCCGCCGGCAAGCTAGCCCCAAGCCCATGGCCAGGCGAGCTCACCCGACGCCATGCCCGCGGTCACTGTTGCCGATCCGTGCACCGACACACCGGTATCACGACCACCACCAACGAGCACCGTACCCGCGAGGGAAGCCCGAACATCCATGCGGGCACATCCCGGGTCACTCCCAACCTCTCCTACCCGAAGCAAAAGCTCCGATCCGCCCCGGGCCCGATCTGACCCGCCCGAGCACGAACCCTAGATCTGGCCCATCCCCAAAACGCGTGCGGCCGGCACCATCGGTACCCACCCAGCCCCGCGCCCCGTCGGACCAGATCCGGGAGAAGGAGGCCGACACCACCGCCCCACGTACGCCGCCTGAAGGAGCCTGGACGCCACGTCACCACAGCCCCGCCCGACGCGCTCCGCCGCCCAGCCCCGGAGCTGCCCAGACCGAGCCCACTCCGAGGCCGAGCACCACCGCCGCCCGCAGCTCCTGTCACCGGAGGAGAAGCAGAGGCCACCGGCTCCTGTCACCGTGGCCCGCGCCGCCTGCCGGCCAGATCCGGCCTCCGCGCGAGGCGCGCACCCTCGCCGGCTGATGTCGCCGGAAATTCCTCGCACCAGGCTCTCGCAGCCTCGCCGCTCCAAGCCCAGCCGAGCCAATGCAGCCGCCGAAGTCCCACGTCCGCCCACGCCGCCGGCACGGACATCTGCATCGCCGCCGTTGCGCCCTGCACAAGCGCCGCGTCCCGAGGTGGCCGTTGCATCCCGCGCTGCAGAGAGCCGCCGAGGGAGGAGAAAGGCCCAGCCGCCGCCAACGCCGACCGGGCTTTGCCCGGCGGCGCGTGCTAGCGGCGGCGAGGGGGGGGCAGCGAGGGGACGGCTCGCGGCGGCGATTTAGGGTTCGCCCTCCCGCTCGCGGGAGCGGGTGGGGGGGACGTCGGCAGCCGATTGAGTGCAATCATTTAACCTGATTTCTAAGTTTTCCTTTTTAAATATCTTCTTTTGGCAGCTTTCAGGTATTTCACTTCATAAATCTTTTGATGTTATGTAACAAAAAAAATAGTTCATAGTTTCTTTTGACTTGTTTTTTTTGCTTGTAATCTTTTTGTTAAAAATAATAAATAAACGATGTAATAAAGCTTACTATCCTTGTTTGTGACATATAAATATGTTATATGAGTGACGTATTTTTTTAGTTAAATGCATAAAATATACTATTTAAAGAATTATGGAATGCATTTAGAAAGTATACGAAAGAAGTTCCAGAAGTCACCTAAAAGTTCTATTTACATCCATGACCCTTTTTATATTGACGGTGGAATATGTTCTAGGATAATTTTTTTACTATATGGAACATTTGCATCCATCCTTTCTTAAAGTTGCAAGGACACTTTTATGGCATACATCAATATTTTATCACGCCCATACACATTTAAATAGACTGTTGAGCATACTTCAATAAAATGTTCGTGCAACTTTTTCTGCAAATTCTGTTATGCAGAGTTAACTCTTTCATTAGGCATGATACAGACATAATATTTGTTAAATTAATAAATTTTGTAAATAAAAATAAAAGAAAAAGAAAAGAAAACATGTATGCCGTTCCATGCTTCCACTGCTGCCGCCATCCACTATATTCCCCATCCCCAACTTCCTAGAAAATGCTATGTCTACCTTGTTGCATACCCCCCCCCCCCCCCCCCCTCCTACTTCCTCGAAAATGCTATGGCTACCTTGTTGCGACTTGCGAGGGCAGAAGCAACACTCGTTGCGTGATTGCGTGTTTCCTTATCCTTTTTAGCTTGGTTTATTTTTTCTTATTGATTTTTAATACATGTTGACTCTTTCTAATGCACCTTGAACATTTTACAAATACACTTTGGCCATTTGTCTGGCTACATGTTGAACATTTGTAAAATGCACATTGGATAGTTTTTAAATACACGGTGAACATATTTTAAACACAATTTGAACAGTTTAAAAAAATTTCATGAATATTTTCAAACGTGTGAACATTTTCTTAAATGGTACAAATAATTTTTTATATGTTATATGTTATGGTCATTTAAAAAAAATACATGAACAATTGTTTACATTCATGGAGATTTCTTTAACTGAAGAACTAGCATGAAAGAACTAGCCATGGACCATCAAAGAGCTAGCCACGGACGGGGGCGTGTGGAAGTTATCTATCCACGTGCCAGAACCATGAGTTTGTTTTGTGATCTTATGGATTTCACCTCTGACTTACCCCAATTGTTTGGGACTAAAGGTCACGATTTTATGAACATGTAAAAGAAAATTGAACAAAATTTAAATGTGTGGATATTTTTTGAATGTCACACTTTTTTTATTTAGACGAACAATTTTGTAAAACTGCAAGAATAAACTTTTATGTTCCATGTACATTTTTGTGATGCGCGATGACCATTTTTTTAAACCAAGTAAAGTTATTTTGTATGCGCGATGAACATATATATGAGCATTTTCCGAATATACCATTCAGCATGAGTGGTGAGCTATCTAAAAAAACATTTTCAGAATATAAGTAAAAGTAAGTAAAAAAATGCAAAACACATGCCAATATACATACCAATTGAACCACTAAAGCAAGCTAACTAATTTGGTACGATTTCCAGCATTATAGGGGCCAATGGTAACATATTCATTTCTGTTGTATATATCAGTCTGTTTTTCATGATTTGGGTGATGAAGACTGTGTTAAGATATTGAAAAAAAATGCAAGGAAGATATCCCTCCCAGAGATGCTGGTGGAAAGGTGATAATTGTTGATATGGTGGTTCGATTTGGACCAAATGAGATTGTAACAAGAGAGACACAGGTTTTGTTTGATCTCCTTATCATGTGTTTTGAAGGGATCTATCGAGAGGAATTCAAGTGGAAAAATATATTCATGAAAGCTGGGTTCAACAACTACAAAATTATAGCAGTCATGGGTGTTAGATCTATTATTGAGCTCTACCCTTGAATACTCTATGAAAAAAAATACTATGTATAGATGGGTGTTTATTAATAGTTTGCTCATGAGACCGGTTAATATTAAGATGAATATGTTTATTAATATTTATAGACGAGTGTTCATTAATATCTATAGACGGGTGTTTATTAATGTAAATGAATTGTTTCAATGGATAGAACTATTCTCTATGGATTGTACATATGTTTTACCATCGGTGAGATATAGTTTATGTATTGAAAATTTGTTCAGATAACTGTTTGAAAATGTTAAGTATATCAACAAAGATAATGTTTTTAATTATTTTCCTGTTCAAAACAAATTACAAAAAAATAAAAAATAGCTAACACAAAGAAAAAAGGAAAAAAAGGAGAAAAAAAGATTGAACCAACAGTAATCAGTTCCCAGCATTGAACCAACAGTTCTCCTGATTACCCTAGCAACAGGACACAGGAAAAGCAGATTGTTTTCATCTGTTTATGCCTGCAATGCCTATGTTTTCCTGCGTGACACCCAAACGGCAGTTTTGCAGTTTTCTTGTGGTTTTAGTCAATACACAACATCTTAATTTCTATGTTTTTCCTATTTCTATGTTTGAATTCTTGTGTTCGAAACGAGGCTTCATACATTTTGTGCTAGAGTTTTTTTTTTTTTTTTTGAGAAACTCATTTTGTGCTAGAGTTTGAGCCACTTGTAGCGTTGGAGATCTGTTTGTTTCACCGGCCCAAGCAAAGCCCATGCCCGGCCCGCATCGTATAGTTGGACCGGGGCTCACCCACACGACAAGCACGCATGCGGCCTGGCCACATACCCACACACCCTAGTGTCACCACCACTGTCATCCCACGTACCCCTGAAAAAAAACGTACCCCTGAAAAAAAATGTCACTGGCACCCCACGCGTCCGATTCGGTGGCCACGACGAACTCGCCGGCGCGGCGGCCGCCTCACGCCGTCAGATCGGCTGGGCGCCGCCCGCCGAGCTGCGGAGGTCAAGTCGCAGCGTGCCACCAGGCGGAGTAACGTGACAACTGACACGACCCGAGGGGCCCCGAGGCTGCTCAGCGTCGCACCCACCGGGCTGACGCGGCGGAGGAACGGCGGCCCCGCTCCCGTCCCCATCGACTCCTGCACCTAGGGCCAGCGGAAGATCCCGTAAGCCCTGACTCGATCCTATTCTCTAATTACTCTACATTTGATTTCGGCGGCGCGAACATCTCGGTCACCCTTAGTCATACTGTCTGACTGAATATGTGTTCTGACTTCTGACTTCTGAGTTAAGTTCAGCTCGTAAACCTTTCCCGTGTTTTAGGCGAAATCGTTTGGTCATCTCTTGGGCCGCTTCCCGCACTCAAAATTGAGTGCGCCATCTGCGTTCCTTTTCACGATTTCTCCGTCAGAATTTGGGGCATTTCGTCCTACATATAAGAAGCTACCTAAACTGGATACTACATCAGTCTGTACATATTTTTGCGGAATAAGACACCCGAGTCGCTGTCCTCTATTTGGCGCGTACGAAATTTGCGAAACCGACAACGAATCTGAGCCGGATTGAGAGTAGCGCCTGTTGTTACGGGCACAAATTTACAAATGGCTGTCTGGTGTCTGCCCACAGCCCACTTGACCACAAGTGGACAGGGTGGTGCCACAGCTACAAAGCAAAGTGATCTATATCAATCTACTTCATTGTCCCCTAGAGAATATACTTTCTTGCCAAGCGCTTAAAATGTTTTATTCAGCTTTATATCTTTACAATGGGAAAAATGCCCAGCCAGTCAGCCATTCATCTGAGGTGGGGATAAAAAATGTCTCCTGTTGTATAATACAACAAATCTGAGAGTAGGGCCTGAATGTAAATCCAAATGAAGCACGACTCAACTCAAGTGAAACATTTGAAAATGGAGTGGAGCTAAACATGAAAAATATTTAAGCTACTCAAACTTTCCAAACGTTGGGTTTTGGTTATCTCTTAAAATATTTAGATCAAACATCAGCTTTACGTGATCTGAAGGGAGTATCTTGTCGCTCTAATCTTGCCATTTAAGCATGTTACGCTCCATCTATTAGCATGCCAATATGAACAATATAGCTGTGATTTAATACAAACATGTAGACATTACTATGGAAGAACTGTTTGACTGATCCACCCTGAGGTGAAAAGTATGTTAGCATAATCTAGCTGTTTTCTGTTAATAAGCGCGTTAGTGGCGCACCTAGTTTTCGTGCCATGGCAGGCTTTTTCGGGCCATTTCCGCTGCCATGGAAGCAGTTCTCCCGTTAGCCTGTTTTTCAGCAAATTAGTTGGAGGAGGCACAGGACTAAAGGCCCAGATTATTATTTTGGTCATGAAGATGGAACCAATGTGAGGAGAATTCATTGAGATCACATGGTCCGAGACGTCGCTCTGGCTGATTCTTTGCTTTGGTATTCGTACTTCATTCTGCTTTGAACAGAGCTTACCCTGCATCTGGAGATATTACAATGATGTCACTTTCATTTCTCCCTCAACAGCACATATGCTCATTTTTTATGAATATCACTTTCTCCATCTGGTCTGTTCTTCAGGTCTTCCAAGGGCTGCCGTTCTCTAATCCATGGCGAGAATGCTGCCACGAATCTACACTCGCGCACAGTCAGCGGTCAGACTCAGACCGTATGGATTTCCTGCCCCTTGGTATGTGGCTTTATGAACAAAATCCCTTTGGTTGCCTTGGATCACATGATTTCTAGCAGTTGTCCGGTCAGTATGATTCTGTGTGGTATCAGTGTGGTGGGTCATTATGTGTTAATGAGGAACGGGGTTGTCGTTGTCTGCGCCTTGGAACCTTGCTATTCCTCAGTTGTACTCTACACTCGTTATTTTTTGGTTTTTGTGGCGGTATTCTACACTCGTTGAGCATGAAAGGTTGGTGTTCTTTCAACATCCTCTCCTAAGAAACCCCACTACAATTATGGCTTGGCGCATTCAGAAAACTAATTATGCCCACTTGTCTTTTGATGGCACCCATGTTGTCATACTTGCAAAGAAAATCTTAATAAGCCAATACGTCAATTCAATGTACGCCTCTTACGTTTTTAGAAAGTTTTCCCGTTTAATTATTTTTATTTGTTTTCAATAAATACTAAGCTCCTTGCTGTACAAAAATATAAAATTCTTTTTGAAAAAAGAAAAATGTAAAATTAGCCTGTTGGCCTTGTAGAGTATTTGAGCGATGACTTTGAGTTGCTCTCTTGATGATATCAACGTTGGGAATCAATGAAAGCTTGTCTTTCATGTTAGATCTGAGTATCAGACATGTAAAATCCTGATACCGAAATAATATGGAGTTATTTGCGAGGTGTGAGTCCTTGTCATCTACGTACAAGTTAGCTGTCGTAGTACAATAAAAGAGCTCATATGTGTAGCAGGTTAGATAGGAGACAGGATTTTTGCTAGCCACCATTGCTCCGTGATCTGTCCCACTAGTAGCCATAACTGCAATACACAGTGTTCTATATAAATCTAACCCATTGTTCCCCTGAGAATACCAAGTGCTTAAAATGTTTTATTCAAGTATAGATCTTCACAGAAGGATGTACAACCATTCATTAGGTGCGTACAGAAAATATGTTCTGTTGCCTACGGATTAAATTTAAGAGTAGGACTGTGTTTAATTATGAAAGATGTGTGACTCAAGTGAAACGTCTGAAATGGAGTTGAGGTAAACTTGAAAATATCTTTTATGAACATTTGATTTGAGCGAAATGTACCCGAGTAAATAGCTTTCATGAATAAATTGTAGTGTATTTGTACTGTAATCGTTGCATAACAAAGTTCATATCTCTCAAATGACTTGACACAATCCCAATACCATCCTTGAATAATTGATTACTCAAGGCCCTACCGCCCTATCATGTGTCCTAACAGGTTGTATTGTGTATATATAGCCGGTATGACTCCAATCCACCCATAACCATAGAAAAACAAGCTCAACAAAAAATGGCCCCCATCCAAGACAAGCAGAGCTCTCATGAGCTGCTCCAGGCTCAAGTTAACCTTTGGCACCACGCACTGGGATTCGTCAAGTCCATGGCACTCAAATGTGCAATGGAACTGCAAATCCCTAACACCATCCAACACCATGGTGGGTCTATGGCCCCGTCAGAGTTGGCCACAAAGATTGGGCTCCATCCGTCTAAGCTTCCCCGCTTACGGCGACTCATGCGTGTACTCACTGTATCAGGCATCTTTGCTGTCCATGAGGCAGCCTCGCCAGACAAGGAGGTTGTTTACGGGCTTACCCCAACCACACGCCTACTCGTCGGTGATGAAGTTAAATCAAACTTATTTCCTATTCTGTCTTTGATGCTTGATTCAACTGTCATTGCCCCCTTCTTTGGCATGCACTCGTGGTTCCTAGATAAGCATTCCACGTCCCTGTTCAAAAAGGCTCACGGTCTTAACTTTTGGGAGATGGCTGAGCAGGACGATAATTACAACCAGATACTCAATAATGCAATGGTTTCTGATAGTAACTTTCTCACGGACATCATCTTGAGGGAGTGTGGTGATTTATTTCTTGGAATAAACTCTCTTATTGATGTTGGTGGAGGCCACGGTGGAGCTGCCAGGGCAATTGCGAATGCGTTCCCGCAAATGAAATGCACCGTGTTGGATCTCCCTCATGTGATTGCAGAAGCTCCTAGTGATGCCCATGTGTCATTTATTTCTGGCGATATGTTTAAGTACATTCCGCCAGCAAATGCTATTTTCCTAAAGGTAAACTCTGTAGAAGTTTCTTCTTCCCTTGCAATACAACACATCATCATTTGACAATATACTGTCAAAACTCATAAATTCTGTATTTAGCTGCTTATGTGAATTAAATTAAGTTAACTAATTTATTTACCATAAAATTCTATGATTCAATATATTATAGGGACTAATGGTAACCTTCTTTTATTTTGCTGCTTTTGTGCATCTTAGTGGGTTTTTCATGATTGGGGTGATGAAGACTGTGTCAAGTTATTGAAAAATTGCAAGGAAGCCATCCCTTCCAGAGATGCTGGTGGAAAGGTGATAATCGTAGATATGGTAGTTGGATCTGGGGTAAACGAGATTGTAACAAGAGAGACACATGCTTTGTATGATCTATTTATCATGTGCCTTGAGGGGATTGAGCGAGAGGAATTTGAGTGGAAAAGGATATTCATGGAAGCTGGGTTCCGCGATTACAAGATTATATCAGTGCTAGGAGTTAGATCTGTTATTGAGCTCTACCCTTGATCTCTACCAGTAAAAAATAACGTGGTAATCGGTGTTGTATGTTCATAAACGGGCATGAACAGCGTGTGTGCTCTCTTGTTGCATGCCTTTGGCCTAATATGATGAATAGTGTACTACCTTATTGTATTTTTTGTGATGTGTGACCGCTGTGATCAATGGATTTGTTCCTGTAGTGTTTATGTATAGACTACCTTATCTGCAGCAGGGTCTATATTTTGTTTGTGAGAACTGAGAATTGAGATGACATATACTGATATTAAGATGCTATGACCATGTTTCAGTGCTTACTCTGTTGTTTTTCTGCGCCAGTACCTTCGTGAATCAAGTGTTCAGATTACTTTGTGCTCATAAGGTGGCTCCACACTGCTCGCGAGTGTCAGAGCGTGCTGCTCTATATGATCATAGCTATGTCCATTTTGCACACTGCAACTTTACAAGTTTTTTTTATCCAGAAGTAATGCTTGGATCCATTTTAGTAAAACTGCATCCGCATGCTGCTGTGTTCAAATTGCTGTTGGTGATTCAGTGTGATGCAAACTTGAGTTTCAGTTCACATGTGACGAACGGACCCATTTTCCAGTTCCTCTCTGCCTCAGGTAAGTCCCTCTTTCGGGAGTTTACGCCTAAGACTGTTCATGCAGCAATTTTGAAGCGGTCATGGCTTCCTCAGTGTGACCATTCTTGAATTCTGAAGAGTACTGACACTAAGCTGGATATATTTTTGTGTCAGTGTGTTTGGCTGCCGGTCAAACGGATCAATGGAGATAAGGAGAAGCATATCTCTGGCCCCAACACCTGCTCCTGGAGATAATTCTTTTTTTTTTGAATGTCGGCAGTAGAACTGCCAAATTCATTTATCAAAAGAAGGTGTTACAAGAGCCCTCCGAGGAGGAAAGCACCGCAAAAGGCAGCGCAAAAAGAAAAGAAAGAAAAAAGGACCATTCGGCAGCACCACAAACCCACACTCTACCATCAATCGAGAACACCATCAGAACCCATCGTCGGGATCTCCAAGGTGACGCCTCCAAGGAGGAAAACGATGTTAAAGACACCGTCGTCACCCGATCTGGCACTGCCTGACCTTAGGTTTTCACCCGGAGATCTCACGCTAATTGGTAGGAAGGGCGAACGGCTCCACAACGATACCTCCAAGGAGGAAGACGACACCCATGGGTGCCGTTACCGCCGGCAACGACCGAGTCGATGCATGATTTTCATCCGGAGTCGGGCCTTCCACCAACAATCCAGGGATCCGAGGCCACCAGCGCCAAGTAGCAGCACATGCCCGAGCAAACACTACCAGAAACGAAATGATCGAAGCCGCACGTAGAAAACTCGGCGAGCATGCGCCAACCTGACTGGGCCGCACCGCCGCTCGCAGGTCTTGGGCGAGCCAAGCCGGATCTAGCCAACTTCTACCTCCGTGCGCAGAACTGGGCGATCCTCCGCACCGCAGCGCACAGGAAAGGTCGAAGGAGAGCCGGACATAGCCGGTCCGCACCGCCGCGCGCAGGAACTAAGCGGGATCCAAGCCAAACTCCGCAGCTCGCGCCGCCGCGCGTAAGAAGAGGACCACTCGTGCTGGATCTGGTCTGTCCAAGCCTCCTGCAGCACCCGACAAACTGGACGGCGCCACAGCTCCACGAGCCGGGCGTGGACGCGCTTGAAGGAGAGACACCACCACCAAACCCCGACACCACCGCTACAGCCATCACACGGCTAAGGCAGCCGAAACAGGCGCGCAACGCAGCCATGATTCAATGGCGCCTGAAGCCATCTCTCGCCAGGCACTCCAGCCACAAGATGGCAAAGGCCAGATCTGGCCCGGCAAGCTGCAGTGCCCTGCATCCCTGCATCCCCACCGCACGCGAACGAGCAGCAACGCGCCCCAGCTGCATGCCCATACGCGCCCACGTGCCCGCCGCGCCAGCCGCGCCCTACCGAGCGCCATGCCGCGCCCGCCGCGCGTCTTGCCGCGCCAGCCGCGCATCCCGTCGCCGCGACAGCGCGCGCCAGATCAGCGCGCTCCCCAGCGGCCCCGAATCCGCGTGTGCGCCGCCCAGCCTCCAGCTCGCGAGGCCGCGTCGCCCCGCCTCCGGCGCGCGGCAGGCCGCACCGCGCCCGACAGCGGCGCCCCGCACCCGTGCCGCCGAGCGCCTCCTCCGCCCAGGGAGCAGCCCCGCACAGCTCCAGATCCGGGCCAGAGGGAAGAGAGGGCCCGCCGCCGCCGACGCCGCGCGGGCTTTGCCCGGCGGCGCTCGCCGGCGGCGGCGGGGGGAGGGTTGGTGGGGGGGAGCTCCTGTGGCGGCGAGGGTTTCGCTAAGGGACTTGCAGTGTCAGCACTACTTATTCAGGTGCTCAGAAACCCTAGTCACCTCCGAGTCGCCCTCGGGAGCTCGACATGCGGGCTGAAACGTTCTTACCTCTCCAAATATTGCCACCAAACTGATTTTCTTTACCCAGGAAGGAGAAGCTTCCGTTTATGTCAGCTGTTTTGTTTTCTACCAGTTACTATAGCGGTTTTTTTTTGCGGGGACACCAGTTACTATAGCTGAGTACCCCGTATAACTTTTCCAGTTGACATACCCAGAACACTGACTATATCTGAATTCTTTGGATGAACTAAGCTGATTTTTAAGTTTTCCCTTTTATAGATCTTCTTTTGGTAGCTTTCAGGTGTTTCACTTCATAAACCTTTTGATGTTATCTAACAAAAAGTTCAGGTAATAGCTTCTTTTCACCGGTTTATGGATTTTCTTTTTTACTTGTCATATTTTTGTTAAAAATAATAATTACATAATAAAGTTTACTATCCTTGTTTGTGACATAAAAATATTTTATGCGAGTGATGTAATTTGTTTTGTTTAATGCATAAAATATACTATTTCATGAACTAAGGAATGCATTTTGAAATCATTTATTGAAAGAAGTTCTAGAAGTCACCTAAAAGTTATATTTACATTCATGATTAGTTTTATATTGATACTGGAATATGTTCTAGGATAAACGTTTTTCTATATGGAATATTTTCATCCATCATATTTTAAAGCTGCAAGGACACTTTATGGCATACATAAATATTTTATCAGGCACATACATATTTAAATACACCGTTGAGCATACTTTAACAACAAAAATTCATGCAACTTTTTCTGTAAATTATGTAGAGTCAACTTTATCATTGGGCATGATACACACATTATATTTTCTACTTTTAGTAAATGTTGAATTCTTTTTGGCAGAAATGAATGTTGTAAATAGAAATTAAAAATAAATAAAGAAAATGAGTAGTCTGTTCCATGCTTCCTCGCAATGGTATGTCTAGCTTATTGCGTGAGAGAAACTGGTTTCTGTTTTTTCGTTTTATATCTGTTTATTTATTTTTTCTCAGATACATGTTGACTGTTCTTAATACACGTTGAACATTTTTTGTATAAATGCTGAACATTTTTTAGATGCACTTCGAACGTTTAACCGAATACATGTTGAACATTTGTTAAATGCACATTGAACATTTTTCAAATACACGATAAACATTTTTTAAACACATGTTGAACATTTCTTAGAAAACTTGTGAACATTTTTTAAGTGACAAATCTTGTATGTTGTGAATTTGTTTTAAAAAAATGCGTGAACATCCTTTTAAATTTCATGAACATATTTTAAAAAATTCTAAACAATTTTTTTAGATGTCATGAGTTTTTTTGAATGGTAAGAACATTTTAACAAACTGCATATTTATTTAACCTTTTAATGTATTTTGTTGAAAAAATTATGAACATATTTTTAATTGCCATAATTCTTTTTTTGAATTCTACGAACATCTGTTAACATCAAGGTCGCAGATGTATCCAAGACATCACGCACAACATGTTTCCACTAATTCTATTTATTCCAACATGCACACATAAGCCATGCACACATGTCACCTCATCAAAGGCCCACCCAACATCATGGGAAAAATCTATTATATTACACTGACAATATCCAATAAATATTTCCAACTATACAATATTCCATACAATATATGATATGTATTTTTGTTTTTTTCATATATTATCAATCCAAATCTTTCATACAACCAACTTTTATTGGAATGTATGGCAACATATTCCCGCCGCAACGCGCATGGTATCATCTAGTTTTTTTCCATTAGGTTTGAGCTAATATATTTTTTCTTTAAAATGTGAAGGATAGGAAACAGTCCTGTACACGAAAAGGGATCCATTCCTATAAACCACCTCAGTTCTCTGATTAGCAAGTTATGGGCTTATTGAAAAAAACAAAAGTTATGGGCTTATTTTCGGAACACCACTATTTTTTCCAGGGAAATGGGCTTACAGGCCGTATTCGGTGGAAAGCCCCAGATCCATATGCGCAGTCTCGTCGTCTTCCTCACACTATCGGCTTCCTCGCCAACGGCCAAATCCAAATGGGGAGCTCCAGCACTCCGGCTACGGCGACCGAGCCTCGGCTCTCTACATCTTACTCCAGCATAGCCTCCCCGCCCCCGCCCCCGCCCCCAATTCTCTACACCAAAAGAGAGCGCGTGGCATGGCGGCGGCGGCGAAGCACGCACGGTCAGACGCCATTTCCCATTCCATCAGTCATTGTTAAATTCCTCACCTTTCTTGCCCTGCTTACGTGCAATCAAATTTTTATGTTGGTTTTGATGATATCGATCGACACAGAGGGTACCTAGGGCCTGGAATTCTCTTGTCCTAATTTTGACGAGATCTACGCGCAGAGTACAACAGAGCTCTAAAATTGCCCCCACCCACCATAGCTGCCATTGAACTGCTTTGTTGGGTTCTGGATAAATATAATCTTAATTCGTACCTGCTCAATGTAGAGTAATATAAACTAGACCTAGCTAACCCGATTTCAAGGAAAGTACATCGCATTTGTCCCTAACTAGCTGCCTGCCTAATTATTTGTTAATCCATGTCACGGTCTTGTCTTCATCGTCTCTCAAAGAAAGATCTCCATTAGATACAAAAGAAAAGTGACTCGGTTTGGCACTAGTTAATTAGCTACGGATTAGTCCAAGTCGCACTGATCTCGATCTCGATCGCATCTAAAGCAATCCATTGTGAGTTTTCTACATGGACATATGTATTGATAGAATAAAATTCTGAGACGAAAATACATATAAACTTGAGAGAAGGCTGAGCAGTGACAGCCTAACTAATATGCGCGGGCGGTCATACGCATCTTGAGATTCACAGGGTGCTAAAATAGTAACATCATTATTGGAAAAGAAAACAATACATTCGTCACCTTAGCCTTACCATTGACCAGAGCTACCTTTTGACAGCTGAGCCTGCAACGAACCTACATAAGACCTGAACGAATCGCGCCAACCAGGGCAAGAACTAACAGTTAAAAAGATAAGCAAGACCAGCAACCTGACAACCCACATTATTTAATTTATTAACTCCGTCCAGCGCTGCTGTCCGCTAGTGTTATTATGTTAGGTGTAGATAATGACGAAATGTGATGGGCAAATTATGTTATACACTAGGAAGTTTCCCTTCTGCTAAACAATTACTTAGCTAGTTTCCCTTTCATTCATATACGATGGAAGCTTCTTCCTCTTTACCGGAATTGATTTGCTCTCCAGAGCTGAATGAGCAAGACATCCATCAAGCCAGCTAGGTAGTTCAACTTTATTTTGTCCCTTTAATCACACCTAGCTAATTAAGCTTCTTGCTTGTTTCGTTGTCTCGAGCTCCTACTGAAATTTCACCTTACAATTATTATCACAACAGAAGACAGCAACTACAATGGCGATGGTGCTGGATGCATTTGGATCCTACCTGGGGGACTTGCTCAGGCAGGTAGCAGAAGAAGAGCTGGGAATGCTATTGGGCGTCTCCAGCGGGATAGACAAGATGGGTGAGAAGCTTCGGGACCTCAAAAACTTCCTTGCCGACGCCGATAGGAGGAACATCACCGACGAGACCGTCCAAGAGTGGGTGGGGCAGCTCAAGCGTGCCATGTACGAAGCTACTGACATCCTCGACCTCTGCCAGCTCAAGGCCATGGAGTGTGGATCATCCTCCGTAGATGCAGGGTGTTTCAATCCCTTGCTCTTTTGTATGCGGAACCCCTTCCATGCTCATGAAATTGGCACCCGCATCAAGGCACTCAACCAGAGGCTCGACACCATCAAGGAGCGGAGCGCTGCTTTCAACTTCATCAATCTCTGGTCCTACGAGGATCATAGCAGCAAGGTGCATGCCTCTCATCATAGTAATCCTAGCCGTGAGACGTCAGGGGAGCTCGATCGGTCAGGTCTGGTTGGGGAGAAAATCGAAGAAGACACAAGAGCACTGGTGGCCCAAATCTTCCAAACAACGAAGGAGGTCAACAACAACATCATGGTGTTCGCCATTGTAGGCGTTGGCGGGATCGGCAAGACCACCCTTGCACAAAAGGTCTTCAACGACGAGGACATCCAAAGTGAGTTCAGCAAAAAGATATGGTTGAGCGTCAATCAAAACTTCAGTGAGACTGAGCTACTGAGAATAGCCATCATCGAAGCCGGAGGAGACCACCGCCCAACTGGAGATGCAAAGGCCACGCTTCAGCGAACCCTCAAAGACGCCTTGATTGACCACAAGACCTTACTTGTAATGGATGATGTGTGGAACCATGGAACATGGGAGGGTGTGCTCAAAATACCCTTAGTTAATGCTGCTGCTTCAGGCAGCCGAGTCCTCATTACGACTAGAGATGAAGGTGTCGCCCGAGGGATGACAGCCACACGGCCCTACCACCACATTGACACATTAGCGCCTGACGACGCTTGGTCATTGCTCAAGAAGCAGGTTCGTATGCAATTAAACAGTATTGTCTTAATCAAGCGAATAATCAATCTCCATCTAATTATTAACAGTACAATGTAGTTAATTAAGAAAACAAATAGGATGCTTCCAGGTTAATATGTGCCATTAATTATGTATTATTTAATGGCTTGTAAGTACATTACCCCTTGGAAGGTGATGTTGTCAATAATTTCTTAGGGCTAATATATTAGTTTTGCTCTTTTACAAACGCGGTGATCGCACTAGCGGTCATTGAACTTAGCATGAATGTGCACTTTACTTTGAAACAGTGGCGCACTGGCCGTTTACTTGGCAAAATATTGCACCAGAGGTCAATCTGAGACCAATTCGGCTCAGATGGCTAGTTGGTTGCAGACACGAGCATTTTTCGCCTAGAAATCGCACGTGACTAGCGTGAGGCCTCCGGTTTTTTTTCTCTTCTGCAAAGAACCCCTAGAGTTTTATTATTCATTTATAGGAGTGCAACGATGGTGGACAAGACAGAGGAACGTTCCCCGCAGACAGCTCTGTTTGTGCTGGGGACCCAACCTGCCCCCAGCGTAGTTGCCTTATGCGACAGGTTGCTGGCGCTCCTCACCATCAGCACCTCCCTGACCAGCTCCATTGTCCCCAGCCACTAGGGTGGCGGCATCCTCCCTGATCGCTTCCACCTTCGTTGATGACAGACATGAGCTCGAAGGAGTGACACTAAAGGGGCAAGGACACAGTGGTGAAAGATCATTAACTGAGTGTTTCTGTTGAAATAAAAACAAACCCCCTCCCCTGGGAGGCCTCACATGATAGCCAGGTGCTATTTTCACGCTAAAAATATCTGCATCAGGAAGCCAACTATCGGTACCGATGTGGTCTCTGTTTGACCTCAGGTGCTACATTTTGCCAATTAGTGACCGATGCACCACAGTTTTTAAGTTCTGGGACTAAAGTGCACATGTGTGCCAAGTTCAAGGCCACTGGTGCAATTACCTCTTTAACTATACTGTAGCGCCAATTTGATTTTCAGTATTTTATTTATGCCTACCTACATGACACATGTTCGTGACATTGAGATCTTATTTTGCTGAGCTTGATTACTATAATTAGAAAAACTGAAAATTAATGAATTTACCAGTTTTGCCAATGAAGATATATGGGTTGTATATTCATGTAGTGAGTAAAATGTTACTAATTTTCAGTCTATTTTGCTCAACCAAGGATGAAGATCTAAATGCTCAGCTTCTGACCCACTACCATATGACATAATAGAAATAATAAGTTATTTTTTATGATGAAAAAACAACAGTTTTGGTGAACCCCTACCAATAGAAGCAAAATGATATGGAACAAAGGCTAACTAGACTAACTGTTGCGGTAAGAAAATTGTATGCAAATTTTACAATGCCGTAAGATAATTTTTTGTAGTATTATGCATTTTAGGTGACTAGTGATAAGATAATTTCAGGCAACCGTAAAATAATAAACTATATAATATATATTTATCCTAAATTCAGAGTATAATTTTATATTGCAATGACAAGAGAATAATGCAAAAGTATATTTTTGGAAGAAAACAATCCATGTTAAAAAAATTGCTTTCTTTATATAAAGTAATATGTATGGTACACATGGGAGTCATTGCATGAATCTTTGTTATATAGGAGCAAGATAAGTAAATACATTTATAACATTTCCTTTCTGACAAGTACTTTCTGTACTTTGAATTTTTCTATAATCAGACCCACCCTGGCAAATAGATGGTTATATCAACTAGTCCTCTCGTCTATTAAGAGGTATATTTGAGTGAGCTTGATATATAGTTAATTAACTCTATCGGTCCGCTGAACTACATGTTTCCAGGTACTCTCGAGTGAGATAGATGAAGACCACATCAATAAGCTGAAGGATGTCGGATTGAAAATTATACAAAAATGTGCTGGTTTACCACTTGCCATCAAAGTAATGGGAGGACTCTTGCGTAAAAGGGGGGAGCTACGTCATGACTGGGAGCATGTTTTGGATGATTCTAAATGGTCAATAACTAGAATGCCCCAAGAGCTCAACTATGCATTATACTTGAGCTATGAAGATATGCCTTCTTATTTGAAGCAGTGCTTTTTATACTACTCTCTTCTCCCTAAAAGTAGAAAGTTTCATGTGGATCAAGTCATTTCCATGTGGATCAGCGAAGGATTTATTCATGGGAACTCGGATGATTTAGAAGAATATGGAAGAAATTACTACAATGAATTGATATCTAGGAACCTTATAGAGCCAGATAAATCGTATGTTGGTCAATCTTATTGTAGCATGCATGATGTTGTTCGTTCATTTGCTCAGTATATGACTAAAGATGAAGCACTCATAGCTCACAATGGAGACACCAATATTCTAACTAAACTTCATTCACAAAAGTTTCTTCGGTTGTCTATAGAAACTGATCGACTGCAATCAGGTCACCTCGACTGGAAATCATTACAGGAGCAGAAATCGGTGAGGACATTAATCTCAACTATTCAGATCAAGATGAGGCCCGGTGATTCATTGGTTACTTTTTCTAGTCTAAGGACTCTACATATAGTATCTGCAAATATGGTTTCATTGGTTGAATCGTTGCATCAGTTGAAGCACCTGAGGTATTTGAAGCTAGTAACTGATATATTTGTACTTCCGGTGAACATTGGCAAGATGAAACTCTTGCAATTCCTTGACCTTCGTGGATGTGAAAATTTGGCAAATCTTCCTGATAGCATTGTGAAGCTTCGCCAGCTGAGGTTTCTTGGCCTTGCTGACGTATGCATGATACCTAGAGGGTTCCGTGGTCTGACAAGTATGAGGAGACTACTTGGGTTTCGAGCCCACATGGATGGTGATTGGTGTAGTTTGGATGAGTTGGGGCCTCTTTCTCGACTCAGAATAATTGAATTAATTCAGTTGGAGAATGTATCTGTAGCTTCGTTTGCTGCTAATGCTAGGCTTGGTGAGAAATTGCATCTTACCAACCTATTCTTGTCCTGCACCAGCAAGCTGGGAGATGATGGGTTGGTCAAAGATAAAGAAGGTGTCTCTGCTGAAGAGCAGAAAAGAATCCAGAAGGTGTTCGATGAGCTCTGCCCTCCGCCCAGTGTAGAAAATCTTCGTATCCCCGGATATTTTGGCCAGCAACTGCCGAGTTGGATGATGTCGAGGTCAAGGGTGCCGCTCAACAACTTGAAGTTTCTATCATTTTATGACCTGGCTTGTTGTACCCAACTTCCCAATGGGTTGTGTCAGCTCCCCTACCTGCAGTTGCTTCAGGTCGACCGCGCTCCATGCATCAGACATGTTGGAACCGGATTCTTGCAGGCAGAGTCAGCTCCATTTCCGAGGTTAACCGAGATGAGCTTAGAAGGAATGGTGGAATGGGAGGAGTGGGAGTGGGAGGAGCATGTAGAAGCCATGCCCCGTTTGGAGAAGCTTTGGCTCATTAATTGCAAGCTGAGGCGTGCTCCTCCTGGCCTTGCCTCGAACGCACATGCTTTGAAGGAATTATTTGTAGAAGACGTACATCACCTCAACTGCCTTGAGGGATTTTCTTCTGTTGTTGAGCTTACAGTGTGTGGAAGCCCTGATCTGGAGAGGATAACCAATCTGCCCAATCTGCAGAAACTCACAATCACCGATTGCCCAAAGTTGAAGGTGCTAGAGAGTATCCCTGTACTTGAGAGATTGGTCCTGGAGGATTACGTCATGGAAGAACTCCCAGAATACATGCGAGATATAAATCTAAGGCATTTGCAGCTGCTCTGCAGGATATGGTTGCTATCTTCTATAGCCGCAGGACAATCTGGTCTTGAGTGGGACAAGTTCAGCCATGTGGAGCATGTCAAGGCATATACACCTGATGGTGACAACCAAAGGAAATGGTATGTGTTATACACGAGAGACAACTTCAAGTTGGATTCAAATATTACCAGCTTCACCATATTTTCAGGTACATAAATTAAACATATGAGCTTTGTCTTAGTTTGTTTGAGCACTCTGACTCTGCTAGTTTATAAGGTCGTTTGATTTTATCTCCTGTTCTTCATCCATATATATTGCACGGTGACTGAATATATTCCGCACATTTTTTTGTTTCACATGACTAGTCGTTTCAGATGATGTATAAACATGGATGTTCAGTTGCTCCAGACATGCAACTTAAGTTTTAGCCACAACACTAGTTGTGCCTGTGGGTTGTTTTGGTTGCACTTCCTCGTATATGTTGCAAGTATTTATCTTTTTTCATTTGTTTTGCTAGTTTTACCTTGAGTTCAACAAATGTTGAGTGATATGTTAGTTCTTGTCTTGCAAATTAGAGATTATGTAACCAGTTCTGTATTTTTCTTGCCATGCAGATAGATTGTCATCTTTTATGGTGGAGGCAGAAGGATTCGAGTATGTGTACAAAATGAGAAGAAGTACCTTCAGTCACGTCTGCAGCTTGGTGAGGATCCCAGTATTTGAATATATGATGCCTTGGGATCACACCTTTGTTGATGGGAGAGTGCTATCTTTCCAAGATGGAGTAGCCATTGCTTTGAGGATGCTGAGCTCCGGTGAGTCACCGGTTACTGTAGGATCCTCTCTTGGTGTGAACGAGTCAACTGTATTGATGGTAACTCGGATATTTGTTGAGGCCTTGTGGGAGCGTGCATACCACCAATTCAGCTATCCTGGCCCTGCTAAAATGGAGAAGATCAAGCGCAAGTTTGGCAAGATCCATGGCCTGCAAAACTGCTGCGGTGTTGTACGTACAACCCACATCACATTTGGATCACAAAACTGTGACCATGAGGAGAATGAAGGCTTGCTAATGCAAGCCATCGTTGATCCAGATATGAGGTTTACAAACATTTGGTTGGGACTGCCTGGTAGCATGAACCAATCGAGCCTTCTGCATGACTCTGGACTCTTCATGTCCTGTGAGGAGGGTACTTGGCTGAATGGTAGCAAGTTGAATTTATCAGATGGATGGCAAGTTGGAGAATACATAATTGGTGATGCAGGATACCCCCTTCTCCCCTGGCTCCTCACACCTTACCACCTGGAAGACAAGGACTCCTTTGCAGATTTTCCTCCTTATCAAGCCGAGTTCAACAGGAGACACTCTGCAGCTACAGACGTCATGTTGGCTGCGCTCGCGAGGTTGAAAGACACTTGGAAGGCCCTAGACAGAGAGATGTGGCGCTCGGCCAGTTCGTGTCGGCTTCCTCAAATTATGTATGCATGCTGCATTTTGCATAACATTGTGATAGACTTGGAGGAAGAGGCCGCAGATATGCATAGCGATGAGGAGAATTACACTGAGCAAGTGCGACAGATGGCAGAGGAGGATGCTGCCAGGGTGAGGGATATACTGTCCCAGCACTTGATCGAATCTGGAGGTAAATTAACACAACTGCACGCTGACTGCTCCCTCTTAATGTGTTTGCTCGAATGCTTTGTCTATTTACTTGTTTTGTAATCCCCTCCTATTGGTTCCATGTTAATTTCATCTGCTTGGTTACTCCACACAATGGCTGCAGAGGGGAAGCAGGAAATAGTAGCGGTTGCATCCTGTTCAGGAGATAAAAACAAGGAACAAGGAGCACGCTGACGACAGGCATCAGATCGAGCAAAGGAGAAAGTGCATGATATAGCTAGCTAGCAAGATCAGATCAGACCATTGTCTCCATTAATCAATTGGGTACTGTTCCATTTTCTCTGCTTCGCAGTTGTTCTTCTTTCTTTAGTTAATTCTTTTAATATGGCTTTTATTAATTAATGCTACCGGGAACCGTTAAATCCCCTGGTGATATGTTAAACTACTTGGAAAGAAACTAAGCCGATTCACTAGGCCTATGAGCAATAGGGTGCTAAGCAAAACCCATTGCCTATGAACTGACTGGATCCTATGTAATTATTTCCCTTTCTGTATTGGCTATTTGCTCTGGTGGTTCATTCATTCGATAGGATGCATGGGTTTGGACAGTTAAGTCAGCAGCCCTACACTATTATATACTCGTACAGTACAACCTGGCAATGGAAAACCTTGATATGCTTAAACTCAGCTCAGCTGCATTGCATAATCATACAGTATCTCATCTACTTTAAATCTTGATGCGAGCAGC
Source organism: Elymus sibiricus (assembly GCA_039707655.1). Lineage (NCBI taxonomy): Eukaryota > Viridiplantae > Streptophyta > Magnoliopsida > Poales > Poaceae > Elymus > Elymus sibiricus. Next base: position 368,622,062 of record CM077663.1, on the reverse strand, counting down.
TGGAACCTGGAGGAAGCGGAACTTGCCGGCCTAGCTCGTATCTTCATCCTACCACCTGCTTACATCAAGTTGCATGAATGCAGCGCAGGCCCGGGCAATGGGGAGACGACAAAAGTGATGCTGCAACATGAATTCAAAGTTGGATTGGCAGTTAGTGGTGTAGCTGCATGGATGGTAAGGGCTGTCTGTGATTTCTATCATTTCTGCTGCTTGCTGCAACCTGAAGAATTTACAAACGTAATGGCAGTGATGTTTATACATGACAGGTGTCTGGGCATGATTCATTCGGTTGTACAGTAGTAGGCAAGCTGTTAGCATATGCCCCATGGTAATGAATGTGTCGGCTGTCCCTACACTGTGCTTGGGGAAGAGCAGAGTATGTGTAGAGTCTTCTGTGACAGTCGGAGATCAACTGATTTGCCACCTGCAAGGAAGGAAGGAAACGTTTTGTACCTTGCCAAGTGGTTGTAGAGGAGAAGCTGTGGAGACAGCCTTAGCTACTCACCTGCTCTACTCCCGGACCGAGCTGATGTCCATTGTTGTGGGGCCTACATATTAGTAGTTAGTACAAGTTCAATTTCTTTTAGAAACACACTAAAAACGCTCACATACATGTCCTTATAGACGCACACTCACGGACGTGGAGTATTTGAGCTCGAGCTCAAATGTACCCGCATGAACAGTAGAATCGAAAAAAAATTCAAAACATTTCAAAAAATTCTAATTTTTTTTTGTGATGAACTTTGACAAATGTTTGAAGCGCTTGCAAATTTTCATGATGAGATCACATTCTAGGAAGGCGTGACAAAAAAAACAAAAACGATGCTCTGAAAATGCTATTTTCGAAAGCATTTTGAAACACTGATTTTGTTTTTTTTGCCACGCCTTCCTCGAATGTGATCTCATGGTGAAAATTTGCAAGCACTTAGAAAATTTGTCAAAGTTCATCATAAAAAAAATCAGAATTTTTCTGAAATGTTTTGAATTTTTTTCGATGTTACTGTTCATGTAGGTGCATTTGAGCTCGAGCTCAAAAGGGTACTTTCCCACACTCTACCCCTATGAACTTATTAGAATCCTGTCTCTGAACAGCGGCGCATTCCCTTATTCTTGAGATAATTACACCTACGGTCCTCGTACTCTCTGGCATGTAACACGACGGTCCCGGGACTCGCGGAATGCTCCACTACGGTCCTCAAATACGAGGATACGCTCCAATACGGTCCTCGAATGTGATCTCATGGTGAAAATTTGCAAGCACTTAGAAAATTTGTCAAAGTTCATCATAAAAAAAAATCAGAATTTTTCTGAAATGTTTTGAATTTTTTTCGATGTTACTGTTCATGTAGGTGCATTTGAGCTCGAGCTCAAAAGGGTACTTTCCCACACTCTACCCCTATGAACTTATTAGAATCCTGTCTCTGAACAGCGGCGCATTCCCTTATTCTTGAGATAATTACACCTACGGTCCTCGTACTCTCTGGCATGTAACACGACGGTCCCGGGACTCGCGGAATGCTCCACTACAGTCCTCAAATACGAGGATACGCTCCAATACGGTCCTCGAATGTGATCTCATGGTGAAAATTTGCAAGCACTTAGAAAATTTGTCAAAGTTCATCATAAAAAAAAATCAGAATTTTTCTGAAATGTTTTGAATTTTTTTCGATGTTACTGTTCATGTAGGTGCATTTGAGCTCGAGCTCAAAAGGGTACTTTCCCACACTACCCCTATGAACTTATTAGAATCCTGTCTCTGAACAGCGGCGCATTCCTTTATTCTTGAGATAATTACACCTACGGTCCTCGTACTCTCTGGCATGTAACACGACGGTCCCGGGACTCGCGGAATGCTCCACTACGGTCCTCAAATACGAGGATACGCTCCAATACGGTCCTCGAATGTGATCTCATGGTGAAAATTTTCAAGCACTTAGAAAATTTGTCAAAGTTCATCATAAAAAAAAATCAGAATTTTTCTGAAATGTTTTGAATTTTTTTCGATGTTACTGTTCATGTAGGTGCATTTGAGCTCGAGCTCAAAAGGGTACTTTTCCACACTCTACCCCTATGAACTTATTAGAATCCTGTCTCTGAACAGCGGCGCATTCCCTTATTCTTGAGATAATTACACCTACGGTCCTCGTACTCTCTGGCATGTAACACGACGGTCCCGGGACTCGCGGAATGCTCCACTACAGTCCTGGCTACGCCCAGCCAGGTGCCACGTCAGTGTACAGTAGATGTGCGGGCCCCCCATGTCAGCATATGAGAGAAGAAAACAAGGAATAATAAAATGCTAGGCCGTGGTTCGAACCTGAGACCTAAGGAAAAGCGAACAGACGAGCTATCCACTAGGCAACCTATCCGTCGTGGTCATATATCAGCTAGAAAGCTATATAGAGTAGTTTTTTTTTTTTGAGCAGCGCTATATAGAGTAGTTGCACATATAGCTTTCAGCTGCGCACATAACTGGCCCGGCCCAGTAGCGTAGCGTATCTCTTCTTCTTCTTCCTCGAATCTTAAAGCGATTTTCCTGTACGTTGCCTACCGGTTTCCTTTTTATTTTTACCCAGGTTTATGTTTAATTTTCCCATTTAAAAAATATAATCATTATTAATATACAATTTTTGTGCATTTTAAATCTTTAATTTATTTTCATATAATTGGTCCAGCCCAGTAGCGTACCGTACCTCTTTTTTTAATCTTCAAGCGATTTTCCTGATGCGTATTCTATCCTTATTTTTACCAAGTTCATATTTATTTTATTTTATTTCTATTTTTAAATTTCATTTTTTCCATATAAAAGAATACAGTTATTGTGTATTTTAAATATTTATTCTATTTTCATTAATTTGTGCCTTGAAGATGTAAACATGAACTTTTTCCAAAATTTATGTGGATTTAAAAAAATGTAAGAAAAATGTATGTATCTTCATTCAGGACCACAAGCACGCGCGATTATTGTGTATCTTCATTGCATATTTAAAATACAATAGCTCGGGTGGCTAGCTCGGCTGCCCTCTTACCCAGAGATCTCAGGTTCGATCCTCGGCCTAGCATTTTATTTTTCCTTGTTCCTCTCTCTCCTATGCTGACATGAGGGCCCCACACATCTACTGTACACTGACGTGGCACCTGGCTGGGCGTAGCCAGGACCGTATTGGAGCGTATCCTCGTATTTGAGGACCGTAGTGGAGCATTCCGCGAGTCCCGGGACCGTCCTGTTACATGCCGGAGAGTACGAGGACCGTGGGTGTAATTATCTCCTTATTCTTCCCATTGCCGGACAAGATTCTGTATCAGTAATTTCATTCTGGATTTCTAATCACCGCCCAGGATTTAACACGTCGTCCCTCCCCAGCGGGGCTGGCATATTAAACGTTTCATTCCTTCATCCTCTTTTTTTTTTCCTTTTGTTGTCTTTTCTTTTGTTTATATGCTTTAAATTATATAGTCTTATTTTTTTATTTCTTCCTCTTGCTTTAGTTTCCCCTTATATTTTATTCGTATTTTCTTCCTATTCCGCTTTTCTATTTCAGTTTTCTTTACTTAATTTTCTTCTGTTTTGCTTTTCCTCAACTATTTTTTTATCTCCTTCTTTTTGTTATTTTACATCAAAATTCTTATTCATATCTTCCTTTTATAGCTTTCATGTATTATACTCATAATCTTTTGATGCTATTTTTCAAATTTATGTGGTAAAAGTGGGGTTTTCACCAGTCTATGCAATTTATTTCCTTGTCATTTTTTGTTAAAAATATATAATAACGTGTATTATCTTAGTTAAGTGAACATTTTCTTAAATGGATAAAAAGTATTCCATGAATTGTGGAATGCATTTAAAAATTATTCCTCAAAACAAGTTACACAACCTAAACTTTCTCTTTACATGCATGAACTTTTTTTCTGCCACGGTGGAATATGTTCTAGGATAAAAGGTTTTCAACATCATACATTTGCATGCAGTATTTTTTTGAAGGTACATGGACATTTTATTTGACTTACATAAATAGTTTATCTAAATGCGCACACATATTTAAATTATACATTCTTATTTGTTTTATTTCTCCCTCTTGTTTTAGTTTCCCCTTATTTTTCCTGTGTATTTTCTTCCTATTCAGCATTTTTATTTCAGTTTTGTTCTCCTTTCTTACTTATTGTTTCTTCTCTTTTGCTTTTCCTCAACTATTTTTATTTTATTATTTTTATCTCCTTATTGTCATTATTTTACTTAGAAATCTTATTCATATCTTCATTTTATAGATTTTATGTGTTATAATTCATAATCTTTTGATGCTATTTTACAAATTTATCTGGTAATAGTTGATTTTTTCACCGGTCTACGCAATTTATTTGTAATTTTTAGTTAAAAATATTACCATGTGTATTATCTTAGTTAAGTGAACATTTTCTTAAATGGATAAGAAGTATTTCATGAATTTTGGAATGCGTTTTAAAATTACTAGTAAATGTGCCCGCGCGTTGCATCAGCAAAAATAAATCATCACATGCCTGAAGCAACGCATCTGTGTTGTCACTTTTCCTGTTTGCCATCGTCGCTGATGATGGGATGATTTTGTTGGTGTCTGCAGTAACAAATGAGATATATAGCCAACGGGTATAAAACGCCTCATACGTCATTGTAGATAGGTCACCATATCCAAGATACATCCTAACAAACAATGTTGACATCTTGTCGTTTCATTAAACTTTCATTGCACAAATGTCATTCTAACTATATCTTACATAGTATGCAGGCTAACACATAAAGGTTTACAATAGTACCACAGGAAGACACAACCATCAATCTTAATGTTACACTAGTAGAAAACGGGCCATCAGTCCCGGTTCCAGAGGCCCTTTAGTCCCGGTTCTGGAACCGGGACTAAACGATTGTGACTAATGCCCTCCACTTTTAGTCCCGGTCGTGTTACGAACCGGGCCTAAAGGTGCTCCACGTGGCCACCATGGGGCGCCGAGGCAGGAGGACCTTTAGTCCCGGTTCGTGACACGAACCGGGACAAAAAGGTAGCCACGCGTCAGCACCTGCCAGGCGCTGGGGTTTTTTTTGGAAGGAGGGTGTTATGGGTTTTGGAGGGTTTCATATTGTGTTTCCCCTTTTCTTTTTGTGTTTACTCTTCAATTCTTGTACATTTAGGGTTTCATTTTTATTTTATGTTTTCCATTCAACTTGACGCTAGCTACTACATATAGCAATGAAGAAACCATTAATTACACAACATCGTCATGAACATATATATAGAGAAGTGTGACCTCTCTTTCTCCGTGCTTCGTCTAACAACAAGTTTTCGTATATATATTCGACGCTACTACATATAGTACACGATCATGCATATATACAATATAACATCTCTTACGATCCCTAATATCTAATTACCAAGATCGCATCGGAAATCCCGATGGTATTCTCCGTCTTCAGGTATGACATGCTCAACAAAGAATCCCGCCAACTCCTCTTGAATTGCTCGTATGCGATCAGTTGGTAGGAGTTCATCCTGCTTCCGCCAGATCTAATTTAAAGAAGGGGGTCAATATATATATATGAATGAAACTCAACACAATTGATGGTAATAAAATAAAAATGTGAATATTGTTTACATACTTCAAATTGTTCTAAAGTTACGCCCTGCTCAGAGGTCGAGTGGCGAATGAACTCGCAAACGTAGTATGCATATAAATTAGTCCCGGGTGCCTGCCACAAGCACTTTACGAGAATAGAGTTGAATCAAAATGATAATCAAGCATGATAATGGTATTGAAACTAGAATCAATGAGAGATGCGCGGTACTAGCTAGTAGTACTTTGGGGTGTAAAAATCGCAGCTCCTTTTTCCAGTCACCCCTAACCTGGTTGGTGAACTTTTTCCAAACCCTGCCCGGCAAAGAAAATGATTACTTGATATCAGGAAATGAACGAAAGTTGCCGATATGGTTCGATAATGATTGAACTTACTTCTGAAGCATTTGACTCATGTCCGCCCACTCCTTAGGGTCTTTACGTCTCGAGTCCAAGACAATTATTTTCCCCTCGTCAAGCTGAATGGCTAGCAGAATAAAGTGGAACCTGCGCACGCATAACTCATTAATTACACTTAACCTCGAGTAAGCGAAACAGAATGTGCACAAGATAGTAACACTCACTTGAAGTTGTAAGGAAATAGTATTTCCCTTCTGTTTTGTTGTCCAAGTAACGCCTTTAGCAAGTTTTTCTCTGTTTCATCGGTTTTTTTTAACGTATGTTCATTTATGTTATCTGGGTTAATGAACCCAATGTCATAGATTTGTTGATTTCTGCATTCGAGGATCTTCAATCTGCATAATATATTGTGAGGATAATTATACACGCAATGAACGAGCTGAGCTAGAGACTTAATTACAGAAAAATACTTACAGACAATAGCAACTGACGATAGTTTTCTCGAGGGCAGCTTGATTGTATAACTGAAAAATTACTTCAAATTCAACGAACAACGCCTGTTCTCCATTGAAGAAGTGCTCTTTTTTTATTCCCACGAAGATATTGGCGGTCCCGTCCTTGCAGGTTTTCAAGTACCATTCATGCAATTGTCGCATCATCATTGGTAGACGCGGGAGCTCCTCACGTCTGACGAGAGGCTTTCCGTGCTCGTATCTTAATGCTTCTACTACCTCAACCTTTTCGAACTGTACCGAATCGTCTATGTAATCAGCAAGAGTGATATTAAGAACACCAGCCGCTATCTCCGGATCATTAGCGATATCGGTAAACACCTTGAGCGGGGGGCACGATTGCTTTTCTTGTTCGCTGAGCTGGGGAATTGTTTTCCCACTTCTTGCACCACTGCTACTTAAGCTTCCCGACCGCTTCGCTTGACCAAATGTCTTTTCAATACAGCGGTCATAGTTTGATTGCGGCGGAGGCGGTGGTGGTCGCCTAAGGGCATCCAGACATCGCTTCGCTTTTACCGGATCTACTTTCTCCTTTGGAGGTGGACGTTTCGGTGCAAGCTGGCGTCTCACATCGGCAGCCACGATCTCGTCGGTTTCCTCCTCAGTCCTGTCGTAGGGTAACTTGGGAGGAGCCTTCTTGACGCTTGGGCCTGCTTTGGATTTCTTCGTTGTTGTACTGCTGCTAGTCACCGAAGCGGCGGCGGCTCTCTTCCGCCGTTGCTGAGGCGGCGGAGTTAGCTGACGCGACGGAGTAGTCGGAGTCCGCTGACGCGGCGGAGGAGGCGTAGTCCGCTGACGCGGCGGAGGAGGCGGAGTCCGCTGACGCGACGGAGACATGAGCTGAGGCAGAGGAGGATTCTGCTGAGGGGCCTCCTCCGGCTGAGTCTGCTGAGGGGCCTCCTCCGGCTGAGTCTGCTGAGGTGGCGTCCAGTTTGGAAGCACGATGTTTTCCTTTCTCCATAGAATTGTAGTCCTTAGGGCATATATCAGACGAGTCTGCCCTTCACCTGTAGGGTACTTAAGGTCCAGATCCTCAAATCCGTTGGAAACTTCATCCACCCCGACAACATCATAGCCATCTGGAATCGGATTGCAATGGAAAGTTCCATCAGGTGCAAGAGGTAAGACATAGCCGACCGCCACTTCATGGTCCGAGCCGCTTCATCCCACAATACCGCTGAACCAAGAAAAGACTAAGGGAGGAAGCAATCGGAATATCAACGCCCACAAACTCCTTTGTGTTTTACTCAAGATCTCATCTACGCATAGACCTGGCTCTTATGCCACTGTTGGGGAACGTTGCATGGGAAACAAAAATTTTCCTACGCACACGCAAGATCTATCCATGGTGATGAGCATCTATGAGAGGGAGAGTTGGATCTACATACCCTTGTAGATCGCTAAGCGGAAGCGTTAAGAAACGTGGTTGATGTAGTCGAACGTCTTCGCGATCCAATCACGATCCGTCCATGAACTCCCGATCAAGTGCCGAAAGGACGGCACCTCCGAGTTTAGCACACGTGCGGCTCGGCGGCGTCCTCTCCTTCTTGATCCAGCAAGCGAGAGAGAGGGGGTAGATGAGATCGGGACCAACACGACGGTATGGTGGTGGTGGTGGCAGCGGAATTCCGGCAGGGCTTCGCCAAGCGCGTACCGGTGAAACGTGGGAGGAGTTGGGAGAGGTAACGGGCAAGGGTTGAAGGGTGGCTGCCCCCAATGCCTCCCCACCTTTATATAGGCGTGGAGGGGGCTGGTGGCTTGCCCTCCAAGGCCCTAGGGTCATTGGCCAAAGGGGGAGGAAGGAAATCCCACCTTTCCTTCCCCACCGATTGCTATCCCCCCTTTTTAGGGATCCTGATCTTATCCCCTTGGGATATGAATCTATTCCTTTTAAGGGAGGATCTTGGTGCGCCTAGACCAGGGTTGTGGGGACTTTCCCACTACCCACGTTCATGTGGGTCCCCATGCAGGCGGGCCCCACTCCGGAACCTTCTAGAACCTTCCCGGTACAATACCGAAAAAACTCGAACTTTTTCCGGAACCCCGATAACAACTTTCCATATATGAATCTTTACCTCCGGACTATTCCGGAGCTCCTCGTGATGTCCCGGATCCCATCCGGGACTCCGAACAACCTTCGTACTTTCCACTATTAATATCTCAATACTACCCTAGCGCTACCGAACGTTAAGCGTGCGACCCTACGGGTTCGAGAATCATGTAGACATGACCGAGACACCTCCACGGTCAATAACCAATAGCGGGACCTGGATGCCCATATTGGTTCCTACATATTCTACGAAGATCTTTATCGGTCGAACCACGATGTCAAGGATTCAGACAATCCCGTATGCAGTTCCCTTTGTCCATCTGTATGTTACTTGCTCGAGATTCGATCGTCGATATCTCCATACCTAGTTCAATCTCGTTACCGGCAAGTCTCTTTACTCGTTCCGTAATACAAGATCCCGTGACTAACTCCTTAGTCACATTGCTTGCAAGATTCTTGTGATGTTGTATTACCGAGTGGGCCCAGAGATACCTCTCCGTCATACGGAGTGACAAATCCCAGTCTCGATCCATGCCAACCCAACAGACACCCTTGGAGATACCTGTAGAGCACCTTTATAGTCACCCAGTTACGTTGTGACGTTTGATACACACAAGGCATTCCTCCGGTGTCCGGGAGTTGCATGATCTCATGGTCGTAGGAACAGATACTTGACATGGATAAAGCAGTAGCAATAAACTGACACGATCAACTGCTATGCTTACGGTTGGGTCTTGTCCATCACATCATTCTCCTAATGATGTGATCCCGTTATCAAATTACATCTCATGTCCATGGCTAGGAAACCTTAACCATCTTTGATCAACGAGCTAGTCTACTAGAGGCTCACTAGGGACATAGTGTTTGTCTATATATCCACACATGTATTTAGTTTCCAATCAATACAATTATAGCATGGATAATAAACGATTATCATGAACAAGGAAATATAATAATAACCAATTTATTATTGCCTCTAGGGCATATTTCCAACAGGATCTTCGTGCTGCTGAGATGGTGGGCCGGTAATAGCTCGCTGACTTGCCTCTAGCAATGCTAATCTTTCTTCCATCTTCTGCATCCGGTTTGCTTCCTCTCTCTTCTTTCTCCCTCGGCTTCTATAATCAGTATTGTCCGCAAACCCATACTTCCACGGAACGGAGCCTGATGTGCCTCTAGTTCGTCCAGGGTGTTCAGGATTCCCGAGGGCCTTTGACAGCACACCCTTCTCTATGTCGGGATGGAACCTCCCTTCCTGTACTTCCTTGATTGCTGCGAAAATAATTTTGACGGGTGTCTCAAGTTGATCTTTCGTGAAAACACACTTCCCTGTTTCTGGGTCCAAAGTTCCCCCATGCCCGAAGAACCAAGTCCTACACTGATCGGGCCAGTTCAATGTCACTGGTTGGACCTCTTTAGCAAGCAGGTCGTTCTCAGCTTTGTCCCACGTAGGCCGGGCAACATTGTAGCCACCTGACCTCATAACATGGTGATACTTCTTCTTTGCAACATTTATCTTATTTGTCTGTGACCTTTTCTTACCTTTCTCTGATTTCTTGTACGCCAGATATGCGGGCCAGTGATCTTTTATCTTCGTATATTGAGCGGTGAGTTCTGGAGTCTCGTCTTTCTTGACAAACTTTTTGTTCAATAGTTTCTTCCAGTTCTTGAATAGTTCTGCCATCTTTTTAAGAGCAAACGCCTTGACTTTTTGCTGTATAGCTGGGTTATTTATATCCTCCTCTGGCGGTAGGCTGAAATTTGTCATCAGCAAGGTCCAAAGGTTATCTTTCTGTCTACCGTCCATATAAGAAACTTCACCGTCCTTCGTCTTATTCCATTCTTGGATGCTGATCGGGATGCTGTCCCTAACAATAACTCCGCACTAATGTATAAATTTGTCTTTGGTCCGCTTGGGAGCAATCGGTTGGCCATCTGGAGCGACTTCTTCGATCGTGAACCTTTCATCCTTATCCAACCTTTTCTTCGGGCCTCGTCTCGTTACAGAAGTTTGTCTCGATCCGGAAGACTAAAAGAAGAAAGAAGCATTAATATATGTACATACAAAACAATTAATGCATCTAGTCAGCAGAGGCTTAATATATATATATATATATATATATATATATATATATATATATATATATATATATATATATATATATATATATATATAATCGCCGGTCTTTGCAACATTTAAGGCTCCAACATCGGCGGAGCCGTCATCTCTTTCCTCCTCCATTTGATCACCGGAGCCGTCATCTCCTCCCTCCTCCATTCGATCATCGGGGCCGTCATCCTCTCTTCCATCACCATCGGTGCCGTTGAGAAACAACAAGATATCATCATCACCTCCGTCGCGGATTATATCCCCCAACAACTCTTCTTTTTCTAAGTCTCTGTCCATAGTTTCTGCAAATATCACAACATGGTAATATACAACCATGAGAGATGGATTAGTGGCAAACATAGACCTAATCACAACAAGTAATCATATGTTTTAATGACCCCCCCTCATGTCGAAGTTATCGGGGTTATGTTTTAACGACCCCCCCCCTCATGTCAAAGTTATCGGGGTTATGTTTTAACGACCCCCCCTCACGTCGAAGTTATCAGGGTTATGTTTTATTCATACATGTTACAAACTAAGTGTCACACAAAAGATATTGTTACAAATTTCATGTTACAAACTAAGTGTCACACATAACAAACTTCATGCATGTTACAAATTAACTAAGTGTCACGTAACAAACTTCACATAACAAATTAACTATTTTTCTACCCCAAATTCATATACTAAGCAATCACAAAAGATGTATGTATATGTAATTTTTTTTGTTTTTCTTGATTTTTTTTCTTTCTAGATGCATCGGGCCGGGGCGGCAGCGGCTCATAGTGGGGGCGGCGAGGGCTCGTGGACGACGATGAGGACGGGCTCTCGGGGGTGTGGCGATGCCCGGGGAGGATCGACCGGCGACGAGGAGCTAGCGAGCGGCGTCGGGGCAGGGTACGGGGACGACGTCGGGGGCGGCGACGAGGAGCGGGCTCGAGGTAGTCTGGCCGGCGACGAGGGCGGGCTCAGGGCAGGCACGGGGACGGAGTCAGGGCGGCGTCGGGGCAAGGCACGGGGACGGCATCTGGGGCGGCGACGAGGAGCGGGCTCACGCAGGGTGGTACGGCCGGTGATGAGGGCGGGCTCGAGGATGGCGTCGGGGCAGGCACGGGGACGGCGTCAGGGGCAGCGTCGGGGCAGGGCAAGGGGACGGCGTCGGTGGCGGCGACGAGGAGCGAGCTCGGGGAGGCGACGACGAGGTCCGGCAGCCTCGCGGCGTCGAGGTGGTTGTCGGCGCCGTCGGGGATCGAAAACTGCAGATGGCTTTTGGAAAATTTCCTAAGTCCCTCTTATATACCCCACCCTTTAGTCCCGGTTGGTAGCTCCAACCGGGACTAAAGGCCCCCCTTTAGTCCCGGTTGGAGCTACCAACCGGGACTAAAGGTGAATTTCACCAGGCGAAAGGGCGGGAAGCCCAGGCCTTTAGTCCCGGTTGGTGTGTCGGACCGGGACTAAAGGGGGGCCTTTAGTCCCGGTTGTATCCACCAACCGGGACTAAAGGCCTGTTCCTGGCACAGCGGAGGGGCGGTGGAAGTTTAGTCCCACCTCGCTTGGCGAGAGGTGCTCGCAGTGGTTTATAAGCCTTGTTGCCGCTGCCCTCTCGAGCTCCTCTCTAATGCAGGCTTTGTAGGCCTAAAGTTCCTCTCTCGTCTGTTGGGCCTACTTGCACCGCGGGCCTACATCCTGGCCCATGTATAGTTGGGTTTCCAGTCGTATGCAGGCCATGGTGGCCTAGTAGGCGGGCATTTTTTATTTTTTGCAAAATTATATTTTGATCATAACTAGAGGTTTATAAAAGCTTTTTAGTTGATTCTTTTTACTATTGAAGAATATTATAGTTTTGTTTTAGTTGATCATAACAATATATTATAATTGATTCTTTTTAGTTGATTACTTTTGCTATTAGAGTTTTAACAAAAAATACTTTATGAAAATTCTTTTTGCTATTAAAATTTTTAACAAAAAATACTTTGATAATTTTTCATGCATGAAAAATAGCAAATGAACTCTGAAAAGGTTGAAACTTGGCATGGTATCATAATTTCACCCACATAGCATGTGCTAAAAGTTTTAGAGGGTTACAACAAAAACTGGATGCACTTCGTGTACAAAACTGGACAATCTCTTTCGAAGTGTCACGGTTTCGGACGAAAACTCATCTATTACAAAGGGATTTCAGTTTTTTAACATATTTTCAATCCAGACTTTTTGTGCGTTCAATATGCACCATGCAAAGCCACATCATCAATTTTGAACCCTTTTCCGACTTCATTTGCTATTTTTCATGCTTTTAATGATTTATTTCGAGCTAAACGACCCTGAATTTGAAAAGCACTGCAAATGAACTCTGAAAAGGTTGAAACTTGGCATGGTATCATAATTTCACCCACATAGAATGTGCTAAAAGTTTTAGAGGGTTACGACAAAAACTGGATGCACTTCGTGTACAAAACTGGACAATCTCTTTCGAAGTATCAAGGTTTCGGACGAAAACTCATCTATTACAAAGGGATTTCATTTTTTAATATATTTTTAATCCAAACTTTTTGTGCGTTCAATATGCACCATGCAAAGCCACATCATCAATTTTCAACCCTTTTCTGACTTCATTTGCAATTTTCCATGCATTTAATGATTTATTTTGAGCTAAACGACCCTGGATTTGAAAAGCACTGCAAATGAACTCTGAAAAGGTTGAAACTTGGCATGGTATCATAATTTCAGCCACATAGCATATGCTAAAAGGTTTAGAGGGTTACGACAAAAACTGGATGCACTTCGTGTACAAAACTGGACAATCTCTTTCGAAGTATGAGGGTTTCGGACGAAAACTCATCTATTACAAAGGGATTTCATTTTTAACATATTTTAACTCCAGACTTTTTGTGCGTTCAATATGCACCATGCAAAGCCACATCATCAATTTTCAACCCTTTTCCGACTTCATTTGCTATTTTTCATGCATTTCATGATTTTTTTGAGCTGAATGACCCTGAAATTGAAAAGCACTGCAAATGAACTCTGAAAAGGTTGAAACTTGGCTAGGTATCATCATTTCACCCACATAGCATGTGCTAAAAAGTTGAGAGGGTTACGGAAAAAACTGGATGCACTTCATGTACAAGCTGGACCATGTCCTTCGAAGTATATGAGGGTTTCAGATGAAAACTCATCTGTTACAAAGGCATTTCATTTTTTTAAACTTAAGTCAACTCCATACTTTTTGTGCATTTAATATGCACCATTCAAAGCCACATCCTCAAATTTTAACCCTTTCTAACTTCATTTGCTATTTTTCATGCATTTAATGATTTTTTTGGAGCTGAATGACCCTAAAATTGAAAAGCAGGATAAATGATTTCTTCTTCCAATACTCTAGCTCCCAAAATATAGATTTGTTCTTCCACATGGGTGCGTGCCCGTCAGCGTCATTCGGAACAGATTGACCGCCAGGACCCTTTCCAAAGATTACTTTTAAATCCTTGACCATATCAAGTATATCATCACCAGTATGGTGGCCATGCTTCTTCCGGTTATATGCTTCAAAAACAATCATACAAGTAAGAAAATTATACAAGTAACTATCTAGATAAGATTTTTTTTTACAAAAAGGATAAGAACAAGAGGCTCACCAAGGTGGTGCCGGCGAGGGGACGGCGCAGGCTAAAAGGATCGAGATGGACCTAGAGGGGGGGGGGTGAATAGGTACAATTACAAATTTTAATCGTTACTTAGCAATTTTAGGCAATAAAGCGGAATATGAAAGTGGGCCTAACAATTGCAGTGATGATAGTTATGCTATGTGTACAAAGTGAAACAACAAGTAAGTGATTAAGTAAGCACAAGTAATACAACAAAGATAAATAACCACAAGTAGGAAGTTATGGTTAGGGATAACCGCAACTCCGAGAGACGAGGATGTATGCCGATGTTCACTTGCTTGGAGGGAAGCTACGTCACCGTTTAGAGAGGTGGGTGTTACCACGAAGGCACACCAACGCCACGACGGCTCACCCTATTCTCTCCTTGAGACAACACCACGAAGGCGTTTCTCAACCACTAGTGGTAGACCTTGGGGTGGTCTCCAAAACCCTCACAAACTTTCCGGGGGAAATCACAATGGTTGATTCCTCACCGAAGAACTCCTACCACCTAGGAGTCTCCAACCTCCAGGAGTAACAAGAACGATGGGGAAAAACTCAAGACTTGCTCAAATCACAAATTCCTTTGGTGGAGAGAAGGGGAAGGAGTGGATCTATCACTTGATTGGAGAACTTCTCACAAATGCACTCAAATGCTCTTGGGATCTTGATTTGGTGTATGAGGATGTGATAGAGAGAAATGTGTGTTCTAGGGTTAGATCAAAGTGAATGGTCAACCTCTCCACGAAGTGGTGAAGAGGTATTTATAGTGAGGGAGCAAATATGGCCGTTGTAGTGTAAGTGACAGAGTTTGGCCGGACATCCGGGCCAAGGGCCGAACATCCGGGCCAAGGGCCGGACATCCGGCATCTGAGAAGTGAGCACATGATACACAGAGCCAAAGAAGGAAAAAAGGGGACCGGACATCCAGGGAAGCCTCGGACATCCGGCACATATGGGAGCAGCCGGACATCCGGCTTATGCCCAGACGTCCGGCATGCCACACTATCAGACCACCACGGTTCTGGCATTGAGTGGGTCGGAAATCCGGCAAGAGGCTCGGATATCCGGGGCCCGGACATCCGGTAGTGCGCCGGACATCCGGCGCATATTTGGTGTAAAATGATGCTCTCTGGATAGCAGAGATGCCAGATATCCGGGGCACTTCCCGGACATCCGGCGACACAGTGAACTCCCAGACATCCGGCACAGGGCCCGAACATCCGGCCATCACAGAGAAGCAACATCTTGTGATTTGTGCATAGTGCAGTTTTTGACCAAGGAAAGGAGATTGTTTTGACTTGAGCAAGTCTTTTACTGACCCAACCGATCCCCTCTTAATAGTGCGGGATCCCTATACTCAAGAAGAAGAGAAAGCTAGATCCGTAAACCTTTTGGTTCCTTCCTTCTTGGCTCATAATCATTCCAATGCGTTCGTGATCCTCGCATATTTCGATTAGAGAACTAATACCTGAGATTTACTTGACAAACATCATTAGTCCTCTACATGTACATTGTCATCAACATCAAAATATAATGTAAGGGCATGATTGCACTTTCAATCTCCCCCTTTTTGTTTGTTGATGACAATCATACATGTAGTATAAAAGATATGGCAATGTATTTCATAAATGCATAAGTCATATGATAATTTTGATTGAGCTCCCCTTAGTGTGTGCAACTTTGAGATAACAATAATTCAATGCACATATGTTATGTTTGCTCATTGGGGAGCGTTTGAAACATATGCAAACCGTGGACAACCCATGAACACAAGCTCATATGATAGAGAGAAAAAATAGCATATAAGATAGTACTTGGAATACATCAATACCATAATCTCACAATTAAAGTCTTACAACCTGATAATCTTAACACAAATATAGGGTTCACACAATAGCATAGCATAGAAATACTGCATAGAGATACTACTTCTCCCCCTTTGTCCGAAACACACAAAAAGGGGCGAAAGCATCAGTACATAGAAAGAAATCACTCCTGGCGGATGTCATCATCATCAACGACCCCATCGAAGAACTCGGCGTACTCGGCACGGGTCGGAAAACCAAAGGCGGAGGAAGAAGGAGCAGGCGGGAGAGGATCATCATCATCGCTCACCGGACTGCCACGAGCACGGAGACGCGGCTTGAGCCGGTTCTTGGAGAGGATGAGGCTCTGCTGGACATCATGATTTTGCTGACAGTTGAAAGTGATAGCCTTCATGATAGCAGACTGGGCTTTTCCCATGAAGGAAGAAAGGCGGCCAAAAGGGTCCCTCTCAGAGGAAGAGGAAGCACCAGAGGCCCTCTGGGACTCAGCAGGAGCCTTGCCCTGGGCCGCAGGAGTCCTCCTGGGCTGAGAAGGAGCAGTAGGCCGAACAGGGGCAGACTCGTACATATGATGAGCAGGCTTCCACTTGGAATGCACAACAATCTTGGCCACCGCAAAGGGAGCGGTGTGGTCAATCAGAGCCTAAATGTTTGAAGCATAAGGGAACTGACGCGTCTGCTAGAAACTGGTCGGGCGGATCTCATGCCATATAAAGTGAGCAGTGTCAAGTGGCTCCGTGGGGTGAGAATGCATGCGCACCATGAGATCAATGCAATAGCTGCGTGCCCGCGATCAATCTCCCTTCTTGGGGTAAATAGTGCGAAGCACACACTGATAGAGAATGTAATAGGGAGATCGAAAGATAGAGACCTCATTGGGGGGATACTTGATCTCCTCATCGGTGAGCTGGCAAGTGGGCTTGAGAAGCGGCATACAGTCACCAATCTTCATGTGGGTATGATTAGGATCCTCACTATGAATCCGATGACCATGACCAGAAAGACCCAAAATCTAGACAAACCGGGTGTAAGATATACTCAGCTGTGCATCATCAGTCATCCAGGTGAGGGTGTTGTCAGGCCCAAAGAAACAGTTGGCGTAGAACTGAAGAATAGCACCTTCATTCCAGTCACACTTGAAGGTCATGGTCGGACCAAGATCCATGTCATCAATGATCTTGACAGTGTTGTCCAGGAAATGCAAAGGATGCTTGCGAAGAAAAGGCAAGTCCACGTACGATTGAGGAGCAAGGCTACGCCCACGAACCACACTGGCATAGATATCCTGCTGCATGCGAGTACGAAACCGACGGTCTTCAGCATCAGCAACCATCCCAAATTGATTGATATCACACCAGAACTCGAGATAAGGACCCGTCCCCATGGTCTTGAAGTTGTGAACAGGGCGATTTCCACAGACAGGCATATCCATGGAGATGGGGCGACCCCCGGACTGGAGGCACAAATGCCTCCGGAGCCCGGCGTGTCCTCGGCTTATACTGACCAACAGGACGCCTGGGAACAAAGTCTTCATCTTCTTCCACATTGTAATCCTCATCATCCGGATCAGAGTCAGGGGATGGCCGTGACTTGCGGTTGCGACTAGGGCCGGAAGAGCACTTCTTAGAGGTCGTCTTCTTCTTCTTAGGGCGGACATTCTCCTCGGAATCGGTGGAGCCCTGTCGGCGAGCGCCTGAAAGTAGCGGGACACCGATGAGAGGGAAGTAAGGTGAAAGTAGCCATAGGAACACACATAAATAACAGAGGAAAAATGGTGACAGTTTGTCCATAAGTGTGCTTAGGGAAAAATGTCAACATGACCAAAGTATATGTGCATGACTAATGACATAGAAATGAATGATAGTGTTCTTCATGTGAGGAAGGGGCAAGACGAGCCATGACAGAAACATGAATCCCAATATACATGTATGGAGGCATATACCAAGGCATAACAAGGATTGGAAAGAGATAGACAGGGGCATAAGAGAGCATACCATGGGAGAGAGCTCCCTCGGCAGGACCCGGGCCAACATTCTTGGTCCGAGCCATCATGGAGCAATGGGGAGGACCGGCACCAAGATATCCTCCTTCCGAACGACCCAGGCCACCAACTCACCAACGGAGACGGTGAGGAGGTAGATCGGGGGGAGGAGGACGTGGAGCGAAGAGATCAGGGGCCGGGAGGGACGAGGGAGGCCGGGGCGGGGGCGGAGGAACGGCGGTGGCTCCGGCGGCTGAGCGGGTTGGGGAGGGCCGAGTGGGGGATTTGGGGAAGAACTGCCCCGACCCCCACATGATTGAGGTTATATACACACTCGGTGGGCCAGACATCCGGGGCAGGTCCCGGACATCCGGGGTAGAGGCCCGCCGATTAGAGGCATTCTGGTGAGCAAGGGGGTCGGATATCCGGCGGGACTAGCCGGATATCCGGGGCCTGAGACTGGGCAGGAACCGAGACACGCCGGATGTCCGGCGCCTACGCCGGATGTCCGGCGCCTGTGGTTGTCATTTTGGACTCTCTGGATACGAGCAGCCCGGAAATCCGGCGATGGGGCCGGATGTCTAGCGCCTGGGGTTGTAGTTCAGAAGAAGAAAATACATAGGGAGGCCCAGGACTTAAGATTCAACCAAGATAAAAAAAATACATAGAGGGAGGCCTATATGATGAAGATTCTGCCAAGGAGATTTATACATGAGATATAGATGAAATTGTAACACACAGATATATAAGAATTCACATGACTCAAAGTAATGAGGACAATCTCTACTCCGCAAGATGATAATGATCAATGTTACCATTTGTGAGCATAAGTGAATTGGCACCGCAAAGATTTGAACCTTGGGCCCCAGAACACTACTCCATCATTTAAAGTACCAAGTCACATAAAATGAGCAAAGTAACTTTGAGAGTGTTTGTTTTATTTATGCATCATATAGGGTGAGAGAACTCATGAGTTGAATGTCTCCCCCTAAATACATGCCTACACCTAGACAAGACATGAAGTAAATGTATGCAGGTGTGCAGAAATTTCACATAACGTTATCAAGCTCCAAGATACCAAGTTGACGCCTAAGTTGACAGAACCTAGCTTCATCCAGCGGTTTGGTGAAGATGTCAGCAAGTTGCACGTCCGTGCCAACATGAGCAAGAGCAATGTCACCCTTTTGCACATGGTCTCGTAAGAAGTGATACCGAATGTCAATGTGCTTGGTGCGAGGGTGATCAACAGGGTTTTCAGCAAGCTTGTTGGCACTTTCATTGTCACATCGTAGAGGCACATGTTTGTTAGTTATACCATAGTCCTTCAAAGTTTGCCTCATCCATAGCAATTGTGTTGCACAACTTGCAGTTGCAATATATTCGGCTTCAGCGGTGGATAGAGATACACAATTCTGCTTTTCGAGGACCAACTGACCAAGGAGCGTCCAAGAAACTGGCATGCACCGGAGGTGGATTTTCTTCCCACTTTGTCTGCAGCCCAATCCGCATCCGTGTATCCAATGAGATCAAACTTGGCATCCTTGGGGTACCATAGGCCCAACTTTGGGGTGTGAACAACGTATCTAAGAATATGCTTAACCGCCTTATGATGACTTTCCCTAGGGGTAGCTTGAAATCTTGCACAAATGCCTACACTTAACATGATGTCTGGTCTAGATGCACAAAGGTAAAGTAATGAACCAATCATAGAGCGGTAAAGAGATGGGTCAAACGGGATACCGTTTGTGTCTTCGTCAAGAAATTTTTTGGTTGCCATGGGTGTCTTTACTGGGCTGGCATCTGTCATTCCAAACTTCGCAAGAATGTCCTTGGGATACTTGGTTTGGGATAAGAAGAGTCCTTCTTGAAATTGTTGAATTTGAAAACCGAGAAAGAACTTCAAGTCCGCATTGAGTGACATCTCAAAGGTCTTGGTCATGGACTCCGCAAACTTCTTGCATAAATGAATGTTCGGAGAACCAAAAATGATATCATCTACGTAAATTTGGCATAAAATCAAATCACCCTTTTCCCTTTTTGTAAAAAGAGTAGGGTCAATAACCCCTCTCACAAAACCATCATCGAGTAAAAACTTCTTAAGATGATCATACCAAGCACGAGGTGCTTGTTTGAGGCCATACAAAGCCTTGTGAAGTTTGTACACATAGTTTTTGTGATCGGGGTCAACGAAATCGGGTGGTTGTGATACATAAACCTCTTCTTGTAGAGGACCATTTAGAAATGCACTCTTCACATCCATTTGGTGTAAAGTAAAACCATTGAAAGCAGCATAAGCAAGTAAGATACGAATTGATTCAAGACGAGCAACGGGAGCAAAGGTCTCATCAAAGTCCAAACCTTCAAATTGTGAGTACCCTTGTGCCACTAACCTTGCCTTGTTTCTGATGATTATACCATGCTCATCTTGCTTGTTCTTGAAAATCCATTTTGGTCCAATAACATTGTGTTCCTTAGTTGGCCTTTTGACTAAATACCATACTTTGTTGCGCTCAAAGCTGTTCAATTCTTCTTGCATTGCAACAAGCCAATCGTTGTCCATCAAGGCATCTTGCACCTTGTTTGGCACAACACTAGAGACAAACGAAAAGTGAGCACAAAAGTTGGTTAATTGTTTACGAGTGACTCTACCTTCCGATATGCCGGTGTGAATTTTCTTGACATCAACACGATGGGCCACACGAGGCATGATGGAGGTTAGGGTTTCACGAGGTCCAATTTCATTTCCATCATCAACATCTTCAACATGCGAATCTATAGGGGGTTGTTCTTCATGCATCATTTGTTGAGCTTCACCATCACTAGAAGATTTGTCATCGTCAACATGTGCCTGTTCTTGCTCTTGTTCTGGGTGATGAACTTGTTCTTGTTCTTGTGTGTATGGTGTTGTAGGTTCCGTGTAGGACCTAGTTCTTGTTCTTCGATTATGAACTCCTCTTGAGGAACGGGTTCTTGTTGTGATGTTGGTGTAGTAGTAGTTTAAGCATGAGTGGTGCTTGTGTCCTCATTTGCACCTTCATAACGAATATGTTCCCTTGGAAGGAGAGCACCTACACCCATGGTCAAAATATCTTAAGAAGGATCTTCATCACCTGCATCACTTAGATCAACTTGTTCCCCATGGGAGCCATTAAATTCATCAAACACCACGTCACAAGTTTCTACAACACATCCGGTGGATTTGTTGTAGACCCTATAGGCATGGGAGTTTGATCCATAACCAAGAAATATTCCTTCGGTTGTTTTAGATTGAAATTTTCCTAACCGTTCTCTCTTGTTGAGAATGAATCATTTGCAACCAAAGACCCAGAAATATTTGACATTTGGTTTGTTTCCGGTTATGAGTTCATATGGGTCTTGTCCAAGATCTTGCGAAGAAATAGACGATTTGATGAATGACATGCTGTGTTGACAGCCTCTGCCCAAAAGCTATGAGGTGATTTGTACTCATCCAACATGGACCTTGCCATTTCCACAAGAGTCCGGTTCTTCCTCTCGGCTACCCCATTTTGTTGTGGGGTATATGGTGCGGAGTATTGATGCTCAATTCCTTCATCACTAAGAAACTCTTCCAAGGTGTAGTTCTTGAACTCGGAGCCATTGTCACTTCTTATTGCCAAGATTTCTTTGTCAAACTTGCGTTGAGCTTGCTTGGCAAAATCAATGAAGGTGATTTTTGTCTCGTCCTTGGACTTGAGAAAGAACACCCATGTGTATCTTGAGTAATCATCAATAATAACGAAGCAATACTTCTTCCCACCAAGACTGTCCCATGAAGGAGGCCCAAAGAGATCCACGTGAAGGAGCTCCAAAGGTCTTGAAGTTTATACTATGTTCTTGGGGGGATGCTTTGATTGATGTTGCTTCCCTGCTATGCATGCACTACACACACGGTCTTTCTCAAAAGATACATTGGTTAGTCCAAGGATGTGTTCACCCTTTAAGAGATCTTGAATATTTCTCATGCCGACATGGGCTAGCCAGCGATGCCATAGCCATCCCTTGTCAGCCTTGGCCATGAGGCAAGTTGCATGGAATGTGCTCTATTTCGAGAAATCAACCGTGTAAAGGTTGCCATCCAACTCCCCCACAAAGGCAACTTCAAGAGTATCTCTCTTAAAGACTTTCACATCCGTTAGTCCAAATAGTGTATCATAACCAAGAGAAGCCAATTGACGAACAGAACGCAAATGGTATTTTAGGCATTGAACAAGCATGACATTTGTAAGTGACATGTCATTAGTGATAGCCACCTTGCCCAACCCAAGTACCTGTCCTTTAGACCCTCCACAAAAAACAATGCTCATAAATGGTTGAATGGCTTCCATGAACTCCATGAGCAGTGTTCCATCTCCGGTCATATGATTTGAGCAACCGCTATCAATCACCCATTTGACTCTACAGGAGACACCAACCTACACACAATTCAAGTCTTGGTTAGAGGCACCCATTTTACAATGGGACCTCTCAAGTTAGTGACAAGGGTATTAGGAACCCAAATTGCATAAAACCGAAAAGCATTTCTAGGACCAACAAACTGAGCATAGACATCTCCATCTTTTCGCTTACGAAGTACATATGATGGAGGCATAAATTCTTTTGGCTTGTTGAAAGTAGGCTTGCCCCTAGTGGCCTTCCTACTCACAGCCTTGTCAACCTTACCCTTTCCTTTCTCCTTGTGCCCTTCTCGCACAAATGTCTCCTTGAGGGGAGTTGTGGACTTATGTGTTGCTACCATATTCTTGCTTGTGCTTGGATCAAATCCAAGCCCTTCCTTGGCCACAACCTCCTTGTGTTGGCTCAGTACCTCATTGAGGTTCTTTTGTCCTTGGGCACATGACATGAGCCCTTTTTCAATTTGAGCCTTTAACACCCGATTCTCCTCAAGTAAGCTAGCTAGGTCACCACTAGGATTAGTAGCATAAGCATCAACATTTATAATAGGAGAGGAATAGGCTTTTCCAAGTGTGTTAAGATAAGTGAGCTTGAGTTCATCAAACTTCTTAGTAAGGAGATTTAGCTCATCTTCCTTTGTCTTGAGAGACGAATGTAGGAGCTCACAATCTTTAGTGTGCTTATCAATGTTTACACCTATTCTTAAGCACAATTCATCATTACGTGCTTCCTCATATAGGACTTTCTGCTCAAGGATTTCACATTTTTCCTTTTCCTCTGTAACGAGGGTTTCGAGTTCCTTGATGGAGATGGTGTGCTTACTCATCATCTCCATAAGCATACGAAACATAACGAGTTTCTTTCCTTTGAGAGAGCACATAACTTTCTCCATTTTAGCAAACATGGCATCACTTATTTCATGTTCATGATCATGATCCTCAGCATCAAGATATTCATCACTAGGTGTGGTAGGAATAAATAGAGGAGGGTTTGGACGTGTAGTTACCTTCACCTTGTCTGGAGAGGTTTGTCCCTCATCATCATCTACCGTGGCCTTTGCCATGAGACATTTGTGTGCGTTGCCTTCGTAGTCTTTCATATAGTTGTATGTGACAACATCACCGGTCTTGTTTACGAGTCTCAATGTGGTTTGGGTGTCTTGGGCTACACCTGCAACACCTCTAACATCATCGGGGTCGGACTCGTCTTGGGCAACCATGGCCTTCCTGACGGTGTCCTGGACTAGGGGGTACTCACCACGTCGTCTCCCGACAAGTGGGTCGGGCCGAGGACCCCCGTGACGATTCACCAATGGGCCACTTCGGGCAGCCCATGCCGAATACCAGGAGGATTCCACAAGACTTGGCGCACAAGACAAGGACTCCTCTAAACCCTAGGCCTACGGTGCATATATAAACCGAGGCCAGGCTAGTCAATAGATCATTACATTACATCTCATAATCTCGTGGTAGACACATGTACTCTGTACTATCCCCCATATGAATACAATCAAAAGCAGGACGTAGGGTATTATCTCCTTGAGAGAGCCCGAACCTGGGTAAAATCCCGTGTCCCTGTTACCATCGCACCAAGACGCCTAGCTTAGGACCCCTACTACGAGATATGCCGGATTTGACACCGACATTGGTGCTTTCATTGAGAGCCTGCTGGGTAGTCGTCGCGGTGCAATGGAAATTCAGATCGGCTCCATCGTGATCTACGCGTCGGAATCGAACTACATCGTCAACGTCGGCATCTTCGTCGCCGGCTTGACTGGTCACCTCGGTTAGGCCGAGGACTGCGCGCCACGTCGGATCATATAGATCGGACGGGTGTCTTCATCAACATGAACTCCAATCTCAACCAAGATCATGGAAGAATCCTCCATGGTGCTCGGGGGCTCAATGTCAACATTGCCCTCGCGCGATCATGCAGTTTTTTCTGGACAGGGAATTTGTGTTCGTCGTCCCCGCCTCCTCGAGTGTCACTTTGATGATTGCTTCGGTGGAACTGTGCGGAATTGAGTCTATAATGACCCCGTAAAATTTCGTCGTATTCCGATGGAGGAATCTTCGGCGATCTACGAAATACCGGAGCCCTGTCGAATCTGGACGGGAATCGGGATGAGTTTGGGGCGAGGTGTCCAGCTTCAAGCCCGGACATCGTTTGGATGATCCCACCGTTCATCGGCTGCGGAATTCCCATACTGATCACCCCTCAAAATTTTAGCTCAATCCGACCGTTCAAACTCCGGGAAACGTCCGATGAATGCATCAATTTTTCCGATCTGTTTTCTGCGCGAAAACGAATCCAACCCGAGTTCATCTTTTTCATGAACGGGTTGTCGGACGTCCTTTTTTGAAGGAAATTTTCTCATCATCTCGGTCATCCGACCAAAGAGTTCGGCATCACGAGGGCCGAATAATCATCAAGCGAACCTCGTCATCCGCGGGTTGTACGGGTCGGGCGCTCCGTTGCTTCATCAAGCCAGCATTGATCTCGTCACAAATTCCGACCTGCGTCGGCATCGCCGCGCCGTTACTTTTTCAAGCTGACGTCCACCACGCCGACCTGCTTTGACACGTTGGCTGGCATGCGAATTCGGCGTCACCAGCCGACCAGCTTCAACACATCGGCTGGCCTGAGACTTCGGCGTCACCAGCCGACCTGCTTCAACACCTCGGCTGGCCTGAGACTTCGGCGTCACCAGCCGACCTGCTTCAACACCTCGGCTGGCCTGAGACTTCGGCGTCACCAGCCGACCTGTTCCGTCACCTCGGCTAGACCGGGGCTTTGGCATCCCTTCATCAACCTACTCCGGGGACTTCGGTGTCACCAGCCGACCTGCTTCAACACTTCGGCTGGCATGAGACTTCGGCGTCACCAGCCGACCTGCATGAGACTTCGGCGTCCGCCGATCACAGCTTCGCCATGTTAACTGGACCGAGGACTTCATCTCGCTACATCGACCGTGCAGCGTCGCCACTTCGTCAAGCCGAACTATTCGTTCAGACACCTCGGCGCTCAGGTAATCGGCTTCGGCTGCGTCGCGCGGTCAGTTCGGCGTCACCTTGCCAACCTACTCCGCCACCTCGGCTGGATCGGGGGCTTCACCTCACCACATAGGCCGAGCCGTGTCACTACATCGGAATGCCGAGCTCCTCACTCGGTCATCTCGGGCTTGGGGGCTGGGACCTCGGTCATGCCAAGGACTATGCACCATATCGGATCTGTCAAAAGTTTGATGGGCGTCCTCGTCCCGCCACAAGCCCGGATCGTGTCATCGGCACCGAGCACATTAACCAGCTAAGTCGCTTTAATGCTCAAATTTCTAAATTTTTGTTCGGTTCTACCGAGAATTATATTTATGTTAAATAAAAAGTTTGTTTGTTAACAACACTTCCTTTTCCCAAGATTACTGGGGGCTTCATCGTCACGCTGCCGAACTACTCTGTCTCCTCGGCTGGACCGGGGGCTGTGCCTCGCCGCAGCAACCGTGCTGCGTTGCCACTTCTCGACCCGAGCTCTTCGCTCAGTTACCTCGGGCTTGGGGGCTGGGACCTCGGCCAGGCCGAGGACTACGTCTTTGTCCCGCCACAACCCCGGATCGCATCGAGCACATTAACCAGCTAAGTCGTTTTTGTGCTCAGCTCTCTTTAGAATTTTACTTTTTGTTCGGTTCGACCAAGCACTATACTTTTTTGACAAAAAGTTGTTTGCGAAAAACTTTCTTTGTCAAAACTTTGTTTGTTACAAACAAGTTCAAATACCCCGTTTACTTGGGGGCTTCCTTTATGAAACCTTTTCTCTCTGCATGTGATTATTATCGTACAACTTCTTTCCTTGCTCGTGTATTATGCCAAAATATGCATCATGTTGACTCAAGTGTTCCGCAAAGCTGGGTTGCCTGGCTCCTGTGCTTACCCCTACGTTCCCGATTGTTCGGCTAGGGAGTAAAGGGAGCACCTCTGCGATTGTTACGATCGGGTCATCCGAACTCGTACCTCAGACGGGTGAAGCCGAAAGCTAGCGCTCTTATTGTTTTCAACTATGGTCGGCACACGACGGAACTCACGCGTACACAAATCTATTGCACAACTCTCATAGTAATCATGAGCGACCAAAGATAGGTACCGTTGGGGGCACTATTTTCTTTGAAGATGCTTCTTATGTTACATAAGTAATATAGCATAAGTTCCCTGGGCGCGCTTTGTCTGTTACAGCCTCATGGCCTGATTGCCTGGTTATCCGAAACACCGCCGATATTTTCAGTAGGCGGAGTAGATAACACTTTTCGGCCCTTGGCCGAAGAGGGAGAAGCCGACGGTCGGTTAAGACGCATTCAAAGTTCGGGCGAACACAGATATTATATAAGTACTTCGGTACATACAATCATTATACATAAAATTCTTTTACCCAAGTCACTTGGGGGCTCTTAAATTAATATGAGCCATTTTATAATAGATGTTTTCTTCTTAGTCGTTGCAAAGTCTTTTTCTACCACTCCTTTCTCGACTCAAGTGTATGATCAATAGCCGGGTAGCCTGGTTTCTCTCTAAAGCCGCTCGCGTTTAGTTCGCTAAACTGGCCTGAGAAACACTCCGCCTTTGGGATAGGGAGGTTGAAGCCGAAGGCTGACCCACTTGAAGTCTAGAGATCGGATGTGTCATGTCAAAGCACGACGGAAGCACAATTTTAAGACCAATTTCGTATTGGCACCAAAAAACTTGATTCAATCTAGACGTAAAGTTTTTTACGCAAGTTTTTTGGTCTTTTGAGCTTATAAAATCTTTCACCTATTTTATGTTTTCCTTTCAGGAAGCGGGACATCCTCTTGGTTGAGGTGTTCGGCGTGATGGTCTTGCCCGGAAACTCTTTTCCGAACTACGGTTCGGCATCTTTCCTGCCGAACTCCACCTCGGCATTGTCAAAATGTACATGACGGTTGAACTAGTTCCCGAGGAGATACGATCCTAGGGTCGGCCATATTGCCCAACCCAAGTCTCGGAGGCTACTGCATTGACAATTCAATGCGGAAAATTTCAGTGCAATACAGTTTCCGAGGAGATTATGATCCTTGGGTTGGTCGGCCGCACCCAACCTGAGTCTCGAGGTCTGTGCACACCGCTTTTGTGTTCCGAAGTATGCTGCCGAGCTAGGAGTTGATCCTCAGGCCGATTTTGTGAATCGACCTGAGTCTCAGGGGCTACTGGAATCAACGGTTTTATGTCATCCTTCAGGTGCATCTCGGGTTTTAGACCGACACACACCTTGAGGGCTACTGGCTATACATCTCGGCAGAGAATAAATTGCACCAATCGAGAATATCCACAAAAAATCAGCCCACGGTCGGGGTGGTGCACCACCTCGAAAGCAGTCCGGCATAAAGCTCGGGTGCAAGTGGCTGGCTCCATAGAGAGCATTTCCGACATTAAGCTCGGAGGAATTCCTTTAGTTTTTTAAGGTCCAAGGTAGTTTATGATACCTCGGACGCTGATCATCATTGGAGCTTGGATGCAGTCCGGCGTTGGAGCTCGGAAGCCGTCCGGCATAAAGCTCAAGATCGGAGACGCCTTAGAAGCAGTCCGGCATAAAGCTCGGATGTGAATGGCTCCATAAAAGACTATTCCGGCATTTAAGCTCGGATGAAGTCCTTCAACTTTTTCAAGACCGAGGTAATCTATGACACCTCGGATACAGTTCGGTGTTGGAGCTCGAACACAGTTCGGCGTTGGAGCTCGAACACTATCCGGCGTTGGAGCTCGGACACAGTCCGGCGTTGGGGCTCGGCTGCAAAAAGATACCTCGGATACAGTCCGGCGTTGGAGCTCGGCTGTAAAAAGACACCTCAGATGCAGTTCGGCGTTGGAGCTCGGACGCAAGAGGACACCGCCGCACGGGAAACCCTTCAAACCCGAGGTGTGGCGTAAAAAATAATAAGGCATTGATAAAGGCCGATAACTTAAAGGGGCTCCTCGGATGCCCGACGTGTGAACTCTTCGGATTCAGCTCGGTGATCCTCAAGATCGGACATGGGAAGATTTGTTGAACCAGTTTTCAAGACCGACGACCGAAGACAAAGAACTGTTCGGAAGAACCGAGGAGCGTCCCCAACTTGAAGACCGGTTCAGGGGGCTACTGACGGTGTCCTGGACTAGGGGGTACTCACCACATCGTCTCCCGACCAGTGGGTCGGGCCGAGGACCCTCGTGACGATTCACTAATGGGCCACTTCGGGCAGCCCATGCCGAATACCAGGAGGATTCCACAAGACTTGGCGCACAAGACAAGGACTCCTCTAAACCCTAGGCCTACGGTGCATATATAAACCGAGGCCAGGCTAGTCAATAGATCATTACATTACATCTCAGAATCTCGTGGTAGACACATGTACTCTGTACTATCCCCCATATGAATACAATCAAAAGCAGGACGTAGGGTATTATGTCCTTGAGAGAGCCCGAACCTGGGTAAAATCCTGTGTCCCTATTACCATCGCACCAAGACGCCTAGCTTAGGACCCCTACTACGAGATATGCCGGATTTGACACCGACACTTCCCATCTCTCTTCTTGAACTTGGAGTTCAATGGGTTGGGCAACTTCTTCTTCACAAATGCCTTCGGAAATCTTGGTTTATCTTCTCTCTTTTCATAGGGACACTCGTTTGAAAATTGGTTGGTTTCTTCACAATTGTAGCAAGTCCTTACTTTCTTCTTTTGGAATCTTCCCTTGAATTTCCCCGCACTGAACTTCTTCACAAAGAGAGCCATGTCTTCATATGAGGGACCCTCATCCGAGTCAACTTCATAGCCTTCTTCTTCAACATCTTTTTCTTCTTCTTCACTCACATCATCATCCATTACGTGCTTGGCCTTCAAGGCTAGGTTTGTCTTGGGTGACGAGGAACCATGCATGGCAAGGTGTCTTGTAGCGTTTGCCTTTGATTCTTCAAATAGTTGGAAGGTTGAAATGACATCATCAGGAGACATGTCCTTGAATCCATGTTCTCTTCTTATGTACCACACCATTTGATGGTGGTATGGAGCATGGGCATTTAGCAATTTGTCCACAAGAAAACGTTTGGTCAAGTTGAATCCATCTTGGCTTTTGTCACAATCATACGATTCAATGTCAGCGGCAAGTGTCATCAATCGCTCATGAAGTTGCTTGGGATCTTCACCTTTCTCCATGCAAAAATATTGTAATGCCCCTTTTGCAATCTCATATTGTGCAAGACGGAGAGAGGAAGTTCCAGTCTTGGTCATCACAAGGCTGTCCCATAGGTCTTTTGCATTTGTGAGGTGAATGTAGGGCCTCTTCTGCTTGTCAGACATGCCCTTTCTTATGAGCATGATTGCGGTGTCATTGAGGTGTTTGTCATATTCTTCACCTGATGTGAGATCCTTAGGATTCACAGGGTTGTAACCTTTCTCCATGACCTCCAACATTTCATCGTTGACAAACCTAAGGTGATCCTGCATTCCAACCCTCCACAAAGAAAAATCAGCAGTGTTATCAAGTAAAGGGGGGTTTCCTGCTGCATTATACCTAGGTTTCTCAACTCTAGATTTTGCATATAACCATGGAACACCAGTGTGGTCACCAATTTGAGATTGTTGGCTCAAATTTGGAATAGATGCATTTGCTTGCTTTATCACACCCCCTGGGTTTTCTAGTGGTGGAGTTTTTGCAGCTAATGCATCCAACCTCATTTTGACCAAGGCCTCAATAGAAGCATCATGCTCCTCCTTTTGCTTGGTGAGGGCCCTTTCAAGATCCTCAGCGGTGAAAGATCTACACTCATCCGAAGAGGATGTCCCTTTCTCGATAGGGAGTGCAACTAAAGGATTCCCATCATTATCCATCTCGCTCTAGGGCGGTTAAGCCACAAGATTAGAGCACGAGGCTCTAATACCAATTGAAAGGATCGAGATGGACCTAGAGGGGGGGGGGGTGAATAGGTACAATTACAAATTTTAATCATTACTTAGCAATTTTAGGCAATAAAGGGGAATATGAAAGTGGGCCTAACAATTGAAGTGATGATAGTTATGCTATGTGTACAAAGTGAAACAAAAAGTAAGTGAGTAAGTAAGCACAAGTAATACAACAAAGACAAATAACCACAAGTAGGAAGTTAGGGTTAGGGATAACCGCTACTCCGAGAGACGAGGATGTATGCCGATGTTCACTTCCTTGGAGGAAAGCTACGTCACCGTTTAGGGAGGTGGGTGTTACCACGAAGGCTCACCCTTTTCTCTCCTTGAGACAACACCACGAAGGCGTTTCTCATCCACTAGTGGTAGACCTTGGGGTGGTCTCCAAAACCCTCACAAACTTTCCGGGGAAAATCACAATGGTTGATTCCTCACCGAAGAACTCCTACCGCCTAGGAGTCTCCAACCTCCAAGAGTAACAAGAACGACGGGGAAAAGCTCAAGACTTGCTCAAATCACAAATTCCTTTGGTGGAGAGAAGGGGAAGGAGTGGATCTATCACTTGATTGGAGAACTTCTCACAAATGCACTCAAATGCTCTTGGGATCTTGGATTTGGTGTATGAGGATGTGAGAGAGAGAAATGTGTGTTCTAGGGTTAGCTCAAAGTGAATGGTCAACCTCTCCACGAAGTGGTGAAGAGGTATTTATAGTGAGGGATCAAATATGGCCGTTGTAGTGTAAGTGACAGAGTCTGGCCGGACATCCGGGCCAAGGGCCGGACATCCAGCATCTGAGAAGTGAGCACATGATACACAGAGCCAGAGAGGGAAAACAGGGGACCCGAACATCCGTCACATATGGGAGCACCCGGACATCCGGCTTATGCCCGGACGTCCGGCATGCCAAATTATCAGACCACCACGGTTCTGGCATTGAGTGGGTCGGAAATCCGGGGCCCGGACATCCGGCAGTGCGTCGGACATCCGACGCATATTTGGTGTAAAATGATGCTCTCTGGATAGCAGAGATGCCAGATATCCGAGGCACTTCCCGGACATCCGGCGACACAGTGAACTCCCGGACATCCGGCACAGGGCCCGGACATCCGGCCATCACAGAGAAGCAACACCTTGTGATTGGTGCATACTGCAGTTTTTGACCAAGGAAAGGAGATTGTTTTGACTTGAGCAAGTCTTTTACTGACCCAACCGATCCCCTCTTAATAGTGCGGGATCCCTATTTTCAAGAAGAAGAGAAAGCTAGATCCGTAAACCTTTTGGTTCCTTCCTTCTTGGCTAATAATCATTCCAATGCGTTCGTGATCCTCGCATATTTCGATTAGAGAACTAATACCTGAGATTTACTTGACAAACATCATTAGTCCTCTACATGTACATTGTCATCAACATCAAAATATAATGTAAGGGCATGATTGCACTTTCACGGGTGATCGACGGCAATGAGGACGAGGACGGGGACGGGAAGGCACTAAGTAAACCACACCTACACATGCAAACTAAGAAGAGGATTTAAGCTCAAACTGCATGCATATAAATCAAATGTTATTAACTTGTAATTAAGGTGGTGTTCCCTGCAATAACATAGACACATGTCCAAATATACCTAATTCAACATGGCTTGACTTTTGGTCTGTCGAGGTTTTCCTTAGAAAAACTCTCATGCCTCATGGTGTGTATGGTGCGCACTCTCTCACACTTATATAGTGGTGTATGTTCGTGGACACTACCTCACACTAATATTTCGACCGTCGGTGCTGGTCATTTCCCCTTCTTCTCTCGCGCAATATACCAAGGTATATATCGCGAGAAGAAGAAGAGGGAAACGACCCCCGCGAAAACAGTCGTGATTCTTCCATCAAGGAGAGACATGAAAGTGACACAAGGAGCTCTGACAGACCGAAAGTACGTAATTTTTTTTAATAAAAATTTCTAGACCTATTTTTTTATTAAAAAATTATAATGCATGATGTTTTTATAATGAAACTTCTTATCTTAAAACTTCTAAAATTTCTATCTCAATTTATAATGAAACTTCTGAAATTCAATCTCAATTTATAATAAAACTTCTTCAAACTTCTTATCTTAAACGAAGTGCGTCGGTCACCGTACATCCTCCATTGCCGGTTCATCTGCATTATATAATTAAGTATATCAAAAACCATTACAGAACATCATGAATAGAGAAATGACCAAATTAATAGTGATCAAATGTTATTACTGCAAAAATAAATACATAGATTTCATACATAGTTCTCATAAAACAACATACAATTATCTTATATATATATGCCGAATAGTTAGACTGATATTTTTGTCTAGACGGAGAATTTTGTTTAGAATGAGAATTTTGTCTAGACTGAGAACTTTGTCCAGACTGAGGATTTCATCCAGACTGATAATTTTGTCCAGACTGAAGTCTTTGACTTCATTTACATAGAGTTCATACATAGTTCTCATAAAACAACATACAATTATCCAGAGCATCTAAGACTTACATTGAAACTAATACAACTATGTAAAACATTTAAATGCAACAACAAATGCGATCAAAATCGTAACTAAGGTAACAATCGATCCAACAGCAAAATGATATCAAGCCTCATTATCAATGACATATTTTCTAATCTTTCTAACCTTCAAGCGCATTGCATCCATCTGGATCTTGTGTACATCGACGACATCGGCAACATGCAACTCCAATTTCATCTTCTCTTCTTCAACTCTTTTCAATTTTTCTTTCAAATAATTGTTTTCTTTTTCAACTAAATTTAACCTCTCGACAATAGGGTCGGTTGGAATTTCCGGTTCACATACCTCCTAGATAAAGACATCTATGTCAAGTTGGTCAGCATAATTGTCATAAACACTGAATGAAACAAATAGTAATAAAATATAATATACCACATCCGAATCATAGACCGGACGAGAGCCAACGGGGGCGTCTACCAAAACCATGGCACTATATAATAACAAACAATAATACAAGTAAGAAGTTAATTTGAGCACTATATAATAACAAACACTGAATGAAATAATGAAGTTGCTAACCTTTTTAGAACACTTGGATAGTTGGTGCACCATCAAACCTAGACAAATCTTGGAAAAAATGGAGCTTAGAGGTCGAGTTTGGAGGAAGAACAGAGAAGATAACTTAAGTGTGGCTCGGGCATTTCATCGAACACCTCATGTGCATATATAGGCAAAAAACAGAGTAGCCCACACCTGCACCCTTCCACGGCCAAAACACATATGAAATGGGGGGGGGGGGGGCGTGGATATATATAGGCAAAAGATTTAGTCTCGGTTTATGCCTAAAACCTGGACTAAGGGCCACACCTTTAGTCCCGGTTCTAGACACCAACCGGGACTAATGGGCAGCAACCCCTTTAGTCCCGGTTGGAGGCTGGAACCGGGACTAAAGGTCCCAGCCGAACCGGGACTGATGCCTGTTGAGGCCCGGCCGGCGTCCTAGCCTCTCGAACCAGGACTGATGCTTTCATTAGTCCCGGTTCGTAACACGACCGGGACTAATGCTCTGATCTGGCCAGGATCAAAGCCCCGTTTTCTACTAGTGTTACTGGTTAACTCATGCTGTATTCTGAAATAATGTTCTTTCAAAGAGGCTTTAGTCAAAGGGATTGTTCCAATTCAAATATAGTGGAACAAAATCATTGAGAAGCTCATATGGAAAAGAGTGGAACAAATCAAACATCTCCAAAGGAAGAAATTCTAACAATTTCAACATGCAAAATTCGATGAACTAGTTTTGAAAGATACTCGATATTTTATTATTATTATTATTATTGTTGTTATTGTTATTATTACTATTGCTACTATTACTATTACTATTATTATTATTACACAATGACAAGAAAAACTAAATCAACCGCCACAACGATCCCCCAAACACTTTTTAAGGGGGCCGACTTGTTATATTACTCCCTCCGTTCTTAAATATAAGTCTTTTAAGAGATTTTACTACGGACTACACACGGATGTATATAGACATACTTTAGAGTATAGATTCATCTATTTTGCTTCGTATGTAGTCTTTAGTGAAATCTCTAAAAAGACTTATATTTAGAAACGGAGGGAGTAGTAAATAATGACAATTAGGACCATGAGTGAATGCTTAAGATATAAACTTCTTAAGTATATACGTATTTCACAAAAATATATAAAGGACGGAATTACTTTTAATTAAGTCGAAATTTCTATAAAGCTTTGACCCTATATGTGTTACAGTACTACGATGAGTCGGTAGTTGCCCATCAGGTTGATAAATCGTATAGAGTTTCACCAGCCAGGTCTTTGAAAGGTAATGACATGTTGATAAAAGGCAGAATGATGATATGCTGACGTTGTACACCCTCAAACTTGTACGCTCCATGCTGTAATGCCCAGACAATCTGTAACTTTCAATATTAATGTCACCCAAGAATGAGTACTCAGCTATCCTGCAATTACAAATTGTAATAGGTCTGTCCCAATGACAGTACATCCATGAGAGGCAGCCATTCATGGGAGCTCGGACAGGATGTGCTTATTAGATAGCGCGACATGATATGGTTTGTTTGTTCAAAATACAATAACATGAAGAAAGTGATTGCGGTCAGTTTTCAGAGCATTCCGATGTGTTCATGATCTCACCATATATATCTAAGAAGTAAACATTATGCTTGATCTTATTTCCACCTCAGCAAGTTTCTAACCAAAGGTAGCAATGGAGCGAATCCACTTCACTTTTGTACACGTATCAAACACATAAATAGAAGTATAAAGCAATTCATCCCATTTGATTTCCATGCAAGACGCCCTGGATGGCTGGACGTGGCGCAGAATAAGGGATGCATCGTTCGTCTTTGTCCCTTTAGCTTTTGCCGGCCACGCGTCTTTGTCCGGATCAGAACGCCTGTAGGCAGTGGCGGAGCTATGTTGAGGCCGAGGGGGCCGCTTCCCACCCCATCCTTGGACCAAACTCTGAAGATTTTTTTTGAAGGGCTTATATCAGATTTTTTTAGCAATTTGCACCTTAAATAGTCATGTTTTTGCCTTTGCCCCTCAGCTATTTCTACCAAGCTCCGCCACTGCCTGTAGGCTTGTAGTTGCAGCTGCCACCCGTGGCAGCATGGCACAATGCACAATAGCTCAGCGCCACACGTTTTCCATCAAATCGTGTGTGTGTCGTCTCGACCGCTGTCGCGAGCCAATCCAACGTACCACACCACAATTTCTTTCAGTTTCAGAGGCATGTGAATGCAACCTGTTTTCCAGGCTGTCAAATGCACAGGCTGAGGCCGGGGCAAGAAAACATGTCCCGGTGGAGGATGTGGTTGGCCTGCGGAGTGGTAAGAAAATGCTGACACACCAAGCCATCAGTTATGTCCATCCATCTACTCCCTCCTTTCCGGTTTAGAGGGCTCATCTTAAAATTTTCAGAGTTTCATTATATAAGGCTCACTTTGAGTGCAACTGAGTTAAAGAGCTTTGAGTCCCACACCATATTTAGTAAAAATGAGAGAATCATTGATCATGCATGCATCTTATTCTACATGCACCATGCACATCCAATGAGAGGGAGAGTGTTGCACTTAATGCCTCAGGAGTTTAATAAGTGAAAAATATTTCATTGAGCAATTTTGTATCCACAAAACTCATGTCATCCACTCAGACTATACCTTCATTGACGAGATTTCAGATTTAAGCCCTATAAACCAGAAAGGAGGGAGTAGATATCATCACGTGTAGATTTCTAAACTTCCATTCTCATAGAAAGTATAGATCCATAAAGATGACCTTGGTCTTGGTGTAGTCTTGAGCTAATACATGACAATCAATGGAGCCAACTCAATGATTACCGCTGGTCTAGTCATTTCTCTTAAAATGCACAGAACAATGCAATGAATAATGTATACACGAGTCCTTGCACCAAAACCTGTTGATGACCCACAAGTATAGGGGATCAATCGTAGTCCTTTCGATAAGTAAGAGTGTCGAACCCAACGAGGAGCAGAAGGAAATGACAAACGGTTTTTAGCAAGGTAATTTCTGCAAGCACTCAAATTGTAGGTAACAGATAGTTTGATAGCAAGATAATTGGTAACGAGAAAGTAACAATAATGGTAAATAAAGTGCAGCAAGGTAGCCCAATCCTTTTGTGGCAAAGGACAGGCCAGAACAGTCACTTATAATAGGCAAAGTGTTCTTGAGGGTACACGGGAATTTCATCTAGTCACTTTTATCATGTTGGTTTGATTTGCGTTCGCTACTTTGATAATTTGATATGTGGGTGGACCGGTGCTTGGGTGCTGTTCTTACTTGAACAAACCTCCCACTTATGATTAACCCCCTCGAAAGCATCCGCAACTACGAGAAAAGTATTAAGATAAAATCTAACCATAGTATTAAACGTTTGGATCCAAATCAGGCCCTTACGAAGTAGCGCATAAACTAGGGTTTAAGCTTCTGTCACTCTAGCAACCCATCATCTAATAACTACTCCACAATGCATTCCCTTAGGCCCAAGGATGGTGAAGTGTCATGTAGTCGACGTTCACATGACACCACTAAGGGAATCACAACATACATATCATCAAAATAGCGAACACATATCAAATTCACATGATTACTTGCAACATGACTTCTCCCGTGACCTCAAGAACAAAGGTAACTACTCACAAATAATATTCATGCTCAAGATCAAAGGGGTATTAAATAGCATAATGGATCTGAACATATAATCTTCCACCAAATAAACCATATAGTAATCAACTACAAGATGTAATCAACACTACTAGTCACCCACAGGTACCAATCTAAGGTTCCGGTAGAAAGATTGAACACAAGAGATGAACTAGGGTTTGAGAGGAGATGGTGCTGTTGAATATGTTGATGAAGATTGGCCTCCCAAAGATGAGAGGGGTGTTGGTGATGACGATGGCTTCGATTTGCCCCTCCGAGAGGGAAGTTCCCCCGGAGGAATCGCTCTGCCGGAGGGCAAAAATGCTCCTGCCCAAGTTCCGCCCCGAGTCGGTAGCGTTCCGTCCCGAAATTCCTCTCCTTATTTTTTCTAGGTCAAAAGACCTTAAGTACCAGAAGATGGGCATCGGAGGTGGGCTGGGCTGAGCACAACCCACCAGGGCCTGGGGGGCCTGGCGCGCCCTGGTGTCTTGTGCTCACCAGGTGCCCCCCTCCGGTAGTTATTTGCTCCAGTATTTTACATATATTCCAAAATAATTCTCCATGAAGTTTCATCTTATTTGGAGATGTGTAGAATAGGTATCTCTGATATGCTTTTTCAGGTCCAGAATTCCAGCTGCCGGTATTCTCCCTCTTTGTGCATATTATGAGAGAAAAGGCATTAGAATCACTCCCTAAAGCATTATTATGCATAAAAACATTATAAATAACATTAGGAAATCATGATGCAAAATGGACGTATCAACTCCCCCAAGCTTAGACCTTGCTTGTCCTCAAGCGAAAGCCGATATCGAAAAACATGTCCACATGGTTTGAGAGAGAGAGAGAGAGAGAGAGGTGTCGATAAAATCAAAATACGGACATAGTAGCATCATGCTTATTATCATAGCAGCAACAAACTTTATCATATAACTTATTCATATAACTTTTATTATATAATTTCATCATATAACTTCTCATGAACAAGTAACAATTCATCACAACATAGAAGTATAAAGCATAAACCTTATTGAAAACCAACAAACTATGTTGTCAGTCAACTTTGCAACTGCAATTCATCATATTTTCAGGAAGGGTCTCGTGTCGGAGCCTTTTGGCAAGTCCACATACTCAACCATCATTTAGTCTTCTATGATTGCTAACACTCATAGCATACCCATGAGCAAAAAGTTTCAACCGGACACATAGAAAGATAGGGGCTTATAGTTTCGCCACCCAACGTATTCACCTCAAGGGTGATGTCAACAATAATAACTCATGCTCACTCATATCCAACTGGATATATGTGCCTAGATCTTTCCTCACCACATGATGCTTGCAAAAAGAAAAAGTAAAAATGAATCGGGAAGAATACTTTGACTCTTGCATAAAAGTAAATACATAGAAGTAAAACATACGCCCTTCGCAGAGGGAAGCAGAGGTTGTCATGTGCTTTTTAGTTTGTATTCCAAATCCCTTAAGGTAAAAGAACATCACGTTATATTGCCCCCTATGATAGCAACCTTTATTATGCAGTCTGTCGCTTTTATTACTTTGCCATCATAAGTTCTTACAACACTCAATTTTCTCTTACACTAATTGATCAAACACATTTAGAAGCAATTTTTATTGCCTTAGTGCATCGATGACAACTTACTTGAATGATCTTACTCGATCCGTAGGTAGGTATGGTGGACTCTTAGAACATGAGTTTGAGTTTAGGGTTTTTGGATGCACAAGTAGTATCTCTACTTAGTGCGGATTTTTTGGCTAGCAAAGATATTGAGCAAGCACCACATGTTGAAGGATCTATGACAATATAACTTCTATGTGAATATGAACAAACATAAATCATTACGTTGTCTTCCTTGTCCAGTGTCAACAATTTTGGCATATAATATTTAATGGGGGCTCACAATCATAAAAGATGTCCAAGATAGTGTATTTGCATGCGAATCTTCTCTTCCCTTATTAATTCTTTCATGAATTGCATCATTGACCAATGCTATGTTTGTCAATATCCAATAAATTTTACCACTTATACTTTTCCTTATGTGATGTCATTACTTACCATAAGATTAGCATATGATCCTTTTCATTTATTTCCTTTTTATTTTGATTGCAACAAGAAAGTAAAGAAGCAAAAGCTCAAACTAAACTTTATTATATAACTCTCACTCGATTACATATAAAGATAGATCACGAAACTAGCACTCGAAAATAGATCATACTAAACTTTTATTCAACTAAATCACGAAAGAGCTAAGGATCGAACTAAAATAGGTAAAGGTAAATAAAAGTGATGGTGATACGATACCGGGGCATCTACCCTAAGCTTGACTCAAGCCAAGGGGAGTGCCCATACCCGTGTACTCAAGTCTCCTTTGGTGGTGAAGACGATGAAGGTGGTGGTGATGAAGTGGTAGGTTTGAACTCCGGCTTCCAGGGCAAGGGCTCACCATCAAAAGTTGACGCACGAGTCCCCCGAGTCCTGCAACTGGCAGCTAAACTCATACCTTTAAATCTTGCTTCATACTCAAAAACTTGGTTTTGAAGATCATAGATTTGACTTTGCAGAAAATTGATTTGCTCGTTGAAGGTGAAGACGATGTCTTTCATAGACCGGCCATCCACCATCTGATCATGGGAGAATTCCGTGATCATGGAGTAATTGGTGTTGGGGAACGTTGCATGGGAAACAAAAATTTTCCTACGCACACGCAAGATCTATCCATGGTGATGAGCATCTACGAGAGGGGGAGTGGATCTACATACCCTTGTAGATCGCTAAGCGGGAAGCGTTAAGAAACGCGGTTGATGTAGTCGAACGTCTTCGCGATCCAAATCGCCGAGCGTCCCGCGATCCCATCACGATCCATCTCGCGATCCAATCTCGATCCGTCCCGCGATCCCATCACGATCCGTCCCGCGATCAAATCACGAATCGTCTCACGATCCTGATCACGGTCCTTCCGATCTAGCGCCGAACGGACGGCACCTCCGCGTTCAGCACACGTACAGCTCGATGACGATCTCCGCCTTCTTGATCCAGCAAGAGGGAGTGGAGAGGTAGAAAAGTTCTCTGGCGGCGCGACGGCGCGGCGGCGATGGTGGTGGAACAATTCCGGCAGGGCTTCGCCTAAGCACCGCTGAAACTAGACTAGAGGAGAAACCGATCTAGATAAAGTAGAGGGAGAACGTGGCAATTAGGGTTAGCTCTCCCCTCTAAATCCTCTAGTATATATAGGA
Source organism: Elymus sibiricus (assembly GCA_039707655.1). NCBI lineage: Eukaryota > Viridiplantae > Streptophyta > Magnoliopsida > Poales > Poaceae > Elymus > Elymus sibiricus. Next base: position 368,581,695 of record CM077663.1, on the reverse strand, counting down.
GGGAGGGAGGGGAAGAGGCAGCCTCAAACCCTCAAGGTCTGGCCAAAATTGGAGGTGGAGGAGTCCTACTCCAATCCTATTAGGAGTAGGATTCCTCCTCTCCACTTGGAAACCCTTTCCACCTTTCCCCCTTTGGGTTTTTCCCACCCCTAGCCGCATGGGCCTTAGTGGGGGGCTCGGCCAGCCCACTAAGGGCTGGCTTGACTCCTCCCACATCCCATGAGGCCCTTTGGGTCGAGACACCCCTCCCGATGGTCCCCGGTATCCCTCCCGACACTCCCGGTACACTACCGAAATACCCGAAAATTTTCCGGTGACCAAAACGGGACTTCCTATATATCAATCTTTACCTCCGGACCATTCCGGAGCTCCTCGTGACGTCCAGGATCTCATCCGGGACTCCGAACAACCTTCGGTCACCAGCATACATAACTCTATACTACCGAAACGTCACCGAACGTTAAGTGTGCAGACCCTGCGGGTTCGAGAACTATGTAGACATGACCGAGATACCTCTACGGTCAATAAACAATAGCGGGACCTGGATGCCCATATTGGTTCCTACATATTCTATGAAGATCTTTATCGGTTGAATCTCTATGTCAAGGATTCAGTTAATCCCGTACGTTGTTCCCTTTGTTCATCGGTATGTTACTTGCCTGAGATTCGATCGTCGGTATCTCCATACCTAGTTCAATCTCGTTACCAGCAAGTCTCTTTACTCGTTCCGTAATACAAGATCCCGTGGCTAACTCTTTAGTCACTTTGCTTGCAAGACTCGATGTTGTATTACCGAGTGAGCCCTGAGATACCTCTCCGTCACATGGAGTAACAAATCCCAGTCTCGATCCATGCCAACTCAACAGACACCCTCGGAGATACCTGTAGAGCATCTTTATAGTCACCCAGTTACGTTGCGACGTTTGATACACACAAGGCACTCCTACGGTGTTAGTGAGTTACATGATCTCATGGTCATAGGAACAGATACTTGACATGCAGAAAACAATAGCAATAAACATGACACGATCATATGCTATGTTCATAGTTTGGGTCTTGTCCATCACATCATTCTCCTAATGATGTGATCCCGTTATCAAATGACATCTCATGTCTTATGGCTAGGAAACCTTAACCATCTTTGATCAACGAGCTAGTCTATTAGAGGCATACTAGGGACACAGTGTTGTCTATGTACCCACACATGTATTTGAGTTTCCAATCAATACAATTATAGCATGGATAATAAACGATTATCATGAACAAGGAAATATAATAATAACCAATTTATTATTGCCTCTAGGGCATATTTCCAACAGTCTCCCACTTGCACTAGAGTCAATAATCTAGTTCACATCACCATGTGATTTACATTGTTATGAATCTAACACCCAATGAGTTCTGGGGTTCGATCATGCTTTGCATGTGAGAGAGGTCTTAGTCAACGGTCTGCAACATTCAGATCTGTGTGTTCTTTGCAAATCTATATGTCATACTGCAGATGCTACCACACTCCACTTGGAGCTATTCCAAATGGCTGCTCCACTATACGTATCCGGATTGCTACTCAATGTTGTCCGGATTGGTGTCAAAGCTTGCATCGACGTAACCCTTTACGACGAACTCTTTATCACCTCCATAATTGAGAAACATTTCCTTAGTCCTCTAGTTACTAAGGATAATTTTGACCGATGTTCATTGATCCACTCCTGGACCACTCTTGTACCCCTTGACAGACTCATGGCAAGGCACACACCAGGTGCGGTACACAGCACAACATACTATACAGAGCCTATGGATAAGGAATAGGGGACGACCTTCGTCCTTTCTCTTTCTTCTGCCATGGTCGAGCTTTGAGTCTCACTCAACTCCACACCTTACAAATCAGGCAAGAACTCTTTCTTTGACTGATCCATTTTGAACTCTTTCAAAATCTTGTCAAGGTATGTACTCATTGAAAGTCTTATCAGACGTCTTGATCTATCCCTATAGATCCTGATGCCCGATATTTGAGTAGCTTCTATCCAAGTTTTCCTTTGCAAAACTTCTTTTCAAACAGCCCTTTATGCTTTCCAGAAATTCTACATCATTTCCGATCAACAATATACTTATCAGAAATTCTATAGTGCTCCCACTCACTTTATTGTAAATACAAGTTTCTCATAAACTTTGTATAGACTCAAAAACTTCGATCACCTCATCAAAACGTATATTCCAACTCCGAGATGCTTGCTCCAGTCCATAGAAGGATCGCTGGAGTTTGCATACATTTTAGCATCCTTAGGACTGACAAAAACCTTCTGGTTGTATCACATACAACCTTTCCTCACGGATACCGTTAAGGAAACGATGTTTTGACATCCATCTGCCAGATTTCATAATCGAAAAATGCAGCAACTGCTAACATAATTCCAACAGACTTTAGCATCACTACGGGTGAGAAAGTCTCATCGTAGTCAACTCCTTGAACTTGTGAAAAACCCTTTGCCACAAGTCGAGCTTTATAGACGGTGACATTATCGTCTGCGTCCGTCTTCCTTTTAAAGATCCATTTGTTCTGAATGGCTTTTCGCCCTTCAGGTAATACTTCCAAAGCCCATACTTTGTTTTCTTACATGGATCCCATCTCGGATTGCATGGCCTCTAACCATTTCTTGGAATCCGGTCCCATCATCGCTTCTCCATAACTCGTAGGTTCATCGTTGTCCAACAACATGACCTCTAAGACAGGGTTGCCGTACCACTCAGGAGCAGTACGCGTCCTTGTCGACCTATGAGGTTCGATAGTAACTTGATCCGAAGCTTTATGATCATCATCATTAACTTCCTCTTCAACTAATGTAGGCTCCACAGAAACAACTTTCTGCGATGCGCTACTCTCTGGTTGAAACAAATGTTCAACAACCTCATCAAGTTCTAACTTCCTCCACCTCAATTCTTTCGAGAGAAACTCTTTCTCGAGAAAGGACCCGTTTTAGCAACAAACACTTTGTGCTTGGATCTGAGATAGAAGGTTTACCCCACTGTTACGTTAGGGTATTCTATGAAGATGCATTTGTCCGCTTTGGGTTCGAGCTCATCAAGTTGAAAACCTTTTCCACATAAGCGTCGCAGCCCCAAACATTAAGAAATGACAGCTTAGGTTTCTGCCAAACAAAAATTCATACGGTGTCATCTCAACGGACTTAGATGGTGCCCCTTTTTAAAGTGAATGTAGTTGTCTCTAATGCATAACCCCAAAACGACAGTGGCAAATCGATAAGAGACATCATAGTACGCACCATATCCAATAGAGCACGACTACGACGTTCGGACACACCATCACACTATGGTGTTCCAGGTGGCGTGAGTTGTGAAACAACTTACACAGTCTTAAGTTGTATACCAAACTCGTAACTCAGATATTTACCTCTACGATCATATCGTAGATATTTTATCTTCTTGTCACGATGATCTCAAACTTCACTCTGAATTTGTTTGAACTTTTCAAATGTTTCAGACTTGTGTTTCATTAAGTAAATATCCCCATATCTACTCAAATCATCAGTGAAGGTAGGAAAATAATGATATCCACCGCACGCTACAATACTCATTGGACCGAATACATCAACATGTATCATTTCCAATAAGTCACTTGCCCGCTCCATCATACCGGAAAACGGGGTCTTAGTCATCTTGCCCATGAGGCATGGTCCGCATGTCTCAACCGATTCGAAATCGAATGAGTCCAAAGATCCATCAGCATGGAGTTTCTTCATGCGTTTTACACCAATATGACATTTAGCGGCAGTGCCACAAGTATGTGGTACTATCATTATTAACTTTGTATCTTTTGGCATCAATATTATGAACATGTGTATCACTACGATCAAGATTCAATAAACGATTCTAATTGGGTGCATGACCATTGAAGGTATTATTCATGTAAACAGAATAACCATTATTCTCTAACTTGAATGAATAACTGTATTGCAATAAACATGATCTAATCACGTTCATGCTTAACCCAAACACCAAATAACATTTATTTAGGTTCATCACTAATCCCGAAGGTAGAGAGAGCGTGCGATGGTGATCACATCAACCTTGGAAACACTTCCAACACTCATCGTCACCTCACCCTTAGCTAGCCTCCGTTTATTCCGTAGCTTTTATTTCGAGTTACTAACATTTAGCAACCGAACCGGTATCCAATACCCAAGTGCTACTAGGAGTACCAGTAAGGTACACATCAATAACATGTATATCAAATATACTTCTGTCGACGTTGCCAGCCTTCTTATCTACCAAGTATCTAGAGTTGTTCCGCTTCAGCGACCGTTCTCCTCATAATAGAAGCACTTAGTCTCGGGTTTGGGTTCAACCTTGGGTTTCTTCACTAGAGCAGCAACTGGCTTGGCACCCATGAAGTTTCCCTTATTGCCCTTGCCCTTCTTGAAACTAGTGGTTTCACTAACCATCAACACTTGATGCTCCTTCTTGATTTCTACCTTCGCGGTGTCAAACATCGCGAATAGCTCAGGGGTCATTATTTCTATCCCTGGCATTTTATAGTTCATCACGAGGCTCTAGTAGCTTAGTGACAGTGACTTGGAGAACTATATCAATCACTATCTTATCTGGAAGATCAACTCCCACTCGATTCAAGCGATTGTAGCACCCAGACAATCTGAGCACATGCTCACCGATTGAGCTATTCTCCTTCATCTTGCAGGCAAAGCATCTTGTTGGAGGTCTCATACCTCTCAACACGGGCACGAGCCTGAGATCCCAATTTCAGATCTTAGAACATCTCATATGTTCCGTGACGTTCAAAACGTTTTGGAGCCTCAATTCTAAGCCGTAATGCATGACGCACTGAACTATCAAGTAGTCATCAGAACGTGCCTGTCAGATGTTCACAACATCTACAGACGACGCTTGAGGGGGTGGCGCACCGAGCAGTGCATTAAGGACATAAGCCTTCTGTGCAGCAATGAGGACAATCCTCAGATCACGGACCCAGTTTGCATTATTGCTACCATCATCTTTCAACTCTATTTCTCTAGGAACATATAAAAATTCAAGGGAGCTACAGCGCGAGCTAGTAATCTACAACATAATTTGCAAAGACATTTTGACTATGTTCATGATAATGAGTTTAGTTAATCATATTACTTAAAAACTCCCACTCAAATTGACATCCCTCCGGTCATTCGAGTGTCACATGATCCAAATCCACCAACTCAAGTCCGATCATCACGTGAGTTGAGGTGGTTTCAATGGTAAACATCTTCATGTTGATCATATCTACTATATGACTCATGTTCGACCTTTCGGTCTCTTGTGTTCCGAGGCCATGTCTGTACATGCTAGGCTCGTCAAGTTTAACCCGAGTGTTCCGCACGTGCAACACTGGCTTGCACCCGTTGTATGTGAACGTAGAGTCTATCACACCCGATCATCACATGGTGTCTCAAAACGACGAACTTTCGCAATGGTGCACACTTGGGGAGAACACAATTTTATCTTGAAATTTTAGTGAGGGATCACCTTATAATGCTACCGCCGTCCTAAGCAAAATAAGATGCATAAAAGGATTAACATCACATGCAAATCATAAGTGACATGATATGGCCATGAACTTGTGCTTTTCATCTCCATCTTCAAAGCACCGGCATGATCTCCATCGTCACCGGCATAACACCATGATCTCCATCATCTTGATCTCCATCAATGTGTCGCCATGAGGTTGTCGCCCCGACTGTTGCTTCCACGACTATTGCTAACTCATAGCGATAAAGTAAAGCAAAAACGGCGAAAATAATTAAAGACAACCCTATGGCTCCTGCCGGTTGCCGTACTCATCGACATGCAAGTCGTGATATTCTATACAATACATGATCATCTCATACATCACATATATCTCATCATGTAATTGGCCATATCACATCACAACATACCCTGCAAAAACAAGTTAGACGTCCTCTAATTGTTGTTGTAAGTTTTACGTGGCTGCTACGGGTATCTAGCAAGAACAATTCTTACCTACGCAAAAACCACAACGGTGATACAAAAATTGCTATTCAACCTTCTCAAGGACCGCCTTTGTCAAATCCGATCCGACTAAAGTGGGAGAAACAGACACCCGCCAGCCATCTTTATGCAACGAAGTTACATGTCAGTTGATGGAACCGGTCTCTCGTAAGCGTACGAGTAATGTTGGTCCGGGCCGCTTCATCCCACAATACCGCCGAATCAAGAAAAGACCAAGGGAGGAAGCAATCTGAATATCAACGCCCACAAACTCCTTTGTGTTCTACTCGAGATCTCATCTACACATAGACCTAGCTCATGATGCCACTGTTGGGGAACGTTGCATGGGAAACAAAAATTTTCCTACGCACACGCAAGATCTATCCATGGTGGTGAGCATCTACGAGAGGGAGAGTGGATCTACATACCCTTGTAGATCGCTAAGCGGGAAGCGTTAAGAAACGCGGTTGATGTAGTCGAACGTCTTCGCGATCCAAATCGCCGAGTGTCCCGTGATCCCATCACGATCCATCTCGTGATCCAATCTCGATCCGTCCCGCGATCCCATCACGATCCGTCCCGCGATCAAATCACGAATCATCTCGTGATCCTGATCACGGTCCTTCCGATCTAGCGCCGAACGGACGGCACCTCCGCGTTCAGCACACGTACAGCTCGATGACGGTCTCCGCCTTCTTGATCCAGCAAGAGGGAGCGGAGAGGTAGAAAAGTTCTAGATGAAGTAGAGGGAGCACGTGGCAATTTGGGTTAGCTCTCCCCTCTAAATCCTCTAGTATATATAGGAGGGAGGGAGGGAAAGAGGCAGCCTCAAACCCTCAAGGGCTGGCCGAAATTGGAGGTGGAGGAGTCCTACTCCAATCCTATTAGGAGTAGGATTCCTCCTCTCCACTTGGAAACCCTTTCCACCTTTCCCCCTTTGGGTTTTTCCCACCCCTAGCCGCATGGGCCTTAGTGGGGGGCTCGGCCAGCCCACTAAGGGCTGGCTTGACTCCTCCCACATCCCATGAGGCCCTTTGGGTCGAGACACCCCTCCTGATGGTCCCCGGTTGTAACACCCTGGTTTTCACTCCTTGTTTTTTTTCCTTTGCGAGATTTGAGTCCCGTTTTTTTTTCTCGGTGTTATCGGATTTCTCTAGCTCTTGGGTATATGAAGATGGCCATTTAGCTTTGCCTTCCCTATCCAACCAAAGATTCTCCCCAGTTCAACCTTGCCACCCAAGATCTATTCTCATGACTTTGCCTCCGAAACCCTACCTTCCGAGTTGCCGGAAGGGAAACCCTGATCCTTCCGGTTACAAAGGAACCCCAATTTCCTTTGATCTGTTGCCTCCCAAACTTTTTCCAGAGATCATCCTTCATCTATAAACCCTGGATATGTAAAAATATTGCCAAGTCATTTGCAATATTTTTCATTTATAATTAATTCCTTTTTCTGCCAGTTAAAGGAATTAAATCCAGGAAAATATCTATCCATCTCTAGAGTTCATGAAAACTTGTGGAGACATTATTTGTGATCATATTGAGCTCCCACAAAAATATTGGCCATAATTAAATAAGGGAAATTGCCTTTTCCTATTTAATGCCAATATTGCATTTTGGGCACTTTCCAAAGGGAGTACCATTTTGGTAGCCAGGAAAAATCCCAAATAATTTGTGGAGCTTCTCATGTCCATATCTTTCCCATTTCCATCAAGATCCCAAGTTCCATAGTTCAAATTTTGAGCACCACATCAATTTGCAAATTCTGTCCAGTTGGGCAATTTGCAAAGGAAGTGCTCTATTCCTTTATCTATTTGAGCTGAAACTTTTCATGGTGGTTAACATTGCCAAATAACCCATGGATACAAAAAATCAGCTCAATCCCTCTATCCATCTTTTCCCAGCAATTTTCTCAAGTTTCTGTCCATTTGGAAGCTCTGTGAAGGAAGTATCATTTTGGCATTTTCAAATGAGCTGAAATTTTTACATTGGCTTCATATGATCAAATCATCATCCTAGACCAAGTTTGAGCCATATCCTTTTAGCCATTTGTGCCCAGCATCAACATTTCAATTTCTGGCCAGAGTACATGGTTACAAAGGATGTATCATCTACTTTGGTCCATTGGTGCTGAAATCTTGGCATCATGATCACCTTAGTGGATCACCACTGTATGACAAAATTCAGCTCATCGCCCTAAGCCAATTTTCTCTGGTTCTCTCCAAACACTTCCATGTCAGAATCTGTTCAAGGAATTTTCATCACCTCAGAGCTATCTAGATGATTCCAGCCTCATCTCTAATTTTCTTGAGCAGTAAGGGACTTGTTTGGCAAGGTGTGAAGAGCAGTAGCGTGTCAGAGCATGTAGCACGCGTGGTGACCACTCTGAGAGCGCGCCAAAATGGTGCTCTGCACGCCGGGGCCCTCGGCCACCGTCCAGCCAGCGAGCTCGCGCCACCGGAGCATGTCTAGCAGCCCCGGAGTGTCCTCGCGCCCCCTCTGGACCCTTCACCCCCTCCTCGTCCCCTCTCATCGCGCCACGGCGGTCGCCGACATGTCACTATCCCGCCCGTGACGCCGTTGTTTTCCTTCTCCCGTTGGCTTCTTCCTCCCTGAGCCGTCCCCTCCTCCTGTTGCTCGTCAGGTCGGCCGCTCCCCGACGCCCGCAACCAGACAGCCACGCCATCCCCATAGCTCCAGTGCCCGGCTAAGGTTGCCACGGCGGCCGCCCCTATCTTCTCGCCTCGGCCGGCTATAAATAGCCGTGGCCCGAGCTTCCCCGGGCATCCCCGAGCTCACCAGTCCACTCCCCTCCTTCCCTAACCCACTCCAGTGCCCCTGCCCGGTCGGAAGTCTCGCCGGAGCAACCGAGTCGCCGGCGAGCTCTGCATTCTGCCTCCGCCTTCAAACCCCGCCTCTGGCCGTCCTCGGTGCCCGTGGAGTCCACCCTTAGAGGCGCCGTTCTCCGGCGACCATCCCCGTCCCCTCGCCCGTCCCATTTCCCCGCCGGAGCTCACCCAATGGCCGGAACATCGTCGCCGTCCGCCGCCGTCTACCGTCCGGCCGCCTCCGTCCACCCCCGCCTTCACCGCGGGTACATGTGGGTGCGGCACCGTCCGGCGCATCCATCCCCACCCTCCGCTGGAGCCCTCGCCCATCGGAGCCGCGGTAACGCCGGCGACCGGCCGCCCTCCATTGCCAGTCGGGGGAAAGAAGAAGGAGATGGAGGGAGGAGAGAGAGGCAGCGCGGGCCCCGCGCGTCAGTGAGCCGGCCACCGGTCCCGCCTTGCGACATCAGTTAAGTGGTGGGGGGTGTGGGTGGGCCGGCCCAGCGACGGCAGCGACTGCGCGGCCCAGCCAGTGCCCAGGCGGCGGCCGAATCCAGCCCAGCTCGGCCCAGCGGCACAGTACCTTTAATCTTTTCCGCAGAAAAAACTGCTAAGGACCCAGTGGCAATTAAATTATTTGCAGATAGGTCCCTGGCAGTAAAACTGCTATATCTTCTCTCCCGTAACTCCGATCCCGGTGATTCCAACGCCGTTATCTTCGTCTCGTCGAGCCCGTTCTTTTGGTATCATTTCCACAAGGTGGTCACACAGTGGAAATGACCATGTTGCCCTTGCCCTTCTATCAGTCCTCCGAGAGAGTATCCTCCCCGGCGATCCCTTTCCGTGAACTCTCCGCACATCTTCCGGAGTATTTCTTCGACCCCAGGCAAGCCGACCATCTGACATATGCTCTAAAGCATCGCTCTATGTTATTCTTGCGTGTTTACTTATTGATTATGCCTGTGATAGAAATAATTTAATTCCTGTTATATTGCACCTATTGTTTTCATTACTTTCATACTTCATAGTAAACTGAGTAAATGCCTAGTTGCTGCCCTCATAAGTTGTTGTGGTGAACCACATGCCTACTAAAAGAAACCTAGTCGGTTGATCTAGAGTCACCTGTCCGGGCTTATCCGTGCAGCCACATTTGCCGGTATGGGACGGCCTTGACTTGGTCTGACCGCATGCTCTTTCAACGGTACCTCCAGACAGGGAAGGTTATGCGCGCGCGCTACTCTGGCCCTGTAGGCGGCGATAACCTTGTGAGCCCAGTTGTTGTTTGTTTGTGCCGGCATCCCCGTTTGGGACAGTAGCCCCCGTTTGGGTCTACATAGTTTTTCCACGACGGTGGCAGGTGTCATGAGGACACAGGGGCCACCCAAGGCTGACCTCCGTGGGAGGAAGAGTGTCGGTGGTACGATGAAAGAGTCACGGGTCAGGCAGGTTTTGTTGAAGCAACGCTGGTCCACCCGAGTGGGATCACGAGGCCAGGTGCTTCATGGTGTGGGTAAAGTGCGCAACCTCTGCAGAGTGAAAAATCTATTTGAATAGCCGAGTCCATGGTATTGGACAGCCCGTCCAGACCTCAGTAGACGGTCAACCGTAACAGTGATAATAATGATGGAAGAACTCGTCTGGTACAGACATCAGATGATGTCAGGAATAGGATATGTTAGCCATGGGGTGGCTAGGGGATGAGTGGTCGGATGACCACAGGATTTGGATTGGATTTGGATCAGATTCAGATTGGATCGTGAGAATGTTCGGAGTATGGAATAGTTACTTAGTATGCTTTACTTTACCCTATTTACTTCAGTAGTTATATTGACAGATAATCCTGTTATACCATGATAATTAATATTGCTCTAATAACAAATGCATGCTTGAATGCCATGGATTGCTTTGCTTGGTGTATATGTTAGTTTGGTTTGCTTGCGATACATTCAAAAGTACTCAGCGGCCTTTAACATGGCCAGGTTCACATAAGGATCCGTCGTACATCGATGAGGAGCCGGAGCGTTCGCGGGCTAGAAGAGTAACCTAGTCAGATCCCTGTGGATTGGAGCCGCACCAAGACCATGATGCCTTAGATAGAGCCTTTCCGCTGCCATCACCCCTTGTATCATATCTTGTAAGACTCGTATATCCATTAATAGAAGTGCCTGTGTTCATGATACTTGTTGTAAACGCGCATGCCAAAGTGATTTCCTGGGCTGGTATGCGTGGCGACCGTCTGGTTACAGTGGTAATCAGGCGGGGCGCCACAACGAATGGTATCAGAGCAGCCAGGCTGGCTATAGGTTACCCTAGCTACACTTCACTATCTTGTGTTCAGTAGAAAGCCCAGATGGATTTCAGCTATCTTTGCCACCTGGCACGGCTACTACTGATCATCAGGCAACCCCATAGGTCTTTGGCTCCATCAGACCCCAACTCTCGTGGCCTTTGTCTCCGGTGTGAAACGCTCGCACCGGGCAACGACCGTGAGCCCTGAAACCCCTAAGTAAACCAGATACCCTTACCCTGCTTGCTAGCCATGGCATTTCTCTCCTTAACTCTAGTTTCCTTTGGGAAATGCCCATAAACTCCATCTCTCCTCGACAACCCTAGGATCGTTGACCAAGCCACTCGGGCTATGGTCCTGCGTCGAGTGTGATGCTCCCTAAGGAAGTAGTAGGAGCTTGACACCAGTGCTACCAGGAGCATTGTGTCGTTTCGCTTCTAAATACTTAGAGGTACATCGAGTGCGCTATAATAATTATACTAGTGAATCTTCGGCCATGTGTGTAAGGTCCGCCAAATTTGAGCTTTATTTGATTTTTGGTTTTTTCGCGGTTATTGTTTCTTTTGTCGATTCCATCTCTTCGCTCCGACTGGATCCATCCACAAGAGTTGTCTAAGAAGATCAGCATGCAACTGGGATAATACCCAATAATCCCAATTCAGCAAGCGTCCTGTCCAGCTAACTATCTGATATTCGGAACATTACTACCGGATCTGTCAAGGATGAAGAATGGGTCAGAAGCAGAATCCGTGTGCAACAGACAAGGCTAGAATATACCCTGAGAGAGTTTGCCTCAGAATAGACCACACTTAAGGAGCAGTCAGATGAGCTACCAAGAATAAACACCAGTAAGGAGAAATGATTCTGTCCTCGACACAAGGATTATTTCAGTCAGTGGGGTGAACCTTGAGTCTTGTCTCAGTGGACTCAAGAATCATTTACCACCCACCGAGGACATATTTCAAGAATATGAATGAGCCAAAAGCAGCGACAAAACTCCGGTATGTTGGTATAAATTTCAAGCATATTTTGATGTTCACCGTTGCAAATACAAAATTTTCTGGACACTGTTTGCAAGGAATATGGATAAGCTCACGGCTGCCAGAATCAAGGAGCACCTAACATGCTTGGAAGCTCAGTTGAATCAAATGGAATGATCCGTCAACTGCCTATTATCAGCAACACTTGGTGTAAATGCAAAGGGGTATTCCGATCTAATTATCAACATAAAGCCTGCATCAGTTGTGCACCCTTTACAGCAATAATGATTAGACCAGCAGAAGGACAAGCGGTGCGAGATCAACGGAAAATCTTCAGTCAAAATATGGCCTATACTAAGTTTGGCTCCGCTATGAGTAAAATTCCGGATACCTCGGAAGAAAGCCAGAATCTGCCATAGATCCGACTGTGTACACAAGACTTATGGTATAAGGAACCCAGCCTTTCCCCGCAAGCTACCGAGAAGAGCTTACGATACCAGACTGCCAATCTTCCTCGGTACGCCACTCGGTGAGAGATCCTTTTGGGATACGGCACTCCCATCTTCCACATCATGCTACTGCGGAAAACTTCCGGCATAAGGCACCCGACCTTCCTCAGTAAGCCACATGAAGGAAAACTCCTGAGGTATGATACCCAGCCTATTCAGCACGCTACCTTGGCAGAAGCCTCAAGCATAAGGAATTCAGCCCTCTTCAACATACCCCGTGCCCACAACAATCTTGTCAGAAGCACGAACCAGTCTAGACACAACCGTCTGCCTCAGAACTCAGTGGTTATGAAAGGGTTTATCCTACACCTGCATATGTTGTGAGCATGCAGTCCAGTGGATCAGTTCATGTGAGCCACTCGTCGGGAATGACTGTGTTCAGAGATACAGTGGCCCCATACTCCAAGGAAGGATATGAGCACATCAACCCCTACGAGATATGCAAGAGTAAGTTGTGAGAACAAGCCCGACAAATCAGGAAAACAATCAAGGAGCTGTGTTGGCAGGTCACTACAGGTCCACCAAAGGAATCCTCAAGAACAAAGAAGTTGTGGACAACACAACCTTTGTGACGGTCAACAAGATACAGCTTCACAGACAGAGAGGTATTACCAATTCTTGTCAGACTCTTGCATATATGGCCACAACAAGGCAGTCAACATGGCATACTCATCCTAAATACGGGCCATTAACCAAGATAAGAGGTTATGCTCCGAAAGATACACCAGATAATAGCAATACTATGCTTAGCTCAGTGGTCACAGCAAGGACTACAGAGGCTATATATATGACAGAGCCCTCTCCACGAGCAATAGAGTTTGAAACAAGACATTCTGATAGCATGACTCAAAGCACACCAGCACCAACAGCTCAGAGACATCATGACATCATGGGAATAAGAGATTACTGTCTATGATTATTTTGTGATCATGCCTGACAGTTCAGTTAGGGATACGACAACGATGACTGGTCCATACCGCCCTTGAACTGTGGATCACCTAAGGACAAAGTCAGAATGCCTAAGGTAGAGAGGAACATCAGCATGGAACCCACAGCCAGACTGAGCATTCTGACACGGCAAAAAGAAAGTCATCCCACCCACTTGAGGTCATACGAGTACGTGAGCCTGGTACCAGGAAAGGATGTCTTACCCATGACAGTCGGGGTACGAAGCATTACAATAAAACCCGAAGCAGTTACTTCCAGGCCCTGGAAATCGAGCTGTCTGTTGTTATTACTCGCTACCCCACCCAACAACACCACTACCAGGACAAAAGGTACACCTGACAGGAAAGAGAAGGATTCAAGGAAGCTGTGTGAAGAGACATCACATGATCCCTCCGAAGAGGCAATTAAAGGGTCAGTAAACCAACGAAGACAAGACCGCTGATGGATCCAAGTCGCACACAGGTAAGTCCCCCTTCACCGGGAGGTAAGCCCGGAAATCTCGAGGACGAGATTTTCTTAAGGGGGGTAGGTTTGTAACACCCTGGTTTTCGCTCCCCGTTTTTTTTCCTTTGCAAGATTTGACTCCCGTTTTTTTTCTCGGTGTTATCGGATTTCTCTAGCTCTTGGGTATATGAAGATGGCCATTTAGCTTTGCCTTCCCTATCCAACCAGAGATTCTCCCAAGTTCAACCTTGCCACCCAAGATCTATTCTCATGACTTTGCCTCCGAAACCCTACCTTCCGAGTTGCCGGAAGGGAAACCCTGATCCTTCCGGTTACAAAGGAACCCCAATTTCCTTTGATCTGTTGCCTCCCAAACTTTTTCCAGAGATCATCCTTCATCTATAAACCCTGGATATGTAAAAATATTGCCAAGTCATTTGCAATATTTTTCATTTATAATTAATTCCTTTTTCTGCCAGTTAAAGGAATTAAATCCAGGTAAATATCTATCCATCTCCAGAGTTCATGAAAACTTGTGGAGATATTATTTGTGATCATATTGAGATCCCACAAAAATATTGGCCATAATTAAATAAGGGAAATTGCCTTTTCCTATTTAATGCCAATATTGCATTTTGGGCACTTTCCAAAGGGACTACCATTTTGGTAGCCAGGAAAAATCCCAAATAATTTGTGGAGCTTCTCATGTCCATATATTTCCCATTTCCATCAAGATCCCAAGTTCCATAGTTCAAATTTTGAGCACCACATCAATTTGCAAATTCTGTCCAGTTGGGCAATTTGCAAAGGAAGTGCTCTATTCCTTTATCTATTTGAGCTGAAACTTTTCATGGTGGTTAACATTGCCAAATAACCCATGGATACAAAAAATCAGCTCAATCCCTCTATCCATCTTTTCCCAGCAATTTTCTCAAGTTTCCGTCCATTTGGAAGCTCTGTGAAGGAAGTGTCATTTTGGCATTTTCAAATGAGCTGAAATTTTTACAGTGGCTTCATATGATCAAATCATCATCCTAGACCAAGTTTGAGCCATATCCTTTTAGCCATTTGTGCCCAGCATCAACATTTCAATTTCTGGCCAGGGTACATGGTTACAAAGGAAGTATCATCAACTCTGGTCCATTGGTGCCGAAATCTTGGCATCATGATCACCTTAGTGGATCACCACTGTATGACAAAATTCAGCTCATCGCCCCAAGCCAATTTTCTCTGGTTCTCTCCAAACACTTCCATGTCAGAATCTGTTCATGGAATTTTCATCACCTCAGAGCTATCTAGATGATTCCAGCCTCATCTCTAATTTTCTTGAGCAGTAAGGGACTTTTTTGGCAAGGTGTGAGGAGCAGTAGCATGTCAGAGCACGTAGCACGCGTGGTGACCACTCTGAGAGCACGCCAAAACGGTGCTCTGCACGCCGGGGCCCTCGGCCACCGTCCAGCCAGCGAGCTCGCGCCACCGGAGCATGTCTAGCAGCCCCGGAGTGTCCTCGCGCCCCCTCTGGACCCTTCACCCCCTCCTCGTTCCCTCTCATCGCGCCACGGCGGTCGCCGACATGTCGCTGTCCCGCCCGTGATGCCGTCGTTTTCCCTCTCCCGTTGGCTTCTTCCTCCCTGAGCCGTCCCCTCCTCCTGTTGCTCGTCAGGTCGGCCGCTCCCCGACGCCCGCAACCAGACAGCCACGCCATCCCCATAGCTCCAGTGCCCGGCTAAGGTTGCCACGGCGGCCGCCCCTATCTTCTCGCCTCGGCCGGCTATAAATAGCCGTGGCCCGAGCTTCCCCGGGCATCCCCGAGCTCACCAGTCCACTCCCCTCCTTCCCTAACCCACTCCAGTGCCCCTGTCCGGTCGGAAGTCTCGCCAGAGCATCCGAGTCGCCGGCGAGCTCTGCATTCTGCCTCCGCCTTCAAACCCCGCCTCTGGCCGTCCCCGGTGCTCGTGGAGTCCACCCCTAGAGGCGCCGTTCTCCGGCGACCATCCCCGTCCCCTCGCCCGTCCCATTTCCCCGCCGGAGCTCACCCAATGGCCGGAACCCCATCGCCGTCCGCCGCCGTCTACCGTCCGGCCGCCTCCGTCCACCCCCGCCTTCACCGCGGGTACATGTGGGTGCGGCACCGTCCGGCGCATCCATCCCCACCCTCCGCTGGAGCCCTCGCCCATCCGAGCCGCGGTAACGCTGGCGACCGGCCGCCCTCCATTGCCAGTCGGGGGAAAGAAGAAGGAGATGGAGGGAGGAGAGAGAGGCAGCGCGGGCCCCGCGCGTCAGTGAGCCAGCCACCGGTCCCGCCTTGCCACGTCAGTTAAGTGGTGAGGGATGTGGGTGGGCCGGCCCAGCGACGGCAGCGACTGCGCGGCCCAGCCAGTGCCCAGGCGGCGGCCGAATCCAGCCCAGGTCGGCCCAGCGGCACAATACCTTTAATCTTTTCCGCAGAAAAAACTGCTAAGGACCTAGTGGCAATTAAATTATTTGCAGATAGGTCCCTGGCAGTAAAACTGCTATATTTTCTCTCCCATAACTCCGATCCCGGTGATTCCAACGCCCTTATCTTCGTCTCGTCGAGCCCGTTCTTTTGGTATCATTTCCACAAGGTGGTCACACAGTGGAAATGACCATGTTGCCCTTGCCCTTCTATCAGTCCTCCGAGAGAGTATCCTCCCCGGCGATCCCTTTCCGCGGACTCTCCGCACATCTTCCGGAGTATTTCTTCGACCCCAGGCAAGCCGACCATCTGACATATGCTCTAAAGCATCGCTCTGTGTTATTCTTGCGTGTTTACTTATTGATTATGCCTGTGATAGAAATAATTTAATTCCTGTTATATTGCACCTATTGTTTTCATTACTTTCATACTTCATAGTAAACTGAGTAAATGCCTAGTTGCTGCCCTCATAAGTTGTTGTGGTGAACCACATGCCTACTAAAAGAAACCTAGTCGGTTGATCTAGAGTCACCTGTTCGGGCTTATCCGTGCAGCCACATTTGCCGGTATGGGACGGCCTTGACTTGGTCTGCTCGCGTGCTCTTTCACCGGTACCTCCAGACAGGGAAGGTTATGCGCGCGCGCTACCCTGGCCCGGTAAGCGGCGATAACCTTGTGAGCCCAGTTGTTGTTTGTTTGTGCCGGCATCCCCATTTGGGACAGTAGCCCCCGTTTGGGTCTACATAGTTTGGCCACGACGGTGGCAGGTGTCATGAGGACACAGGGGCCACCCAAGGCTGACCTCTGGGGGAGGAAGAGTGCCGGTGGTACGATGAAAGAGTCACGGGTCAGGCAGGTTTTGTTGAAGCAACGCTGGTCCACCCGAGTGGGATCACGAGGCCAGGTGCTTCATGGTGTGGGTAAAGTGCGCAACCTCTGCAGAGTGAAAAATCTATTCGAATAGCCGAGTCCATGGTATTGGACAGCCCGTCCAGACCTCAGTAGACGGTCAACCGTAACAGTGATAATAATGATGGAAGAACTCGTCTGGTACAGACATCGGATGATGTCAGGAATAGGATATGTTAGCCATGGGGTGGCTATGGGATGAGTGGTCGGATGACCACAGGATTTGGATTGGATTTGGATCAGATTCAGATTGGATCGTGAGAATGTTCGGAGTATGGAATAGTTACTTAGTATGCTTTACTTTACCGTATTTACTTCAGTAGTTATATTGCCAGATAATCCTGTTATACCATGATAATTAATATTGCCCTAATAACAAATGCATGCTTGAATGCCATGGATTGCTTTGCTTGGTGTATATGTTAGTTTGATTTGCTTGCGAGTACATTCAAAAGTACTCAGCGGCCTTTAACATGGCCAGGTTCACATAAGGATCCGTCGTACATCGATGAGGAGCCGGAGCATTCGCGGGCTAGAAGAGTAACCTAGTCAGATCCCTGTGGATTTTAGCCGCACCAAGACCATGATGCCTTAGATAGAGCCTTTCCGCTGCCATCACCCCTTGTATCATATCTTGTAAGACTCGTATATCCATTAATAGAAGTGCCTGTGTTCATGATACTTGTTGTAAACACGCATGCCAGAGTGATTTCCTGGGCTGGTATGCGTGGCGACCGTCTGGTTACAGTGGTAATCAGGCGGGGCGCCACACCGGTACCCCTCCCGGCACTCCCGGTACACTACCGAAATACCCGAAACTTTTCCGGTGACCAAAACGGGACTTCCTATATATCAATCTTTACCTCCGGACCATTCCGGAGCTCCTCGTGACGTCTAGGATCTCATCCGGGACTCCGAACAACCTTCGGTCACCACCATACATAACTCTATACTACCGAAACGTCACCGAACGTTAAGTGTGCAGACCTTGCGGGTTCGAGAACTATGTAGACATGACCGAGACACCTCTACGGTCAATAACCAATAGCGGGACCTGGATGCCCATATTGGTTCCTACATATTCTACGAAGATCTTTATCGGTTGAACCTCTATGTCAAGGATTCAGTTAATCCCGTACGCTGTTCCCTTTGTTCATCGGTATGTTACTTGCCTGAGATTCGATCGTCGGTATCTCCATACCTAGTTCAATCTCGTTACCAGCAAGTCTCTTTACTCGTTCCGTAATACAAGATCCCGTGGCTAACTCTTTAGTCACTTTGCTTGCAAGACTCATTGTGATGTTGTATTACCGAGTGGGCCCTGAGATACCTCTGCGTCACACGGAGTAACAAATCCCAGTCTCGATCCATGCCAACTCAACAGACACCCTCGGAGATACCTATAGAGCATCTTTATAGTCACCCAGTTACGTTGCGACGTTTGATACACACAAGGCACCCCTACGGTGTTAGTGAGTTACATGATCTCATGGTCATAGGAACAGATACTTGACATGCAGAAAACAATAGCAATAAACAGGACACGATCATATGCTATGTTCATACTTTGGGTCTTGTCCATCACATCATTCTCCTAATGATGTGATCCCGTTATCAAATGACATCTCATGTCTTATGGCTAGGAAACCTTAACCATCTTTGATCAACGAGCTAGTCTATTAGAGGCATACTAGGGACACAGTGTTGTCTATGTACCCACACATGTATTTGAGTTTCCAATCAATACAATTATAGCATGGATAATAAACGATTATCATGAACAAGGAAATATAATAATAACCAATTTATTATTGCCTCTAGGGCATATTTCCAACAATTGGCACTAAGTCCACGCTCCACCATCTTTTGGCACTTAAAGATGTCTTGTTCCACCGCCTCGAGCCTAGCCTCCATGCTTCCCGTCCTCTTGGGTCCCTGAACATCGCGGATATGGAGCACCCCCTCACGCATTTCAATGGTTTGAGGGTGCTTCATCACCTCCGGTAAGTACGGGTTGATGACCTTCTCGAAGAACTTGTCCTTGGAGGATCTTGGTGGAGCCATGGCGATCTAGATCTGACGAGAAAACAACACGAAACAAGAACAGACAATTTTTCTGCGATGCGGTGGTCAAAACAATCGGGAGTATATATAAAGAATTTTTAATCTTGGGAAGCAAGAATATGGAAGGAAAACGGAGTGTCTGAGGTGGGCACAACCCACTAGGGTGCACATGGTAGGGCTGACACGCCCTGGTGTATCGTGCTCACCTCAGTTGCTTTCCTGTTTATTTCTTATTTTCCTAATTATTGCAATATTCCAAAACTGACAGAAAATATTTTTGTGGATTTTTCGGAGTCCGTTTACTTACCGTATCACGTACCTCCTCTTTTTCAGAATTCTGGAGTGTTCCGGAAGGTTTCTTTTATGTGTTCCTCCGGTGTCATGGTTTGGATAATATTGCTTTCAACATTAATAGGCGTACCTGAGATATAGTGTTTAATTCTTTGTCCATTGACCACCTTCGGGTTAGTACCTTTGGCATTATTAATATTGATATCTCCAGAACGATAAACTTCTTCGATAATATACGGTCCTTCCCATTTGGAAAGAAGCTTTCCTGCAAAAAATCTAAAACGATATTTGTACAAAAGAACATATTCTCCAACTTTGAATTCCCGCTTTTGAATTCTTCTGTCATGCCATCTTTTAACTTTTTCTTTGAATAGCTTGGAATTCTCATAAGCTTGGGTTCTCCATTCATCTAGTGAGCTAATATCAAATAACCCCTTCTCACCGGCAAGTTTGAAATCATAATTGAGTTCTTTAATTGCCCAAAATGCTTTATGTTCTAACTCTAGAGGCAAATGACAAGCTTTTCCATATACCATTTTGTATGGAGACATACCCATAGGATTTTTATAAGCTGTTCTATAGGCCCAAAGTGCATCATCTAGTTTCTTAGACCAATTCTTTCGAGACCTATTGACAGTTTTTTGTAATATTAATTTTATTTCTCTGTTGCTAAGTTCAACTTGACCACTAGATTGAGGATGATAGGGTGATGCAATTCTATGGTTAACATCATATTTAGCAAGCATCTTAAGGAAGGCACCATGAATAAAGTGTGAACCACCATCAGTCATTAAATATCTACGGACTCCAAACCTCGGGAAGATAACTTATTTAAGCATTTTCATGGAGGTGTTATGATCAGCACTACTAGTTGGAATAGCTTCTACCCACTTAGTAACATAATCAACAGCAACCAAGATATGAGTATACCCATTAGAGGAAGGAAAAGGTCCACTATAATCAAAACCCCAAACATCAAATGGCTCAACAACAGGTGAATAATTCATAGGCATTTCCTGACGCTTACCGATATTACCAATTCTTTGACATTCATCACAAGACAAGACAAACTTACGGGCATCCTTGAAGAGAGTAGGCCAATAAAAACCAGATTGCAATACCTTGTGAGCAGTTCTATCTCCCGCATGATGTCCTCCATAAGCTTCGGAATGACATTTCCGTAGGATTTGTTCCTGTTCATGCTCAGGTACACAACGTCTAATAATACCATCTATCCCTTCTTTATAAAGATGTGGGTCATCCCAAAATTAATGTCTTAAATCATAGAAGAATTTTTTTCTTTTGTTGGTATGTGAAACTATGTGGTATATATTTAGCAACAATGTAGTTAGCATAATCAGCGTACCAAGGAGTGTTTTGAGAAACATTTATTGCAGCTAACTGTTCATCAGGAAAACTATCATCAATAGGTAGTGGGTCATCAAGAATATTCTCTAACCTAGACAAGTTATCAGCTACAGGGTTCTCAGCTCCTTTCCTATCAATGATATGTAAATCAAATTCTTGAAGCAAGAGAACCCACCTAATGAGTCTAGGTTTAGCATCTTTCTTTACCATAAGATATTTTATAGCAACATGATCGGTGTGAACAATAACTTTGGAATCAACAATGTAGGATTTAAATTTATCACAAACAAACACAACTGCTAAAAATTCTTTTTCAGTAGTAGCATATTTTCATTGGGCAATGTCTAGAGTTTTGTTAGCATAATGGATAACATTTAATTTTTTATCAACTCTTTTTCCTAGAACAGCACCAACAGCATAATCACTAGCATCACACATAATTTCAAAAGGCAAGTTCCAATCAGGTGGTTGAACGATAGGTGCAGAAGTTAAGGCTTTCTTGAGTGTTTCAAAGGCTTCTACACAATCATCATCAAAAACAAATGGAATATCCTTTTGTAAAAGATTACTAAGAGGCTTAGAAATTTTAGATAAGTCTTTAATAAACCTCCTATAGAAACCAGCATGACCAAGAAAATCCCGAATACCTTTAATATCTTTAGGACATGCCATTTTCTCAATTGCATCAACTTTAGCTTTATCGACCTCAATACCTCGTTCAGATATTTTATGCCCCAAGATAATACCTTCATTAACCATAAAGTGGCACTTCTCCCAATTCTAGACGAGATTAGTTTGTTCACATCTCTGCAAAACTCGATCAAGGTTGCTTAAGCAATCATCAAAAGAAATTCCGTAAACGGAGAAATCATCCATGAAAACCACCACAATATTTTCACAAAAATAAGAGAATATAGCAGTCATACATCTTTGACAGGTAGCAGGTGCATTGCATAAACCAAAAGGCATACGTCTATAAGCATATGTTCCAAAAGGACAAGTAAAGGTGGTTTTCTCTTGATCAAATTGTGCTATAGGTATTTGAGAGAAACCAGAATATCCATCCAGAAAACAAAAGTTTGTGTGCTTAGATAATCTTTCTAGCATTTGATCAATGAAAGGTAGAGGGTAATGATCTTTTCTAGTAGCTTTATTTAATTTTCTAAAATCAATTGCCATTCTATAGCCAATGACAATTCTCTGTGGAATGAGTTCATTTTTATAATTGGGAACAACAGTAATACCTCCCTTCTTAGGGACACAATAAACGGGACTTACCCATCTACTATCAGCTATGGGATAGATTATACCTGCTTCAAGAAGCTTTAATATTTCAGTTCTTGCCACTTCTTTCATCTTAGGATTCTATCGTCTTTGGTCATCAACAACGGGTTTGGCATCAGGTTCCATATTAATCTTGTGCTGACATAGAGTGGGACTAATGCCCTTAAGATCATCAAGAGTATATCCAATAGCAACCCGGTGCTTCCTCAGAATTTTTAATAATCTTTCTTCTTCACGTTCTAAAAGGTTAGCACTAATAATAACAGGATATATCTTTTTCTCATCAAGATAATCATACTTCAAAGTGTCACACAATTGTTTTAATTCAAACACAGGGTCACCTTTAGGTGGAGGAGGACCTCCTAGAGTTTCAATAGGCAAATTGTGTTTTAGGAGAGGCTGTTGTTCAAAGAAATTTTTATCTATTTCATTCCTTTCATGCAAGTGCATATCATTTTCATGGTCTAGCAAATATTGTACTAGTGGATCAGTAGGAGGTACGACAATAGAAGCAAGACCAATTATTTCATCCTTACTAGATAATTCTTTATCACGAGGTTGTCTACTAAACTTGGAAAAATTAAATTCATGAGACACATCACGAAAACTAACACCGACAGTTTGTTTTTCACAATCTATCTTAGCATTGACGGTGTTCAAGAAGGGTCTACCAAAGATAATGGGACAAAAGTCATCTTGTGGGGAACCAAGAACTAGAAAATCAGTAGGATATTTTATTTTCACACACAAGACTTCAACATCTCTAACAATCCCAAGTGGTGTGATGGTGTCTCTATTAGCAAGTTTAATAGTAACATCTATGTCTTCTATTTCGACGGGTGCTATATCATTCATAATTTCTTGGTATAAGGTAAAAGGAATAGCACTCACACTAGCACCCATATCACATAAACCATGATAGCAAGGATCTCCTATTTTGACTGAGATAACAGGCATGCCCACTACGGGTCCATGTTTATCTTTTCCATCAGGTTTGGCAATTCTGGCAGCTTCATCACAGAAGTAAATAACATGCCCATCAATATTTTCTACCAAGAGATCTTTAACCATAGCAACACTAGGTTCTACTTTAACTTGTTCAGAGGTCTTAGGTGCTTTAATATTACTTTTGCGAACCACAGTTCATACCTTAGCATGTTCCTTTATCCTAACAGGGAAAGGTGGTTTTTCAATTTAAGCAGTAGGCACAACTGGATCAACATTGTAAATGATGGTTTCATCCTTAGCTTTTATCGGTTCTTTAATTTCTTCTTTAATAGGGGGATGATATTTAAACCACTTCTCCTTAGGGAGATCAACATGAGTAGCAAATGATTCACAGAAAGAGGCTACTATCTCAGAGTCAAGGCCATATTTAGTGTTAAACTTGTGAAAAGCATCGATATTCATAAAAGATTTAACACAATCAAACTTAAGCTTAATACCTGACTCATTACCTTCGTCGAGTTCCCAATCTTCAGAGTTGCATTTAATTCTTTCTAAAAGATCCCACTTGAATTCAATAGTCTTCTTCATAAAAGAACCAGTACAAGAAGTATCGAGCATGGATCAATCATTATTAGAAAGCCGAGCATAAAAATTCTGAATAATAATTTCTCTCGGGAGCTCATGATTGGGGCATGAATATAATATTGACTTAAGCCTCCCCCAAGCTAGAGCGATGCTTTCTCCTTCACGAGGCCAAAAATTATATAAATAATTCTGATCACGATGAACTAGATGCATAGGGTAAAACTTTTGGTGGAATTCTAATTGCAATCGATTTCAGTTCCATGATCCAATATCATCACATAGCCTATACCATGTCAATGCTTTTCCCTTAAAAGATAAAGGGAAAACCTTCTTCTTAACTTCATCTCCGGATAAACCTACAAGCTTAAATAATACACAAATTTTATCCACATGTATTAGATGCATATAGGGATGTTCAATTCCATCTCCTGCATAAGGGTTAGCTACCAGTTGTTCTACCATACCTGAAGGAATTTCATAACCAATATTTTCAGTATGTGCAATAGGTTGAGGGGCAACTAATTGTGGTTCTGGTCGAGGTGAAGATACCCCGAACAAACCCCTCAAAGGATTGTTTTCCATAGTAACAAGTGATAATAAATTTCAGCACGTAGTATAAGTTTTTCCTTACTGATTTTCATTTACCAAGAGCGCTTCACTCCCCGGCAACGGCGCCAGAAAAGAGTCTTGATGGCCCACAAGTATAGGGGGTCAATCGTAGTCCTTTCGATAAGTAAGAGTGTCGAACCAAATGAGGAGCAGAAGGAAATGACAAACGGTTTTCAGCAAGGTAATTTCTGCAAGCACTGAAATTGTAGGTAACATATAGTTTGATAGCAAGATAATTGGTAACGAGCAAGTAACAGTAACAGTAAATAAAGTGCAGCAAGGTAGCCCAATCCTTTTGTGGCAAAGGACAGGCCAGAACAGTCTCTTATAATAGGCAAAGTGTTCTTGAGGGTACACGGGAATTTCATCTAGTCACTTTTATCATGTTGGTTTGATTTGCGTTCGCTACTTTGATAATTTGATATGTGGGCGGACCGGTGCTTGGGTGCTGTTCTTACTTGAACAAACCTCCCACTTATGATTAACCCCTCGAAAGCATCCGCAACTACGAGAAAAGTATTAAGATAAAATCTAACCATAGCATTAAACATTTGGATCCAAATCAGCCCCTTACGAAGTAGCACATAAACTAGGGTTTGAGCTTCTGTCACTCTAGCAACCCGTCATCTAATAACTACTGCACAATGCATTCCCTTAGGCCCAAGTATGGTGAAGTGTCATGTAGTCGAGGTTCACATGACACCACTAAGGGAATCACAACATACATATCATCAAAATATCGAACACATATCAAATTCACATGATTATTTGCAACATGACTTCTCCCGTGACCTCAAGAACAAAGGTAACTACTCACAAATAATATTCATGCTCAAGATCAGAGGGGTATTAAATAGCATAATGGATCTGAACATATAATCTTCCACCAAATAAACCATATAGTAATCAACTACAAGATATAATCAACACTACTAGTCACCCACAGGTACCAATCTGAGGTTCCGGTACAAACATTGAACACAAGAGATGAACTAGGGTTTGAGAGGAGATGGTGCTGTTGAAGATGTTGATGAAGATTGGCGTCCCAAAGATGAGAGGGGTGTTGGTGATGACGATGGCTTTGATTTCCCCCTCCGGGAGGGAAGTTCCTCCGGCGGAATCGCTCCGCCGGAGGGAAAAAGTGCTCCTGCACAAGTTCCACCTCAAGACGGCGGCGTTCCGTCCCGAAAGTCCTCTCCTTATTTTTTTTAGGTCAAAAGACCTTAAGTACCAGAAGATGGGTACCGGAGGTGGGCTGGGCTGAGCACAACCCACCAGGGCGCGCCTGGGGGGCCTGGTGCGCCCTGGTGTCTTGTGCTCACCAGGTGGCCCCCCTCCGGTAGCTATTTGTTCCAGTATTTTTCATATATTACAAAATAATTCTCCATGAAATTTCAGCTTATTTGGAGATGTGCAGAATAGGTATCTGATATGCTTTTTCAGGTCTAGAATTCTAGCTGCCGGTATTCTCCCTCTTTGTGTAAATCTTGCATATTATGAGAGAAAAGGCATTAGAATCACTCCCTAAAGCATTATTATGCATAAAAACATTATAAATAACAATAGGAAATCATGATGCAAAATGGACGTATCACCTGTCCCTGTGGAGATCGCCATGGAAGGAGACTATTGATAGGGCGTGCCATTGCCACGCCTCTTGAGCGTTCATGTGCGCACTTATCTAGTTTACACACGTCTGTGCGTCTAGATTAATCTTTAATGACATTTATATACAACAAAAGTGAT
This sequence comes from Elymus sibiricus, assembly GCA_039707655.1. Lineage (NCBI taxonomy): Eukaryota > Viridiplantae > Streptophyta > Magnoliopsida > Poales > Poaceae > Elymus > Elymus sibiricus. The sequence continues at coordinate 368,555,443 of CM077663.1, read as the reverse complement.
TTGACTATAGATGAATATGCTATCTTTGCTGACTTTAACCTCCCGACGAGTTCCAGAATTTATACAAACTTGCTATTATCAGGATCACTTGTGCTCCTTGGCCGTCCTATGCGCACTGCGCACCAGTCTTGTCAATACAGTTAACAGAAGTGCAGTTGTCTGGTATATCAAGCGGATATGTCTATATTAATAGATAGGTGACTGTCTTACACTTCATGAAAGAAGTACAATTCAATCATGTTCATAGGTGACGGTCCTTGTTGAATACTAAATGAAATGAGTTCATTCTGTACAAAATGAATAATAAATGAAATGAGTTCATAAGTGTGTCGAGAAAAGCATTTTTTAAATGAGTTCATTGTAGCCACTGGGGCGGGCTGCTGGGCCTCTTCAAACTTCCCAATATATCTCAGGATTCAGGACCGGTGAGCTTTTTGGTTGTTGGTATATTATGTACCTAACTAATCTACAGTGAACACTATTCTCCTAGGCCCAAAAAAATCTGCTCAAGAATAAGTGGTGTACATATGTAACCTTGACATCACAACCTAATTAAGGAACTAATCAGTGCGATGATGCATGAACCTGAAAAAAAAAGAACAAAAGGTCGGGACATACATGTATGTGTTAATATGTGTACATCAAACTTTCATTGCTTAGATATATTATGAAGCAACAACTTCATATCAACGAATGGACCTCCAAACCAGAAGAGGAACGTCTTCATGATGTGAGTTAATATACTCAACTATATCTACCAAAATCCAAAAGGACGAGTTGGGTAAGAGCTCTGATATAAAATAAAGTAGAAATCCAGGATTTTGACTCCATTTTCCATTGACCAAAATGAACAATCAGAAAATGTGTGTGTGCAGTTGTGTCTATATATATTCTTCCTCTGTAAACAAATATAAGACCTTTCAGGTCACTACTTTAGTGATCTAAAACGCCTTATATTTATTTACGGAGGAAGTATATGGCAACTTCACATTAAACCAAACATGCCCCCTGGGCAATTTCAGAACTCCTTTCTAACTACAAAGTTCATCTAGACATAACCGATAACACAAAACGTTGAATACTTCATCATTGCCATTTGATGTAGATGATTGCAAACTAAGTGGGAAGTTGCAAACCAAACTATTGTGTTCATTTAGTTTTGAAACCTCTTCCTGACCCGCACTGTAAATGTACATATCTTGAAAAAAACAAATGCAATTATAAGAGTCTGGTGAAAAATAAACAGAAGATGCTACTCCTGTGCATCATATCCCACAATTAATTTATGATGATAGCAAAGCTGTAAAAAAGAGCTGGATACACACAGGGTACATCCACAACATGGCTTGGACATGTCGTGACCTAATCTACCTTAGCTAGTACGAATGGTGTTGCACGGTGTTAAGTGCAGACTTCATCTTAGTGGCCTTGCTTGTTCAGTGTTCCTAATTACTGTGCAGACTAATCCTAATTTAACGGACCTCATACGGCTCTCAAATCAAATGTACTACAACTAAAAGAGCAACAACTTTCTTTGCTTCAGCCTTCCGCCCTAACAAGTCAAGTGCTCATTCAATCTACAGGTTGCAGTTTCAAGTAATCACAAATGAAAACAAGCACAAGAGAGTAGCCTGAACCCTATAACCCAAATTCTTTTCCTCACTTCTGAACCCACACTGTCTTGAACAATGTTTCGCATCACCAGTACAGACGTATCAAAGAGATGGTCCAAATTCTGAACATCAACAAATTCAGCTTTTCATTGCTCCCCACCAACTGTACAACCTTAATACCGACGGAGTTGCATAAATTAAGAAACACAGAGACATGAAAGCAATTTGCAGTCTCAACACCTCTCGCCTTTGAAGTTGTCGTTGATGCCTCCGTCATCCCCAAGATCCTCCTTCGGCGCTCCGCTTGCATAAGCCCTGAAAACAACACGCACACCATAGTACAGAGGAAACAGAACACTAATCAGTCAGCAGTCCATAACTACCATATACACATCGAATCTGATCGAGCAATGCAAGAAAGATTCAAAGTCCACTCACCATGTCGTGATCGTCGTGGTCAACCAGTAGTCAAGGAAGGCTTCCCCGAGCAGGCTTTGGCACATGAGCGGATCCTGAACCAGAGAAACACCAAAAGAAACAGATCATCGCCATGCCAATCGAAAACGGGAGGTCTAGGAAAGATCGAAGAAACACCACACACGCACGCCACCGGCAGGACGCACAACACAAAGGCACGCCCGCTCCGCTCCACGCACAGCTGGTACTACCGCCGGCACCAAAATCTCCGCAAGAGAGAGAGGATGGGAAGGAGAAAGGGCCGCCGCACACTAAACTTCGATTTGCAGCCGCCGCCTCGATTTGCAGCCGCCGCAGACGGCCTTTAGCGTGACGACACCGTGGTGGCCCGAGAGGTGTTGCATGACCTCAACCTCGCGGTGGACCGTGTCCTCGACGTTCTTGCGGAGCGTCTTGTAGGCGAACTCCTCGCCACCAGGCTTGGCACGACAGATCCAGACAGAAACAAACTTTTTCCATCGTTGACCGATTTGCTCGTTGTTGTCGCCTTTTGCCGCCGTCAATTAGCTTCGTCTTACATCCCACTGCCATATTCTCCTTGGGGATCCGACGTCGCCGGTCCACCTTCCTCGGCGCCATAGGATGGGTGGAGTGGCGCGGCGAGAGAGAGGAGGGGAGGTTTGCGTGCGCGAGGAAGACGAGGGGAGGTTGCATGCCGTGGAGGCTGAGGAAACGAGGAAAAGGAGCGAGGTGCGGTGTATCTAAGGAAGGTGTTTCTCCACCCAACTAATATTGCGTGAGGTGTGGGCCCAACCCAATAACCAATACAGCCGCATCACTCCCTCTCTCGCATAGTAAAACGATACAGTGAAAATTGCCGACGTGGCTATCGCGAGGGAACCCCAGAAGTTCGCTCTTGGAGAGTGTAATGTTGACTTTGTAGTAGTAGTAGCAGTGGCGGAGCTAGCCGGATATCACTGGTGGGTGAAACATAAATCATCTGTGTTTGGGGAGGATGTTAAAAAAAATCCAATCTAAGCATCGCTCAAAAAAAAATCTTCAGAAATTGCTCCAAGGCTGGGGGAGGGGCAACGACCCCCTGGCCCCAACATAGCTCCGCCTCTGAGTAGTAACACGGCGATACGGGATTAAGCGGACACCGGAACATGGCCGTATGCGGCGTATCGCAAGCTGGCATACATAGTGTAGACGTGTAGCGTTGGCCGGGCAAGCCTTTATATATAGTAGCTGGATACACATAAACGGGCCTACGCGTCCGGGAGTACACACTACACAGCCGCTGCACTGTCGTCTCCGTGCTCGACGCCAAAAACAGTGGCAAGGCGCTGCTCGCTTTGGGCGTGTCAGGATAGCGCGCGTTCTCGTCCGGCTAGCTAGCTGGTTCCCATCGCTGCCGCTGCAGCCGCCGGTCATGACTGAGCTAGCTCACGGGCTTCTGTGGTGACTCCGCCGCTGCAGCCGCCGGGCTTATAGCTCCTCTACGACACATTTGACGTGAATTGGAAAGAAAGCGATGCCGTTCATGAAAATAGCTCTGGTGCGTCGTTTTAGATGGCAATAATAGCCCGTATGTGACCAGGTTGTTAAAACGAGGGAAAAGGTCGTCAACAGGTAGTGCGGTTATGTTAAAGCAGGGGTTAAACTGATTAGTCCAACTGGTGATGGGTCCCATTTGGCAGTGCATCGAGGTTAACGTTTCCACCCCCATGACTGAACCCGTCCTGCTCCCCTGCTCCCTTCATCGTTCTCGGCGGCGACAGCGGCGGAGCTTTCGTTCGCAGCCGCGGCGGCGTATGTGGTGAGTGTATTCGGCACCCTACGTTATCCTCCGTCTCGAATTAGATCTGACCAAGTGGGTTGGCCTTTGTTTTCGACGGGATCCAGACTTGGGGGGGGGGGGGGGGGGGTGGCGGCGGTGGCGTTGGACTATCCGAACTAGATGGAGCCGCCTGAGACTAGGTATTGTGCACCCTTTCCAACCCATGCGATGTGTGCCTCATCTACTTCCGCTCGCTCACACAGCCCGCCATTGACAAACAGGGGCAATGGTGCTCGGACATTCGAATTCACTATTGAATTCTTTCCATCTAAGGCGAAGTTAGTTGATGGTAGCATGCGGGACATAGAGAGAGAGATACAATTGTGAAATGGGAGGTTGAATTTGCAGAGATTGATCCACAAGAAATACAGAGCATGGAAGAGAGGGCCGTGAAGAATGTTGTCGAGAAAATTGGGGAGACCATTTTTTGGGGTCCAGAGCAAGAGGTAGCATTGTTACAGTTCGATAATTGGAAGGGTGCGTATGTGAGAATTGAGAATGGTGAAACATTTGCTCAACTCCTTCTTCAACTTAGCAATCCTAGAGACATTCTTGCCAACAATCAGGATATCATCAACATAGAGAAATAATATGATGAAATCATCACCTGAGAACCTCTGAATAAACACACAATGGTTAGAGCTACACTTCTTGTAGCCTTGCTCCCCCATGACAGTTTCAAACTTCATGTACCATTGTCTTGGTGCTTGTTTCAGGCCATAGAGACTTTTCTTTGGCTTGCACACATAGTCTTCTTTGCCTTTCACAAGAAACCCCTCAGGTTGCTCCATGTATATTTCTTCCTCCAACTCACCATGAAGGAATGCAGTCTTCACATCCATTTGCTCAACCTCCAAGCTGAGACTTGCTGCCATGCCAAGGATTACTCTAATGGATGTCATCTTAACGACCGAAGAAAAGATCTCATCATAGTCAATACCTTTTCTCTAGCCGAATCCTTTTACAACTAGCCTGGCCTTGTACCTTGGATGTGATATGTGCTCTGCTTGCTTGATTCTGTAGACCCACTTGTTCTTCAAAGTTTTTTTGCCTTTGGGCAACTTCACCAACTCATAAGTATGATTCTTATGCAAGGAATCCATCTCTTCTTGCATAGCATTTTCCCACTCCTCCTTGTGCTCATCTTCCATTGCGTCTGCAAAGCATTCAGGTTCTGAACCGTCAGATAATAACACCATGTATTGATCTGAGGGATACTTGCTGGAAGGAATTCGACCCCTGTTGGATCTTCTAAGTGGAGCGGCTGGTGGACTTTCTGGCGCTGGTGCTTCCCGCCGATCCGGATCATCAACTTCAGCATCATACTCTTGCTCCTGTTGGTTAGCATCTTCTTCACCTGCACCACCATGTACATCATCTTGTACATCTTCCGCATCTGCTTCAACTTGCACAAGAGCTGGAGCTGCAGGAACTGGGTCAGAATCAATCATGTCTTGCTGTTGCTGAGGAGGAACCTCCCCCTTTGTCTTCACAATATCCTCAATTGTTTGGTCTTCTACAAACACAACATCATGGCTTCTCACAACTTTCCTTGCTTTAGGGTGAGGGAGTCCTGGACTAAGGGGTCCTCGGGCCGCCGGTCTATCTCTCACAGGCCGGCTTGGTGGGCTGCTCTCTGATTGTCTCAGGAATGGCCGGATATGCGGCGACCTCGTATTCTAGAAGGAAACCTCCGAAGGCGCGGCGTGTACTCCAAGTCAAGATGAGAGGATCGGCGTCTTTACATCCGACTGAAGACTTATCATGTGTAAACCCTAGGTACCCCCGGTGTCTATATAAACCAGGGGGTTTAGATTATAGAGGGCAGACAAGCTCATCTAGGGTTTTGGCTTCTTGATCTCGAGGTAGATCGACTCTGTAATCTTCATACACATCAATACAATCAAGCAGGACGTAGGGTTTGACCTCCATATGAGGGCTCGAACCTGGGTAAACATCGTCTCCTTCGTCTCCTGTTACCCATCGATCCTGGTCTCACAGCTCGGGACCCCCTTCCCGAGATCCACCGGTTTTGACACCGACATTGGTGCTTTCATTGAGAGTTCCGCTGTGGGATCACGAGAGGAATTGATGGCTCGCTTAATCATTAGCGATGGAGTCCTTAACGGGGGCTCCTTCGCTCCCGGACAGACTCCCGCTTTCGGCAGCTTCGTGCTGCATGCCGACCCAACCGGCCACCCTGGCCGGATCGGGATTCTCGCCCCCAATCAAGAGATGAGATTCAGGAACCTAGAGTTCTCCGTAGACTCCCGAGGTGATCTTTCGCTCGCAGGGCTCGCTGTTCCATCTGACGAGCCCGAAGTCTCCGAAGCCTTAACTTCGGATCTCCCTCTCGACTCCGTCCTCGGGTCTATCCCTGCCGACGATCTGGCCCTTAGTCCGGATCCGGTTACAGTACCTGAGGGCCAGGGGTCGGCCCCTGCCAAACACACTTTTTGTACGTACACTTTGGAGGTTAACTCCGAAAGTCCTAGGCAGATCGATCCGGTCAAGCTCTCGGCGCTCAACGAGGCGCTGGATTGGATCCTATCAATAAAAATCACAGATGACCCAACCTCGACCCATACTCAAATCGGTCTGGAGGTGGGTCACCGGGAATTTTTCGACCCACCCACCACCCACTTGGTAGCCACTATCGGAGACTTAACCGATATGCTGGACTACGCCTCCGAGGAGGCAGAAGACATGGATGAAGAGGACGGCGCCCCCACCCCTGTCAACACTGGGCGATGGACTGCCACCTCCACCTACGACGTCTACATGGTAGACACCCCCGATGACAAGGGCGATCACACCCCTAAGAAAAATGGCGATAAATCCGGTGAGGCGCCGTCAAGGCGCCGGAAACAGCGCAAACGATCTAAGGCAAACAAGGGAAGGGAAGCTATTACAGGCACCGGGGAAAACGACACCCCGGAAGACCTCGGCGACCCCGAAGACCCCGAACAGCCACTAGAGGACCAGGAAAGGCCCGATGATCGGCGCGACACTGAGGATCCTAATGATTCCAAGGACGACAACTACCTTCCCCTGTCGAGGAGGAAGACAGCCTGGAAGCCGAAAACCTCACCGTCCCCGACAACCCTGGGGACCAGGAACGGTTCAGGCGGTAGCTTTTAGCCACCGCCCGAAGCCTGAAGGCAAAAGAACTGCAGCTCACGGACAAGCAAGACACCCTCAATGATAGATGGACGAGGGTCTTGGCAGCCGAAGAAGGGTACGGTACCAATCTATCGGACCAACCCAAAAGCTACCCGCGCCGGCGGTTGCTGCCGCAATTCGATGAGGAGGCCCTTGAAACATCGCCTCCCAGGCATACTCCATACGACCGGCCGGACCGCCCTCCCCGAGGACGGGATAGAACGGCCGGCGAGGCCAAGTACAGACCTGCGGTACCCCACATGAGAGGAAAAGAGCCAGCAGGGCCTGAGGACAGGTATGACTTATGACAGGACCTGGATTACAGAGCAGGCTGCACAAGATCCATCTACGGATCTAGAGGGTACTCCCCCCCCTCGCTAGAAGGGACGGGCACCGGTCTTGGCTCGATCGCAACAATAGAGGTCGGGAACAATACCAGGCCCGACCTACCGCCAATCATAGGCATGACATAGCTCAGTTCAGAGGCGCTGCCCACCCACTGTGCTTCACAGACGAGGTGATGCAGCATCAGTTCCCTGAAGGGTTTAAACCCATTAACATAGAGCAATACGACGGGACAGCAGACCCAGCCATGTGGATTGAGGACTTCCTCCTCCACATTCATATGGCACGAGGAGATGATCTCCACGCCATCAAATATCTGCCCCTAAAGCTTAAAGGGCCAGCTCGGCACTGGTTAAACTGTCTCCCCGGGAATTCTATCGGGAGCTGGGAAGAGCTCGAGGATGCCTTCCGATCTAATTTCCAGGGCACTTATGTCCGGCCACCGGACTCCTCCGACTTGAGCAATGTTGTCCAGAAAGCAGGAGAATTAGCTCGGCAATTCTGGAATCGGTTCTTGACCAAGAAAAACCAAATCGTTGACTGCCCGGACGCTGAGGCAATAGCCTCTTTCAGACATAACATCCGGGACGAGTGGCTAGCTTGTCAGCTCGGCCAGGACAAGCCGAGGACAATGTCCGCCCTCACCTCACTTATGACCCGCTTTTGCGCGGGTGAGGACAACTGGCTAGCTAGACGAAGCCATAACCCCGAAGACCCCGGCACCTCCGAAGTCCGGGATGGAAACGGGAAACCACGGCATAACAAAAACAAACGCCGGCACAACAACGGCGATGCGGAGGACACGGCCGTCAATGCCGGTTTCCGCAACCCAAAATCCGGACAGCGGAAGAAACCTTCTAAAGGTAATAGGGACGGACCTACCACGCTGGACAAAATCATGGATAGGCCATGCCAGATCCACGGCACCCAAGACAAGCCCGCTAACCACACCAACCGTAATTGTTGGGTATTCAAACAAGCAGGCAAACTCGCAACCGAGGAGCAAGGCAATAGCCCACACAGGGAGGACAATGACGAGCCCCGCGGTCCAAGCAATGGAGGACAAAAGCAGTTCCCTCCAGAGGTAAAAACTGTGAACATGATATATGCCACTCACATACCCAAAAAGGAGAGGAAGCGCGCCCTTCGGGAAGTCTACGCCGTAGAGCCCGTAGCCCCGAAATATAATCCATGGTAGGGTTGCCCGATCACCTTTGATCGACGGGATCATCCGACCAGTATCCGTAACGGAGGTTCGGCAGCCCTCGTCCTAGACCCCATTATCGATGGGTATCACCTCACTAGAGTCCTTATGGATGGAGGAAGTAGCCTTAATCTGATTTACTCAGACACGGTGAAAAAGATGGGTATAGATCCGTCAGGGATCAAACCCAGCAACACTACCTTTAAAGGAGTGATCCCAGGCGTCGAAGCCCGCTGCTCGGGCACAGTGAGTCTGGAAGTAGTGTTCGGCTCGCCCGACAACTTCCGCAGCGAAGACTTGATCTTTGACATTGTCCCTTTTCGCAGCGGTTATCACGCCCTACTCGGCCGCACAACATTCGCTCGCTTTAACGCCGTCCCCCACTACGCGTACTGAAGCTCAAGATGCCCAGGCCCAGGGGGGGTCATTACTGTCAACGGCAACACAGAGCACTCTCTCCGCACTGAGGAACACACAGCAGCCCTGGCAGCTGAATTCCAGTCCGGCGACGATAGGCCGACGCCCAAATCAGCCGTAAAGGCACGTCATAATAGCAAACGAGTTCGGTCTCAACCCGAACACCCGGAATCATCTTCCGCCCAACCAAAATAGGGATACGCCCCCCACAGCACAGCCCTAGCTCCCGTAAAATATGTGCCAAGCAGGCATAACTTCGCGCTCAAAATACCATGGGCCGTTGTGCGGACCCACTATGGAAGGCACAAGTGTTCGGTTGGACCGAACTACTGCCAACAAATGTCCTCGGACAAACCACAGGTACCATCTATGACCTTTCAAGCGTAAAGCTCATCCACAAGGCGGCGACTTCTCAAGATCTTCTTCCCAAGGTCCGTTCGCCGATAGCCCTCACCTTTAAAGGAATGCAACCCCCTCGGGAGCAAAGGAGCAGACATGCGACAGGGCACATCAAGGACGTCAAGCCACCTATCGAAGACCCCTCTCCTTGTAGACTTTATCTTTCATTTCAAAATACCTGTAACAGTTGCTTCGGCAGTTTGAGTTGTAAGAATTCATCAGAAATAAAGACCATCCTTTACGGCCTCCTCGCTGTATTTTGTGTCACATATTCTGTTCTCTATTCATCGACGCCAATAGCAAAGCTGTTCGGCACATGTTATGATGCGACCGGCTAATAGACTGGGGGCTTGACTATAAAAATCGCCCCAAGCATCACCCCGGCACTATTGTTTATGTGTTCGGCGTCTCGGATCTCGCGTTATATGAATCGGTTCCGAATTATGTCTTGGGTCAATGGTTGGGTTGCCCGGCTCCTGTGTTTGCCCTCTTACACTCCGCCCGTTCGGCTAAAAGGGTAAAGGGAGAACCACTGCGATTGTGCTTCCAGCTTGCCTGGTCAAGTACCTTAGTGGATAAAGCCAAAAACTGACTGTCATAATAAGCGAGAACCGGTCTGCCATCTGAGCATAAGTGTCAAACTAAAAATCAATAGAGGTTATTCCGTGTTATACGAGGGGTTTGTACTAATACAGACCATGTGATGCTGGTTTCAACCTCGGTGTAGCCGAATATCACAAAACACTGGGGGCTGGTCATCAGCCCCCGCAGTCAAGCTCCTACGGCTAAGTGAAAGCACTAAAGCATTATAGTCCGATTGCCTTGTTCCCCTCGCATTACTGCCTTCGGGCACCGATACGTCGGCTAAGGGTCACAGTGTGCAGGTAGAAACACCTCGTGTAGTATCTACATGGGGGCCGAAGCCGACGACTCGCAACTTTCAGATAAAATGGCCACACATGAGTCAAAATAATACAAAGCTTAAAAGACATGATAAACCATGCAACTGCATTATAAAGCGGGACAGTCATCGGATACATGACAAAGTGTTCATTCATACATTACATCCTTCGGGCATTGAGCTTCTATCGCCCGAGCACCATCCATCATGGTGGCAAAATATTTCTCGGGGCGCCTATGCTCCTTCCCAGGGGGTGGAGGCGCGGTGGCCATCTCGGTCGGCTTGATCTTCGGCCAGTGCACCATGGTCCTTGCAAAGGCCATCCAAGCCCCCTCGATGCAAGTGGAACGCTTCACAGCGTCAATCCGAGGCGCATCGTCGCACATTTTCTGCACCAAGCCGAAGTAGCTGCTCGGCAACGGCTCTCCAGGCCACAGCCGGATGCAGAGGTCCCTCATGGCCGGCTCCACCATCCTGTGCAGCTCCATCAATTGTTTCATCTGCTTGCTCAGGAGGGGAGGATGCTCGGGGGCTTGAAATTGCGCCCAGAACAGCCGACGCTCAACATCCCCATCCCGAGAGGCGAAGTATCTGTGCGCGTTCGCCGCACTCCTCGAAAGGTCCATAAGGGTGCCTGAGGAACGCCACACCCGGGTGAGCAATGCAAACCTGTTACCACCAAAGGCACATTGCAGTAAGTACGGCTTACCATCCGCGATCGCCTTGACTTGGCGGAGTTCTTCTTCAAAGAACCGCCTTTCAACACGCTCCGCTTTGAGCTCGGATTTCAGCGTAGATAGTTCGGCGGCCTGGTCTTGGTTCTTTTGCTCAAGGGCTTCGCACTTCGTGCTGGCATCCTTGAGCTCCAGCTGCACCTCTCCCACCCGGGCCTTGTGCTTGTCGCTCTCGGCTTTTAGCACCGAGAGTTCGCTGCTGCTTGTTTGGCCGCCGCCTTCTCATCCGTGGCCTCCTGCCTCGCCTTTTCTAGCTTGGCCTTGAGTTTCTCGACCTCCGCGGCCGCAGCTGTAGTAACAAGGGGTAAATAACAATAACAATCCGGATATCTCATTCAATATGGATAGACCATAGCCTAAATGATACAATTCGAACTCACCTTGCGTCTCTTCGAATCTCTTGTTCAGACGATCAAGCTCCTCATCGGAGCTCTTGAGCTTCCGGTGTAGCTCGGCAAGCTCCGCTACGTTGGAGGCCGCCGCCGATGACGAGGCCTACAAAACAACTTCTGTGCATTAAAACTCCCGAGCTGTCAGATTCAGACCCTTTACTACGTACTCTTCGGGGCTCTTGGAATAATCATGGACAAATGATGCCTTGAGCATCATTGCTAATTTTTGGACTTTGGACCCCGGGTGGGTTTTTCCAACTCACCCAGGGCTCGGGGGCTACTACACTTATAAGACTTGCATAAACTTGGCGAATTAACTTTTTCTGGAAGAAAGAGTATTACGTGGGTCACCTTGAAGCCCGTCAGGAGACCGTTGAAGGCCTCCTTCAGAACGCTATCAACGGACTAAATGCCTTGCAAAACCGCACCCATAAGGGCGCGGTGATCTTCGGCGATGGAGGAGCCGGATAAAGCTTCCTCCATCATGGCTAGCCACCCAGTCATGGGCGGCACCTGTGTCGACCCGCTAGCCCTCCCTCCGATCGGGGACTGGGCTGGCACCTCCGGAGGCGTAGAGCGCTCTGGAGATACCCTCGGAGGGGGTTGGGCCGAGCTCCGTTCCCCCTCTTCAGTTGTCAGGGGAGTTTCCTTCTCCTGGTCTTCGGCAGCCGAGGTATTAACCTCAGCCATGATGTCGTCACCCCCGCCACCGGTGTTCGGCTCAGAAGGAGCCCGACTCGATAACACCTCCGCGGCCTCCTTCGAGGCCTCGGGCGGCGTAGGATGAGATGCAGTCCCACTTTTCGCCAGTTCGGCGGGCGGAGACTCCCCGTCTGAAATTTGATCGGTGGGGAGATCACGTGGGGGGGCTGCAAATTGAAAGACGTTCACTCATTAGGCATTAAAAGCCCTATGTAAATAAACTAGAGGATCTTCGGATTCATACCTTTGGGTTGGGGGCTTAACCCTTGGGTTCCTTCGGGGAACCCTGTCAAAGGCCTCGGACTCATTGTCGGAGTCCGATTTATCATCGGCCAGGACTGCCTTTGTCCGGCATGTCCTCTTCGGGGCTGGAGGAGGTAGATCCTCCACGGCGTCCGCTGACGCCCCCCTTTTCCTTGTGAGGGGGGAGCCACACTCCCCCTCGTCCTCATGCTCTTCCTCGTGAGTGGAAGAAGCATGGGTCTCCTCGGACTTAGAGTCCAGAAGGCCCCTTTGACGAAGACCCTCTCGGGCCTCCTTCTTCTCTCCTTTCTTATTCTTCTCCTTCCTCTCTGGCACCGAATATGGCGCCACGACGAGCATCTCCGCCAGCAGATCCGACCGAGGATCTTCGGGCTGCGGGGCTGGACATTCAATGTGCTTGGCCTTGCTCAGCCATTTCTGCGAAGATGAGGGAGAAGGGGATCAGCTCTTTGTTAAAAAACAGAGTCGGAGAATTAAAATTTATCATACCTTGGTAGGAGGGGTTTCGGCATCGAGACCGGTGTCCTCATCCTCGGCCGGCCAGCTCTTCTGGGGCTTGAACAAAGCTTTCCACAATTTCTCGTGGGTAGTGTGAAAGAATTGGCTCACGGTGGCCGGATCTTCGAGCTGGTAGGCCCACATTGGGGAGGCTCGGTGCTGGCAGGGAAGGAGACAGCGGTGGAGCATAACGTGGATAACGTTGACCAGTTCGATCTTGGCCTCGATCATCGAGGAGATGCGCTTCTGCAACAATTTTATCTCTGTGGCCAACCCCCAGTCAAGGCCTTTCTTGAGCCACGAGGTTAGCCTCGCGGGGGGTCTGGATCTGAACTCGGCAGGCGCCACCTGATCCGCGCTCCTTGGTTCGGTGATATAGAACCACTCCTTTTGCCAGATCTTGACTGTGTCGATGAAGGTGCCGTCCGGCCACTCGACACGGGGGAGCTTACTGATCACCGCCCCTCCACAATCCGCATGCATGCCCGCAACTGTCTTCGGCTTGACATTGAATACTTTGAGCCACAAGCCGAAGTGCGCCTGTACCCGCAAGAAAGCTTCACAAACGGTGATGAACGCCGAGATGTGCATGAAGGAGTTCAGGGGGAGGTCATGGAAATCCAGCCCATAAAAGAACATGAGGCCCCTGACAAAGGGGTGGAGCGGAAAGCCCGGTACCCGGATGAAATGGGGGACGAACACCACCCTCTCGCCCGACTTCGGTGTAGGCACCGCCTGATTTGCCTCTGGGGCGCGGTGGGCGATGTCGGCGGAAAGGTAGCCGGCATGCTTGAGCTCCTGGATGTCGTTGTCGGTGACGGAGGAAACCTCCCACTTGCCCATGGAGCCTGAACCCACCATAGCCGAGCTTGGAGGGAAGATTGAGGAAGAACTGGATCTGGGCTCTCAGAGCTTGGAAGGTTGAGGAGGCAAAGGGTGCGAATTTGGAATGTGAATAGGCCTGGGGGTTTTTTCCCTTTTTATGGGGTGCCGTAATACCAAGAGCCGCCCTTTTACTACGTCGCAGGCCTCGCCGCTTCCTGAAACAATCGTGCCGTTATGCGCGCGTGGGATAACCCAGGGCATTGAGTATATCCCGTAATAAATGGGACACGATCTACGCGTTGATAAGACGTGCCAATGGAGAAACGGCCTCGAACCACGAATCGAGTTTTTGTAACCGACTCAGTGATCGTGATAGGCCGTGACCCTTCGTCAGAAAGGTTGTCAGGAAATACTGTTCACATTTTGACGTTTGGTCTTCGAGGTTAAACAACTTATGGCGTCCGGATAACTACATGTTCGGATAACTACGTGTCATCGGTGGCCGGACTAAGAGCCAGCCGATCATAAAGGGGGGAAAGAACTCGCCCCGCAAGCCGAAGACTCTGATCACGCGAATCTACTGGTGTCATGAACCCTGGCGTTGGAGGCTAGTTCGGGGGCTACTGAGGGAGTCCTGGACTAAGGGGTCCTCGGGTCGCCGGCCTATCTCTCACCGGTGATGACCCACAAGTATAGGGGATCTATCGTAGTCCTTTCGATAAGTAAGAGTGTCGAACCCAACGAGGAGCAGAAGGAAATGACAAGCGGTTTTCAGTAAGGTATTCTCTGCAAGCAATGAAATTATCGGTAACAGATAGTTTTGTGATAAGATAATTCGTAACGGATAGCAAGTAACAAATGTAGCAAAGGTGCAGCAAGGTGGACCAATCCTTTTTATAGCAAAGGACAAGCCTGGACAAACTCTTATATAAAGCAAAGCGCTCCCGAGGACACATGGGAATTTCTGTCAAGCTAGTTTTCATCATGCTCGTGTGATTCGCGTTCGTTACTTTGATAATTTGATATGTGGGTGGACCGGTGCTTGGGTGCTGCCCTTACTTGGACAACCCACCCACTTATGATTAACCTCTCTCGCAAGCATCCGCAACTACGAAAGAAGAATTAAGATAAATCTAACCATAGCATGAAACATATGGATCCAAATCAGGCCCTTACGAAGCAACGCATAAACTAGGGTTTAAGCTTCTGTCACTCTAGCAACCCATCATCTACTTATTACTTCCCAATGCCTTCCCCTAGGCCCAAATAATGGTGAAGTGTCATGCAGTCGACGTTCACATAACACCACTAGAGGAGATACAACATACATCTCATCAAAATATCGAAGGAATACCAAATTCACATGATTACTTATAACAAGACTTATCCCATGTCCTCAGGAACAAATGTAACTACTCACAAAGCATACTCATGTTCATAATCAGAGGAGTATTAATTATCACTAAGGATCTGAACATATGATCTTCCACCAGGTAAACCAACTAGCATCAACTACAAGGAGTAATCAACACTACTAGCAACCCAGAGGTACCAATCTAAGGTTTTGAGACAAAGATCGGATACAAGAGATGAACTAGGGTTTGGAGAGGAGATGGTGCTGGTGAAGATGTTGATGAAGATTGACCCCCTCTCGATGAGAGGATCGTTGGTGATGACGATGGCCTCGATTTCCCCCTCTGGGAGGGAAGTTTCCCCGGCAGAACAGCTCCGCCGGAGCCCTAGATTGGTTCTGCCCAAGTTCCGCCTCGAGACGGCGGTGCTTCATCCCGAAAGCTCCTTTCTGATTTTTTGCAGGTCAAAACCCTCCATATAGCAGAAGATGGACACCGGAGGCCTGCCAGGGGGGCCACAAGCCACAGGGGCGCGCACAGGGGTAGGGCGCGCCCCCCTGGCTTGTGACCTCCTGGTGGGTCCCCTCTGGTATTTCTTTCGCCCAATATTTTTTATATATTCCAAAATAATTCTCCATAACTTTTCAGGACTTTTGGAGTTGTGCAGAATAGGTCTCTCATATTTGCTCATTTTCCAGTCCAGAATTCCAGCTGCCGGCATTCTCCCTCTTCATGTAAACCTTGTAAAATAAGAGAGAAAAGGCATAAGTATTGTACCATAATGTGTAATAACAGCCCATAATGCAATAAATATCAATATAAAAGCATGATGCAAAATGGACGTATCAACAGGCTGGCTTGGTGGGCCGCTCTCTGATTGTCTCAGGAATGGCCGGATATGCGGCGACCTCGTATTCTAGAAGGAAACCTCCGAAGGCTCGGCTTGTACTCCAAGTCAAGATGAGAGGATCGACGTCTTTACATCCGGCTGAAGACTTATCATGTGTAAACCCTAGGTACCCCCGGTGTTTATATAAACCGGGGGGTTTAGATTGTAAAGGGCAGACAAGCTCATCTAGATTTTGGCTTCTTGATCTCGGGGTAGATCGACTCTGTAATCTTCATACACATCAATACAATCAAGAAGGACGTAGGGTTTTACCTCCATAGGAGGGCCCGAACCTGGGTAAACATCGTCTCCTTCGTCTCCTGTTACCCATCGATCCTGGTCTCACAGCTCGGGACCCCCTACCCAAGATCCGCCGGTTTTGACACCGACATAGGGTCAAATAGCTTGTAGCCAAACTCATCACCTCCATAGCCAAGAAAGATGCACTGTCGTGTCTTCGAATCAAGCTTTGACCTTTCATCTTGAGGAATATGAACAAAGGCCTTGCACCCAAAAACTTTCAGGTGGTCATATGAGACGTCCTTGTCACACCAAACTCTGTTAGGAACATCTCCCTACAAAGGATAACTTGGTGAGAGATTAATAATATAAACTGCAGCCATCAAAGCCTCACCCCAAAAGTGTTTGTGTGGCTTTTCTTGACAACAAACATCTAACTCTCTCCACAATTGTCCTATTCATCCTCTCAGCAAGACCATTCAGCTGTGGTGTCTTCGAGGGAGTAAATTGATGCCTAATACCTTGCTGCTTGCAATATGCATCGAATGGTCCAATATACTCTCCTCCATTATCAGTGCGAATGCACTTGATCTTCTTCTCAGTTCTCTCTCAACTGAGGCCTGGAATTGCTTGAATACACCTAGTACTTGATCTTTGGTCCTCAAAGTGAAGGCCCAAACTTTCCTGGAAAAGTCATCAATAAAAGTCACAAAGTACTTAGCACCACCAAGAGATCTGACCGACATTTTGCAAACATCGGAATGTATCAAGTCCAGCTTCTCAGGCTTCTTGTGAGGAGGTAGAGTCTTGAAGGCAACTCTATGTTGCTTCTCTGCTAGACAATCTGAACTTTTCTTGATGTGAACACCTTCCATACCCTTCAACAATTTTTTCTTCACTAGCACTGTCATCCCCTTCTCACTCATGTGCCCAAGTCTCTTGTGCCATAGAACAAAATGATCATCCTTCTCTAGTGCATTGACGGAAGCACTAAAGAGCTTAGTATGAACATGATACAAAACTAAGACCATTTTACCTCTTGCAACAATCATGTTGCCTTTGGTGAGCTTGTAATGCCCTTTTCCAAAACTGCTCAAGTAATCATCTCCATCAAGCAAACCAACTGAGATAATATTGAGACGAAGTGCCTCAACATGCATCACAGACTTGAGGACTAACCTTGTACCATTTGCGGTCTCCAAATGCACATCTGCTTTTCCAATGATGGTTGCCCTATCATTGTTCCCCATCTTCACAACACCAAAATCACCGGATATATAGTTAGTGAAGAGCTCTCTGCTAGATGTAGCATGAATGGTAGCACCGCCTGTACGGTATCCAAATCATCTCGTCACCATCCACAAGGTTAATGGTTTCATCAGAAACAACAGTGATCCTCTCCTCAACAGTGGAACCAAATCTGCCATCATTTTCTTCATGCGTAACAAGCATGATGTCCTCTTCTACTGCGGTAACTCGGTTGCCCTCTATGTCACTATCACTGTCAGCTTGCTTCTGATCTTGCTTCTTCTTTTCCTTTTTGTCTTTCTTCCACTTGTCACATTGCCACTTAATGTGGCTCTTTTGATGGCAGTGATGGCACTCATAATCAACATACTTGCCTCTTGATTTGCTCCTACCTCTTTCTGCTCCTTTACCTGGACCCCTGCTCTTGCTTCTCCCCTGGACGGAGTGACCAACACCTCTGAATGTGAGGAAGAACTAGCTTCAGCCATCTTTCTGGATTCTTCATTTAGTACCCTGGTTTTCACAAGATTCCAAGTGACAACTCCATTATGTGCTGAATTGCAAACCGTGACCTTAAAGGTCTCCCGGATGTCCGGTAATGAGCCTAGTAGCAGCAAGGCCCTCACTTAATCTTCAAATGTTATTACCATTGAAGAAAGCTGATTTATAATGCCTTGGAATGTATTCACATGATCTGCAATTAGAATGCCCTCTTTATACGTCAAACACGTCAATTGTTTGATCAAGAACATCTTGTTTGTACCTTCTTTTCGGGAAAACAACTCTTCCAATTTCTGCCATAAGGTGCATGCATGTGTCTCATTAATGATATGGTTCAAAACATTGTCATCGACCCATTGTCGAATAAACCCACAAGCTTGGCAATGAAGTACCTTCCACTGACCTTCTTCAATGCCATCCGGCATCTCAGTGGAGAACACTGGCTTCCAGTATTCTTTCACATATAAGAAGTACTCCATCATGCCCTTCTATGCTTGATAATTTGTACCATTCAAAGATATCATCCTGCTGGTATTCACTTCCATCTTTTACCACAAGAAACTCCACAATTTGCACAAGCAAACCAAAGCTGTGATGCCACTTTGTTGGGGATGGATAGCAACAATGAGTTGCACAAATTCACCGACACAGCAAATATGCACACTACAAAGCCCCCTCCACTTTGTGATGAACTTTGAGGACAGTTTCAACCAACAAGTAAGCAGCGGAATAACACAAACAACATGCACATGTGACACATGATTTAACGTGGAAAAACCTCCTCAAGTCAAAGAGTAAAAAACCACGGCTGTGGACCGACCGGTCCACACAACTTCACTATGAGCATGATGAGTACACAGTCTTCTCTAGAACCTCAAGCGAGATTTACAACACACTCTCCACATTGCCAACCGGCAACAACAACAACGACGACGACAAGAGGCAAGATTTCAGCAAAGCAGAGTACACACAGCTTCTGTCCCCTTCAGTATTTTGCAAACTGGTCTTAAACCACTGAACCAAACTGCACCAAATTTGGCAGACAAGTAGACACACGAGTTCCTGATATTCCCTCAAAATTTAAGCTCAATCAAACACCGTTTGCCTACCCAAGCTGTTCGTCTCCCAAAACTACTCTGTTTCTAAACTGTAGCAGTCAGAGCTAACAAAACCACTCTCAAAACTGATGCTCCACTGGCCCAATACTCAAACCAGCTAACCAGATCGAAGTACTCAAAGTAAGGAACGAGCTCACTTGGATTGGTGTCGATCCAAGCACGTTTGAGCCTCCAATCACCAGGTTGAACATTGTCTAGTCAGATGCAACAAATCCGGACAGAACCTCCACTTCTTCTTCCTCTCTCTCTCACAGGTTGTGTTCCTCTCTTGTGTGTGCTCTTTCTCTCACAATGACAGCCACCACCATCAGGGGTGGAGTGGCTAGGGTTTTCTCCTTGCTCCCTTCACCAGGGAACACTCAGAACCATTGGATGCAATGAAGATCAACGACTAACATGTGTTGGACTTATGGGCTGATGTTGGGCTGCCAACACACCTCCATGTGGAGGGACTTAGCCCAACACCTTGGACCCTAGCATCCCCGCCAAGCTTCTCACGATGGTCTTCCTGTTCCATGACTGCTTTGTAGAGAATCTTCTCAACCTATTCACGGGTATATTAGCTCGCACTGCAAACTTCTTCAATCTACTAACTCCATCCAATATCCATGCAGGATGTAGGCTGCAACATCAAGATTGAAGAAACACATCGAATTAAGGATGGAAGAAAAACATCAACCTGTGGCTTAGATGGAATTGCATGAATCTGGCATCATCATGGTAGCATGAGAATTATGAAATCCCTACCGGCCAGATTCATCCTTCCACTTCCAAGATCTGGCTGTAATTGGAAACATACGGGGAGTTCTTTAGGCCCTATCTTCTCCACACAGGAAAGGACACAAGATGGCGTTCATCTGGAGTGCCCTCATCGACGTGTTGGTCGTCGTGGCGTTGGCACCTGCAGAGGCGGGCGGGGGTGGCGACTTCGCTAGATCCGGCGACCACTCATGGATCCGTGGAGTAGAAGAGGGAATTGTAGGCAAGGAGCACCACTTGAATTAATTTTACAGGATTTTGCAATACAGGAGGTTCTTTGTGGCTGTGTGGGCTTCGTCGCTTTTAGCTTCGGCGCGACTCTTCGCAACGCGAGATATCGCGTCTAGGGAGGAGAGTAGGTAACGCAGTGGGATGTCTCCCCGTCGGCCTCGGCGCTCCTCTTTCTCCATGACAGCCACAGTGGCCCGCTGTTTTGCTTCCCCTTCTTCGACTCTCCTCATCGGCGGCATATTTACATGGGGAGGACCTAGGAAGAGTTCGACTTCAAGGGATCTGAAGTTCGGCTTCAACTCCTTGTGACGAGGGAACGTGTGTGCGGACCAAGGCTGATGTACGTTTGTGTGGGACCAAGGCTGGTACGTTTGTGCGGGGTTCGGAGATATGGATATATAGATGGGACCCACGACTTATGGAGAACTATGAAATCTTTCTCCCTTTAATATTAGGTATAGATTTGTGAAAACAAGTTATATAGGTCCAGTGGCAGAGGCAGAAAATTTTGATGAGAAGGGCCAAGTGCTATTAAAATAGGTTGGGGAGGGCCAAAACTTTGTATTTACATTTTTTTTTGTGAAAAACTTCCAATCTATTCATCTTCAATCATGGCAGTACAACGAACACCAGAAATAATAAAAATTACATCCAGATCCGTAGACCACCTAGCGACGACTACAAGCACTGAAGCGAGCCGAAGGCGCACCGCCATCATCGCCCCTCCACCTCCGGAGTCGGGCACAACTTGTTGTAGTAGACAGTCGGGAAGTCGTCGTGCTAAGGCCCCATAGGACCAGCGCACCAGAACAGCAACCGCCGCCGATGAAGAATAACGTAGATCGAAAGGATCCAACCCGAAAACACACGAACGTAGACGAACAACGACTAGATCCGAGCAAATCCACCAAAGATAGATCCGCCGGAGACACACCTCCACACGCCCACCAACAATGCTAGACGCACCACCGGAACGAGGGCTAGGCGGGGAGACCTTTATTCCATCTTCAGAGAGCCGCCACCGTCTCGCCTTCCTGAGCAGGACACAAACCCTAACAAAACTCAAAGGAACGACTAAAAACGGAGCCCTCTCGCCGGCCCTTACCAGGATCCACCACGTCCCCATGGCCCTAGGGCCACCGGAGACGAGGCGGACCGGCGGTGGCGCCGGCGAGAGACAAAAACCCTAGCTTTTTTTTTGGAGAGGAGACGCCTCCTGTCTGGCCACTGGGATAAAAACAATTCAACATGAAACATTTGTATGCAGTTTTTTTTAAGGTGCATGGACATTTGATTTGACATATATAAATATTTTATCTAAACGCGCGCACATATTTATTTCATAGACTGTTGAGCATATTGTTAATAAAATGCTTTTCGTGCAAATATTTTATACAGAGTAAACTTTTTCCTTTGGCAAAGATATACACATTATATTTTGTACTTTGATTTGAAAGGTTACAAATAAAAATTCGAAAAAAGAAGAAGAAAACGTATAGGCTTCCACCGTCACTGCCTTCCGCTATTGGGCTTTCCCACACAAATTTCCTGCACATGCGGGATCGAGCATGGGGTTACAAACGTTGCTGCACTTGAGGCGATAGCAATTCGAGAAGGACTGGCCCTAGCTGAAGATCTTCACTTGCACGATTTTGTCATCGCCTTCGACACAAAGCAGGTAGTCCTTGACATAAACAAGGGAGCTGATGGTTAATATGATCCTATTCGGAGCTGATGGTTAATATGATCCTATTATCAGAGAAATCTCCTCTCGTTGTTCTTCGTTTAATTGTAATATTATTTTTGAAGGTAGAGCAGCAAAAGTGGATGCTGAGACTAGCTAAATTTTCTCACCTCCTGGATCAGGGGCGACATGTGTGGTTGCTCCATCCTCATGATCCTTTTTGTATCCCACAACATGTGGAATTTGAGTAATAAATTTGGTCTTTCCCCTATAAAAAAAAAACAGGATGCACCCGATTTCTCTCGAAAAGAAAAAAAAAACAGAGTCGCGACGAAGCGCGGCGGCGGTTGCCTCGTGCCGGTGGTCGGGCCGCCGAGGTCGCGTCGCACGACCAGGCTAACTCCGTTTCCGACTGGCGCTGATCTGCCGAGGTCGCGGGCCTCGCGGCGCGCCGCCAGGCAGCGCAGCCTGACGACCCAGGGCCGAGGGTGCTCGCGGACGCTGCGTGTCCGCCGCGGCGGCGGAGCTGCCACCTCGTCCGCATTGATTTCCAGTAAGCGCTTGTTTGATCGGTTGATTCCATCTTCTACTGCTCTAGACTCTAGTACGGCGGCGCGCATGAGGGGGCGTTTGATCATCCTAGTAGTCCTACTCTCTGAATGTGTTATAATTTCAGTTCGCAAAGCTTCAGGCGAAATAGTTTGTTCTCTAGCTCATTCCATGGATCGATTCCCGTGAGTAATCGACGTGAATCTATGTCTGCGAGTATTAGCCATGTCGAAATTTGCCGAGTAACCGGCCAAATCTGAGTCGGATTCAGAGTTTCAGACGCCTCACACCTCTGTGCATATGTCCAAGCAACACTGCTAACGACAACTCATTCACGAAGAAGTTAGTTAGGGCACGGCCGCCTAGTAGGCAAGAAGTAAGCAGCGTGATATCACTGGTAGTGAGCGTGGGATGATGGATCTTTGAAAAAAAAAACTAATTTCCCCTTGAAGCCAAAAGTTTTTTGCTTGGATGTGCTTTATGATTGCTCTTTTTCATAGTGGATGTTTCTCTATGCGGACAACATTGTCCGTCCAAAAGAGACGATTCATAACAAGGCGCGAGAGAGAGACTCAGCATATACCGTCAGGGTGGTTGTTAGTGGGATGTGTGGGCAGCCTTTCTTCGACAGTCTGCTTGCTGCCTGTCTGTTTAGTTTTTGCAGCTCTTGTATCGTGGCGCTGCTCTTCCCACTGAAACTCCTGCTTTTCCATATAAAGCAGAGCAGTTGGTCTTTTCTCTAAAAAAGTAGACAGCGTGATGTCCCAGCTAGAAATTGTTCTATATTTGGGTGTGAGAAGCGTGTCTTGACTCTTGACCGTGTGAGAAGATAGCGGTTTATATCACAAATGGAACTCATGCTTACGAAATTGCTCTATTTTCTTAAGGTGTGTAATTTGGTAGCTAGTATGGCCCGAGGAATAAAATTTACGGCTAGGTGTGGTTATTTGATCTGTGCAAGTATAGATGTTTGTTTACAAAGCAAAATATGTACAACCATTTCATTAGGTGTGGCAACTGTTAGAGAATGAGCAACTCACATTCACAGGGGCCAAAGGCCAGTACATATACATATGTGGTAACATGGGCGGAGGAGCCGGTAGGGCGGGGCCAGCGGCCGCCCTACCTTGATTTGTCCAGCGCAGGCAGGGCGCAAGGTGGCGCATCGGCGCGGCGGCGTTGCCGGTGGCGAATGACCAGAGCCCGCCCTACCTCAACTTTTGTCCGTCCTCCGCCACTGTGTGGTAAAAGTCAAAAGAAGTCCCTTATACAATGGGGATGTACAGAAAAGGGGCTATACACATCTAACACCCCCCCCCCCTCAAACTCATGGTGGGTCAACAACACTGAGTTTGGAGAGAAAGAACCCATGTTGCGCTCGAGCCTGTGCCTTCGTGAAGAAGTCCGCCAACTGTAACTCAGAGGGCACATAGTGAAGAGCGAGAACCTCATCCTGCACAGCAGCACGCACAAAGGATGCATCCACACCGATGTGCTTGGTGAGCTCATGCTTCACCGGGTCACGCGCAATACTGATAG